>JAREIK010006106.1:417500-1682500 GCA_029783825.1 Sapria himalayana | reverse complement strand
ACTACTACTACTACATCATCATCATCATCTTCTTCTTATTCTTCTCCTTTATCTTTATCATCGTCTTCTTCTTCTTCTTCTTCTATTACTACTACTACTACTACTACTACTACTACTACTACTACTACTACTACCACTACTACTACTACTACTACTACTACTACTACATCATCATTATCATCATCTTCTTATTCTTCTCCTTTATCTTTATCATCGTCTTCTTCTTCTTCTTCTTCTTCTTCTCCTTTATCTTTATCATCGTCTTCTTCTTCTTCTTCTTCTTCTTCTCCTTTATCTTTATCATCGTCTTCTTCTTCTTCTTCTTCTTCTTCTCCTTTATCTTTATCATCGTCTTCTTCTTCTTCTTCTTTTTCTTCTTCTCATTCTTTTCTTTTTTCTTTTTTTATTCTTATTCTTTTTCTTATTCTTCTTCTTCTTCAATTTCTTTTTCTTTTTCTTCTTCTAATTCTTTACTTTTTTCTTTTTTTATTCTTATTCTTTTTTTTATTCTTCATCCACTTTATTTTCTTCTTCTTCTTCTTCTTCTTCTTCTTCTTCTTCTTCTCTCTTCTATTTCTTTTTTTTTTCTTCTTTATTATTTTTTACTTATTTTTCTTCTTCTTTATTATTTTCTACTTATTTTTCTTCTTTTTGTCTTCTTTATTTTTTCTTCTTCTAGTTTTTTTATTCTTCTTGTTTTTTTTCTTCTTGTTCTTGTTATTCTTCTTCTAATATTTTCTCTCTTCTTCTTCTTCTTCTCGTACTTTCTCCATATATTATTATTATTATTATTATTATTATTATTATTATTATTATTATTATTATTCTTATTATTCTTATTATTCTTCTTCTCATTATTTTACTTTTTCATCTTATTTTTATTCTCTCGGTTGTTCCTATTTTGTTTCCTCTTTATTCTCTTTTTATTATTGTTCCCCCTTTTTTCTCTTCATCATCATCTTATTCTTTTATTATTATTCTTCCTCCTCCTTATTTTCCTTCTTTCTCTTGTTTTTTTTTCTTCTTATTTCTCATTCTCTTCTTCTTGTTATTCTTATTCTTTATCTTCTTCTTCTTCTTCTTATTCTTATTTTTCTTCTACTTCTTCTTCTTCTTCTTCTTCCTCTTCATCTTATTATTATTATAATTCTTTTTCCACTCCTTCCATTTATTGTACTTAGTGTGGAGGTCTAATTGGAGATTTGTAAAGGAAAAAAAATAATTGAAATAATTTTTTTGGAAAATTATGAATTGGCATTTCAATTGAATTTTCTAGATCGGATAAATATATTTCTAGTTGCTGATTGCCTATGTACCATAGATCATACTTGTTAATGTATTATTCTAATAATATGAAGTATTGGATAATTTATAAAAATATTATCCACAATATAATTTACAAGGAAGATGAGACATAATGAATTAACTATTTTGGCGATGCAATAAATTTTTAAGAATTTAGAGATCATCATCAAGGTACCTATAAAAGTGTTGAAACTTATGGACTAATTTTGAGATGTCATGCTTGCCATGTTGCCAAAAAAATTATTACCAAAGAAAAAAGTAGACCATTAGATTAAGTTGGTGTCAAATACCCTTCCAACGGGCAAAACAACCCTATTAATTGACTCTCCTAGAACATGAAGAACTAAAAAAATAATTAAAAAAAGTTAATCGATACTAGGTACATTCATCCATTAAAGACCTCAAATAGTGCTCATATTTTATTTCAAAAAAATATAATAAATAAATAATGTTGTGCATTGACTATTGGGATTTTAATAAAATGATCGTGAAGAATATATATTCAATTCTTTTAATTACGGACTTATTTGACCAACTTTAAGATTCAATGTAATTTTCCAAACTTGATTTGAGGTTGAGATACTAACAAGTGTGAATAGTTGAAGGTAATGAACCAAATACGATATGTGTGATGAGATATGGATCATATGAATTCTTAGTGATGTCATTTGGACTTACAAATTCACTAGTTTGATATTTTGAACACTTATAAATAATGTACTATAGTCTTTCTTTGATCATTTTATCATTATATAATTTGGTAATATTGTTGCGTGCAGCAAATCATTAAAAAAAATATGTTGATCATTTGAGACAAGTATTTCAAATCTTATAGGAAAATGAATAGTTTGTCAAATAAGAAAAATATTTTTTTTTACTTAACTTAAAATTTCATTTAAGGGGCATATTATGGGTGAAGCAGTAATATGGATGGTCATAGACTAGGTACAAGCTATTTTTGAGTGGGAGCTATCAATGAAAGTGATGGAGTTGAGGTCATTCTTGAATTAATTAATTACTATCAGTGATTCATTTGGAGATATTCTTACATTATCACACATTTGACTAATATATTCCAGAAGGTAATGATTTGGAAGTGGAGCAAAGCTTGCCAAGAAATCTCTGATCATCTAAAGCAAGCTATCACATAAGAGTATATCTTAATCTTTCCAAATCATTCTAAGCAATAGTAAGTAAACATGAATACTTTGAATGTTATGATCAGAGAGTTACTAGTTCAAGAAGGCCATCCAGTATCATCTGAAATTCAAAAGCTAAATGAAATTGAATGGGAATATATAGTATATTAAAAAATGATGGTAATAATTCATTGCTTGTAAGTATGAAGACACTATCTTTTGGAATCAAGATACCTGAAGATATATACGCAACAACTATAACGGACAGTTGACTAATTACTTAAAAGATATGGGCTTATAAATTACTCTCAATCATAAATAATTTATTATTATGATGAGAAAGTATCGCATGAACAACTATGAAATGGGATATGTTGAATAGTGATAACTATCTTATAATATGTTATTAGGGTAAAATATCATTACGTAATAACTTAACCTTTATTTTGTATCAAAATCTAATATAATTCAAATTATTTGAATATGTATTACATAAATGAAGTGGATAAATCCTAGGATCTAAGATCCATGACAAATTCCATGATTATCTCTTTTACTAAAATTATGTTGTCTCATTATTGTTCGACAGAACTGCTAATATAATTTTTGTAATATTGATATTTGGATAAAAATTTTCTTTACTACTTGTATATCTCATATACTTATGGATCTTTGTTGATAAGATACTCTTATGAATGAATTTTTCGAGGGACTATTTTAACCAACAAAATAGTGCATAACATAGTTGTAATAAGTTTTTGATACCATTGACTCCAAATAATAATATTATATGGAAATGCTTTATAGTACGTTTGTAAAAGACAAAAATCTATTTTCAAGTTCTTTGATTTTTCAGAGGCATAATGAGTTGCTCAATAATCTTTGATGATATCTCCCCATGAGACTCTTCAATATTAGTGCATATTTTCCAATTGTTATTACTCAATAAATTCTCAAAAAACTCTACCTTATTACGATCTCCCCATAAGATTTTTGAAATATGACCTCGACATATGAGTTTGTCTTCCTTCCTCTTATTCCTCACCACCTCCACTTGAGGTGTGCCATCTTTCTTTCGTTTAGGTAAAGATACCAAGGCAGGATCAAAAATTTAGAAGATCTCAAGCACTATGAAAAAGAACCTCACATTATCTCATCACCTAGTGACGTTGGAACCATCAAAACAATCCAACTTTACCAGGTCTTGCTTCATAATCTTTATTGTTTCTCCTTCCATTAAAAATATAAATTTTGACCATTAGAAAAATTATCCATACAATGGAGAAAAAAAAAATTCAGTTAGACAACCACTTGATACAAAAAAAAAAAATAAAAACTCTTAAAATCATAAAATTACTCAGGAATAAGAACACAAGAAGATTTAAGTAAGTTCTTCAAATTTTATTTTAATACTCTATTTCCACCCTTATTTGGAAATCTTTTGGTAAGCAATCAAAGTAATCATAGAATTAATCAAGCTTTTTTACTTTTATGCATATACTTTAAGAAGAAGAAAAATCAATACATAGCACTTTTAGAGTTGAAAATGTGGCTATAAAAAATGAGAATAATCTTTAGCCTCTTCATTTTTATAACATTCAAAAAATTAAATCAAATATTTAATTAACTTATAAAACCTTATTTATATATGGGGTACATCAAAACATACATAACTAAATTCCTTGAGTTTGGTGTACCAATCCATGAACTCATAATATTAGTTACCAAAACACAATTATTTGTGTATTGGCACCTAAAAATTAAAATACAATTTTATTTTTATTTTTATTTTTAATAATTATAAAAGTATCATTCCTACCATTTTTTATGAGAAAATAACCATTAAATAACAAATAATTATTTATTAATAAAAAATAAAATACTCAAAATACTTAAAATATTTTATCCACACACACACACACACACACACTTCCATGAGATAATTTAGATGGCAGAAATGAGCTTCACAACTATGATTTCACAATAGATTACTAAGTTTAAACCCACCTTTTAATGGAAGATTATATATAAATATTCAAACTTACCCAAAGATGAAATAAATAAAAAGCTCATCTACCCAGTGAGATTAGTCAAGATAGATATAATCTACCATGAACATGCACAATATTAAAATAATGTATCCTCTCTGTGTGTGCATGTGTGTGTGTGTGTGTGTGTGTGTGTGTCGTCATTAATTGAGACTCATTTGTCAATTAAAAGAAATTTCATTTTAACAAAATTAAGAGTTAATACCAGCTTTGTAAATTCTTCAAAATCACACCAACCAATTGTAGAATATACATTTAATTTAACACTATTTAAAGTGTATCTTTATCAAAAGAAGAATTTTTTTTTAAAATTAAGATTACATCAAATTAAGATCAGCTTGTTAAACAAACACTAATGATGAGTACAATTTGCTGGAATGGCACTTTACAGTTCCAGATTACAGACCTAAAGCAACAAATAAACAACAATTTCATAGGATCTAATAAATGCCATTGCTAAACAAATCACCTAAATTAATCCTTAATCCCAGATTAACAAACAAAAAAACAAGATTTAAAAAAAAAAAAAAAAAAAACTTGATCCAGAATCAAGAGAAATTTTTGCATCTACTGCTGAAAGGAGCACCTCACTTCCCCGACGCGTCCTGTGGCAACATCACTGCTATGGATCATCCCCTCCTACAATCTGTGCATCCCACAACGATCATCAGGCCGTGTACCTAAAAGTGTAAAGAAATGCCTGCAACACTCAATCCATCCCACAGTTTGTGAAATTCAATGTGGCTGGGTCAGGCTGGGTCAGGCTGACTGCCGACCTAGCCCAGGCCATGCCATATTACACTTCCAAGAGGTGATCAAGCATGGATTGACCCACACAGCACAATGGAAGCCAGTCAGCTAAGCTTGGCACAGTCTAAAGACCACGCAGGGTCAGATTGGCTGGCCCAGGTTAGCAGCCCGGGGGACCCAATTATCTGTTTCATTTTCACACACCCCAGATAGCAAGCTAGGCTACGAAATAGCTTAGTTAACAAAGTAGGTAACTGCAAATTATAGGCAAAAAATCCCTCCAGATTAATACATTCCAGAAATGGATTTATCCCCATTTGGTAACTAAACTTTCTATAAGAAAAGCAACTTACAAGAACAAACACAAAAAGATGATTGTTTTTTTAAGAATCAAGATCACAATCAATGCTCAGAGAAAAAGAAAGAAGAAAAAAAAGGAGGTAAAAGAAACCTGTTGGCTTTCAATTATCTCCATCTAGCAGATGGATGATCATTTTGAAGAGCATCATCATCAACTTGTCTCTCCCAATCTGTTACCGCTTGGTCCTGTAAATGCAGAAATTTCCTGCTTATTTTCTTGCTGACATCGTGATGATTCCTTCCCAATCCTGCGCTCCTGTAAAATACACATACATATACATACATATATACACATATCATCATCATATCAATCAATCAAACTTTAACCCAACTACTTCTAATCAGCTGCATCGATCATGTTTTTACAATCGAACTCTGTTAAAAACCATATCCAATCTCATCCCTTTGGCCATAAAGTTTATCTCTATTTCTTTTTTATCCCTCTACCCAAACAGTCTCAGACTTCCTAACCAGTGATGCACTAGAAGATCTATGTTGTGTGTGTGGGTGTGAGAGTAGAAAATGATAGAAATCGAACAAGTGGATTGTACGTCACGATAAATCAGATCGTCGGCCTCGAGCATGTGAATCACATGTCCCATTTTGGGTCTTTTTGCTGCGTCTGGATCAACACATCTAAGGGCAACCAAGAGGGCACGTTTTAGTGCTTTGGAAGCAGGCAACTCGGGCAACTTTGGATCCACTACTTGTTCTGATTTTCGGCTTCCAACCATGGATTTTAACCAATCCACTAAATTTACCTGCGATGAACAGTAAATAAATAAAGTTGTCGGAGCACAATCAAATGGGTGTTGATAGATCACTTATGGAACAGCTAACCTCTCCTTGTGGTCGGCCATAATCAACAGGGTTTCGACCAGAAATTATCTCCATGATGAGTATGCCAAAGCTATAGATATCACTCTTTTCGTTCAGCATTCCGGTGCAAGCATATTCTGGTGCAACATAGCTGAAGAAACCACCAATTTAAAGTTAAATAATGTTATGCATGAGATCACTCATAGGTTGTGTTTTATGTGTGTAAAGCTTCTCATCAAATTTAATCCCTTATGTATTGTTTGCCTTTTTCAACAAACTGATTAAAACAGACAAAATCAAGCAAAAATGATAAATGTAATCCCTCCGCACTTATTTCCTGAAAAATAACCCTATTCAAACATAAACAGACTAATGTAATTCTTGTAAAAATAAACATTTTTTTTAAAATACATTTAAAAATAATTAAAAAACATAAAGGATATTTAAGTCAGAAATAAGTTATTCTACAATTTCAAAATACTTTTCTCCTTTATTTCAAAATTTATCTTTTTTTTTTTTTAAATTATTGTTATCTAGAACTAAATCATGCTCACATCAACTAATCACATGTGAATACTAACAATGTGATAGTTTATTTTCCAAAGAAGCAAGCCACCTAATCTCGAAGATACGAGATCGATCCCCAGAGATGCTACATAGGTGTCTAAGGGTATTTTTGTCAATTACTCTATTCATCCTAGTGAGATGGAGTTTGGAGACCATGCCTGCACCAACCATGAGGTCCCAAGGCCCACATATGAGTCAAGAGATGGTATATGATGAGTTTGGATGGATGGTGGGAGAGGGCGAGGTCGTGGGGATTAAAAAAAAAAACTAAACACATGTGCATTAGTCTCAATTTAATGATGAACATGAACAAGAAATCTCACAGATAAAACATATTTCTTAAGTTCACCCCTATCACATTAAGCAACTAGTGAGGGTGCTATTCTATTTTGTTTACTTTTTGATTATGTATTTCATAAATCAAATTCATCTACTATTTCTACTTTTATGAGAGAGAAAGAGATAGAAAGACTATAATCTTCTCTTCGTGGATTTGTGTGTCTCTATACACATATACACGCCCATATATAAATATTTAAATGACTTATTTATGTAAAGAAATTTCCATGTGATGGCAAGGAAGAAAACAAACCCGAAAGTTCCCATCACACGTGTCGTTACATAACTATTATCAGAACACAAGAGCTTTGCGAGCCCAAAATCAGAAACCTTGGGATTCCATTGACGATCAAGTAATATGTTACTAGATTTCACATCCCGATGAACAACTTTAGGCTCGAGACCCTCGTGGAGATAGGCCAATCTACAATGGAGAGTATCATTTTCAAAGAAGCAGGCCACAAGATGAAGGAGGAACTTGCACATGAGAACAATACATTGCATACCCTTTTGCTGTTCCTAGTATAATGTTCATACGAATTTCCCAGGTTAGTGGACTAACACCCCCAACATCACCATGAATCCATTGCTCAAGATTTCCATTATCAACATATTCATATACAAGCATCCTACAAATAAAACAAAAGAAAGTTAAAAATGATAAACTCTAAATGATTAAGAAAGCATAAATATTTACAAGACAAAACTTATTATTTCAGATGGGCCAACTAGATTGAGTATAAATGTATCATGTGAATGGGTGCATGTAATGCAAGCATACACAATAGAGAGAGAGAGAGACCAAAAAAATGTACCTGTACGCACCCTCAACACAATATCCAAGCAGTCGGACAAGATTCTTGTGTCTCACACGACCAATAGCTTCAACTTCCACTTTAAATTCCTTCTCTGCTTGACCCCTGCTTACAAGAAAAGTCTCAAAACCAATGAGCAACCGAAAAGTGATTAATCCAAGGAAACCCGATAAGATTTACATGAGAAAAGAGGCTCTATTAAAGCAAATACTCTGTATAAATAAATAATCAGTTAATATGCCCTCTAATGAAAAAGCTAAATGTGAATGGAGGAATCCAAGAACGCTTGCCATTGACAACCTCACTGAAAATGTGCAAAAATAAAAAGACAGAACAAAGAACATAATAAGAAACAAAGCTGGGTTATGAGATGAGAAAAAGATGAACTGTATTCATTGATTGATCTCTGTTTTTCCAAGACCCAGTCTTCTGTCATGACAAATCTAATTTCTTTCTTATTCGACTAAGCACGGAAAGAGAAACAAAGAAGCTATGAAAAACATATTAAATTAACATAAAAGTACCTATTATTCAATAAGTTCTTGACAGCAACTCTAGTGCCATCAGCAAAAGTCCCACGGTAAACAATCCCATATCCGCCTTCCCCGATGACATTAGTATCGCAAAGGCCATCAGTTGCAGCTTCAAGCTCTCTCAATGTATACCACCGGCCCCACCCGAGATGGGAGACTTCAGGTCCCACACTCCCACTGCCAAACGAAGCAGTCTCGCACCCGCTAGGAGTGCCGCGGCTTTCTCCGCTGGACATCCGATCTGAGAACACCACCCGATGCTCAACCTTCCCGATCTCAACTTGAATCTCAGGAACCTGAACAATGTGATGATGATTATCCTGAGCCACAATCTCTTGAATCTCTTTTGAAATAGGAGGGGTTTCACCGTTACGCTTGCTCCCCTTCTGGGTCCGGCGAGAAGTGAGGCAAAGAGAGAGAAGAAAGAGAGCAAGCACTATGAAAGATCCAAGCAGAATTCCGATCACGACCCACAAACGGAGGCCAAAAATTGACGTCGGCTTCGATAATTCCGAGTTCACCATTGCCGCGTTGTACAACGACATTACATTCAAACTCTCTCCTGACTCCTTCTCCTTGCCTATGTTTCCAGCGTCAACTCAAGCAAGTTAGGGATTTGAATGATCAGTGCGCTTTTTGCAGGAATATATTGGATTCCAATTTGAAGAATGTACATGCAGCGTTGTATTTCCAGTGCGCTCAGCACCGACCATGAGAAGCAAGATCGGGCAGATAGCTTCAAGTGTAAAGTAAAAATGATGTTAGAGAGAGAAAGAGTGCAGTGAGAGGTGAGCTGTCGATTTAGAGAGGTTGCTGAAAGAGCGAGTTTGGTGATATTCATTGAAGTGAGGAAAAGTACACGGTAAAATGGAGTTCTCCGTCACTCGTGCGCATGGGCCCCGTGCTCCGCATCTGGGTTTGTTGTCAACGGTTCGATTTTACCGGAACAGTGTTCCTAATTTGGGACCAGTCACGGATCTTCAGCATCCATCCGTGTGCTTCCGGCAAATGACCGTCGTTAATTTTGTTGGATATCAACATTATCCCATGATATAAATTAGTGACCAGGGTGGCGACTTGCTCATCGTCCCCGTGCCCAAGCTATGTTCCTAAAATGTTTTATTTTCTGCTTAAACGTTTTATTCTGAATTATTTGATCAACGTTTTAGATGAAAAACTATGGGTGATTATAATATAAATTAATTATTTTACTTAAACTAAATATACCAAATTTATTTTTAATTCAAATTGTTTAAATAATAATCAATAGGAGTTCTCCGGAAATATGATATATTAATCCTTAGAAATATCTTGCCTTAGATAAAATATATAAGCTCTAGTAGAGGTTGGCGCCTCACATGAGGGGATGACCCAGCATGACCCATGACTTGATCCAATTGACGACCATTTTTCCCTTTAATAAAATGGGTCGTTACTCATACTTGTGTCACATTCTATTTAATTTTCCAAAAAATATCAATCATGAGTCATATTTATTTTCTAAAAATCTTTGAAAGCTTCAATACATCTTCACATTCTAGAATATTTTAGGAAGTTCCTTCGTAACACAATTTAAGTGTCTAGTAAAGGAGAGCTCTTTCTTTATATAAGAGCCCTCATGTTGTTATATCAACTTAAATTTTATTTATAATTTATTTTCTCTTTCAAAGTGATTATATTTTTGCTAAGCTTGTATGTGAGATCTTGTTGGAACTATTGTGCAAGGCAAGAGCAAGATGATTTGGATAATTGAGGAAGAAAATTTTCCAGCATAAGACCAAACATATAACACTAAAGCTTATGATTCGTAACAAAGGGTATGAGAGGCTGTCAACTTTCTTACTATGACATTCATTTTTGAGATCAAAATCATAGGAAAGAAGCATATGAAGCTAGGGGTCGAGAGAAAAATGAAAATTTTTAAAGGATATAATGACATCCATTGAAGCTTGATTGTCTAAGATAACATTGACTTTGGGTGAATTGTTAGACAAATTTTAGAATGGTGGTGAGACTAAGACACTGAGGATGTGACATATTTGAAGAAGGAACACTGACATGGGCTACAAAGTATCCTTGATATTATCTTGGAGATGCTAAACAAAAAAAAATTTATTTTCTAATCCATATTGATTTCTATGCAAGAGGAGGTAGAGAAGTTGGAAAAAAAAAGTTTTCAACTTACAATAGAAAAATACAGGGCACATGATTGGCCAAATACTCTTACCATGGGTGGATGTTCTAAAGCCAAAGAGTTTAAAGGAACTCAAGTAGTAAAAGAGATTGATAATTTTTTTTGTGGAATAAAGAAATATTTCCAAGTGATGAGTTTTATGAGTAATACAATCAAGATTAGTATTACTTCTATGTATCAAGTATTGTACTTCTTTGGTAGCGACTATGATGTGTGGATGATAAAGTTTATACTTGAGAGTTATGTAAATGGGAGTTCTGTTAACTAGTGTATGGAAAATGAAGTGGGGGCTGTGTTGTAGAAACTAACCCAGTGTACAAAATTAAGAGACTATATACATAAGTTCTCTAACCTAATACTTTAAATTTCTAATCGTAATAAGAAAAATACCTTCTTTTCTTTAATGGGTGAGTTATAACATTGGGCTAAACAAGAATTTTAGAGATGTGTCCAAAAGCGCGCACACATAACAACAATGACTGAATCATTAATATAATTCAAGGAGGTGGATAAACTCAATATTTCAAATAGTAAAGAGAAGAATAAGATTGATCTGGATAAATAACCAATAGATAATTATTAGATAAATAATAAAAAATCAATCAGATATGACAAAAAGAAGAAAATATCACTAGCATGTCTTCTTTATGATGGACTACATTGGATTCATTATTATCACAATCGAAACAAACTTATTATTATTGCTATAAAGAAAAGCGAATCACAAAAAAATATTATGAAATTGAATTTGATCTTACCAAGCTCAATCAAAAATAAAAAGTATGAAATACAAAGAGGTTAATATTCATGAATTTCACAACACTAGTTAAAAATTCAAAGTATTGGTGGATATAGGTGTGTCAGATTTTTTTTATTTCTAAGCAGATCATAAAAAAATTGAATCCGAACATAAGTAAAAGTAATGGATCGATCAAGTTGGTATACTCTAAAAATATTTTAATAGCTGGTTTTGTACTTGGTGTGAAGGTCCAGTTGGAGATCTGGAAAGGAAAAAAAAATAAATGAAATAATTTTTTTGGAAGATTATGAATTGGTACTTTGGTTGGATTTTCTAGATCAAATAAATACATTTCTAATTGTATTTACTTTGCTATGTACATTAGATCATACTTGTTTAAGTATTATTCTAATAATGAAGTATTGGATAATTTATAAAAATATTATCCACAATATAATCAGCAAGGGAGATGAGATATAACAAAATAACTTTTTTGGTGATGATACAATTTTTTAAGAATTTAGAGATCATCATCAAGGTACTTATAGAAGTGTTGAAACTTATGGACTCATTTTGAGATGTCATGCTTGCCAAGTTGCCAAAAAAATTATTACCAAAGAAAAAAGTAGACCATCAAATTAAGTTGGGTCAAATACCCTTCCAACGGCCAAGGCACCCTATTAAATGATTCTCCTAGAACTTGAAGAACTGAAAAAATAATTAAAAAGAGTTAATTGACACTGGGTATATTCATCCATATAATAACTCATAAAGTGCTCACATGTTAATTAAAAAAAAATGATGGATAAATAATGTTGTGCTTTGACTATTGGGCTTTCAACAAATTGATGGTGAATAATAAATATTCACTTCTTTTGATTATGGACTTAATTGACCAACTTCAAGATTCAAGATAATTTTTCAAACTTGATTTGAAGTCGAGGTACTATCAAGTGTGAATAGTTGAAGGTGATGAACCAAATATGATATCTGTGATGAGACATGGATCATACGAATTCTCAGCATTGCCATTTGGACTTAGAAATTCACTGATTGATAGTTTGAATACTTATGAATAAAGTACTATAGTTTTTCTTTGATCATTTTATCGTAATATAATTTGGTAAAATTGTTGCATATAGAAAATCATTTAAAAATATGTTGATCATTTGAGAATCGAGACAAGTATTTCAAACCTTATAGAAAATTGAATTGTTTGTCAAAAAAAAAATATTTTTTTACTCAACTTGAAATTTCATTTCTGGGTCATATTATGGGTGAAGCAGTATTATGGATAGTCATAGACAATGTGTAGGCTATTTTCGAATGGAAGCTACGAGTGAAAGTGATGAAGTTGAGGTTATTTCTTGAATTAGTTAATTACAATAGGTGATTTATTTGGAGATATTCTCACATTATCATACATTTGACTAATATGTTCCAGGGGATAATGATTTGGTAGTGGAGCAAAGGTTGCCAAGAAATCTCTAATCATCTAAAGTAAGCTATCACATAAGAGTATTTCTTAACATTTCCAAATCATTCTAAGCAATAAGAAGTACACATGAATACTTTGAATTTTATGATTAGAGAGGTACTAGTTCAAGAAGGCCATTTAGTTTCTTTTGAAATTCTAAAAGCTAAATGAAATTGAATTGTAATATATAGTCTATGAAAAAAAATGATGGTAATAATTTATTGCTTGCAAGTGTGGAGGCACTATCTTTTGGAATCAACATACCTTAAAATATATATGCAACAACTATCAAGGATAGTTTACTAATTGCTTAAAAGATATGAGCTTATTAATGAATTTCAACTAAAAATAATTTATTGTTTCAGTGATAAAGTACTGAGTGAACAACTATGATCTAAGATCCTATTGCTTGGTGATAACTAACTTATATGTTATTAGGGTAAAGGATCAATATATAAAACTCAACCTTTATTTTATATTCAAACCCAATATAATTCAAATTATTTGAACATATATTACATAAATTAAGTGGATAAACCCTAGGATCTAAGATCCATACTAAAATCCATGATTATCTCATTTATTAAAATTACATTGTCTTATTATTGGTTGACTGAACTACTAATATAATTCTTGTGAGATTGATATATTAATAAAAATCCTTTTTACTACTTATATGACATATATACTTGTGGATCTTTATTAATAAGTTATTCTTATCAACAAATTTTTGGGACACTATTTTAACCAACAAAATAGGGCATCATAACATGGTTGTAATAAGTTTTTGATACTATTAACTCCAAATAATATTATTATATTGAAATTTATTATAGTACTTTACTACTTTTTTTAAAGACTAAATTCTATTGGGGAGGAAAATAACTATAAGGAGATAATCATTAGGGAGGGTCAAATAGTTGATAACTATCCAATACGCCATTAGAGCACAAGAACATTTACATAAAAATTCAACATTCAATCTATAATAAAGCATAATAAGATTAAAACTACTTAGATACCTCATCATACATAATGGAATGCACTAATCCTAGAATATAAGAATCTTACCTAAAACCTAATCTCATCCTTTCAATTAGGAAAAAGTTAAATAATAGTTGGTTGATCTTACAACATGCACAATTTATATAAGATTGATATCTGGATAAAAAGTCCACTTTACTACTTGTATGACCCATATACTTGTGGGACTGGTTGGACGAGAGTCCCTTGCCTAATGAGATTTTAGGACTTTAAATAATCCTAAAAATTAGACATCATAAAAAAGTCACACCACCCAGTACCATAATAATTTTCTCACAATTCAAGGCCAAAGTCGTGATCAATTTCTAATATCATAACTTCGTGGTATCGAGAGATAAACATTCATCATGGCCATTCTTAGTACTATGACATTTGTACTCTAGAGAAGATGTGAGATGTGAAAGTTGTCAAAGTCATTATCTCATTTTTGTATCATAAATTCCAATTTAAAGCATTCCATGGATCCTTGAAGTATAAAAGCTACACTAAGAGAAAAAGAGAAGAGAAGAGATGGGGAACATGATACATATGCTAATAATCTTAGGTGATATAAATTCAATCTCAAATAAAAGAAAATCTAAGGCGAACAATAAGCAACTTCGATTGGAATTAGGATTTTATGCTTAAAAAATCACTTGGGCATTCATAATATTCAGCTAAATTAAATTCAAGGTTTGATAATGAAATTATGTTGTAATGAATTATTGATTTTATGTGCTTATATTTGTGTTATGTGGTGTTTTAAAGTTGATGAATATGAATGTAATTTAAAATTAAAAATAAGGTTTTCATAAATACATTGATTTATGCATGTCAAAAAAGTGGTGAATGATAATAAATCAGTCATGAGACAACTCATTTGGTTTGATAAGAAGAAGGTGACAACCATCCTAATCTCAAAATATGAGATAAATCAATTGGTAAAAATCTAAAGTTAAAATATATAATTCATTGTGAGTATGATGCTCACAAAGTTGAAAGTATGGATATATTAAAATCCAATCTATTGTATAAAATCTAGAAGAACTAATATTCGGATAATGTGGTGGTTAAGTAGAATATTTTACTTAGGAGTTTCACCATTGTGTAATAGTCATATTTTAGCTATGATAAATAGTGACATGTACATTATGAGACACACACAAATAGGAAAGACTCATATGAAAGTGATAGCCCTACGAATCATTCATGCTTATATGACTTTCATAGGTGAAATTTGTGAGAATATATATGTTAAATTATTATGAGTATGGAACATACAAAGTCAAAATTACAACTATATTTAGTACTACATTATCTCAAGTACTTGAGATAATTAGAGGTTATAAAATATATGTGAGAATATATATGTATATACTCAAAGTAATAATCAAGGATATTAGACATATTAGACATATGTGAGAATATATATGTATATATATGTATATACTTAAAGGAGTAGATATGTGAATGTCTCTTGCACGAAATAATGTGTTGCTTCAGTATTGAAATACTGATAGAAAAATCAGCAGGGAATCATTCTTAGTAGTGACAGTCTAACGAATGATGACCATATTGTATGTTAAGAGAGCACATAAGCATTTTCATGCTAACCAATCCTTCATCTAATAACCAAAACTGATATTAACCAAATATTGACGAACATCATCATGTACAAGTATGTTCACCAACCTTAGCATCTAAATATATTCCCTGAAGACCAAATAAATATATTCAATCTGTATAATTATTAGTTTGTTGTTGATTGATTAAACTATCAAAATAATCTAAATGGGATCAATATCTAGACTTACGTCTATATTATTTCTTGTATAACTTATATGCTTATAGAGCTACATTAGATAAGAGATTCTAACTCAATTATGACTTGAAATCATGTCAATTAATTATGAGTTTTAGCACACTCATAAAGTAACAACAATATGTACGTGTGGATATCAACTTTTCATAAGAAAGTTGTTCCCACATTTTATCCAGATGTCAACTAACAATAGGTGGATAGCTTATATGACTATTAAAAGTCATACATCCATGCCACTTGCACAACTTCCTTTTAGGATATTGAGATTGATTGACATGGTTATCTTTATTATTCATTACAATATATACATGATTCTTAGAAGTTTCCGTTATCATACTGCCACTTTTATTATAATTACTATCGAGGATCAGATAGATCAATTAAGAGTTAATGTGTTGGAAGAAAAAGTAGATAATTTTACTCTAGTTATTCTTGAGGATTAGTGGAATTGATGAGGTGCTTATGATTGAGAGAAAAAAAAAGATATCGTGAATGATTTTTTGAGAAAATTTAATTTTATGAAAATTATTATTCAAGTGAAAAATGAGAATTGGTTGTATGTATGTATGTGAAGATGAATTTTTTATAATAGGTATTTATAAAATTTAAAGTATGAACTTGCCTCAATCTACCCAAATAGGGTAGATGGAAAGATTATTAGGTATGTTCGAATTTGGTCTATCATGTCGATTAAATTGGTTTGAATAATTGGTTTTATTTAATTATTTTTTAATTATTTATTATTAAATTTGGTTTAATTTTTTTTGATGTGTTTAATTTAATAAATGATGTGTTTCATTATTATTATTATGTGTCATATTTTTTTTTATTTTGTGCATTAGCAGTCAAAGTGGCTTGAATAAAAATAAAGTGAACGCATCAAAAGAAATAAACAAAATCTGAAATGTTTTTTTGAATTGAATGAGTTTGCATGTGGGATAAGTGAGGAGAGAGAGAAAAGGGAAGAGAAGAAAGAAAAATATAAAAAGAAAAAAAAAGCGCAATTGTGTTTCAGGGTACTCTCCCCGAAATATTTAAAAAAATATAACTAATCTTTTAATATAAAAAAAAACTACAATACTCTTAAGAAATTGAAATTTATGGCACTCTATTATGTTTATCCTAAATTGTCCTTCATTAAATCCAATCGGCCCTCACCCTCTCCCATCAGCCCTCGCCCTCTCCCACCGATCAGGAGTAGGAGTTCGGGGAGCTAGGGCTGGTAACGAGCCAAGCTACTTAGGCTCGACTCGAAAAAGTTCAGCTCGAGTTTAGCTCGTTAGCTAAACAAGCCGTGCTTGAGCCTTAATTTAGGCTTGATAAATTTCGAGCGCGAGCCCGAGCCAACCGAGCTTGTACATTAAAAAATGATTTTTATTATTTGCCTTAACACAAAATAAAAAGTTAAAAGCCTTAAGCCGTCAGCCCTTAAATCCCTTAACGCCTCCCTCAACCCTCTCTCCATCCTCACCATTTTCGCCCATTTGAAAATCAAAAACCCTATTCCCAAATTCATCATATGCTTTGAAGGCACCATGACAAACGGCATCAGCCACCACACCAACCCTAGTAGGCGACTTCCTTCTTTGTCGACACATGTGCTTCATAGGATGAGATCCATTGATGATCTGTAAGCTATTTTTTATTTATTTTCTTTGGACATTTTTTACCAAATCATTTTTCAGTATTCTTCTAAGATTGATTCTACTAGAGTGAAGACTGGTATTCAGTTAGGAGGAAATCTATTATTTGAAAAAGTAGATCCTTCTCCCTGTGGAAAGGCCCAAGCTTGAGTCGAAATGTTGAATTGTTGTTCACTAGGTAACCTTGGAAAGATGGGGATTGTTTGATAGTTCAGAGATAATAGTGAAATCCTCATTTCCTTTTTTATTATTTGTTTTTCTCTTTCTTTTGGTCATTGAGGAGACTATGAGTTGACACCCATTTGCTTTCCTCCTTTTTTCCCCAATTACCTGGTTTAGTACGCCAGTACATGGGTACTCTGTTTTTTTCGAAGAGTTATTATTGCAATTGATTTAAATAAAATATTTTAAATTCATTTAATATTTACATGTTCATTTCATATTTCATGTTCTGAAATCAAACAAAGCCACAACTAAGGCTATGTCTTATTCCAGATAATTCAATAAAAATTAAAAGGGAAAAAAAGAATAAAAAGTCAATAAATTATACTATCTATTATTTCATTCTAGTTCTAATTATTAAAATAATCTTAAAACATATCAGTTTTAAAATGATTTTAATCATATTATATTTTTTGTCTTATATAGTAAAATCAAACGTGCAAAAATAATTATTGTGAACATTTTCCTTTTTCAATTTTTTCAGTAATACCATCAGCTACTTGAAATGAACATGCCAATAAAAATGGGTTGAAAATTGAAATTCTTGAGTTGACTATAATTGGAAAACAGAGGAAATATTGGGTTGGCTTTATAAAAAAATTAATGTGGATTGAGTTAGGTGGAGTCCTAACTTTTTTCTGGAAGGTTTGGTAGCAATGTCCACCATGGGATTTAGCAACCTTCTGGTGGGCGGCACTTGACTATTATTTTTTCCTTGGTGCCTTTTGGAGCTAGTAATAGTAATTTTCTACAAGATTACTGAGATGTATTTTTTGGTTAGGTTTTGTTTGTTGAGTATTGTTATATTGCATTGGAAAATGTATTTTAAGCTCTATTTTTCTTCTTTTGGTTCACTTGAAGGATATTTCATTATTCCTTGTATGTGATTTTCTTTTCCTTTTTTTATCAATAAGATTTTCCTCATATTGATTTTTTGGAATTACTGGTCTATAAATTAAACCAATGAGAGAAATGTTTGCTTAAAAAAATTTGAGGCTCTATGAGAAGTTATTTGATCAAATGACACCCTTCTGTTATTTCTCATGTTGTAAGTGTCAATTTCACTTGTATTTTGCAGAAAATTACCAAAAGCTTTTGCCAATTACCACTCAAATACGAAATACAATATATTGGTAGGTTTCTCAATTTTTCATTACTCTTAAATATTTGCTTCCTTTTCCATAGCAAACATTAATATGTGAGGAAAACTATTAGATATTAAATGATATCATAATTTTAAATATTATTGGTTGATCATTCTAATCTCATACTTTTTTTTGCTGTAAATTCTTTTTTTAATTTCTATAATTTCTATGTTGTTGGTTTTGTTCGGTACTCTTAAATTTTTGAGGATTTCTGTAATATATTTCAGTTTGATGTTGGTTATATTTTTATCTTTTCTGATAATTTTCTTGGTGAAGCAGTGAAGAACTCAACTGATTTATTATATTAGTGAAGAACTTATAATTTTCTATAATAGTTTTTTGATGAAATAATTTATAGTTCATAAATAATCTTTTCATCTTATCAATGATCTTTTCTCTTAATTTTCAAAGGAGGATGTGTTTGTGCATGTGTGTGTAATTTCTTGTTTTTACCACTTTGTTTTTTTTTAATTATTAATTTGATTGGAATTCTTTTTATTTACTAGTCTGCTAGATACAAAAAATGTCAAATACGAATGAAATGTCAAATTTGGATGATATGGATGAATTAGAAGAAATGAGGATTGAATCATCTTCATCAATGTCCAAGCCAAACCAAAGAAAAAAAATCAGTTGTTTGGGATGAATTTGATGTTGTAACCGAGAGTGACGTGACGTGGGTGATATAATCAACTAAAGAGGCATTTGAAAGTTTGTGTGCCTAGTCAGGTTGCTGAATCTGGAAATAAAAAGGGTCTCCCCAGCAAGCTTTGTTGTCATTGAGGTCATAAAAAGATCAAGACAAACATTGTTATCAACCTATCAATATGACAAAGACAAAGTTGGAAAGCTTCTTGCAAAGATGTTTATTGTGCATGAGTACCCTTTCAAGACGGTGGAACATCAATTATTTTGTGTTATTTTGCTAAAATCTCAACCCAAGATATTAGCCAATCAAACACCACACTTTGAGAACTAATTGCAAAAAACTTTTTGCAGTTGAGAAGGAAAAATTGAAAGGGGTGTTAGCAAGTGTTGATATAATCAACTCAACTAGTGATTTATGGATGTTAAACCAAACACTGGGGTACATGCGTATAACCTATCTTTACTTAGAAGTGGAATTTAGAAAAGAGAATATTGAATTTTTGTTGCTTGTCTCCTCCTCACACTAGGATTGCAATTGCCAATTGTATTCTTCAATGTTTATCTGATTGGGATATTAAAGATAAAGTTTCTACTAATACATTGGATAATGCATCTTTAAATGATCCAGTAGTAAGAATCTTGAAGGATCATTTTGTAGAGAAAGAAAACATTTACTTAAACAGTAAGATATTTCATGTTTGGTGTTGTGCACATGTTTTAAATCTCATGGTGCAAGATGGACTATCAGAGATTCGTGATGTGATTGAGAATATCTTGGAAAGTGTGAGTACATAAAGATGTCTCCTTCAAGTTCTGATATCATTTATGAAAATAAAACTGAGTTAGATATTTATCTTGAAGAAGGAATTTGCAAGCCTAGTGATGAAAATTTCGATGAATTTGATGCTTTGAATTGGTGGAAAGTCAATGCTATGAAATTTCGATGCTTATCTAAAATGGCACATATGTACTATCCATTCCAATAACTACTGTTACTTCAGATGTTGCATTTAGTACTGGAGGAAGAGTACATGATCAATATCAAAGTTCATTGAAGCCTAATACTATTCAAGCTTTGATTTGTTTGGGGGATTGGTTATGTCATGATTTAGGAGTGGAGCTTTCACCAACTATAAGTATTTTTTTTATAATCAGTAATATATATATATATATATATATATATATATATATATATATGTGTGTGTGTGTGTGTGTGTGTGTGTGTGTGTGTGTGTATAAAATTAGAAAGTTATAATAGATCCTAATTAAATTATTGTTTAATTTGCAGGTTGAGGACGAATCACCTTGACTTGAAGTCATTAATGCTGAAATGTGTTTAAAATTTTATATAACTTGAGAATTTGAATGTTATAATCTTTAGTATTATTTCTTTTGGATTTAAATTTTTTTTTGGGATTGTGTAGAATCTAGTATTAATATTAGAATTATGATGTGCGTACATTTATTTTTGAAGATTAAGCTTTATTGATAAAACTACCCAAAAAGATTATGATCTATTTACATAATTTGGATTCTCTGATTATTATTGTAGTAGTTGTATAGAACTGTTGGTGTGATAAATTTTAGTATGTTTATTGATAAAATTGTTGTTGTAGTAGTTTATTGCATATGTATATATTGTGCTTACAGAAGAAGAGCCATTATACTTATGATAAAGAGAAAATCAGGGTTCCATGCTTTGTTAGGTTCTGTGAGAGAAAGAGAGAAAAAACTAGAAAAGGCTATCCCTTTTGTCTCATTCTTTTCAAGAACCAAACCAGAATGTTTTATCTAGAAAAACATCAAGTAGAATTCTTTATTCATTTACAACTGTGCATTTTGTAGACATAATCAGTGATCTGTGTATGATGGGATATTTGATACTCTTACATGTTAAAATTTGTTTGTGTCCTTCAATCTGATTTTGGAATCCTTTCTTGTTTGTTTATATATATTTTAATTTTTTGATTATTTTTGTGAAAGAAGAAACACTAATCTCTAATTGCATATTGCATATAGTTTGTGTATCTTCACTTGCAAATTTCTAAATGTGGTCTCCCTGAAATGCATAGGCCACCTTACTACACGGAGTGATGTATACAACTTTGGAGTTGTTCTTCTAGAGTTATTGACCGGAAAAAGGTCAGTTGACAAGACTCAACATAGTAAGGAGCAGAGCTTGGTTGATTGGGCTCGGTCTAAAAATTTTAATTTTAATATTTTGGTTTGTTATATTTATTTTTTAGTTCGACAAAACTGACTGAGATAGCAATTTCAATTTTCAACCAGATTGCTATATGTTTGTCTTGTGTTAGAATTTATTTATTTGGCTCATGCCTCATCAAAATTGTATACAAAGATAGCAACCACAACTTAGCTTTACCTATATTTTAGGTTATAAAAAATTTTGGAATTAGTCTAGGAAACATACGAATGCTCATTCCTTGTTTCATATTAATTACTTGACAATATTGTCATCTGGGGTATAGATAACCCTGAGAAGCATTATTATGTAATTCAACCTTCTGATTTTGGTTTTAATTTCTTCATATGTTAAAAAGGTATTTTGATTTTTATTTTTTGTGGTTTAGCCTCATCAAAACTGTAGGTTAGGATTGTGATTGTGATTTAGTTTTCAACTAAAAATGCAACTTTTTAGCTATATTTTTAATTTGTCTTAGTATTTATTTTATTTTATTTTATTTTGGCTCTTGCATCATTAAAGAGATAGCGGCCAAAACTTAGCTTTAGCTATTTTTAACATTGTATAAAAAACTTGGGAATTACAATTATGTATGTAACCTTTGTTTAATCTAGATTAATATTCAGCTTATCTACTATTTTTCATTATCTCAATCTTTATAGCAAATTATTTTTTTTTTCCAGTTTTTATCGTGTTATCTTTCATTCTTTATTAATTTATTTATGAGATAAATTTTTTTAAATTATCATCAAAATTTTATCTTCTAACCTTAATACCTATTTACATGATGATATGAATATTATTTTTTTAAAACATCCATATCATTATCTTCTTTTTTTGGTTATTCTATTTAGGCTTGGATTTGGGCTTGAGCTCAAGGTGTAGCTCAAGCTCGTTCATATGGAAAACAGGCTTAATGAGCTCAGGACAAGTTTTTTTTTTAAATCAATCCAAGTTTGAGCCTGATTTTAAGCTCGTTCAAAAGCTTGGTTTAGGCTCGAGCTCCCTCAAAAATTAACACGCCTAGCTCGAAATGTTCAAAGCTCGGCTCGACACATTACCAGCCCAGTAAGGAGCTAATGGAAGCTCGACGTAGAGCTCAAGGAGCTCGACCATGAGCTAATGTCAGCCCGTTGAACTCCTGGAGCCCAACCACGAGTTCAAGGAGTTGATGGGAGCCCATCGAGTTCTATAGAGCTCGACGACTAGCTCCATCAAGCTTAATGACTAGCTTCTGGAGCTCGACCATGAGCTCCAGAAGCTGACGGGAGCCTGATATCAATGTCAAGGAGCTCGACCACAAGTTGATGGGATCCCAACATCAATCTCAAGGAGCTCGACCGCAAGCTAACGGGAGCTCGACGACAAGCTCCATGAATTGACAGGAGCCCATTGAGCTCCTGGAATTGTCGAGCTTCTGGAGCTCGACATGAGCTCCAAGAGCTGATGGGAGCCCATCGAACTCCATTGAGCTTGATCGAGAGCTCCATTGAGCTCTACAATGACCTCCACCAAGCTTGATGATGGGCTCCTGGTCGAGGGGCAATTGATGATGGGCGAGGGAGAGGGCCAATGGGAGAGGGCGAGTATTGATGGGAGAGGGCAAGGGATGATGGGATTTAATGAAATACAATTTAAGATAAACATAATAGAGTGCCACAAATTTCAATTTCTTAAGAGTGGTATTTTTTTTTTAAATATTAAAAGATTAGTTGCCTTTTTTTTTAAATATTTTGGGGGTGTACCTTGAAACACAATTCCCCCAAATAATAAAGTTCTTGAAATAAAGAAATCTTCTGTGAAGATAAATGAAGAAAGAAAAATTGGGTGGTTCTTTTCTTGAGTTTTCTAAAAAAACTTCTATAACTCCAAGATTTTCGAAATACAAAACATTAAAAACCTTTTGTAATGAATTCTTCTCTCTAACTATCTTGATTCTTAATTACTTTTACTTTGAACTAATAGACATGTGACTCTAGTGCTTGAGTTTGGAGTATAAAAAAACTCGAGTGCTCAAATTTATTATTTTAAATACGTGGAGGTGCATCATATATATTTTGATTGATCCAAAAATGAATTTTTACTAAGAAAATTTGGAGGTTCTCATGTGTTTTAATTATAATTTTCTATTCATATTTAATTATAGCATTGTGATTGTAAACTTGTAATAAAATTAAATTTTCATTAGCTATTTTATTAAAAAATATTTTTCAACTGTAATAACTGTATATCCCAGCTGGATCAAGGCTTTTTTGATTTTGATTTTTACATTGACAAAGTTAACATCCTATTAATTCAATGTTATGCAAAAGAATAAACTTAACTTATTTTTGTTATACTTTCATTTTTTTTAATATGGTATCAGAGGGAGATTGTTTTTTTTTGAGGGTGTTTTCACTGTGTGATTAAGAGCAAACATGCTTTGTTGGTCAGGAACTTGCAGTCCCCCAGCCTCCATTCAGAAGTTTCCAAAGGATCCCTGAGATTGTATTTGACGTATATTAGGAACACACTGAAGGCTGCCATGTGTCTGCAGAATTTTCCTTGTCAAGAAGTTGAAAGTCATAACAAACCAGAGATTAAACTCAAGACAAGCAGGGAACTCTTGCTAAATCCATATATTTGAAGTAGGAGATCACAAAGTACAAGAAACCGAAGCAGTTCTTACATCTACAGAAACAATCCATCCAGATCAGCAAGAGCCAGGATTCAAGCCTTCATGCTTCATTTCGCATTTTTCATGTGAGAATTCAACACTACCGTATGGTGCAGTTGATGAGCTCATCCACTTGAAGGTGACGGAGTCGGGCGAAATGAGTGGCGCAAGGTTCTTCAACGCGAAATCAGTTCATACAGAAACAATCCTCGAGATGAGCTTGTTGCGAATCCAATAATTCTTACATATCAAACAACATCTACATGTAATCACCCATTGATATCGACGAATGCTCATCTCGTCAGCTCTTCTCACCTCGTCTCGCATCTGCATAAAATTTTGAAAGCACCGCGAAGAAATTTCATGCCTCTGCTCACAAACGAGGAGGCCCGTGCAAAAATAAAAAAAAACCCTAGGGCATGATCTGGTCGAACTTCGGTTAAAAAAAACAACAAATATCAATAACACCAATCTCCAGCAAAGTTTATTCAATTATGGATTCTTCCAATCCATTTTTCGTCAATCATCTAGATCAACCCGGTCACTTACTCGTTCCAACGAAACTAAATAGCTCCAATTATCAATCATGGAGTAAATCAATGATTCATGCCCTTACAGCCAAAAACAAGATTGGCTTCATTGATGGGTCAATTAAACCACATTCCAAAACAGAGCATCCAACAGAATATGTCCTTTGGAATCAATGCAAAAATATGATTTTATCATGGTTTACCCACTCAGTAGAACCTAATCTAGCCAAAGGGGTTATTCATGCCAAAATGGCACGCCAAATATGAGAAGATTTCAAAAATCAATTTTCACAAAAAAATGCACCAGTAATTTATCAAATTCAAAAATCACTAGCCTCTCTCTCACAATGTACGATGACAATCTCAGCCTATTTCATAAAACTCAAAAATCTTTGGGATGAGTTAGATATATATCGACCTATTCCAGCCTGCAACCAAATGAAGACACACATCGAACAAAGAGAAGAAGATCAGATGATGCAATTTCTCATGGGCCTTAATGACATTTATAATAGTGTTCGTGGAAACATTCTCATGATAACTCTTTTGCCTAATGTTCGTCAAACCTATTCCCTCATCATTCAAGAAGAAATGCAACGACAGATGACATCAGAAACAACTAAAAATTTTTCTATTGCTGCTACAATTCAGAATAATTCAAACTACTCAAAATCAAAAGACAAGCATCGTGAACATTGTAAAAGAGAAGGTCACACCATTGAAAATTTTCGTACTCTAAAGTTTCATTACAAATACTGTGATAAAAAAAAACATACTGAGGATAGATGCAAATACAAAAATGGCACATGGACACCCAATATCACAAGTAACCAACAAGGTCAATCACAACAAAGATTTTGAAGAAATTCCTTCCCTGCTGCTAATTCAATAAAATCCACTCAATTCACACATAACAAAATAGGCCAAGCTTCTGACCCGATCAATATCTTGCAAGGATTCTCCACAGAGCAACTTTAACAACTTTCTCATGCCCTATCGTTAACAAGCACAAACCATAATTTAAACACCTATGCAAATGCAATAGGTCTCTCTTTTTTATGATACTTCAATTAACTCTGTATTCACAAAGCATTGGATTTTGGATAGTAGTTCCATTGATCATATCACCTCTAATTCAATTGTTTTTACTAAAATACAATCTTCATCAATACCTATCGTTAATATACCAACTAGATCTACAACCCCAATCACTTCAACTGGCACTGTATCACTCAATTCTGATATCACCTTAGATAATGTTCTATGTGTTCCTAGTTTTTGCTTAAATCTGATTTCTGTAAGTAAAATTACCACTCTTTAAATTGTTGTGCCATTTTTTTCCCACCTTTTGTGTCCTACAAACTTGGCTACGAGGAAGATGATTGGTTCGAGTAAACAAAGTGGTGGTCTCTATTACATGCCTCCATTGCAAAAAACATCAATCTATCCTCAAGTTTCACACCCTTCCAATCTATGACATTTGCGTCTTAGACATCCATCATCATTTCGTCTTAAATTAGCTTCTTCATTGTTATCTTCAAACAATATTTCTCATGACAATAAATATACTATTTGTCCTATGGCAAAACAAATAAGACTTCCTTTCCCACTAAGTTCCATATCAACTCATGCTCCATTTAATTTATTACATTGTGATATCTGGGGTCCTCACAAAGTCCCCACACACTCAGGAAAATAATTTTTTCTTACCATCATAGATGACTTTACAAGATGCACATGGATATTTCTTATGCAACACAAATCTGAGACTCAAAATATTTTAAAATCATTCATTGATTTTGTTTATATTCAATTTCACGTTTATGTCAAAGCTGTTAGAGTAGACAATAGTCTTGAATTCATGTCTATGAAAAATATTTTTAGATGTCATGACATTGAATATCAACACACGTGTTTACACTCCACAACAAATGGAGTTGTCGAAAAGAAGCAGCGTTACATTCTCACTGTAGCATGAGCACTACTTTTTCAATCCCATTTACCATTGCACCCTTGGGGCGAGTGTGTTTTAACTGATGTTTATCTCATTAACAGGTTACCATCTTCATTAGTTTCAAACAAAATACCTTTTGAAATTTTATATCATTATCCACCCTCTCTTGATCACTTAAAAGTTCTTGGTTGTCTATGCTACGCTACCATTGTACACCCAATTCATAAATTCTAATCGTGTCAAAAAATGCATCTTCATTGGATATCCAACTTGGCAAAAAGGATTCAAACTATATGACATGGAAACTGAGAAATTTTTTGTCAGCCGTGATGTCAAGTTCCATGAAACCATTTTTCCTTTTTCATCCACATCAAACAATTTCGATTTTGTAATTCCCAATTTCTTTTTTGAAATAGAACCTCAGTCTATCATACCACTAGTTCCTTCTAGCACTCACCAATTTGAGTAAACAGAAATAACAAATACACATGAACTAATATCCCCCACACATATGAAAACTACACCAACACTTTCAGACACCTTATACATTCCTTCTAAACCTATTACTCCTCCAAGACAATCAACACGACCCAAGCGACCTCTAACATGGCATAAAAACTTCCTGATGTCCTCTCAAGCAAATCAATCTACCTCAACATCAAATTCTAAAACAAGTACTCAATATCCACTCTCACATTCCCTTTCCTACTCACATGTATCTTCCTCTCATTCTATATTTTTAGCTAACATCACAAAACACATCGAGCCCAACACTTATTCCCAAGCTATCCTTGATCCACATTGGCGACAAGCTATGCATATAGAATTAGAAGCATTACAACTCAACAACACATGAAGCCTAGTCCCTCTGCCTATCGATCATAAACCAATTGGTTGTAAATGGGTTTACAAAATAAAATACCGATCTGATGGCACCATTGAGCGCTACAAGGCTCGCCTCGTTGCTAAAGGATACAATCAAATTGTAGGTATTGACTATCATGAAGCAATTTCACCAATAACTAAACTTACAACAATTCAATGTCTTCTTACTATTGCTTCTACATGCCATTGGTACATCTACCAATTGGATGTTCAAAATGCCTTCCTCCATGGTGATTTACATGAAGTTGTATACATGGAACCTCCACTTGGTCTTCATCAACAGGGGAAGAACATTGTATGTCGGCTCAACAAGTCTCTTTATGGACTTAAACAAGCATCAAGAAACTGGTTTTCCACATTCTCAGATACTAATCAAAAGGCCGGTTATCAACAATCAAAGGCTGATTATTCACTTTTCACAAATGCTCAAGGAAATTCTTTTACAACAATTCTCATATTTGATGACATACTCCTCACAAAAAATAATCTACATGAAATGGAATTCCTCAAAGAATTCCTTCTTAAATACTTCCATATTAAAGATCTTGGAGACTTGAAGCACTTTCTAGGTATTGAATTTTCTTGTTCAAAAAATGGATTTTTTGTCACAAAGAAAGTATGCGTTGGATATTTTACAAGATACAAGACTCTTAGAAACACGTCCCAATAATTTACCAATGGAGCAAAATTTGAAGCTCACATCTACTAATGGAGTATTGCTAAATGATCCAACAAAGTATAGTAGATTAGTTGGAAGATTGATTTATCTGATAGTAACAAGGCCCGACATAGTCTACTCAGTTCACACATTGAGCCAATTCATGCAAGAACCCAGCATACCACATTGGAATTATGCCATTTGAATCCTAAAATACATCAAAGGTACCCCAGGTCATGAATTATTACATCCTTCTAATAACAGTTTAAATTTAAAATCTTTTTGTGATTCGGATTGGGGAGGTTGTCGCACCACAAGAAGATCAGTTATAGGATATTGTATCTTTCTTGGAAATTCTCTCATATCATGGAAGTCCAAGAAATAAGCCAATGTCTCTAGATCATCAGCTGAAGCTGAGTATCGAGCCATGGCTAATACATGTTTAGAGCTAACATGGTTACGCTATATACTACATGATCTAAAGGTCTCGCAGACAACTCCAATACTATTATTTTGTGATAATCAAGCAGCTTTGCATATTGCGGCGAATCCTGTCTTTCATGAACATACGAAGAACATTGAAATAGACTGTCATATAGTACGAGAAAAAATGCAAACTGGAATGATTGATCCTTCCTTTGTTCCTTCAAACTCACAGTTGGTTGATGTATTTACAAAGGCCTTAGGAAAAGATCACTTTGAGAGTTTACGCAGCAAGTTGGGACTTCATGACATTCACTCTCCAACTTGAGGGGGAGTATTAAAAAATATTTTTCAACTGTAATAGCTGTATATCCCAGATGGATCAAGACTTTTTTTGATTTTGATTTTTACATTGTCAAAGTTAGCTTCCTATAAATTGATTATTATGCAAAGGAATAAACTTAACTTGTTTTTGTTATACTTCTATTTTTCTAATATATTTTATGTTACAATTAGGTGTTTAGATATTTATTGTATGTTTTAGCAGAATATAATTTATATGTTTTGCGCAAAATTAGGGCTTAGCTCAAACCCTAATTTAGCATAATATAATTTGTTAGCTATTTCAGAATCGATATTATATTATTCGGACAAGAAAATATTTTGAGACTGTATATCCGAAAATTAAAATTTCATATTTTACAAAAAAATTAATTTTGATCGAATTGAGAAAAATTAAGTTATGAAGTATGGAAATATTTAATTATGATAAATTTGATAAATTAAATTTTAGAAAAAATTAAAACTTAATTTAAATAGAAAAATATATTTTTGATGGATTTGATATTGTGTGTATTCCTATGTGTTCAATAAATTTTTCGAAATAAAAGTTTAAATTAATAAACAATAAATTGCAATCATGTAAAAATTAATTAATCGAATTGTGTGTATGATAAAATTTCAAAAAGTAAGTTATAGTATTCAGGTTTTGGGTTACCCTAACAAACATATATGTATTTCCTAATTATAGTTAATTATTCTTTTCGTTTCACATGAGTGTATTTGCTTCAACAAAAATCTAATATAATCAACATTATGCAAGATCTTCTAATATGATAGAAAATATAGTTCAATGAAAAAAATCAAGATTTTTTTGTTGGAATAATGCACCACAATTTCAATCCACATTTTTTTTAATAAGAGGGGATTAATCCATCAATTTCCAAATGAAGAAATACCATAACAAAATTTTATGGTAGAACGAAAACACCAACAAATCCATATTCTTTTCACCACATTCATTCTAAATAGAACACCCTCCTCATTAATCTTTCATATATCTACATATGTATTGTTGTACAATTTGGATGTTGGCTATAGTATTTTTATATATTTTAATACTTAGAATTTGCTTATACTTTAGCAACTCATAAGACAAAATTCTAGCCTAGGACTAGGATGTGTGTGTTCCTTGGCTATTCCTTCAAGATTCAACATTTTAAATTATATCACATCCAAACCAAACAGATCTTTTTTTTCTCAGGATGTAATCTTTCATAAAAGTTCATTTGCCTTTCATAATGTAGGAATACATTAAGTTTTTGTAGACAACTTTCCTAATATAATAGTACTAAACATCATACCTAATGACAATATATCCAAATATCCACCAAAAAATGATCTTCAAAGCACCCATGAGACGCTATTAGTGTACAATATTCTCCTTCTTAAGGATTCACAACACTTTTTTTGTTCACTTGATACATCAAACCTAAGTACCCACGAGGAGGTACTAATTTCATTTTCTCTTTATCCATTGTGAAAACATTTATCCTATAATCAACAATCATATGCTCAAAGAATTCTTGCACTATCTAATATAGGCATCTAGTTTGTGATATTCAACATTCTTCCAAACTTTAGTGACATTTGTTTTTGTCCAATAAAAATCTGACTACTTCTTATTCACTAAAGGTTCAGGTATATCATTCATTTTCCTCCTAGTATATGTCAATGGCATCATTGTTACTAGATTAAGTGTCTAAGTTTGTAATTCATTTTAAACTTAGGGATTTCAGAAACTTGAAATATTATATTGGTCTATAAATTATAAAATCAGTCAAATAATTGTTTTCTCTCAATGCCATTGCACTCTAGATGCATCAACACACCAATTTTCTTAGATGCAAACCATCTAACTCACTTATTTATCCCAAAATTTTATTATTATTTATTCAATTTGATTTAATGACCAACTCAATATAGACAACTTATTCTCCAACTACTCTAGTTAACTTTATTAAAATTAAACATTACTTCCATGGTACATAAGACTTAGCTTTCAGCCAACTCATCCGTGCCTCATCTTAATGCTATTCACCACCAATTCTCATATCCCATTGGTCACTATGAACAAGGAATATTCTTTCCATCTTTTTCCGCATTTCCAACAAGGAATATTCTTAATGCATTTCAAACCATATCCCATTGTTTATTTCAACTCAAGCTTCCCCATCATATTTTTAGATACAAGAATAATATGATTTATACTATGCCTCATGCCTAATCTTTAGAAGATCCATAAAAGGTTTTTCCATTTTCATTGGGCAATCATTAATTTTATGGAAATCAAATAAACAACCAATAATTTCTAAGTTTTTGATTGAGGCTTAATATAGGGCTTTGGTCGTAACTATTTATGAAATAGTATGGATACATTAATTACCAAATGAATTTGATATTAATGATTTATCTTTTACTCTTTTGTTTTGTGATAATCAAGTTGCAATTTATATACATCCAAATCTATTTTTTAATGAAAGAATAAAGTATATTGAAGTTGATTTTCATTTTTCTATGAGATAAGCTTGTAGATAGAATCATAAACTTAATGTACATACTAACACAACATCAACTGACATAGTTATCTTCACAAAACCTCGGCCATCTAACAAGTTGCATGCATTTTCTTTATGTAACAATAAAGCAAATTTTGAGGGGGAGTTTCAAGTTTTTTTTGGCATGAAAATGTGTAACAATTTTGAAAATATTAGTATAATCTTTTTTTTAAAAAAAAATAATAATTGAATCTTTCATATTTTGATTTTGATTTTTTTTGAGATACAAAAAAATCTCAATAAGATAATTTGACATTCAACATGGGAGTTATACATTTATATATTTAAAATATATTAGGGTTATATGTTGAATATATTTTCATGCATAATGTCATACATGTTATATTTTTAATTTAGTAGCAAACATAGATATTAAATGTAAAGAAAATTAGAACACCAAACTTTTATTTATCATGAAGAATAAAAATACTTCGATATGTTGTTTCATTCACATTCACTTTGTCTCTTTCTTCCATTACTTTTTTCTAATCTACTTTGATAGTCTTGTATAGCATTCCAAATGATTTAGTATTTATCATCAAACCAATATCCATACATCTCATTCCTTCCTCAAAGAGTTTGTAAATTTGATCTTCAAACTTTTCTTGAATTATAATAAAAAATATCTCATTTTGATGAAGATGTTTTTCCCATATTATATCATATTTCTCAATCTCTTCCACTACTCTCGTGCATAGGGAATGAATCTTTTCTTTTAGTTCTTCTTTGATTTGCTCGATGCTCTGCTACACATTTTCCATTATACATAAAATATTTATAAATATACTACAATGTGTATCTAATGAATGCTCAATATGGGTTAGCTTATCTTCTTTTATTATTTCATTTATTTCCATCTCTTGTATGTTAGTTGTGATGAAGGATGAGCCTTCTTCCCAAAATTTGGCCATTCATTCCCTTTCAAGTATTACTTCTTTTCATTTTGGTCTCCTTCTATTTCCCTTTTTATCCTTGACAATACTAGGGAACACCATCACATACATTGCATTGACTTCTTAATCAATAGAGACTTTGTCAGCCAGATACAACAAAGTAATAAGGGATTGGTAAATTAGTTGGCCAAAAAATTAATCTTTAAGAAACACAAGAATTAATTTCTCTAAAATCTTCCCACATCAAAATGATACCCAATAAGGATGGCATATAGAAAAATCACTCTCTTTAGAATAACCATAGAAATATGGAGTGACAACAATATAAAAGAGCATATGAGGTGCAACTAAACTTTTCTCATGTCTATGAGTTCTTCACACATCAAAATATTCATATAAAATCTTTAATATTACCTTTCATGTACTTTTTTCATCCATCAATAATGAACGATAGCTAATAAAATCTGATTGATTGTGGAGGATCTTAAAATTCATACTATCTTTAGGGCCCAAGAATCCAAGTAGCTCATTAATGATTCTCTTATCGAAGTGAATTCATACACCTCTCACATAATATGTATTCCTCTTCCTATTCTCCAATTTTGTATAGAACTTCTTCATAATTGAGGCATTTTCCAATTCTATTTGTGTACAAAATAATATCTAGTTTTTCTTTCTGATAATATCTTCAAAGGGAGGAATGAATTTATTGAATGTCCTCTCTCTAATAAATCCTTTTATTTGACAAGGAATCCATCAATCTCTACCCACTTTCTATAACAAAAGTCACTGTGGATGTACGGCTTCTAGAAGAATTTCTATGGTGCCAAGTTTATGTCTCTTTCCTTCCTCCTTATAAATTATTTCCATGATATTTTTCTTTGATTGTCTCATCCCTTCCATTGTTAAGTCAATAAATTAATAAAATTTAGAGTTGATTGTCACATCGTTGCTAAAAATTTAGGATTTTTTTTGTGTGGAGAAGATTTGAGGGGTATGTATTTATAATCATGACCTAGTAATTTAAAGTCATGACTCTATGGGTTATATTTTTTTCTATAAATTAAAAGTAATGGTATTATGTCAAGTAGTGCCTTGAAAGTCACATCATTGTATCAAAGCCATAGTACTTTCATATAGATGCTTTTTCTTATGTAATACCAAAGTCACAAATTTAAAAAATTATTATGGACTTGTCATGATGCTTTTTGCATCTCCAAAATTGTTGCTTTGAAAAATTACCATGGCTTTGGGAAAAAAATTCAAAGTAGTTGTTGATTTGAATTTAGTATTCTTTTGTGCATTGGGGGGAAGTTTAAGTGAAAATATAAACATATAATATTTATTCTCACAACAATCAGACCTCATCACAACTAGCAAAAAAAATTTTGGTTTGCCCCCCAATTAGTGTTACATTTATCATCCATAGCTAGACATTTAAAATATTTCTTTTCAATGGGGATCTCCACTATTATTGTTAGCTTTTTAGTATATTATTTTATTTCTTTCTTTCGTATACTTTTAATATCAATAGTGGATGCTAGATAAATAATGATCTTGGTACCCTCATCATGAAAATAGTTTGGATGAGATTCTTCTTCCTTGTTTTCTCAATGGTTTTGATATTGCCAAATGTTTCATCTTTTTTAGCCTCTTGCTCACTGTTAACCATAACTTTTTCCATTTTAGCTATCAAAACCATGGTTCACTTTATCTTTTTATTCTTGAATATTTGAAGCCATATCTTTGATTTTCTCTTCAAACATTTTTGCCATAAGTGTCTCCATATCAGCCAGAAATTTTTCATTACTTGCTTCATCCTTATCTCCTTGAATAATTAAGGCCATATTTTGATTTCATCTATAAGATTTATTATTTAAAGTCTCTTCATATTAACCATAAAAATTTCACCATTTACTTTAGCTTCTTATTCTCGAATAATTGAGGTTATATCTTTAATTTTCTTTTCAAGCTTTTCAGTCACAAGTATCTCCGTATTAGTCATGAAATTTTCATCACTAACTTCATTCTTTTTTCCTTGAATAATCGTGGTCATATCTTCAATGTTTTTTTCTAGATTTTCAAAAATAACCATTTGTGCATTAGCCATAGGGGTTTATGATATAATACTTTCTTCGGACTTAACCCAATCCATGACTTTATATTTCTCCTTTATTTGTCTCAACCTTTCTTCATTAGCAGCATTGTCTCATCTCAATTCTCTTAGCATTTCTTCAAGTCCAGCTGATAAATAAAGATTTTAAAGGTGGTTGAGATTCATAAAATGTCTTCTCTTCATGGCATCCATCCATAGTCTCAATAAATTTTTTTTGATAGATAATAGGGTTGATATTGGTTTCCATAAAGTTCATAATAAAAATCACTTATTCTAGCATGATAAGTTTCATTGTAATGATAGTCTAGGATATTTTTGCTCACTTCTAATGCATGTTTCCCAAATAAATGTTATCTGCTTCATTATGCTTATGTAGCTCCTTGAGGTAGTTCATTAGGTATTTAGAGAAATTTTGACTAAACATTCTTAATCTGTAGATTGACAACTAAAATAAGAAAAGATACAAGCAAAAATCCTAAATAGAACTACTCACTTTCAAATAAGTTAACAATGTTTAGTAATTAGATTCGGGAAGATTTATTTCTATTGATGATACTTTTAAATAAGTAAATAATGCTATCTAAATTACTAAAAATAAAAAATTTTTTTTATAAGGATATTTATACCAACTCATGTTGATTAACCAAATTAAACAATCCCTGAAATGATGCCAAAAACTTATTATCACTTTATTATTATTTTGAATTTTATCTATTAGGCGATGTCCTAAAACTCATTAAAAAGAAAATATCATCAACAAAGATCCATAAGTGCACGACCATAAAAGTATTAAAGTAGACTTTTATCCATATATCAATCCTAGATGCATTAGTTTGAATTTTATCTATTAGGCGATGTCCTAAAACTCATTAAAAAGAAAATATCATCAACAAAGATCCATAAGTGCACGACCATAAAAGTATTAAAGTAGACTTTTATCCATATATCAATCCTAGATGCATTAGTTTGATTATTCAATAGTGAGATAACTCATTTTTAGTAAAATAAATATATTGATTATTATACAATCTTAAATCCATGAGTTTATTCATTTAATATTTGTGATGTTATTTAAATTGCTCGAGTTATATTGTGTTAGACACATAATGAAGGTTGAGGTATAGTATAATAATTCCCCATCTTAATATATAGAAGATGATTATTACCATTGAGCCCATTGCAATAGTAGTCCCCTCAGAGCTATTCTTTTGACATGTTACAACCGAGATAATAATTCATATTTGCTCAAGAGTTATTCACAATACTATACTTTTTAGGTAATTTCATCAATTACCCTTTTATGTAATTTCATCAATTGCCCTTAATTATTATTTGACCTTAGGTATTATAAAGATTAAAGATTGACATTATTTATAAGTATTTATACTTTTAGTTTCATAAGAACCATACTCTCATAATTAATATATATTTCTTTCAAGTTTCATTGGTGGGAATATATTAGTAATAATAACTCACAAGGGGTATGCTACCTTATGAGTCACTACATATTCACACATATCCCAAAAATTACCTATCACCATCCTCCTCAATATTGATATGACTCACATACTAAAAGTGAATTTCTTTGTAGAATATTCTATATAATGTCCGTCCTATTCGCGAACTAGTTCTTTTAAGATATGTATAATGAACTAATATATAAAAGTATCAGCATTTTGACTTTGTAAGCACCATACTCATAATGATTTACATACCCAAATTTTGAGTTTTAATGTATAAGTTTATTTCATGCATAACAATCAAAAGGGCTTTCATTTCCTTCCCACCATATGCACGAGTGAACCTCATTGTTTACTTGTCACTATTAACCATAATAATCTCACATAAACATATTAATTGTTAAAACTCTAGTTCAAGTCCTTTTTAATCACCATTTTTCAATATCCATAATAAAAATAATAAAACATATTCATTCATATATAAAACCAATCTCATATCACATATATCAAAATTATACAAACCTTAGACTCATTATATTTTAAAAATTCTTGAATCTATCCTAAAGAGGGGGGTTGAGAATTGCACCTTCCAACTCTAGAGATTGCATTAAGTGTTCTATTCATCGCTTGCTTTTGGAACCCTTAGGAAGAGTGAACATTTTCTTTAGGTTTTGGTAGTTTCCATGAATGTGCTTGTTATATGGAGGGAGAAGAAGAAAAATGATGGAGATAAATAGAAATTTTCTATGTTCTATTTTTATACTCAGACAATTTTATATTACTCAAAGAAAGAAGTCATTACTTTAGAAGAAAGTCACAACTTTAACCTCTATATTTTAATCTTGAGGTTATGACCCTAAAAGTAGGTTGTGACTCTAGACTATATCCTGATATTTATATAATACAAAATCATGATTTTAATAATAACCATGATTTGGGCATAATATCTCTCTATCATGAAGTCATAACACTATAAAATGGCTATAGCTTCATTTTTTCGTCTTCTTATCTTTAATCAAGGGTCATAATAATAAGAAATGACCATGTCATGGTGAAATGCTTTTCATATTAATATATGGACATGATACTATGATAAAGTTATAGCATTGGTATTGGTCCTTCTTGACTATTATATGACCATGATATTATGATATAGGCGTGATAGTGAGAAAGTTTTGTGTATCTTGTGATAGTGGAGCTAGAAAATTACACCACAAAATTTGGTCTTCATATGTTTTCAAGTTTCCACAGTGTTGTGGGTGGCTACAATACTGTCATTCTCTTCTCTCATATAATATATTTTAATGATGCTCCAAGAATGTCATGATATTGGTAATTATCTCGAGTATAAAAGTAATTGCTTTTCCATTGCCTTCCTTTGAGGATAAAGGTTGTAGCATTATGAAATGATCATACTCAAGTAATATCTTCTATAATTTTTAGTATCCCAAAAGTTACAGCTATGAATTATTGTCATAACTTTGACTCAAGTAGTTTTGGATATGTAACTTTCTCTAGCATAAAAGCCATAGCTTTGTAATAAATCCATAACACTAAATTGAGACTACTATGCTAAATTAAAGATAAAGTTATAGTACTTAGGCTTGACTGTAACCTTGAGTACTAGTGGGATACTTGATTGGTGTGACATAGAATTAATATCATAGTCATTTAAATTTCAAAAAATAGGCATGACTGCAACTCTATAATAATATTCTAGCTACTAAGAATATCATATGGTGAAATAATTATGTTAATGAGTTGGTAGGATCATGACATACAAGTATTGCCACAACTAATTAGATAGAATTTTAGTCAAGAATAAATGTTGAAACAATGTAAGCCTCATCATTCTACTCCATCTACTAAATACCTCCAAAAACTTATTAATTTCTTGACTATTTATCAAAATTTGCCATAACTTTAAAGTTGTGAAATCAATTCAAAATTTTCTCAATTCCATCCTACACAATATCATAAAATACCAAAATAGTTATGAATATCCAGTAGTTTGAATACTGAATAATCATCATGCCATGTCAAATATGGCACAAAAAGTGTGGCCATGTTGTGTCGTGTCAGCATGGCTAAATTTCATTTCAGCACAACATGGACCAATGGCACGAATTTATGAATCAACATGTTGGTTGTGCTGGGTCATGCAGAGTCAGGACATCAATGGTACAACACTTCCATCCACTAGTAGCTGGCTTAGCAGCTTTGGCCAACTGGACATGACCAACCAAGTTTAAGTTCCACCATATAGTGGACAAGGGTCCAAGGTTCACTAGGAGCAACTAAGTGAGTACGTGGTATGTGGATTGTGGCCTATGGGACATGGGTAGAGTCTCGTGGGCTATGGTTAGTTAGAAATACCTAGTGGGCTATGCTTTGGTTGTAACAAAGTGTAGTTCAAATTATTTGACAAATAACAAAAATTTTAATTAAAATTTAATTATTAAAATATTAAATAAAATTTATATATCAAAATTTAATTATACTATACTATACTTCAATATAAATTAAAATGAATATAATCAATAAGACATAAATACCATAAGTCCATAATTGAATAAAAAATATACACATGTTTTGTTTTTGAACATTATGGTATATGCATCACATGAAAAATAATAATAAAATATAAATTAAAAAAAATTAAAATAAAAAAGAAAGTACATTATCAAAATAAACACAAATAAAACAAGAGACATGATAAATAAGGTAATCACTATTTAGTATGTGTTAGTAATCTAGTGTAGATCATCACATCTAATTCTAATGCTAGTGCTAGAATCAGATACTAAAATTATTTTAAATACTTGATTTCATCTCAATAGTCATGATACTAAAATTAGTGTGTCTTTTATATATGTTAAACATAATACTAATGTTACACATGTATTGAAGTGTAATGCAAGAAGTGGGAGTATAGATAGACAAAAATGCATTCGTCATATTATAAAATTTTTTTAGGAATTTTAAAAATGAAATTCATATCTTCCAGTCTGAATCATTAATACTAAGTTTGTTACTCTTACCATTAATATAGTTAGATATCATGTGTTTGTAGTCAACATATGACTCTATCATCATGTAGGTATAATTTCAATGATGTTTTATATTCATTTGGAATTTTTTATTTTATAGACCACTAACAAACATAGGGTGTGAACTTATGTTGTCTGTTAGGCATCATAAGGTATTTTAGTAAATTTATTATCTTTTTTAATGTGAGAGAAATAACTTTCATTTTTGCTTGTACTATTAAGATAATTATGTCACACATATATAGATGTGTCATCATAAGGTATTTTAGTGAATTTCTTATCTATTCTAATGTGAGAGAAATAACTTTCATTTTTTCTTGTACTATTAAGTTAATCACATTATATATATATATATATATATATATATATATATATATATATATATATATATATAGATGTGTCAACTAGGATGGATGACCCAAGCATGACATATAAGTTCTTTATTTCTATCTAAGTATTTTATAAATGTAATAGAAAGTTGACAAAGATATAAGTTTTTTTTATGCTATTGCATATATTCTCTCTCCTCTCCCTATTTGATTCTTATGTTCGTGTGTGTGTCATTAATTTTGTGAGAATTTTCTTCCCCCCTAACCTAAACCCTAAATCACTATCTCTTGAGGACTTGAGTCCCTAATTCTAATATCAAGGTAAACTCAATATTAAGCATTACCTAATACCTAATATTTAGTGAAATATGTGTTGATAATTTATTATGTTATCCAAATTTTAGGATTAAGAAATATCTCAAAACTCATTTGGTGATGGTCTCTCATCAAACCAGTCTCACAAGTATATAAATCATATAAGTAATAAAGTATTCTTTTAACTAGATATCAATCTTACAAGAATTTTATAGATAGTTCAATCAACTAACTATGCATTAATTGATACTCTAGTTAAAAGAATAAAACTAGGACTTTGATAAGATTCTTAGATTTTAGGGTTAGTCTATTTCATTATACATAATTGCTTTTCTAAATTGCTTGGTTGTTATAGTGTTTGGTAACAAGATAAAAGTTAGAATATTGTGAAAATATTCTAGTGCTTTAATGACATATAAGGTGGTAGTCAACTATTAGGTCCTCCCTAATCACATCTTTATGATACATCATTCATGCTCGAGAATCATTCACAAGTCTATACTTTTTAGGCAACTCATCAACTATTTTTGAGGGTTGCTTCAGATGTGCTTTCTTATTCTTTAGCCTCATGTATCATAGAGATGTGAACTAGCGAGATATTGTTTGGTATATAAAATATCAAATATTCAAATATATTTGAGTGATTTTTGATGATGTGTAAGTAAAAAACATGCAATAATTGGACAATTTTATGAAATTTAAGATTTGATGAAATGAGATAAATAATAGTGAAATAATTATGCTTTTAGAGGTAATTGGTGATTTGGTGATAATTAGTTCTATTTAGTTGTTTCGACATTTATTCTTAGCTAAAACTCTATATAATTAGTTCGACAATCTTTGTATACCATAAATTTACTACCTTAGCATAATTATTTTACTATGCAACACTTTCTTTTTGGATATGATATTATCTTAGAGTAGTAGTCATACTTATCTCATAATATTTAAATGACTATGATATTGATTTCACATCGTAGTAACCAAGTATCACACTAGTACTAAATATTATTATTATTTTGAAGTACTACGACTCTATCTTTACTAAATCTTAATATTCCAAAGTTTAGAGTCATGACTACTTCCTAGTGCCGTGACTCTTTTCTATAGAGAGTTATATAAGGTAATATTTGAGCCACAACCATTTCTATAGTGGAGTTTGAGAATTCAATGAAAATGTCATGGGATTATAGGTTTTGAATTCTAGAGTCTCATAAGGGTTATCATTAGGAACCTAATATTAATGTGATTTCTTCTTTGTATCTTATTTGAATCTCTCCCTAGTATCAGGCTAAATTATGATCTAAGGTTTGTTTATTTTAATTTATGTGGCATGTGGATACTTTCATGCTTTATTGTGATGTTTGATTTATATTGTTCAAAGGATATTGATTGAATAGGTAATTATATAAAACTTTGGATTTTAATTAGTTGGTTTATTCATGTTGTCATGGTAGATGGTGACAAGTAAACCATGAAACTCACTCACACATGCAGTAGAAAAAAGTGATAACTATTTTACTATTATATGTGAGATAAACCTATATGTCAAAACTTAAAATTGAGATATGTCAATCATTGCGAGTATGATACTCACGAAGCTAAAAGCATGAATACTTTTACATCCCAATCAATTTTACATATCTTAGAATAATTGATCCTTAATTGATGTGAATATTTTATAGAATATTCTCATAAAGATTTCACCTTTAGTGTGTGAGTCACATCATAACTATGAAGAATAATAGTAGATAATACATAAGACAAATGCAGGTGGATTTGACTTATGAGGTAGTAACAAACCCTTTGAGTTGTTAACTATTATTTGGTTCTCAATAGTGAGATTTGAAAGAAGACATATGTTAATTGTATGAGTATGATACATATGAAGCTAAAAGTACAAATTCTTTTAAGACAATATTAGTTCAAAGTCATTAAGACACCAAGGCCGAAAAATATAAAAGTACATATGAAGAAATTATCAAGGATAATTGTTGAGTTGTCTAAAATATATAAACTTATGAATGATTCTTGAGCATAAATTATATGTTATTTTGGTATTAAAGTACAAAGGGGAAAGTTATGAGAGGATCATCATTGGGATATGCTTAATAATAATAACTTGCTTATATGTCATTATTGAAAATGAACATAATAATAATAATAATCTAACCTTTATTCTATATCAAAACTCATTATGAACCAAACTATTTGAATATGCATTATATGAATTAAAATGGACAAACCCTAAGATCTAAGAATCTTACCAAAATCTCAAAATATTTTCTCAACTAGAGTGTTATTGTCTCACTCTTGGTTGACTAAACTACTAATATAATTCTGGTGGGATCGATATCTAGATAAAAGTTCTCTTTACTACTTTTATGATTCATATACATGCAAATCTTTGTTGATGAGTGATCATCATCAACAAGCTTTAGGGACACTTTTTATTCAATAAAATTAGGTAGTATAACAAAGTTACAATAAGTTTTTGGTAGCATTGTTGAGATAATATAGTTTGATTTCTCAACAAGGGTTGATATAATTAACAATAAAAATGATAGTTTTATTTTTAGTAGTTTTGATAATAATATTTTGATTATTTTTAGACTTTACTTATCTTTCCTTGTAAACTACTTCGATTGTGGATAATTGTGCTCTTGTATTTTTTTTATCCACCACTCTATCAAAAGAAATTGAAAAGGTCATATACAACCTAAATTATTAGTATGTTGAAGCATATTATTCACAAAGTAGTGACTTATATCTTATATCTTGTGGTAACTTGAATTAGTTCTATTATTAGCTAGCAATGGGTTATAGGGTTCTGAGTTGGGAGAGCCATGGAGAGATTCTAGATGATTGTTGTTATATGACCTTTAATCCAACATTTGAAGAAATACTTGTAAAATTACTAATCACAACAATAAGATCAAATGGATGGATAGAAGAGTGCAACTTGATATGAGAGACAAATACACTAACTTGAGTATAAATAAAGTGCTACATCAGAAGTTTTAATAGGTGACATAGAGATAGTTGAGAATGAAAACAAAAAAAAAGGAAGTTGAAATGCACGAGTAAAGTGCTGGAATAAAAGCTTTAGTAGATGATATAAAGGCTACCGAGAAAGAGAATTAGGAAGAAGAATTTAAATAAACAATCTTGAATATACAAAAGGAAACATAATATCTTAAATTTTAGTAGCTGATATGGAGAAGATGACATAGAAGAGAAACTTTGGAGTATTGAAAATGATAAACTAGAAGATGAAGAAAATATCTACTAAGAGGTTGCAATATTCTTCAAAGTCACAACATCAAAAAATTTTATTGAAGACAACTTCAAGGAGGCTGAGAAAAGAAGTGAAATGCCTAAACTTTTAGTACAATTATATGGAGAAAATGATATTAAGAGTTTGGAGACTAAACGTTTGGTGCACATAGTGGTAGAATCTTAATTGGTGATTGAGTAAACAAATGAGAAAGTCATGTATGAGATAAATTTTCTAGAGGATCTAAAGGAACACCAAGTTGAAATGGTGGTAGAGTCAAAAGTTGTGACTTTAAACAACATCATGACTCTGGGGATGTAGAAGCCTTGTGAAAAAGCCATGACCATGCCCATTTCCATGATTAGAACTATGAGTATGGTGTTATAAAAAAAAAGCCTCCGGGGGGGCTCAACAACAAAATGCCAACTATGGCCAATGCCATGACTTTGGCATTACAAAAAAAAAAGGATCAAAAGAAGATTAGTGACTAAGCCATTACTATGCCTAGTGTCGTAACTTGGTTATAGAAAAAGAATAGCTAGGCTAGAATCTAAGAAAAAGTCAAAGTATCTCTCAAAATTGAGGCAACCAAGGAGGCAAGTGCAAAAGAAGGAAGTACAAATGATTTGAAGCTAAAAGAAAATACAAGAAAAAAGGAAGTAGGGTTTCATAAAAAAAAGCTATCATGAATGGTAGATATCATCAATGGAGTGAGAAATTATTCAAGGTATAGTTATGATTGTTAAACAATAGAACTACTAGTGAGGCAACTCAACATTTATTTTTGCATGGAATGATGTACTAAATACAATGTATCCATCACATAAATCATTATGCATACTCTACTCACTCATAGACAATGTCACAAAATTTAAATGCTGCCACAACTAATAATATGTCCACAATAAGAAATTGCTCCACTATCTTAAGATACTATGACACTCAAACCTAATTATAAAAAAAATATGTTGTATGTGATGAGGTGTGATATATTTTTTATATTGAAGAGAAAGTTATTGCTCAGGGACAAACAATAGTTTTAGTGTGAGAGTTTATTTGATATGTGAAATACTAAATATTCTAGTATATTTGTTTGTTTTTGATGATGTGTAAGTACAAAAACTTGTGATAATTACAATGATTGTGGTGAATACTGTTTAGATAGATTGTGGTGAATAGTAGTGAAATTATTATGTTTTTAGAGGTAATTAGTAACTTTGTGATAGTTAGTTCTATTGAGTTGTTTATATATCAATTTTTGGTTAAACTCAATATAATTAGTCCTAAAAATCTTTGTATGTCATGACTATACTTCATCATCAGTATAATCATTTTACTATGTAATATATATTTTTTCACTATAATGACATCTTAGAGTCCCAACTACACTTATCTCATAATATTTACATGTTTGTGACATTAATTTCCTGTCATGGTAAAAAAATATCTCATTAGTGCTAAAAGTCATGGTAATTTCCAAGTATTGATGCTTTATCTTTATCAAATCTTATTATTATTAAGTCCAAAGTCAAACCCACTTCCCATCACCACAGCTGTTGCATATAGAGATTTATAGAGAACAATATTCAAGTCATTAGCATTTTTAAAGCCACAACATTTTGCCTTCAAGAGAAGGAAAAGCCATGACCATGTTGCAATGTCATGACTTTCATATACAAGCTAACTGCATATCAAAAGCCATTGCTACTTCTCAGTATTACAACTTTGTGTTATAGAAGATAAAGGAAAAAGCCATAGTCACTTCCCTGCATTGTGACTTTTTGATACAAAAGATAAAGACAAAAGCTATGACAACTTTTTAGTGTCATGACTTTTGAAGTGAAAAGAGTTTAGAGAGCATTTCAAAGACACAACTACTTCCCAACACTAGGACTTCAAGCTCTAGAGACTAAAGGGCAAGGTTGTGGCATCATTCCAAAGATGCAACTTTCTGCTTTGAAAATGCCCATAATTCATGAAGTATAAAAAGGATAAAAAGAAATGAAATCATCATCCATCATCCTTCTGTCCAAGTGCTGCAACCACCATAAGTGTGATTTTAACACTTCCTATGAGATCTATGAGTAAGAAAGAGATGTGAAAGAAAGGTTAAACCATTGAGTTGAGAGGCATGACTTTAAAACCCTCTTCTCAATGGTGGAGTTCATGAATTCAATGAAAATGTCATTGAATTTAAGGTTTTGAATTTTCACGAGAATTATTATTGGGAACATGATATTTACAAGATATCTTCTATTATACCCCACATGAGTCTTTCCCTAGTATCAAAATAAATTGATGTTTAATTTATTTATTTTGATTTATGTAGTTTACGGATACATTGAAGCTTAATTATGATGTTTTATTTATGTTGTGTATGAATACATTGAAGCTTAATTATGATGTTTAATTTATGTGGTGTATAGATACATTGAAGCTTAATTGTGATGTTTGATTTATGTTTTGGAATAGATATTAATAAAATTGGTGATTATATAGAATTGAAATTATGATTTCATTATTGGTGGGTTTGTACGTGTTGCCATGTAGGATGATGATGGGTAAACCACAAGGCATATTCGCACATATGGTAGTAAGAAAGTGATAACACTCTGATAATGATGTGTGAGACAAACCCAAATATCAAAACCTAAAATTAAGATATATTAATTATTATGAGTATGATGCTAATAAAGCTAAAAACATGATTGCTTTTACACATCAATATAGTGTACATGTCCTAGAAGAGTTTCACCATTAATTTTATAGAATGTTCTTTTAAGGGTTTCACCATTAGTTTGGGACTAGGAGTTACATTATCATAATAGAAGATGATGTCATGTAATCCATAAAACATGCATGAGTTGTTTTGACTTATGGGGTGATGACATCTCTTTGAGTCTTGTTGACTCATATGGTTATTTCCTATGTAATTTGAGGGAATGCTTATATTATTTATGTGAGTATGATACTTATGAAACTAAAAGTGCAAACACTTGTAAGAATACATAAGTTCAAAGTTATTAAGACACCAAAGGTTGGATAAGAAGAATGTATATACGAAGTAACCATCAAGGGCAATTAATGAATTGCCTAAAGGGTATGGACTTGTGAATGACCCTCAAACAAAGATAATTTATTATTTTAGTAGTTAAGTACCAAGGAGACAACTATGATAGGACCATCATTGGGATGATCTCAATAATGATAATCAACTTGTATGCCAATAGGGTAAAGAGACGTTCTAACAATAATATAACCTTCATTCTGTAACTAAACTCAACATGAACCAAACTATTTAAATATGCATCATATGAATTAAATAGACAAACTCTAAGATCTAAAAATCTTAAGAAAATATCAAATTATCTTCTTGACTAAAGTAGTATTATCTCATTGTTGGTTGATTGAACTACTGATACAATCCTTGTAGAATTAATATCTAGATGAAAGATCTCTTTATTACTTATATATGAATCATTATTGATGTGGGATTATAACAAAGTTGTAATAACATTTTTTGCATTACCCAAGATTATTTAGTTTGGTTAGTATATATGAGTTATTGTAATTATCCATAAAAAGATCATGTACAAATTAAATATATCAGTTTTAGTAGTTTTGATAATGATATTTTGATTATTTTTATAAATTTTCATAGCTTGTTTTATTATCTTATTTGGATTATGGATAATTATACTTTTGTGTTTTTTTATCCACCACTTTATTAAAAGAAATCTAAATATCATATACAAACTAAATTACCAGTAATATTATTCACTAAATAGTGACTTCTAACTTATATCTCATGGAAAATGAAATCAATTTTTTTATCAAGCAGTAGTGAGTTATGGAGATTTAAGTTTCGGGAGCCATAGAAATATTCCATATGATAGTCATTATCTTACCTTTAGTCCATCATTAGAAGAAATGCTTAAAGAATTACTAACCAGAACAAGAAGATCAAATGAATGGATAGTAGAGTGATTAAGGCAACTTGATATGAGATACCAATATACTAACTTGAAATACAAAAAGAAAGTGGTACACTTGTAGTTTTAGTAGGTTATATAGAGGTAGTTGAGGATGATAACCAAAAAAAGGAAGTCAAAATACACGAGGAAAGCACTATAAAAAAAGTTTCAGTGGTAGATATGGATGTAGTTGAGAATAAGAACTAGGAAGTAGAAATAAAATATATAGTCATGATTATACAAAATGAAGCACAGTACATGAAGTTTTAATGACTAATATGGAGGAAGAGGATGTAAAAGATTAACTTTAGAATTATGAAAGTGATGAACTAAAAGATGAGAAATATGATTACTATGAGATCATGGTATTCTTTGAAGCCACAACTTTGGAAGATTCTAATGAAAATAACTTCAAAAAGACTAAGAAAAGAAGCAAAACTCCTAAACTCTATACAATTATATAAAGAAAATGATGTGGAGAGTTTATAGAGTAAATGAGGAGATATGGTTGTGATAAATACAAAAGTTGTGACTTTTAACAGTGCTACAACTTTGTGTATACAAAAACTTAATGACAAAGTCATGGTCATGTTAAGTGCCATGAACAACACTGAGAGTTTGTTGTTACAAAAAGAAAAAGCCTCAAAATAAGCTTCATGAAAAAGTATTGGCTATGCCCAGCACTTCAATTTTGGTGTTACAAAAAGAGAATGGAAAAAAAGAAGATGAATGAAAAACCATTACCATGCACAATGTGCACAATGATATGACTTTGGAGTTACAAAAAGTAAATGGTTAGGCTAGAACTAAAATAGAAGTCACGAAATTTTTCAAAGATGAGGTATACAAGAAAGAAATACCCAAAGAAGGAAGTATAAATAGTGTGAAGCTAAAAGATAATACAAGAAGAAATGAAGTAAAGATTTATATTGAAAAACTAGCATGAATGGTAAAGATCACTAATAGAGATGAGACATCATTCATGGTATAGCTATGAATGTTAAATGTAACACTACTATGTAGGCAACCAAAAGATTTTTTTTGTATTATATGATTTAAAATATATGAAGTACATATTACATGAATCATTATTCATCTTTAACTCGCCCATAGATATAATTACAAAACTCAAACCCCACAATGACTTTTAATATGTTGTGTGTGATAATGTGAGATATATTTTTTTATTGAGGGAGAAGCCATTGCTTGGGTATGATCAATAGTTTTGGTGTACGAATTTGTTTGAAATGTGAAATACTAAATATTTTAGTGTAATTAGCTTTTTTTTAATGATTTGTAAGTATAGAAATATATGATAATTAGAATGATTTTTTAAAATTGGAGTTTTGATGGATTGTGATGAATAGTAGTAAAGTTATTATATTTTTGGAGATAATTAGTGACTTTGTGATAGTTCTATTGAGTAATTTCAGCATCCATTCTCGGCCAAAACTTAAAAAAATTATTCATAAAAATATTTGTATGTCATGACTATACCATCTCATTAGTACAATCCTTTCATTGTATAATATATATTTTGGTAGTAATATTATTTTGGAGTCACAATTATACTTATCTCATAATATTTAAATAACTATGACATTAGTTTCACGTTGAAGTAACTAAGTACTCCATTGATATTAAAGTCATCACCATTTCTAAGTGCCACAACTTTTTTATTATCAAAGCTTAATATTTATAATTTCAAAGCCATAACCACTTCTCTATACCATGACTCTTGGCTATATTGAATTACAAAGGACAATACTCAAGTTATGGATATTTTCATAGTCATGAAATTTTTCTCTTAAGTGAAGGTACAGTCATGGCCATGTCCAATTGATGTGACTTTGACATACATGCAAGTTATGGAAGCTATGGTTATAATATAATATCATTAATTTATGTTGCAAAGATTAAACACATAAATTGTGGTTTCTTTATAGCATGGTGACTTTGTGATGCAGAAAATAAAGGTAAAAGCTGCATTTACTTTTCTAGTGCAACAACATTTGGGGTACAAAATGTTTAGTGAGCATTCTAAAGCCATAATCACTTCAAAATACTATGACTTCAAACTCTAAAGACCAAAAGCTAAAGTTGTAGCATCACTCCAAAGCCATGATTTTCTACTTGGTAAATACCCATAATTCATCAAGTATAAAAAAATGGAAAAGAAAAGAAATGAAATAATCATGCAAAATCTTTCTCTCCAAGCATTGCAACAACCCTAGGGGTGATTTTTGTACTTCCTATGAGAACTATGAGAAAGAAAAAGATACAAGGCAAAGATAAAACCCTAGAGTTTGGGGGGGGGGGGGGGGGGGGGGGACTTTCAAACCATTCTTTCTATAATGTTGTTCATGAATTCAATAAAAATATCATGAGATAAAGGATTTTGCACCCTATATTCTCACTAGGGTTGTCTTTGAGAACCTAAAATTTATATGATTTCTTCTCTTATACTCAATATGAATCTGTCTTCAATGTTAGGTAAAAGTTTTATCAAAAGTTTGTTTATTTTGAATTATGTGGTGCATGGATATTTTGATGCTTAATTGTGATGTTTAATTTTTTCTATGAAATGAATATTGTTGGAATTTATAATTATATAGAACTATAATTGGGGTTTTACTATTAGAAGGTTTGTGCGTGTTGTCATGATTGAGAGTGATAAGTAAACCATGAGGCTCACTCACACATATAGTAGGGAAGAAGTAATTGCTCTTTGACTATGATGTGAGACTAACCTATATGTTGAAACCTAAAATTAAGGTATATTAATTATTATGAATATGGCATTCATGAAGCTAAAAGTATGAATAATTTTACAAGCTGATTTATTGTACATATCTTAGTAGAATTGAAGATCAATTAATTTAAGTATTTTATAAAATAATTTTCTAAGAGTTTCACCTTTAGTATAAAAGTCACATCATCACTATGCAGGACGGTGATAGGCAATAGGACATGCACGAGTAGTTGTGACTTATGAGTTGATGATATCCATTTGAGATTGATGGATATCATCTTCACTTTTACTATGATTATATCTTGTATGAGTTAGATCATGTGAGAGTTAGATCATGTATGAGTATGATGTCACTCGAGATATTAATGAGTATGACGTGACTTATAGTTGAAAAAGTTTCTTAAAAGATATGAAATTATTAATAACTCTTGAGTAGATATAATTTGTTATCTTGATGGTGATGTGCCAATGGGAAAACTATGAAGGGAGCATCATTGGGATAGACTCGATGGTAACAAACACCTTGTATACCTTATATTCCATTAAGACATTAAGTCATTATATAACACCCTAATCTTTGTTTCATGTTCAAACATAATATAAGTCAAACTAACTTAAACATTCATCGCATATATTAAATGAATAAATCCATGAATCTAAAATAATTTCATAATCTAAATAATAATTCTACTAAAAATAAGTTGTCTCATAGTTGGATGAATGAACTGCCAATAGAATTCCTATGAGATTGATATTTGGATGAAAGTTTTATTACTACTTGTATGACCCAATACTTATGGATCTCTATTGGCAAGATATTTTCTTTATTAAACTTTTGGAAAAAGACCTAATAATAAAATTAGGCAGCATAATAAAGTTACAACATATGGCTATGCTATAAGAAAGTTTCATAGCTAAAAAGAATGTATTATATATTGAAACACTTAAGTCAATTAGTTGGAAGAGTCATAAGATACAAAGATTATCATAACTATTTGTATAGAGATTTGGCCAATAATAAACCATAAAACTACTCTATAAGCTCAGTAAGATATTACAGAGTCGTAACATAAGGAATACTATAACTTTACATGACCCCCTACTTCACTCTTTCTCAACAAATCTACCAAATCTCATATTTTATAAACTACCCAATTTTACTATTATTCATCATAACGAATCAAAACTACAATTTAATAAAATAATTCTACTTTAAGCCATTTTTTGTACAAACACATTATGCATAATCACTAAAATAACTTTTATTATTTGGTATTTGGCATACCAAAAAAATCTTTCACACTAATGTGATTGCTTATTCTTGACCAATTATTGCCCCTTTAAAAAATTTTGGCTTTCCATCCATCAAAAATAATATCAACTAATGAGATTATAGTGCCACAATATCTATGAAAGTAAAAATACTTATCAATTAGATGAGGAAGGTTAGTTGTATGGATTTTCTTTAGTATCAAACTCTTTAAAGTGGAAATCTACTTAAAAGTGCTTAAATGGTAGCATAAAAGTAGATGCTCGCTCTCTCAATCTTCCTTGTTGATTATTTCCAAATCCAATATCTTTGTAATAATGTTGTGCAATGCCCCCATTTTTTTTATTGATTTTAACAAGCCTTCAAAATATTCTATTATAAAATACAATTCTTTCAAGTTCACATTGCATTTTCTCAATTCCTCAATCTATGATTCTCTCGATATTGCATATAATCTCCAACTCTTTCATCTCTCATCACCACCATTTTATTCATTTCCATTGTGATGGCCGCATAATGCCTCCCGAATGGTTCAAGACTACACATCATCTTGGTATCCACCCATTCATCCTTTCTTCTAAGAGTTTATAAATCATATATTAAAACTTCTTTTGTTTCATAACAAATAACATAACTTTATTTTGGAGATGCAATTTACACATTGCATCTCAGTTTTCAGCTTACACTACTATTGCTATATGAAAGGATTAAATCTCACTTTTCAAGTATTCCTCTCTCTTGTTGGCTTTCAGCTGCATAATTTCAAAAATATGAAAAATATCACCCATTGTACCTCCCTGTGAAGCCAAATTTTGCACAATTAGGCTTCATATTCTTCTCATATTTCCATTATTATTTTCATAGCATCTATGTAAACTTCAAAAAAGGATAGTCATTCTTGCCCAATATTGATCGATTCTTTTACTTTGAGAATTGATCTATTTTCTTTTTTATGATACTTAAAAACAATGACTATGATTGCTTGCTTTTTTTCCCTGCTACTTGTCTCTATAGTATTTCCCTTCCCTCATTACTTTGATCATGAGCTTTCTTCCATAGTGGCCTTCAAATCTCGGGGTATTGAAGCTTGTAATTCATGGTATCATGAGAGGAGAAAGGGAGTTTAATGACTTTCCATTACAAATTCATTGCATAAGGATTGAATCTGTTACAAATTCCAGTTGCAAGTCTATTGCAAGTTAGTTGCAAATTACTTATCAGACTTTCATTAAAATTACATTGCAAATCTATTACTATTTTGCAATAGATGTGTCTGTTGCAACAATTTCTATTTCAAATCAGGATTTTTCTTGTAGTGTGTGATACATTTTTGTAGGGGAGGGAGTTTAATGACTTTGTTATGATGCCTTATTTTTTTGATTACACAATTTCCCAAAACCTATTTGATTGAGAATCTCTTATCCAAATAGTTCTACAATTACCAATCATCCAAGTATAAAGTGAACTTTAATTCATATATCAATCTTATATAGATTTTAAATGTAGTTCAATCAACCAACTATCAATCAAATGCTACTCTAGTTAAAAAAATAAAATTAGATTTGTTTTAAATTTCTTAAATTCTAAGATTGTTACCCATTATGTATGATAGTTTATCTAAATAGTTTGGATATTATTGAGCTTGATTACTGAATGAAGATATGATTATTTGTAGAAATGCCCTAAATCCTTATTAGTATACAAGGTTGTTATTAATTATTAATCCATCCACAATGATGATCCCATCATAGCTATCCTCTTGATACTTTACCACCAGAATAATAAATCTTTCCTACTCAAGGGTCATTCACAAGTCCATACATTTTGGGAAACTCATCAATTATTCTTGATAGTTACTTCATATATGTATTTTTATTCTTTGACCTCTTGTATCATATAGGCAATTATAACTTTTTTATGCTACTTAATTTTGATGGTTAGGTATTATTCCAAATGTTTATTGGTGATAGTATCTCATCTATAAAAATTTGTAAGAAAATGGGTCATACAAGTAGAAAAGAGGACATATCTCCAAATATTGATCTGACATGGATTATATCAATAGTTTGGTTATTTAATAGTGAGACACCTCAATTCTATTAAAATATATATTCACTCTGTGGAATCAATCTTAGATCCATGAGTTTGTTCATTTAATTTATGTTGTATAGCCAAATTAGTTCAAATTAGATTATGTTTGGACAAAGAACAAAGATTGAATTATTGTGTAATAACTCTTTGCCCTAATAATATATAAGGTAGTTATGACCATTAAATCCATCCCAATAGCGATCCACTCATAGATGCCTCCTTAGTAATCATCACCAAGATAAAAAAGATCATTGCTTGAAAGTCATTCATAATCTCATATCTTTTAGGAAACTTGTCAACTATTCTTGATAGTTATTTTGTATGTATACTTTTATTCTCTAGCCTCGGGTATCATAACAACTAAGAATTAATATAGCTTATAAGAATTTATACTTGTACTTTAGTAAGTGCCATACTTGCACAATTAATGTAATCTTCTTTCAAGCTTGACTAGTGGGTATCATATGAGTAAAAACAACTCACAAGTGTTGTTATCACTTTATGAGTCCCAATACACTCATGCATGTCCTAAGAATTACTTATCACTATCCTTCTCAATGAAGATGTGATTCCCACACAAAAAGTCAAACCCTTAAAAGAATATTTTATATAATATTCATTTCAATTAGTAACTAGTTCTTATAAAACATGTATAATGGATTGATATATAAAAGTATTTGTACTTCTGGCTTTGCAAGTACCATACTCAAAAAGATTAATATATCCAAATTTTGAGTTTTAAAATATAGGTCTATCTTGCACATCATAATCAAAAGGGTTGCCACTTCATTCCTACCATAACTGTGAGTGAGCCTCATAATTTACCTAATATTATCTTCCTTGACAATCTCACAAAAACCTACCAATAGTTGAAATTCTAGTTCAAGTTCTATTTTAATCATCATCCATCAATATTTATAACACAAAATAAATTAAATATGTTCATTCATAAATAAAAACCAATATCACATAACTAGTATTCAAATTATACTAATCTTAGACTCATGTTATATTGGTAAAAATAGCATGGGGTGTTTGAGAGTAGTGCCCCCCAACTAGAGTGATTGCATTAAGTCTTACATCCCATGCTTACTTGTGGAACCCCCTGGAAGTTCGCACTATATCCTAAGGGTTTGGTAGTTACCCTTAATTTGCTTGTTGTATGGAGGGAAAAGAAGAAAATGAGCGAGATGTTCTAAATTTCTTTATCTTTGATTTTTATACTCTTGTAGTATTACATTACTCCAAGTAAGAAATCATGACTTTTAAAGGAAAGTTACTACATTAGTCTTTATCTCTTATTGCTTAAGGTCGTAACTCCAGAAAGTGGTAATGATTCTAGACTACATTATATTCTATTTATAATATAAAGCTATGACACTAGCAAAGAACATAAAATTGGGCCTAATGTATTTGTTTCACAAAATCATGACATTATAAAATGGTTTTGACTTCGTATATTTATCTTCTTATCTTTAATAAAGGGCCATGGTAATGGGAAATAGTTGTGGCACGTTTAAGAGCTTCTTATATAAATATATGGTTGAGACACTATGATAAAGCTATAATATTAGCATCGGTCCTTCTTGATTATTATATGACTATGATGCTATGATATAATCATGACATTGAAAAGGTTGTATGTATCTTATGGCCACAGTGCTAGGAAATGGTTGTGGTACAAAAGTTTCCTTTTATATGCCTTCAAGTATCTATTATACTATGGGTGGCAATGATACTAGTATTTTCTTCTCTTCTATATCATGTTGATATGGATATGAAATATACCATGACGCTTGCAATTGGTTCGAGCATAAAAGTAGTGGCATTGCCTTTCTTTGAGGATAAGAGTTGCATCATTGGAAAATGATCATGCTCGAGTTTTGACCTCTATAACTTTTAATGTCCAAAAAATCATGGCTCTAACTTTGTCCTAAATAGTTTTGGCTCACAAGTCATGACTTAATAAAAATATCATTGCTCTAACTTGAGATTACTGAGTCATATTAAAGATAAAGTTGTAACTCTTGGACTTGGCTATAACCTTGAGCACCAGTGGGATAATTGGTTGCTGTGAAATAAAACTAATATCACAACTATTTAAATTTCATGAGATATGTATGACTATGACTCTATGATAGTATTATAGCCACTAAAAATGTATCACATAGTAGAAGGATTATGCTAACGGGTTGGTATTATCATAACATATAAAGATTTTAAGACTAATTAAATAGAGTTTTGGCCACGAATAGATGCCCAAACTATGCACGACTCATTATTCAACTTCCTCTAGTAAATACTACTAAAAACCTATTGATTTCATGACTATTCATCAAAACTTGCTAAAACTTCAAACTCATAAAATAAATCCATAATTTTTTATATTTAATGACTATACAATATCATAAAGAAATAAAATACCTATGAATATTCGGTAGTTTGAACATCAAATACCCCTCCCCCTTCCCCGTAAGATTTTTGTTTATGCCTTGCATCATCCTTTTGCTCATGGATCACTTCTAGGATTGTTTGAAATTTTGATCCCAAAACTTTAGCTTAGCATCTCTTTTCTCATGCCTTAGAATATATATTTTTTTGGTTTTACATTTTTCTTTTTAATAGTTGGGTGTGAAATTTAAGGCGAAGGTTATGAATTTTAGGAATGCCATAACTTTGTCATTCTGTCTCAATAACATAAATTATGTTTCTAGGAATTAATCATAACTTTGATCTCTTTTTAGTTTTAAAATATCATGACATTGGGAATGATTATGTATGTACATTTAATTTATAGAATACAAAGTCATGGTACTAGGAATAGGTTGACTTTAATCTCTCTCTTGTATCAGATAGTCATATCAATTGGAATGACCATGACTATATATTTTGTCTTTGTAATACTAAGTAGTGGTGCTAGGAATGAGAATGACTTATATATTTCATTTCTATAACCCAAAGTCATGATGTTGCAAATAAGCTACAACCTTGATATTTGCTTAATATCAAAAGTCACGACCTTAGAAATAGTAATGGCTCGAGTATCACTCCCTTGAACTTTTTATAGCTAAATGCCACAAAGCTAAGAATAGTGTTGCTGCTTTTGCTTTAGACTTGGTGGCTAAGTAATTAAAAAATCATGGTGCTAGAAGCTTACCATAGCTTTTAGTACACATGAGATACTTGGTTGCTGTAACACAAAGTTAATATTACAGCCATAGAAAATATCACAAACTAGTGTGGTTGTAACTCTGATAAAGTTTTGCGGCTGAAAAAAATGTATTCTATAATGAAATGATTATATCAATAAGGTGGTAGAATTTTAACATATAAAGATTATCATGACTAGTTATGTAAAGTTTTGGGCAAGAATGAACACCAAAACTACATTATAGTTTAATGAATTTTAATAAATTCATAACACAAATAATACTATGACTTTATATGATTTTTTGCTTCCTTCTCAGTAATCCACCAAGTCTCGCATTTCTTCCAAAATCACTAAATTTTATTATTATTCATCACAATTCATTAAAACCCATAATTTAGTGAACTTATTCTATTCAAAGCTCATTTATATACAAAAACATAATGAATAATCATTAAAATAACTTGCTTTATTTGGTTGTTGGCATACTTAATAAGAAGTATATTGTGTTTCGGTATCCAAGTGTGATGCATATACAACAAAGAACACAAAAAAAAATTATTTCATCACATAACAAAAAGAAATTTCTTGGGTTACCTTCCAAGTAGTATCATGTTTAATATTCATAGCTAGACCTTCACTAAATCATTTGCTTCATCTATAATTTCTATAGTTATTGTCAACTTCTCCATGTAGTCTTTAACTTCTTTTTTCCTTGTATTTTTTATGTCGATAAGTAATACTATATAGAAGACTATCTTAATGATAGTTTCCACATAGATCATTGGCATTGAATGCCCAAATATTTTTTGTTTTGGCTATGACATTATGATGTATCATAGCTCCTTCGATTTCTTTTACCTCCCCACCATTGACCATATTTTTTTCAGCCATCAAAAGTTTTAATATAGTACTTTCATTAAGCATGCCCAAGTTAGTATCTTAAAGTCTCATTTCCAAATGTCTTACCCACTTTTCTTCCACTTTTTCTCTCTTCTTGTCTTAATAATCAACTTGATGATTATATCATCAAAAGAAGATCTAGAGATTTGATACTAACTATCAATTTCAATCTCGTCATGGCTCACAAATCTCAGATTTCAATAGCTTACTATATTTTGATAATAGAACAAATTTAGATCCTCATTAGGTATGAGATAGAAATTACTACTTGGTAAAAAATAGGCTTTATTATATTGAAAAATTTGGATGTGCATGCTCATCTTCCACTCCTAAAATTCTTTTTTTTATTTTCTCACTTTATGAGTCCCAAAGTGTTGACTCATTCCTATATTTTGTTATGTTGATTTGTGGGTAAAAAAAAGACTAAACCAAAATATACAAACAAGTAACAAGAAAAATAATGTAAATCAAGTTGCAAAAAGAAGTTAATATTATCTAACCTACTAGAAATAAAACTATGTTTTTTAAAGATAATTGCAGCAACTAAAGGTTACTAACCAAACTAAATAATCTCCAACAATAGTGCTAAAAATTTGTTGCAACTTTGTTATGTTGTTCAATTTTTAGGTTTAGGCAATGTCCCAAAACCTTATTAGTGAGGATCTCTCATTTAACCAATCCCATAAGTATATAATTCGTACATGTTGGAAAAAAGACTTTTTTTCTAAATATCAATGTCACAAAGATTGTGTAGGCAATTTGATCAACCAACTATGAGCCAACTATTACTCTAGTTGAAAGGAAAAAATTGAGTTTTAATTGTGACTCTTATATTCTAAGATTTTTTATTTCATTATGCATAATGGCCTATTTAAATATCTCAGATATTACTAGACTTAGTTATAGGATAAATGTTGGACTATTGTGTAAATATTATAGTGCCCCAATGACATATAAGATAGTTTTCAACTATTGGGTCCTCCCAAATGATACTTCCCTCATAGTTGCCTCTTTGATATTTTACCAGCAAAATGATAAATAATTTTTGTTTGATATTCATTAATGGTTTATACCTCTTAGGAAACTTATTAACTATCCTTGATGATTACATTATATGTGCATTCTTATCCTTCGACCTCATTTATCATAAAGATGTGAACTGGTGTGATATTAAAAGTATTTAGACTTTCAAGTTCATAAGTACCATACTCACATAATTAATATGTACTTTATCTCAAATTTCATTGGTAAGAGTCATATGATAGAAAGCAACTCACATGACAATCATTATTTTATGAGTCACCTCATCTTATATGTAGATCAATACTTACCTATTATCATCTATCATGATGCCAAGAGACTTTTACACTAAAGGTGAAACTCTTAGGATAATACTCTATAGAACTCTCAAATTAATTGAGGGTTTAGTTCAACTAAGATATGCATAATATATTGACTTGTAAAAATATTCATACTTTTGGCTTCGTAAATACATACTCATATGATTAAACTTACCTCAACATCAGGTTTGGATATATAGGTTTTTCTCATGTATCATGATTAGAAGGACTGTAATTTTCTTTCTATTATTACTCATTAGTGTACCTCATAGCTTATCTCTTACCATCCATCGCAATAGCATGCACAAAACCAATGATAATATAATTTTAATTTTAATTTTATATAAATATGACCTACATTAATAACTAAACTATAATATAATCCAAACATTAATTAAGCATTCATCACATAAAAATCAAATATGACAATTTTAGATATCATTTAGCCTAATATTAAGAAGCAATTCATATAAGATAATTCAAAATATATCTTATGAACTATCAAGTTCATAATGATAATTTTTGAGAGTATTTAGGAATTAAACCCTAAACCCATAATTTTCACTCATATGCCTTGGATTTTCTCATTGATAGGAATCAAAGCCAATTGATATCATAACTAAGCAGGTTATAGGATTCTATCATTTTGTTTCAAAGCCAAGTGTGGGTTTCATCATTTGGTATTTTAACCAAGCATAAGATTTTAATAATTGACATCATAGTTCAAGGGTAATAAGTATGATTTGTGTATGGAATTGAGAATAAAAATTGTTGTGGCACCTAGGGTTGAGATCAATAAGCTTTGGGAAAATGTTTTGAACTCTAGAAATTAAAGTTGGAGGATCTATTGGTTGACAAAGATTACTAGTCTGTCATGGAAGATCCTAAGCTAATTGCAACTGATTAGAAACTAGAGGCAATATAATCCAAGGTTATCAATTGGGATAAGTTGGATAGAATAGTATGAGGCTTTATCAGATTTTGCTTGGTAGATGAAATTTTAGTGAATATTTCTATAGAGAGAATGGGAAAAGACTTATTAAATAAATTTAATGTATTTTATCAGAGCAAGTCCTTGCTCAACAAACCTTTTCTAAGGAAGAAACTATACACATTATGCTTGGAGGAGAGTGGTTTATTTTCTTTACACTTTCATAATTTTTACACATTGGTCATCCAACTCTCATTCATTTGCTAAATGATAAGTGATGATGACCAAGCAATTATGATCCTTAATTTACTATTTGATTAATGAGATATCTTGAATATTACCATTGATGATCATAGAATAAGACCTATGAGATAGTAGTTTCAGTTCTACTATTAGAGGATATGAGAAAGTAGAGTATTGAAAAATATTCCAAAAAGATTTTTTTTGAAAGAGAGGATTGTTGTAACTTTGTTATCATGCCTAATTTTTATGATTAAACAAAGTTCCAAAACTTTGTTGGGCAAGGGTCTTTGATCCATTTAGTCTCACTAGTATATGGATCATTCAAATAGTAAAGTAAACATTTTGTTTAGGAATCAATCTTACATGGATTGTGTAAGCTGTTCAATAAACCAATTACCAGTCAACTATTTCTCTAGTTGAGATGATATGATTGAATTTTAGGCAAGATTCTTAAATTCTAGGGTTGATGCAATCTAATATTCATGATGACTTATTTAACTAGTTTGGATATAATTATTATGCTTGGTCACAAAATAAATGTATGATTATTATGAAATACCTTATTTTCCTAGTAACATACAAAGTGATTATTAACTATTAGTCCTCCTTAATGATATTCTCTTTGTAGTTGTTACCTCAATACTTTTCTATCAAAACAATAAATTAACTCTGCTTGAAGCTCAACCACAAGTCCATCCATTTTAGGAAACTTGTCAACTATTATTGATAGTTACTTCATATGTGTATTATTATTCTCTACCCTCATATTTCATATAAATATAAATTATTGTAGTAGTAAAAGAGTTTGTACTTTCTACTTTGCGAACACCATACTTGTACAATAAATAAATACTTTTCTTTGAATATCACTTATGGTACTCATACGATAGAAAAGTAACTCAAGATTATCACCACATTATGAGCCACCTACACTTACACATATCTCATAACTTATTTTCACCATCTATTATGATGAAACACAACTCACACAGTAAATGTAAAACTTTTTTAAAAATATTCTATAAAATATTCAAACTAATTAATATTCAATTATTTTAAGGCATAGATAATAGATTAGATTATAAAAGTATATGCTTTTAACTTCATAAGTATTGTACTTGCATGATTAATATACCTTAATGTTAGGTTTTAATATAGTGGCTTGTCTTATGCATCATGATCAAAAAGGGTATCAATTCCTTCATACAATTATGAATAAGCGTACTTTGTGGCTTATCTATCACTATTCACCATGATAGCATGCTCAAACATACCAATAGCAAAACACTATTATCAATTATATATAATTACCACATCCATTAATTTTCAAACCAAAAAAAAATGTCAATATAAAATTCATTCATAAAGTATCCATCATATGTAATAATTATAACAACCCTATACCTCAATTTAGGTTGATATTGTTAATGTGGAGAAATTTGCATGAGAAAATTGGAAAAATATCTCATGGAATTTGGGGTTCCAAATATCAACCCTCGAGAGTTTTTAAATCCAAAATACTCAATTTTCATGCCTAAGATTTGCAACTAGGTAGAGTCAACATTCACTCCACCTTAGGGTTTATGTTTGTGCCTTGCATCACCCATTTACTTTTGAATCTTTCCTAGGGCTAGGTGAAATTCAATTTCCAAAGCCCTAGCTTTTATCTCTTTTCTAGTGCCCTAGAACCCCCTGCCTCTTCAAAATTCTTTTTTTTCCTTTTATACTCACGTAGCTAGTGTGAACCTTAAGCTGAAAGTTGTGACTTTTTAGGTAAAAGTCATGCCTTTGATTTTTTTTCTAACTTAGAATGTCATGGTATTCAAAATGAACATGCCTACTCATTTTGTCTCTGGAATATAAAATCATGACAAAGGAAATTGGTCATAACTTTGATCTCTCTCTTAAATCAAAAGGCTATAGTATTGGGAATGACCATGACTACATATCTTGAGCACTAGTAGGATACTTGGTTATTATAATGTAAAATTAATTTTCTAGCTATAAAAAAGTTATTATGAGCATGAGCTAGCATGACTATGACTCTAATAAAGTTTCATATCCAGATAGAATATGTTGCATTGTGAAATAATTGTGTTAGTAAGATAGTAAAGTCATGATATATAAAGATTGTTATGATTATTTGTGTAGAGTTTTGACCAAGAATAGATGTAAAAACTACCTTATAGCTCAATGAGATGTAACAATGCCATAACACATAGAATATTATGACTTTATATGAATTTTTGTTCTCATCCTTCTCAATAATCTATCAAGTCACTATTTTACCCAAAAAATCCCCCAATCCCATAACAATTCATCATATTCCTTTAAAGATCACAATTTAGTAAAATCATTCATTTTAAAGTAATTTTCTATATAACATATCATAAATATTCATCAAAATACTTTGGTATATGACATACTGTATAAACTTATACACTAAAATAATTACTTGTCCTCAAGTAATTACTTCATCTCTATATAAAAAATTATACATTTTACTACACACAACTTCAACACAAAATTGATTATAGCACAATATTATGAAAAAAAACAAAAAATATAAGTTAATAAGATTGTGAAGGTTAGCGATATGACTTACCTTTAGGATCAAACTGCCTAAATAGAAAATCTAATCGAGAGTACTCAAATAATGGTATAGATGTGGATAATCTTTCTAAATCTTTCTTGTTGGTAGTTTCCCATTCAAATATCTTCGCTAAAATATCATGCAATGCATCTTGTTTTCTTTGAAATGAGTTTAGTGTATCTTCAAAGGATTAGGATCCCATTATAAAATATTACTCTTTTTAGTTCATAATGCATTTTCTCAATTCTTCTAACCACTAGTTCTTTTGATATTGTGTTTTGCTTCTAATTCTTTCATCTCTTATTGCCATGATTTTCTTCCAACTATTTTATGGCAGCCTCATAAATTTTTCCAAATGGTTCAGTATTACCTATGATCCTAGTCTCTTCTCATTTCATCCCTTCCTCCAAAAGATATTGAATTTTTTATTCAAATTTTTCTTGAGATACCACAAAAAACATCTTTTTGTTTTGTAGATGCACTATCCACATTACATCTCATTTCCTAGCTTCCTCTACAAATGTTGTAAAAATGGATTGGATCTCTTTTTTCATGTGTTCGTCCCCCTTTTGGCATCTAGTTATGTATTTTTCAAAATATGATGAATATCACCTAACATACCTCATTATGTTGCCATGGAATGCTCAATGTGAGTTTTCTATTCTTCTCATCTTCCACCTCTTTTTTCCATAGCTTTTATGTCAGCTTAAGTGAAACACAATCATTCCTCCCAAATTTCTACTAGTTCTTGCCCTTCATGTATCAGTTTCTTTTTTTCTCTTTCTTTCAAGCCCTTTTAAATGCTTGATAATGCCAGGGGGAATCGCCTTGAGTACAACTCATCACTATCATCAACAATCAAGAGTCACTTGACTCGGCATAATAAAATAATCATGGAAAGGTGAATTATTAGTCAAGAAAATTCACCCTTTTAATAATTGAGAATGGACTTCTCAGATACTTTCTGACATCAAATCTACAACCCATCAAGAGGACATGAAGCAAAATTTTTTTATCTTGTGTGATGGTTGAGATAGAGCATCAAAAATAAAAATGAGCTAATGAAATACAATCAAACTTTAATCACCTTTGTGAGTTCTCCTTGCATCAAAAATCCATAAGTGATTTTTTAAGTTATCCTTCATTCTCATTTACCATTCATCAAAACATTCACAATTACTTTGAATTTGGGCTCTTTTAGGGATTTGAAATCCATATTATTTCTAGCCCCTATTAGTCCAAGTAACTCATTAAGAATCTCATTATCAAAATATATCTAAATTTCCTTTGACATAGCACCTCCTTACTCTATGCTCCTTGAGATTGGCATAAAATTCTTGATCTTATATAAAGTTTCTCTTGGAGAGCATTGAATCCTTCCATCTTTTATATGTTTCTGATAGAAAACTCACCATGGGTAACACAATTCTCTATGGAATTTTGATGGTGCTAGACCTTGGTCGCTTTTCTTTCACCTTTCTACTCAAGTTTGTGGCACTACCATTTCCTCTTTGTTTCGATATCGAGCATTACTCCATGGTTGTGCTAAATTTTTTAGGTGTTGGGGGTGGAATTTAGAGTGTTCGAGTTGGGAAAAGGGAAAATTTTTTTTTAGAAATTTAGGATTTCTTTCCATGTGCAACTATATTTAAATAACTATGCAAGGTTGCAATTTTGTGTATTTTTTTTGAAATTCAAAGCAATGACTGATGACCATGGCTTTTAGTCATTTAAAAGTCATGGTGTACGATCTGACTATGACTTTGAGTTTAACTTGGTTAGAATACTAGGTTTGAATCTATGATCCATTATTGTGCTGGGGGGGGGGGGGGGGGGGGGGGGGATGTTTATTTCTCAAACAACAAAAAAGAAAATATCATGAGTTTCATCCTAAGAAGTGGTGCGTTTACCCATAGCTAGCCCTTCACTAAAACTTTCATTTTGTCTATAACTATTATAGTCCATACCAAATTCTCTATATAGTCTTTTATTTTCTTTCTACTTGTACTTTCTGTGTTAACCAACAATACTATATGAAAAATAACCTCAATAGTTGTTTCCACATAGATTTTTGGTATTGAGTGCACAACTCTCTTTTTTTTCTTTTTTTTTTGTTTTGACCATGACATTATGATGTATTGTAACTCTTTCAACTTCTTTGACTTCCTTTTTAACAATGATCAGAACCATATCAGTTCCTTGAAATTCTGATGTAGTATTTTTTTTTTAAAATGCCCAAATTAATATCATGAAGTTTCCTCCCCATTTGTCTCAACTACTTTGCTTCCACTTCATTTGCTCTCTTTGTCTCTTCTAGAAAATTGATAATTCTATCATAAAATTAAGCTTTGAAGATTGAATGAAAAAAATTAATTATAATTTTAAAAGGCTCACAAATCTAAAATCTATATAGTGCACCACATTTTAAAAAAAAGTGATTTAAGTAGCTATTGCACATGAGATAGAATTTTATACTCGGTGAAAATAAGCTTCATCATATTGATACATTGAGTTGTATATGTTCGTCTTCTAGTTCCAAAATTCTTATCTTTTATATTTTTTTGGGCTTCAAGGTATTAACTCACTCCCATAGTTTTGCTTTGTTGACTAGTAACTAAACAACAAGAAAAAAAATATTAACAAAAAGATATAAATAATGCAAGTTGTGAAAAAAAATCAAGATACAAAATTAAGATATTGATATACAAACTAATAAAATTAGAATTATCCTTTTTGAAAGATAGTTAAGTCAACTAAATTTGACTAATCAAATTAAACAATCATTGATAATGATATTAAAAACTTATTATATCTTTTTTATGATGCATAATTTCTAGGATTAGGCAAAATCTCAAAACTCCATTGGAATAAAGTCACTCATCCCATAAGTCAAACAAGTATATGAGTTGTACAACTAGTAAAGTAAATCTTTAATCTAGATATCGATCTCATGGGGATTGTGTAGAAAATTTGATCAACTAACTGCCAACTAATTTCTACTTTAGTTAAAATGATAAATTTGGGTTTTAGGGTAAGATTCTTCAATTCTAGGTTTGCTGCATTCCATTGCACATAATAATTTATCTAAATAGTTTGGATATTATTAAGCTGGATTATAGAATGAAGATATGATTTTTTTGAAATTCCCTAGCACCTTATTGGCATACAAGGTAGCTATCAATCAGTGAGATCTCTTCAATGATTGTCCCCTCATAATTATCCCCTAAGTACATCGACTTTACCATTAAAATTATATATCATCTCTAATTTATATGTGCTTTCATATTCTCCACCCCTCACATATCATATAAACATGAACTGATATGGTAGTAAAAGTATTTACATCATGAGTACTATACTCACACAATTAATATATACTTTTCTTTGAATCTCATTGTGGTAATCATGAGATACAAAGAAACTCATAAGATTGTCACTACCTTACAAGTCACCTCAACTTGTATGTGTCTCATAGCATACATATCAACATCCACCATGATGACTCATGGCTTTCATACCAAAGGCAAACCTCTTAAAAAATATTCTATTAAATACTCATATCAATTAAGGGTCAATTCTTTTAAGATATACACAATAGATTGTCTCATTATTAAATTATTATTTTCAACTTCATAAGCATTATACTTGCATGATTAATATACCTCAATATTATGTTTTAAAGTATATGTTTATCTCACACATCATGATCAAAAGATTTATCACTTTCCACTTATCATTATGCATAAGTGTACTGAATGACTTATATGTCATCATCTATCATAATAGCACATATAAACCAACTAATAGTAAACCTTAATTTTAGTTCTACATAGTTATCACATTCATTAATATCTAAATCACAATAAAATCCAAACATAAAATTCATTCATAAAGCATCCATCACATGTAATTAACTACAATAACCTTATACCTTAATTTATCATAATATTGGAAAGAATTCACATGAGATATTTATAATAATATATTATAGAATTTTGGGTCCCAATGACATTGCTCAATAGTATGTAGGAATCAAATGCTAAATCCATAATACTTTGTTTTCATGCCTAAGATTTGTCCATAGGGAGAGTCAAAATTCACTTCCACCTTAAATTCCAAAAGAATATTGACAAATTATTTCAAATGCATATATTTTATCTCATCCTAATCATTATGTAAATTATTTCTAACTAGAAGTTCAAAAAATCATTTATTTGTAGAAGCTTATAATCCAATTACCAAACACACACACACACACACACACACACACACACATGATAAAGTCATGTATGCCCACTATAGATATACTAGCTTGCATTAATTTCTCAAAAAAAGATAATTAATATCTTAATCTATGATATGGCTAGAGTTTGATAGACTTGACCATTGAAAGGTTACAACTCTCCAAACGAGAAAAACACTTGTAAAACAAAATACTTTAAAAGAGAACATCAAAATTACTAATCAATTTAAAATAAATCAACAACTTGTTTGATGAGGCATTAATAAGAAAATAGCCCTTGCAAGGCACAAATAAAGAAAAAATTTTCTAAAAAGGAACATAGTGAACAAAAGACCCCTGGTGGGGAACTTATTGAACAAGGAACTATGGAAGAGGCACATACACCTTGTAATAACAAGATTTTAACTAGTTATATATGCAAGAGAGAAAACTATGACTAAAATAATTTTTATTTTAGTAATATTTTTACTTTCTAAGAGACCTAAAACATGATAAAAAAAAATGGATATCTTAGACCACAAATGTGGTTGGATGTTAACATAGAAATGATTGGTTATTGTCTTTAATTAAACAAAAAAATAGTATGTGCATCTTTAATTTAATAATTCGAAAAGATTAAGATCATAAGATATGATTGTGTATGAATAGTATGTGCATCTTTAACATTGGAACAAAAAAATTATAATTAGCAGTAGTTTATTTATAAGTGAGACCTAATTTTTACAATGAGGAAACATATGTTTCTATCATACACACAATCATATTTTACTTTTTAATTAGCTTAATAGACTCAAAATGATTCTATATTTGTTGCATGCATTTTTATCTAACATATTTTTTAAATGTCAGTGCATATTAATAAATTAAAAAAATTGGATTTGTAATTATTACAACATATATCCATTACTTAAAAAAAGTTGTAACTTTTGAAGAGTTCATAAGAATAATAAATTAATTAAAAATAAAACTTGAGATGACAAATATAGAAATATAAAATTTTCTTGACATGATCAAAATTTTTTGAGTCATGTTTTGGTATCCAATCAACATATATTAAGAAAATTTTCAAGTATTTTTATATGTATAAAGTAAATTCTTTAAATTTTCTAATAAGTATCCAATTAGTCTATGTGAAAAAAAATCAATTTCGACCTTGTAAAAAAAAGCGAGCATGTAAATGCCCAATTTTTTTAATGATAATTCATTAACAAGTTATATTTCTGCTCAACTCAATGACATTAGAATGATGTATAAAAAATATTTTACACTTTCAATATAACTATTATTGTGAGTCTTTGATTCAAAGGAATCAAAAGCATTATTACTTGGATTTACAATTGTGACATACTTTACATATCCATGTAAAATTCAGTCATAAGTAATGTATGAGTTTTAATGTAATGTTGTTGATATTTCATAGGTGAATATCAAATAAATACTGATAGTCATATTTTTTAATTATTTAGAAATATTTGTAATTCATGGATAATGTCATGAATATTTATGGTTAAGATCTATTATTTAACATATTTGAGAAACACAATCAAATGCGCATTGCACTGTTAAAAACAACCCGACAACATTGTTTCATGATAATATTATAAGAATTATACATATAAAAAAGAAGTTATATAAAAAACATTTAACTAAATATATTTTAATAAAAATTACTCTATACAAATAAACTTCGAAAAAATTATAAAATAGATGTTTGACAAATACATTAAATTGATAATGTAACATATTTGTTCACAAAATTATTATAAATCTCAAAATTAAAAGTTATTACGCAAGAATTAATTGCCATAACTAAAGAATTAGTATATAGGCACAATTATATTATAGGATCCAAAACTAATATATTTACATCTTGAAATTATTTTTTAGAAAAATTAATAAAAAGTACTTCAAATTTTAAAAAGAAACTATATATGTTTTGGTCTAATTTTACATGTAATTATGAAAATACCCTAGGCATTAAAAAAATTTAATTGTTTTTCAAAAACAATGTTATAAACAGCTATTTACGAAATGTGAAGTGTTTTCTAAATAATATATATTTAAAACATTAAAAAATTAACATATATATGTTATATACATTTATGTGTGTGTGTGTGTGTGTTTATTTATAATATGTATAAATATATATAAATATCATATATAAATGTTATATATGTGTATGTGTATGTATATAGATGTTATATAAGTATATAACATTTATATGAAAACGTGTGCATGCATGTGCGTGCATGTGCTTGCGTACGTGTGCTGTGTGTGTGTTATAACACATTATGTAATGCCTTTATTAAAAATGGTTTATTATGTTTATATAATGCATTATATCTTTAATGGGGTTATATAAAAATGTTATATGTTATATATAAATGTTTTAAGTATAAATATTTTATGCATAATTGTTCATAATGTTTATATATGTGTATAAAACATTTTATATATGAAACATTTATAAAATGTATACCATTTATATATATTGAATTTATATATACACATTTTATATAATGTATATAAATGGTTTTACTATTTATCTATATGTTATGCATGTTATAAAACATATATACATCATATAAAGTATCATATACAAATGTTTAATAGATAAATATTTATAAACATTATAATATAACATATGTTTGAAGTTAAACTTTGTGGAAAATCAGATATTACAATATAATGCACACTTAGAAAGTTCTTATTCTTCCCTTTTATTTGATGATTAAACCATATGAGAAAGAGAGGGTTATTCATTCTAATCATTGGTGATACTCCACCACACAAATTGTAACCACATCTCGAACATTAAAGTGATAATTAATGTGATAATTAATGAGACAATTAAACCTTGAATATTCTATATAATGGAATTAGCATTCTATTTGTAAACTAACAGGTTCATTAATCTTATGAAGTCTTTCCTTATCAATGACTTATAAAAATACTCGTAACTTGATCTTCTACATATATTCAACTTGCACATTATTTCTTACAATATACTCTCTTATATAGTGATAATGAGTATTAATATGCTTACTACAATCATAAATTGTTAGGCTCTTTGCTAAGTAAATAGCTAAATTTTCATGAACACAAATCTTAGTTGACTCCTTTTGTGTGAAATCTATCTACTCCAATAGATTCCTAAGTCATTTTATGGAAAACACATGAAATTGTAATAACATTATAAGTGGATAATGTGCTTGCCATATGTTTTTTTATCATCTATGTGAAAGCAATATCTTCCATGAAAAAAGTGAACCTAATAGATTTCCTTTGATTATCGATGTTGTTATCCTTATCGCTATCACTATATTCAATAAACTTGTAATCAATTAGATTGAGTGAATGATATTTTGTATTGGATCTATACTTTTACTTTCTTGTTTTGATGACTTGATTTCATATCCCATCAGTGTATTTTTTTGATTTATAGTTATCCACCTTGAACTTATTTAGGATCTCCTTTGTTGAAGCCTTTCATTTGGAATTATTTGTCAATTCAGTTATTCCATGCCTTCGGTACTTGTTTTAATCATTTGAAACTTATTTAGGATCATCTTCATGACATTTTACTTCATGACTTAAATGGTTACCAAATGTATATTTCATCTTCAAGAACTTCTTTTTAAAATATAAAATTGACATTCACCTGATACATTTTTTATCATTTTAGACCTAACAAACAAATGATCAATCTTACTATTTCTAAATGAGCAATGAGAAAAAATATTTAATCATAGTTAATCTCAACTTAAGCCTTTCACAACTAGCCTTTTCTTGTGCCTTTCAAACTTTATTTTAGCATTTCACTTTATTTTGTATACCCATTTGATACCTTTTGCCTAGTGCTTTTTGGGAAGCATAATGAGTTCCCATCTATCATTTTTCTTGATGGACATGATTTTTTTCATCCATCACATCGCTTCATTTCTTTTCTTTTATAGTTTCATGATAGTTCACTTGTTCATAGTCAACAGATAGTTTAGGGCATTGGCTATTGTTGAGCATCTCCATTTTTCTATTTGTGTCAACTCATCTTCAAATGAAAGTGATAAATTTAAATTATCCATATGAGATCCAAAATTGCATATTTCTTCTTTGTTAAATACTACAAATTAGCACATATATACAATACAAATAAAACTCTTATTTGTATCATCAAACATTGTTCTTTTCTCATTTGATACATGAACAAGTGATATGATCCCAACTACTCTTGTGTGTGAGATATTTGGCTTTCTTTCACCTCATGCTTCTTGTAGTATTTTTTTCCAAACACTTTTTGTTTTAAATCAATTGGACAAGTAAATCACACTTTCCACCACTTCAACCCAAAACTCATTGGATAATTTTCTATTTTGAGCATAAGGCAAACTATGTTGCTGATAGTTCAGTTCTTTCTTTTTGCTATACTATTTTGTTGGGAAGTATCTTGGAACTATCATTGAATGGTGAATTCTATTTATCTCACATAAGTCTCTAAACTCCTTGGATGTCAATTATTCTTCTCAGTATGATCTCATACCTTTAATTTTTTTCTACTCTCTCTCTCATACAACTTTGAATTTCTTAAAGATTTCAAAGCTTTTAACTTTTTCCACAACAAATATACCCTTGTATTCTAAAAAAAAATCATCAATAAAAAGAACTTGACTTGACTTGATTGGTATGCACCCATCGATATAGATGAGCTCGAGCAGCTTCTAGGCTCTTGAGTTTGTCTCATTCAGAAAACTTCTGAATTACTTTTCAACCAGATTTCCTTTACAAGTTTGACTAGGATGATTGATGTGAGGTTGTCCTTTCACCATCTTTTTTTTTAGATAATAACTTAAGATTTATAAAAATATGATATTTAAAATATAGATGTCATAGCTATGAAGAATATTTGAATCAAAGTTTTCAAGTATTTTGCAACATAGTTTTGTATGTAAATCACGAATACTCTATTCTTTGATTTAATATTTTAGCAAAGAAGTTATTCTTATAATATTTTATAGAAAGATTATGATATTTCATTTGAATGTAAAAATCTTTCTCCAACATTTACCCCAAATTTAAGATATCGATTATCATGTTGAGAGCATGATGAACATTGGAAATAAATTGAAGTTCCCCACCTTTCAAATGAATAAGAATAATACCACTTTATTTCAATGATACTATATAATAATCTCCAAATAAGAAATTTCTATTTACTAATTCAATAACTCATGAATGTCTTTCATTCCACACATGTGATTTCTTGCATCATTATCAATATATCTTAAATTTTGTTGGAGAAAAATAGTCTTTTTTGTATAAGAAAACTAATCTCTTTTTATCAAATTTCTTCTCCATATATCTAATATTCTCTTTAATTATATTATCAAGAACTTTGCATTTTAAAGCATAATACCCAAAATTTGATAATTATAACATTGAATCATCATTATTATCATTTTGATCTCATCCATGAATGTGACTTCCACCATTTCCATGGCCTATGCCTTTCCCTTGGTAAAGTTAAATTTTTTTAATTATCATAGCTTTCATTCATATATCCAAGTTGCAGCTTGAGGATTTACTCGATTGTTATTTTATCCAAATTTTTAGTGTCCATGAGCATTATGACAATGTGCTTAAATTTGAGATCTAACAAATAAATTAATTTTTCTATTATATTGACGTGTACGTAATGATTCAAATTCACTCTTAATATATAAATATGAACCCTCTTCATTGCTTGGATCATCTAAAAAAGATATGCAGCTTTTCCAATGCTTCTTTGGTTAAATTGATAGTCGAAATCTTCTCAAAATCATAATCATCTCATGTTTGATAGATAAAAATTTCCTTGTCTCTCTCTCATATCTCTGAAAATTTCCCTTTGAGTTATAGTCAACATAGCTTCATTATTTGACTGCTAAGACCATTTTCTTTAATATTCTAAACATCATGCATGCCAATAAGAAACTTCATTTTGATACTTTAGGTAACATAATTATGGCTCTTTAAGTATCAAGACTTTGAAAGATGTCATATCATTTTTCATATTAATCAATATAGTGAGTGCTTAGAAAATATATTGACACATATGAATTTATAATACCAAGAAACTTGAAGAGAAACTCAAAAAATTCTGAATTATTTGTCAATCAATAATCAAAGCTATTTGCTAGTAGCTACTTATGGTAGTGTGTTGTAACACGTGAATGCTCCGATGAGAAAGATACTAATATCATCGGTTTTCTCTTAACAATACCTACAATTTTTATATATTATAGATATATTTCTAACTAATATTTCTCTAATACTACTTTGTTGAAAATAAAATACTCAAACAAAATTTTCACGAAAAAATAAATATTGTAATATAACTCACACTTGAGAAGTTTTCCTTCCATTTTATTTGATGATTAAACCAAATGGGAGGGAAGGGTATTTATACTAATCACTGAAGATTTTCTAGCACATAAATTGTAACTACACATCTAAAATTAAAGTGATAATTAATGAGATAATTAAACTTAGAACATAATAGATAATGAACTCGATCTTTTATTTGTGAATAGGTTCAAGTTTATAATCCAACAATATATATAAGTGTTATATATAAACATTTATATAATATTATATATAATATATATAGTTATATATATGTTATATAAAATGCTTAATAACATTATTACATTATAACATTATATATGTATTGTTTATAATGTTATCATGTGTATACCATATATATATATATATATATATATATATATATATATAACTATTTATATATTACATAACATTTATATATATAATGTTTTTATAACTAATAAATATTAATGATGTATATATATATAATGGCTTATATAATGTATTATAAAATAGAATGCATAACAATAATTTGAAATATACAATTCAATCTCAAGGTGTTAAAATAAATAAGACAATAAATGAAATACAAGCTAAATGAACCTTGGGATTGAGGTGAATTACATAAAAGAAAAAACTTTCTTTTATAGAAGAAAAACTAGAACTCACAAAGGCATTTTCGATATGGGCAAGGGTGAAATTTCACCTACCAACTTAAATATAGCATTTGATGTTTTATTCTCCTACTTGAAATTTACCTTCCTTAGTTGTCAACTAGATGTTTTCTTACATTCTTGCTAAGCTATGAGAGGTTATATATCATAGAAACTTGTCGGTGTTAATTAGCTTGGTTATAAAATCTAATAGATTCTCATCAAAGTGAATCTTTTGCATATCTAAACTTTCTTCTTATATTTTTTTCTCATGCAAAATAATATTATACTCTGATATAATTTGTCTTTAAGTGAAATACAAGATTATTTACTATGTTTAGAGAACTATGACTATCACAAATAAAATAATTTTATTTTATTTGTGTCTAACTTCTTCCAATATTATCTATAACTAAAACACCTTTTTACTAGCTTGTGTAGCTATAACATAATATAGATACCCAACTTATAGCTCCTCCAGCAAGACTAAAAATATATATCATAATAAAATTTTTATTATCAATATTCCAGTATACTCTGTATTAATATAGCTTCTAACAATAAAGTTTGAACCTCTATAACATAATATAGCATTTGAGATTCCTATAATATTTCTGGGAATAATCATCATCGTACTAATATGTTCTCTACCAAGATTTGTCATACATTGACTAACCACTCCACTTTCACTACTTGTGCAATGTATAGTCTTATACAAATCATAGTAAACATACAATTTCCAACTACTAATCAATATGATACTCGAGACATCACCCTATTGTCTTCTTCTATTTAAGGACATATACTTAAGGATAACTTGAAATTGACTTACTACTTGCATGTTGAAACATCACAAGATTTTGTAAAATTGTTATTTTGAGAGAGCCAAATCATTCTGTTATTTCTATCTTATTAAGTTTGTATCCTTAGAATCTTGTTTGCTAATCTCAAGTCATTCGTATTAAATTTTCTAGCCAACTATGCTTTTAATTCTTGGATTCAATATTTATTGAGGTATACTACTATAATGTCATCTATGTATAATAATATATTGATTAAGACTTTTTCATCCTCATACATCTTATGATATGTACAATAACCTAAATTGAGTTTATTGTATCTAAGACCAATGATGAATGAAACAAGTCTCTTATACCAACACCTCGATGCCTATTTGAAACCATATAAAGATTTGTTCAACCGACAAATTAAGTTCTCCTTGCCTATTTCAGCAAAACCTTCTAGCTAGAGTATATAAATTTCTTATTCAAGTTCACCATGAAAAAATATAGATTTCACATCCAACTATTCCAAATACAAATTAAACATAGTAGACAAAGCAATCACTACTCTAATTATTGTATGATGAACTGTCGAATCGGGGGTCTCATTAAAGTTGATGTCTTCATTTAGAGCATATCTCTTTACCACAAATCTTATACAATTCTATTCTACTTTAATATTACTATCCAGCTTGATCCTATAGGCCTATTTAATACTAATGGCTTTTATTCCAAGTGGTAATGATACTAGCTTCTATATTTTATTCTTGTGCAAAGCTTTAATTTATGTATGCATTATTATGATGCCGTCACACATAGAGATGTATTTAAGTTACTTTTAGCTTCATGAAATATTAATAGCTCTCTATTTTGATTAAAAAAACATTCAATATTACTCTCCATAGCATACTCTTGAGTGCAAAGCTATTGACTTTTTATTATGAGTTGGCTGACTAACTACTAGAGACTTAGAATCAACTTGTTCTTGTACCTCATGCTCTGGTACTTTTTTCTTAGATATAGAGTTTCTTATATCAAATTATTTTTTAATTGTACAATTGTAGTTTTTGAAAAATTTTTCCATATGTAATCATTTTCATCCATTCTTTATTATTAATTTTGTATGAAAATTACATCCCAACTGCTAATGACCTTGTGGGTAGTGAGATCTCATAGGTAATACCCATTTACTCCTTCAATATCTTTTAAGAATATATACTTTTAAATTTCGAATCTAATTTTATTGTTTCTATGTTGTTGTACATCATATTTGCAAGACATCCAAAGAAATATAAAGTATAATAATTTAATGACTTCCCAATCCACATCTTCATCAGTATCTTTAAATCAATAATACTTGATGATGACTAATTTGTATCATAAAAGTGGTATTAGCTACTTCTACCCAAAAAAGTTGGATAGACTTGCAGTCCTTAATATTTTTGGAATTATTTTATACTAAAAGCTATTTTGATTATTATTATTTTTTCTTAGTTTACATCATTTTCTTGGTTTAATAAAAGAATATACAATAAGATGAACTAGAAAAAAATGCATGTATCCATTATTCTGCACAATATATGATTTGGTGTTTAGAGTTTAGCTTACATATAGAAGATTGAATAATTAGTTCTTATTGAATATAAGTTTGTTGCTCGTAATCTAGATAAAATTAGATAATCTATTTATAAGATTATAACATAAGATTTCACTAGGTTAATCTTGACTATAGAGAATAGTAAACTTCTAACTTCTAGTACTAGTATACTTGAGTGTATTGAATGGGACCATTAAAATATAATTATTTTGTACTGATATGTAAAATAAAATACATCATTATTATTATATACTATGTAATTTGTATTCTTAAATTAATTAATATTTATGTGCATTTGTTAACAATTATTTTAATTCATAAAAAGTGAGATCTGGAAATAAATTTAGGAACTTTATGAATTAAATAACTTTATAAAGTATATGGTGAAATTTGATATTTACTGGAATTCATATCCTATTAGAATGTTTGATGATGGAATTCATATCCTATTAGAATGTTTGATGATGGAATTCATATCCTATTAGAATGATTGATGATGCCTTTTTGAGAAAACTTTTAAGTTTTGATATTTCCAAACCTTATAAATAGATTTTATTCCAATATTTCAAATAAGGTAAATAGAAAGTCTTAAGGAAATAATTAGAGATTGATTGAAATAGATTATTAATAATTTAATTCAATCAATTGATATCTATAATCTTAGCATAAAAAGTTTGATAAGTGTTGGGTAACGAAATACACAAATTATTGTAATTAAGAAAGTGTAATAATAATTATGTAGTAGTATAAATTATAATTAATATAAAATATAGTATAATATAATTTATAATTGGAGCTCGAGATCTTATTTATGACATGTCTTTTCAGTAGCATTATCCAGAGCCATAAAAATGTTTTAAAATTTTTTGTTTATTTAAAGTATATGTGTGTATATAATTAGAATAATTAATTTGATTAGAATCGAATTATTTGATTTTATTATTAAATTTATTTACTAATATGTATTGAATTAATTTTGATTATATATATATATATATATAAAATTAAATTTTTAATAATATATGTTTTTTAAATATTAAATATAAATTATCAAAACATAACATTTATTGTGATGCACTACAAGAAAAAATAGATTTAGAAATGCTCAATTCTATTTCTAATTCTATCACAATGTTCAAATAGCACTGTAATTAGAAATGAAAAGAATTCATTTCAAAAGTGCTCCTTTCTAAATTCTAGAAATGGATAATGCTAGGGTGTTTTTAAAATGTGTGATGGATACTTTTTGCTGCTAATTTTAGTGATGGAAATAGGATCTCGGATTTCGTCGCTAATTTATTGATGGAATAAAATAAAAACACAATTTCCATTTCTAAATTAACGATGAGATAAATTGAAAATGTATGATCCATTTCTAAATTAGAAATGAATTTTGAAATGTCATTTTTCATTTCTATTGTCTGCAATATAAACATGTTTCATTTGTGTATTTTCTGTATGGTGTATATAATATACAAATACATACAGAACCCACATAACTTATAATTTAATAAGCACATGGACATATTATTCATCAAATTACATTCACATAACATCCACTATAGAGTAACAAGTCAGATAAAAAAAAGAATCCATCAATTACATTGCACATTCATAACTTAATTTTAAAAAATAACACAAAAATCAAATTTTCACAAAAAAAACTTTCATCAAAAAAATTTAATAACACAACTTCACAAATAACTACGAGTCATTGTCGTGATGAGTATTGTCTTCCAAAGATCTAGATGGATCCTATTCAAAATGATGAATAATTAATGATGCCTATGTCAAATTGCACATTATTTTCTTTATCTTCAAAATCTTTTATTACATTTCCTCATCTTTTTCATTCTTTTCTCCTCTCATTTCATTCTTTTAGCCTTTTTTTTTCATTTCTTCAATTTCCTTGTTTATTTATTCATTCTTTTGTAACATATCTTCATTCTTTTGTTGTATCTTTTCATTCTTTTGTAACATATCTTCATTCTTTTGTTGTATCTCCTTATGCATCTCTCATCAAATATGTTAGTGTAATTAGAAGATAATGATGAAGAACTCCAAATAGAACATGAATAAATTGTAGATGCATGGGTACCAAGACCATACACTCGCCATTTTTTTAGCTCCACTCTGACAGCTTGAAGGTAAATATATATGGACAACATCAATCTCTAGTGCTCTATAAAAGGATTTGTTAATTATGAAGCAATCACAACCATATTCTCCATAACTTCCTACAATTGTTAAAATACAACATAACTCTTCGTTACTATATTCAGATGTATACCAACACATGAAAATATCATCAACATACTAAAAAATAACATAAAAAATAAAGTTTGTCATTATATTTAATGAGTCGATATATAATAACTCATCTTTTATGATAAACAAAAAAAAATACATGAGTTTGTATATTAATTATAATGAATGCCAAAAAAATCAATTTTTCGCATTGTTTTCTTTCATTAATTACAATTTACATATGACACTACAAGTACACTTTGAGTTACTCACTTTAATATCATTTGACAGCTTGTCCATAAATGATCATTTTTCTTCTTGTGATTCACTAGAACACCTCAAATGGTATTGGTGGACATCCCAACTCAGCCTCATGAAAATAAATACTAGTTACTATAAAGGTATATGATACATAGTCACACATATGATATCGTTTGCATTTAAAAAATTTAATTAATAATAAAATATAAAAGACAATTATACCAAATCTATTGAATCTACTTTCTTTGATCAATCATTGTGTGAGGGCATATGGGACAAGGCCTTAAACTTATCACTATTCTAATATTCCCACTACTTAATCCAAACATCAAGGGGGACACAATTAGGCTTTGCATATTTACTATACTTTTTTCTCTATTTGCCAAACTTATCATTATATCTCAGATTGCCACATTTTTCCATGTATCCTTCACCAAGATCACCTAAGTATTATTTCATTTGTACTTTTTCTATAATAATTAAATAAAACTAAAATATATAGTAATATATTTATTTTAAGAGTGAGTCATATTAAACCAAATTGAAAAATAAGTAAATACTTGAAAATTATACCTCAAATTCTTCCCAATAAAATTCTTTAATAATTGGGGGCACTTTGCTTCACTTTATACCCTCAACAACTAGTTTATTCTTAAAGATCTTCCTAATTGTATAAGGAGTAGAAGGAGTAAACCTGTGGGCACTTTAACATCAACACACACACACACACACACACACACATATATATAATACTCTAATTTTTCTACTACTAAGTTAATATTTAATTCATTTATATTTATTATCCAAAAGTTCATAACACAAATATTATTTTAATTCTAAATGATAATGTTTGATAAGTAGCAATATCATACTTTGTTATTAATTGAAGTTACCATATTTTAAACATTATAATTTACTTATAGTTGCATTCTCATTTTATTTTAATTTTTTTTCAAATGAAAATAATGAAAAATAATAATGCATGCATGTAGTAAATTTAAGAAAGCTACGTATTATTTAATGTCAATTATGGGCAGAATGAAGATTTTTTCATAAATTAACATGTAAATTATGGATTATGAATATCATATTGGTGTCGATGTTGTAGTACCAATGCATGGGCCTCCTAAGATAGGTGGGCAAAAGTTATTAATACCTTTCAATACAAAATGAGATTAAGAAGAAAAATCAATGGTAGTCAATCTATGTATATCATGATGAGGTGATGACAACGTATCCTTCGTATGTGTAGAAGAATGCGGAGACACATTTATATTGTTGTCACCAATGAATACATGTAGATTTCTTCCTCCATACATTATTAGCTGATTTCCTCTACCCCTACCCACATATTGAGATCTTTGAAAACTTGAATAATTACTATTCATACTTAAATCAAGCTATATAAACATTGAAAAATACATAGACAATAAAAATATGTTATGAAAATGGCATAATAACAAAACATAATGATAAATACATTGATATTCAAAAAGGCAAAAAAAAAACATTTAACATTCATTTTATACCATTTACAAAATAAGCAAGCCAATATAATATGGAAGTAAATAAATAGCTAGTCATCATCAGAAATTTCTAACAAATTATCTCCAACTACATTATTATCATCATCTGATTCTACAATTAATTCTTCCTCATTATCTTTTTCAACATAGTCATCATCAATGTCTAAATAATTTCCACCTTCACCAAGCAATATTTGAACCCTATCATATGCCCTAAGAATGATAGGATGAAGTTTCATATTATTTTCTTAAAATGTAGGTACATGTGATGGGGTGACAATAATATCCTTTTCAATAACTTCCATAGTTGATCTTGGTTTTATTTTATATATTGCTCACCAGTCATAAGGATTTCTTCATGTGATTGGTTAAGTAATATAACACACTTATTTATCTTATACCACAATAATAAATGGCTCGTACTTATGATAATATTTTTTATGGTGTACATCCACAAGTTTGTATTGATAATCAATTCTAGTACCCAAATTTGGAATAGAATCAAACCATTTATATTCAATAGAATTATCCTTTTAATTAGAATTTTAGGATACTCCACATAAAATTTCAATTAGTCAACCATAAGAATCAATAGTAGATACAATAGAGTTAGATCTTTTGATGCATACACCACTATTCTTTACATCTCTATTTGAATCATATTTCAAAGTGTGAAATTAGTATCCATTTACATAATGAATGGGATACGTTTATAAAATTTGTAATAGTCCTTTTACAAGATCCTTCATTTGTTTATTATATTTATGTGATGATGGAAATTATATATACAAAATGATAAAAGATAAAATCATACTTATATAATGTTGAACATAACTTTTTAGAACCAAGAATGATAATTTATATACTAATAAATTTTTCAAACCAAATTATGAAATCCTTTTCAAGCTTTGTATCAATTAAAGCATCATCAATATGCAATTCTCTTCTTCTTAATTCCTTAGCATTATTTCTTCAAAAATTAATTGAATGTATTTTGAATTATTAAAAAGGAATAATGCATACCATGAAAAAGAAATGAGAATATAAATTTAATATAAATCTTACTCAAGATAAGGTATAACTTTTTTGCAGTTCAACAAGATATATATATACGTGCAAAATGGTACTTGTGCATCCAAAAAATATCTTGATGTTGCTCTACTATTCGATCGACCTGCATGTATGAAAATAGAAAACATATCATTTTCTTATGATTCTTCCCTCATACTATAAACATCACCTGGGGATATTTTATTATGTGGATTATATAATTGTGTACAAAAGTAGTGCACACAAAATATTGATGCCTATTCAACCAAATATGCATTGCATATCAATTTATCCACTTTGCCTTTATTTGGAATATTATTTTTTAATTTTCTAAGATATATGAACGACATCTTTATTTGAAAAAAATATTCATCGAATACATTTAAATTTTTAGATTAACAAATAGAAATTATATAATCTATCAGATGGATATATCCATTTGTATTGCACAGTGCATGCTATCATAAATTTATAAGGCAAGTAGATCAAAAGATATTCAATGGAGTCAAAGAAGCTAAGAGGAAAAATATACTCAAGTTTACATATAATTATGGGGGTGTCATTTTGTAATTACTCCATTTCTTCATTTATTATGACATTACAAGTGAGATTCTTAAAAAAATACTTATTTCAAATTAAAGCTTCCCAAATATTTTGTGGAAGTAATTCACAAAATGCTATAGATATTAGCATTTGCATGAATACTTGAAAGTCATGACTTTTCATCCCAAATAACTTATACTTCTTCATTTCACTACATCTTCCCATGTTATATACATATCTTTTAGAGAAACCTAAGTTCCATCAGTCATTTGAACAAAGCTTTCTTTGGATCCTTCTCAAGACTATAACAAGCCTTAGGAAATGTATTTATTGATTCATCTTTATGTAACTCTAGATGTGAATAGAATTCTTTCAAATCCTCGCTTAATTTAGCATTATCTTTTGTTTTTTCTTCCACATTCATGATAGTATTAAAAATATTATCAAAAAAATTCTTCTCAGTGTGCATCACATCTAAGTTGTACCTAATTAGGTGTGTTTTCTAATAAGAAAAATCTCAAAAGATACTTCTTGGAAAACCAGTTTGGTTTTCCAAGATTATAACCACACGCCTTAGCACCGCCGCATGCCGAATGCCGAACCCCTAATTTTAAAAAAATAGGGTTTCAGTGCAAGCCGTCGCGCTGCCACACAACCAAACCCCTAATTAAAAAAAGTAGGGTTTTGGCACGTGCCATCGCACCCCCGAAACCCTAATTTAAAAAAATTAGGGTTTCTCGGCTCGTGCTTAGGTACCATGCCGGGCCAGGCACGACACAAGCACGGTTGGTGCCGTGGACAGGCACCGCACGGGCATGGGCACGGAAAATTTCCATGCCGTGCCGGCCCAGGCACGGCCGAATCATGCAGTGCCTTGTGCTGAACCAGGTCGGCCCGGCCCGACCCGGCCCGGTTGACACCTCTAAACATATGTGATATTTTGAACTTATATCTTTCAAATTACATCTAATATTTTGGTACCTAACCTTTATTAGTGGTACACCTTTTACAACTTTATGGTCTTTCCTAAATATGTCAATATTCATCCATAATTGATGTTTCACATGTAAGAACTTATAATAATTATCAAACTAAGAAGTCTTTTCTCATTTGCTCAGATAAAATGTATCTAAGTTCTCCAAGCAATGAGAATAAGCTAATTTCTCTATAGTACTTCATCCTGATAATATTGAATATGCAGAAAAATCACTTATAGTTTATAAGTATTACCCATATTTTGAAGTTCTGTTTTCTAGATAAATCATATATTTTGACAATATCCTCTCATAATTTTTTAAGTTTAACAATCAGAGGCTACACAAAAACATCCAACTTGTCTTTTGGGTTTCTCAGACAAGACATTATAATGCACAAAAATAAGTATTCATATTTCATGCACATCCATAGTAGTAATTTATAAGATGTAACAATAATCGGCTATGAAGAGTATTATTGCTCTATTTGTCCAAATGAAGAATCAGGGGCTAAAAAAGATGGCTGATAATCATCAAAATATTTTCAAGAAAGAGAATTAGAGCAATGTCGCATCATGTCATCTTCAATAATATACTATTTGTGTCAACTCATGTCATTAGTAATAGTTTCATATGTAAATAATCTTTTCAAATGAGGAGTAACAGAAAATAATACATCTTCTTATGAGGAATATTTATTTTCTACCTTTTACATATAATATTTATTTTAAACTGAGGATAGCTATAAAAATTACATGTAATTATTTTACTGTCTATGTCCCAATATATCATACATCCATTAATGCAATAATATATTTCTTTCCATAGGCAAACCCAAACCTCGCATTAACTTCTTTGTACTCTAAAAACTATATGTTATGATATTATTCTTTTATGATAATTCAGATAATAACGAGCATATTTCATCAAAACACCTTTGAAAAATAATATTCTGCCTTTAAATTTAATAGTCTAGCCATCATTGATAACTTTGAGTTGTCATACATATTACTTGGTCAAATCTTTTCTTATGAAGCTTTTAGTATTTCATTAAATTGTTTTACTGATGATATTTGGATATCATCAATGACATCTAGATTTAATGAAGAACCAATAATATATTTCAACATTATTTCACATGCACCATTAGGATTAGCATATTTCATTACAACATTTGAATTAATACTTCTATATATATAATCCTTTGTTATTTGTGGCACAACTATTTTTCCATATTTATACCAAATATAATAGTCTCTAAAAAATCCATTTTTACAAGGTGATATCGCATTGTGTCCGCATCTTAGAAACTCTAATTTTGATATTTATATTCATTATATGGATATCTTATTTTTATTTCATCCATAAATTCAGGATATTTTTTTGGCAAAACCAATAAACTCCTCGATCTCCTCTTCAATTTCATTAGTCAAAAACTCATATTTAATTCTTACATTCATCCATTGATGATTAGATCATATAATATTTTTCATTCCTATGACACATAACACAAATATATTTTGAATTATAATAATGTAGATAAAGATTTATTTGTAATTAAGTTATAGTAATATATTTATGATATTACATAAATCTAATAAAAAAGGTATAGTAACATCATTATTAGATAATTTTGGATTAAAATAATATGAGCCATGTTGTTTTAATCTCTTAGATATTTTTCAAAAGTAAAAAGTTAAGTTTTTTCATATACGTAAAACTAAATATTTGATATTTATCTATATTGAATGAAATTGTATTAATTAAGAAAAAAATAATTCGCAATGTGATACTTCTTGATTTCTAAATTAATAATATGTACTAACTATTTAGACAAAGATATTTTATTTAATATAAATTCTAAAAAATTTTACAATGGCAATGCATTTAAATTTGTCAATGAAAAAATAATAAAAAAAGAATCAACTATCAATGAAGAACATTAATAAATTAATAAGGATTTTACTAATCCATATGAAGCATATAGTATAAATTGTCATCTACCAACAATGACATGTAATAGATATTTTTTTAATATTAAATAATGAGAAGCATTATTTATTTGATTGTACATTTAGTGAAGTGTAGATCAAGCAACTCTATAAGTTTTGAAATGAGCTTCTATTTATTTTTAGTTATTCAATTGTTCATTATGTTTCAACCTTCGAATTGCATACTCTCAAAATTTTTATATTATTCATTGTTATTACATTAAAACTTTTAGTATTTGTTAATATATTTATAAATTATTCATTGTTAAAGTTGCACAATTAGTATAAGTTATTCATTTATAAACTATTACATTTCAACAAATCCTAATAAGAAAACTAACATTACACTAATTAGTATGATCAAAACTATAGGTAAATAACAAAATTTAAAGAAATTTCATACATCAATTAGGTAATACAAAAATTTAACAAATCTTAGTATATGAAAAATATATAAAATGTATAATTTATCAATTAGAATCATATTAATTCAACAAAACAAAAGGAGAAACCCCAATAAGAATGTTAAACATGAAAAAAAAAACTATAGGTAACAACAAAAATGCATAAAAAAATACAATTCCCAAATACAATACATACAGGTTTATTTGAAAAACAAAATTTGATACCTTAATTTTGGATGATTAGCATGATGATAAATAATTAGAGCAAAACAAATCCAAAAACAAATTATACAAACTCAGAATCAAAATTAAAAACCCCTAAACCCTAACTTTTTTTCAAAGTTTTGAAGTATTCTTCGATAAATTAATTATCTTAATTTAGTGATTGAATTTATTTCTATATCTAAATTAGTAATGGAATATTATTCTATCATTGAATTTAAAAATCTAATAGTGACTTAACGTAAAGATGTTTCACATTTAGCAATGAAATTAATTTTTGTCACTAAATATAGAAACGGATAAGGATGCCATTTCTAAAAAAACATAGATACATAAATTTCTATCACTAATTACCATGCAAGTGTATCCACCCATGACAACGCATCAAAATTAGTGACAATCTTAAAAAACATATAAAAATCCATTGGTAATTAGAGATGGATTTTTTTTTTCATTTCAAATTTTTTCATAATATATCATTTCTATTTCTAATCCTTTTAAATTTCGTTCCTAATTTAAAAATGAAATTGGGCATTTCTAATTTTCATTTCTAATTGCATCTTTTCATGTTGTGATAATTTTTATGATTTTTTTATTCATAAATGAATGGCTTAGATGATTCTAACCACTATAGTGTCATCTTCCTCGTGAGATTTTGGAATGGACATGTGAGAGAAGCCTTTGTCTGCACCAATAACTTTGGAGGTATGTTGTTCTTATTACAAATATGCATGAATTCTACTCAAAAAGAAAATAACTCATCCATTCAATCATTGATATCATCTATTATGTATGAGTTATGTTCATCCATTCAATCATTTCATTTTGTTGTGACATGTATGTCGTTATGAACTATTATTTGATACCTTTATACCTAAAAAGGGTAAGAAATTCACCATCTGTATATTCTCTTCCATTATATATCTTCTTGTACATAATTCTTTTCTTGGATTTAAGTTCCACACACACTTTAAAGTCTTTAAAAACTAGAAATATATTTGACTTTTTATTGATTAGATACACCCAATATCTCTTGAAGTAAATATCAATGGAAGATATATCTTCATTAGAATGTACTTACTTCAGAAAACAAATCTTTTGAATGCCAATTTATATTGCTTACTTGTAACACTACTCTTTAAAATGATAGATTTATCGGTTTGAGTATTGGGAGCAGCTTTTTATTAGAAAGAATCATTAAGCCTTGTTCTTTTATCTAGCCTTGATTGAGATATTACATCATAGGTTATTTTTATCCTTTTCTAAATGATGCAACACATGCATAACTTCCTATAATGTTCTCCCTTTAAGCACGAATAAATTTGTTGTAATCTTTTCTACTTTTATAATCACAAGCATGCCACTTTTTTTTATCACAAGCACACTACTTACAAATCTTATTCTTAATATGGGTCTAGCATCCAAGACTATTTATTTATCATAAAAATAATAGATTTTTCTTGAAGTCATTCATATATCATATCAATTGAATGGTGCAAATCATACCATCAGACTTTTTTATTTTGAACGTATGAATACTAATAATCTTTAAAGCTTGATTATCACCCAAGTGTATAAAACCTCTTGAATTGGTTCATATTTGTGGAACAATCTTTTTGAGATATCAAGTGCCATGATACTCCTGAGTCTAGTAACCAAAAACTGTTGTTGTTACCTCGATGTATAAAATATTGTCATCATCATTGATAGTTACTATATTCCATTGAGTATTAGATGACTTATCATTTCCATTCGTTTTCTTATACTGATTATCTCTTTTAAAGTGTCATATCTTGTCATAGTTATAGCACTGTCAAAGCTTATATCTATCTCACTTCTTGATTTTAATCTACCTTAATTCTGACTCTCACTAAGGACACATTCTATTGATCTCCCTCATTATCATTGTCAAAATTTATGCTTACTATGAACATGTCTACCTATACTCTTTATTTTTTGCATCTAATTTATTATTCTTAAATAGCAATCATAACATCATTGAAGACTAGATAATTCGTATGAATATCATTCATCAGATCGATGATAAGTTAATTATACAAATTAGGTAGACTTTGAAGTAGAATATTAGCACTTTTACCTTCTTCTATTTTATGACCCAACATAGTAAGTTTAGTTAATATAATATTCAAGATATTAATATGGTTACCTATCAATGTGGATTACATCATTTGAATAGTTTAGTGTCTCCTCTTTAAGAAGATCTTGTTGTGGATGAAGTGACTTTGCCTCATATATATATATATATATATATATATATATATTATTGTAATAATATCCCTAATTTCTTTTATTGTATTCTTTTATGCAACACTAGTCAATACTTTTATAAGCTATTATCAAATACAGTTTGACAATTAATTTATCATCCATTTTATTCCACTCATCTTCAATAATCTCAATTAATCTTTTTCAAATTGTATTAAGCAATTATTATTCCTCGAGATTATATTAAAGGTATCAAACGGGCAGGACGTCCTGGGCCCGACCATAAGCATGGCCTGATTCTACCGTGCATGGCCTAGCATGGCACTGTGCAGACTCGTGCTCGTGCCCATGCCGGGCCGTGGGTCTTTGACCCGACATGGCATGCGTGCCTTGCCAGGCATGACCCTGGTTCTTGCCACATGGGCATGGCATGGGTGACACGTCCGATGTCTAACAAAATGATGCCCGATGAGGGATGATGCGATATTGCCTGATGGGTGATGCTCGGCATGCCCGACAGGGACGGCGGCATGGCATCACGGCAGCACGGCAGCACGGCGGCACGATAGCACAGCAGCACGGTGACATGGGTCTTAAACCCTAATTTTTAAAATTCAGCCTAACCTAAATTTATCTAGACCCGAACTAGCCAAAACCCAGACTGATTTCGGGCCACAAGTTGTGTCGGGCCTGCCCTCGAAATTATCGTGTCATGCCTGGCACGGCACGTGAGCCCAAGTAGGTCTGGAAAAAAAATGGGACGAGCAAGCCCAACTCGGCTCGTTTGACACCTCTAGATTATATTGATTTTTATTTTTCATAAATAAAAATTACTCATTGAATTTTTCTAATTCAAATTTTATTGTAATTTATTTAATTTTTATCGTGAATATTATAAGAGAATCATAGTAACTAATTGTGTTAGTACATTAAAAAAGTTTTCAAATAAATTGAGAGATACAATATCTAATTAAAAATCATAGGCCTTGAGGTTATTATCATCTTATTTATGAAAAAAATTTGGATATATATTAATCACAAAAGTTATTATTCTAAACTTTGCATCTGATACAAGTATTATAAAAATAAAATCCGTAATAATAATTTCAAATAAAAAATTCAATCTTAAGGCAGAAAAATAAACAGTATAATAAATAAAATATATGATAAAAAAAATTTGAGATTAAAATGAATTACATAAGATTAGAATCATTCTTTTGTAGATAATATTGACACACACACACACACACACACACCTACATGTGATGTAATATAATATTGAAGTGTGTGTGTGTGTGTGTGCGTGTGTGTGTCATTTGATAATAAATAGATTTCACAAGTGGGCAAGGTAAAATTTCACCTACCCATTTAGATCCATTTTTGACATTACATTATGTAATATTATATATATATATATATATATAGACATATAGACATAATAAACATATATATGACAATAAACAGATTTCCTAAGTGGACAAGGTGAAATTTCACTAACCCACTTAAATCATTATTTGACACTACATAATGTAATATAATATAATACACACACACACACACACAGGTAATAAACATGTGTTTTTATATAATTAACAGATTTTCCAAGTGGGCAAGATAAAATTTCACTACACACAAATGCATTATTTTACATTACATAATGTAATATAATATTGATATATTTATTTCTATACACTTAATAAGCATGAATATGTTATACAGAGCATTAAATATTAATATTTTGCATATACATTTATAAAAGTGGTGTACAACAAATTTATATATATATAATCTTTTATATATAAATTCATTTAATAAAAGATCCCTTGTTTTTTTTAGTACCACAGCACGAATTCGTGCCCAATCTGACTAGTAATTTTGTTTTTTTTTTTTTCTGATTTTATAGATACTAAAACATTTCAAATGATTTTTGTAGGCCAAGGGTAGAGTAAAATTGAATTAATAATTTTTAATATTCTAAAACACAAGTATTTTTTAAATTGGTTAATCAAATAGTAATAAACAAAATTTGGATACCTAAATATATATATTTAATTTAAAAAACCCAACCCAACCATTATTTTTGATCACATTTCCAAATAAAATATCATTTTGTTTGCTCATATAACAACCCTATCAAAAAAAAAAAAAAAAGCAAAAACCACAAAATTACATTCTTAAAAACTAGTTACCCTATTTTAAGCTATATTATGTCACAACTGTATACAAAGCTAGCACCACATTGCAGCACCCTCGGGGCCCAGACAATGATGATCATCTGCGCCATATGTTTATGCTGGAGGGGGGGGGGGGGGGGGGGGGGGGGGGTTTGGGTGGAACTTGTTCCAGAGCTAAAATGGCAAAGTCAATATGAGAGAAAAAGATGGATCTCTGTCATATCTTTCGGTTTCTGTTGGCTTAGCTCTACAAGTGATCACAATCGGCACTGTTGTGATATAAAGGGTGATTGATTTTGAGTTGAAAATGTCGTTCCCAGCTCAGAAAAATTTCCTAAAATTACGGGTAGTTGTGTGATAGGATCGCATCAGCAGTCCAACACCAATTCCGATCCCCAGGCACATCCCCAGGCCTATTCCAACACCAACTCTGACACCAGCATTAAACAATGAGAGCTCCCCGTCTTCTTCTCCAAAACCCGGCTCTCCTAAATAATCTATCTTCTTGTCAGATTTCTTATCCATCTCGTAATCATCTACTTTTGAATCTGTTCCCTGCGCGGCAACACACTGAATATGAAAAAACAAGAAACCATTGACTATGAACAGTTCTAATGCGCATCGTTCATGGAAACAGAATTCAAGAACAGAGCATGTAGGAAACCAATTATCAGCTATTCAGTTGAGTTATGTACACGTTCTAGTGTAAAATGCACTCACATAGGCGAGCAATCCAGCATTCTATATACACTATAATTTATGCAACCAATTTGTTTTTCTTCTTCAGTTGCTCTATTCAGAAATGAAAACTAAACCGCATCACATCGCTACATTCCATGATAGTAACGAATATTATTAAAAAGTAATAAAATCTATCCATTTGTTGACCCACAGTTGCGGTGGTCACCCTTAAATTAATTACACCCCGGCTCAAAGACAAGATGCTAACCCCTGTGCTTTGCCTGTATTCACAGAGAGCACTTGGGCAGGTTATGCGCTCGCCTCTAGCAAGGCACAAAAACTAGGAACCCTCGATCCTTGTAATAATACTTAAACTAACAATTAAAGCTTCTAGATTAAAAAAACAAAAACATCCCAGCTACAGAAAAAAAAAAAACCCAGTTAAATAAATTAGAAACCATTGTAGGAACCTTGTGATACGGAACGAAAGCATTGCAACAGCCAAACCCATTATGCTCCTCCCCCAACTCCTCATTCTCTGGTATGGCATCCAAAATCCCATGTCTCAACCCTTTTTTTCTTGGACGAGTCAAAATCATTTTTGTCAGAATCACCGGCACACCACCACAACACCCTGCTACATAAACCTCAATCACAGGCGAAGAAACACCCATTTGAGGCTGAAAAAACGAAGATCTGCCATACAAAATGGAAGCAGACATGTAACACTCCATGCTCCACCCGGTGCCAGAACCGTTCTCCTGTCCACCAGTACTGTTTCCCCACTCCAGTTCTACTCTCTCCAAAGATCCACACAACAGAACAGCATTTTTATCCGACACTTCGAATTCAACAGCACCTATAATGCGTATGTTATCTGTGCTGACATACGCACCCTCGCAACCTTCCTCATTAACATTGGCATGCCTGAGCGTGACGGATGCAGAATCTGTCGCAGGAATTCTACAACCGTTGATTTCAAGCGGCGTACTGATCTCGCGCCGATGATGCAGAATTAGGCTTTCCGACAAGCTATCACCTTTGCAAGGTGAAATTCTCACATAAAATATTCTAATTTCTAGCCATGATGAATTAATCGCCAGATTAGAGAACTCAGATTTCTGACTCGGGCAATACATCGAATCAAAATCGGAAGACTGCGATTGTTATTGCAACCTTAAATTTTCTTTCAAAGTGCATGTGCATCGAACAGTGTTCCGAGTAATCGACGGCCATAATTTCCGCAATGCAATCCATGAGTGGTAAGATCCGAGTTTTCTAGTGGAGCTTCGTCAATAATAAGAATGTAGAAGAGACATCTACATCGAAGATCGAACATCTGGAATAAACGGATGAACTCTAAGTGAGAACGCCATGGGCATACCCACAGATTATAAACTATTGAAACCCAGAGTCAGTCTTGTCCGACAATTATTGTTAATTATTATTTTTATTTCTTTATTATGTCCCGAATTCCAAGTTATTTTAGAAGCATCTGACAATGGCATACACGTGTCTATGGTAGCTGTTCCCAAGATTTGGTAAACGTTATATAATTAAAAACGTTTAGCCTTTAAATAAAACATATAACAAGTTTTAATATTTATATATTTATTTAATGCATACAAGTTATAACTTATAAGATAATATAATATTATAAATAAACATATAACTATTTATTTTACATTATATATAATTCTTGCAGATACATGCATAAATATCATCAATACTATATGTTTATATAAGTTTATATTATATATCATGTATATTATTTTCAAAAATAATATTTATATTTAAATTTTCTTTTTTTTTATTTCTCGTCCCTTTGTGCCCCTAGATCTAACCCATACTATTTCTTGTGAAATGCTATGTTATTGGTGATAATTATTTTTTTATTTTATTTTGATGCTCAAAACATAAATTCAAAAAAGTCTCAAAACATAATTAGCTTCATTAATTTTACATTCAATAAAATAAGCAATACAATTATGTTTTTTATATGAAAATCAAAAATATTTATGTTTTGAGATAATTATTTTAAGTATTTATGTATCAAATCAAACCAAAAAAAAAATTATATTTTGGTATACCAAAATAGATTAATCCCATTGTACCTATCTCCACATGACTTTCTATTAAAAAAAATCTCACATCATATTGAAAAAAAAATGTGAGGGCCAGATCGAGTTAAGGTTCTGACCCTTATTTTAAAAAATTTAAAAAGGACCATTGGTCGGATCTAGTATGGATCCGACCCACTCTTAAAAAAAAAAAAAATTTGCAGGTGAGCTTGGTGTGAATCCATCCCTCATCTTTTTTAAGATTGAAAATAATTTTCTATTTTTATTTTATTAAGTATATATATATATATATATATATATATATATATATATATATATATATATATATATATATATATATATATGCATATATAACATATATATACAAATATATATTGTGTATATATAATTTATATGGTATATATATATATAGTCTATATATAGCACATATATATTATGTGTAAGTGTGCATTTATACTTATATTTATATGTATAATATAAAAATAAAAATAAAAAAAAATTTGATTTTAAAAATGGTTAATGGTTGGATCCTTATTCCTTTTGTTTGAGCCTTAATTCGACCCACAATCATTTTTTTTAGTTTTTTTTTAATTATGGGTCAAATCCCTACCTTATTTGACTTGGTCTTTTTTTTTTCATTTTTCAAAAACACCACAAGTGGATCAAGTAGGGAGAAAATACAGGTGGAAAATGGGTTAGGTATCTCATTATTAGAATTCATATTGATAACTGATCATATCAATACATTGAATACTTTATTTTTTCAACTTACTATGTTGAGTCATAAAATAGAAAAAGTTGAATGTATTGGGATTCTACTTCAAAGACTTTCTGACTTGTATGATCAATTTATCATCAATCTAATGAATAATATTCCTACAAACTATCTAGTCATCAATGATATTATAGCTGCTATCTTAGAAAATGAAAGCATGTACAAAAACTAGGAGGACACATAGACAATTTATAACAAGTAAAAACATTAATGGTGATATGAGAGAGATTAATAGAACATGACCATAGTGAGAGTTAGAATCATGATAGATCAAAATTAAGAAGAATATTAAGTACTATAATTATGACAAAAACATATACTTTATAAGAGATTGTTAGAATAAGAAAAAAAGTGGAGATGCAGAGTCATCAAATATTCAAGAGAATATAACAAGTAACAAGGATGATGACAACATTCTATACAAAAAGGCAATAATAATAGTTGAAAGAAAAAAGTAGTTCGCTGATATCAGGTTGCTAGACTCAGGAGAATCATAGCATGTGATATCTAAGAAAGAATGGTTCCACAAATATGAACTAATATCAGAAAGTTCTATACATATTGATGATGATCATGTTTTGAAGATTATTAGTATTAATTTTATTTAAATAAAGATATTTGAGAGTATTGTTTCCATCATTCAAGAGGTACTACAAGTGAAGAACTTGAAAAGAAATCTATTATCTTTGAGACAAATAGATAGTCTAGATACAAGACTCATATTGAGAATGAGGTGATAAAGATAATGAGAGACATACTTGTAATTATAAAGGTAGAACAATCATGGAAAATCTATTCATGCTTAAAGAAAAATAGGATGTGTAATCTCAAATTATGTCACGTGTTAGAATGAGATTTAAAGATTATTACTAATAAAAAACTATTTCTAGGACTCAAATTAGTAGATCTACCTTTCTGTGAGCATTGTGTTATATAGATTAGTGTTTAATAAATTGATTGTTGGGAGTAAGTGTATTCTACACTTTGATTCATTTTGACATATGGGAATAGTCAAAATATTTATAGGATGAGCAAAATACTTTGTGTATTTCATTAATAATTACTCCAAGAGATATTGGAACTATCCAATCAAAAAAAATTAGTTGTATTTCTAGTTTTTAAAGACTTCAAAGCATAGGTGGATCTTAAATTCAGAAAAAGGATTAAGTACTTGAGGATAGATAATGAAATAAGTATACAAATGGTGAGTTTCTTGCTTTTTTTTAAGAAAAAAAGTATCAAATAATAGTTTATAGTCATATACATGGCACAACAAAAGAGTGGCTAAAGGAATAAATAAAACTCATACAAAATAGATGAGAGCTGTGTTGAGGACTACAAACAAGTATACCCAACTTATTTTGGATGAAAACAATTAATATTTCTTGTTATGTGATAAATTGGTCACGGTTAACTATAATTATTTTAAAAATGTCAATGAAGATGTAAGCTAGTAGATTACTTTAATTTATATACCTTTGAATGTCCTACATATGTAATGTACACCAAAGCATGAGGTACAAGAACAAGTTCTGTTTGAGGCTCTAGAAGTTAGTCATCAATATCATGAAAAAAAGTCATTAGCTTGATACTAGAAATATGTTATAAAGAGTAATATTGCACAATATATTTTAACAAATAATAGAGTATCATTAATATTTCATGAAGCTATATGTAGCTCAAATATATCTCTATGGATAATGACAATGTATCAAAAAATTAAAGTTCTATATAAGAATAAGATATAGAAGCTAATACCATTACAACATGGAAAAAAATTATTAGTAACAAATAAGTATACAAGATCAAGCAGGATATCAATGATCAAGTAGAATAATATCATACAAGATTAGTGGTAACGAATATGCTTAAAATAATGTATTGATTTTAATGAATTTTTTTTTTCAAAATGGTGCATCTATTAATAATTAGAGTAGTCATACCTTTGTGTACTACATTAAATTTATATTTAATGCAGTTATATATCAAAAATATATTTCTTCATAGAGAACTTAAAGAAGAAATTTATATGCTTCAACTAAATGGTTTTACTAAAATAGATAAGGAGAACTTAGTTTACAAGTTGAACAAATCTCTTAACAATCTCAAATAGATTCAAAACTATTCATATTAGAGATTTGATTCATTCATTATTAGTTTTAGATATAATAGACTCAAGTTAGATCATTGTACTTACTACAATAGATTTTAAAATGAAAATAGCATCAACATTTTTTTTTATAAGTAATAAAATGTACTATCAAATCTTTACATCCTAAACAAATTTCAAACTATTACAATCATTTCGAAATACAACATAAATTTCAGTCTTTATCTTATTAAGGATAGTGTCCAGATCTTGCGACTTTTCTTTATTCCATCTTCGATTCCTTTCTTTCCAGATGTAATAAGTGGCAGCTATAAAGACAGCTTTCCTGATACGATTTATGGGGGTGTTGGCTAAATGATTTTCCTTTAAACTTTTAAGGCTCGAAGATATGGAATGCATTGAATATTTAATTCCGGTCTAATTTTTAAGATGCTCAGTCAGAGTTTCCGAGAATTTACTTTTGAAAAAAATATATTTTAAAGATTTCGGTTCTACGCAAAATTCACACTTAAAATTTCTTGGGGTTATGAATAAATAATCTTTTGTTCTTAGTCTTTCTTCTTTAATTATCCAAACAATAGCTGAGTGTTTGGGGATGTTATTGGGATACCAAAAGTTATGCATTTATATCCTTCTAAGATTAACTTGCCTTTTCCAGCCCAAATACTAAGATTAGGGATTTCCAGAATGAGGAGTCATGCTTGGAAGCTAAGCAATTCCAAATATTTGTGGCTTTTAAATAATAATGATGTATCCATCTAATCCATAATGCATCCTCATTTTTGTGTATTCACCAAAGGCTTTTAATGAAAAAAGCCTTGTTCCAATGTGCTATATCTAAAATGCCCAGCCTGCCATTTTGTCTATGCATGCATACTTTGTTCCGGGATGCTTTCGGCCTGGATTGCCCAGTTTTTGTAGTACCCCATAAGAATCTCATGCATGCATTCTCTATTACATTTATTATAGTGGAAGGAAGAAGGAATATTGAAAACTAATATCCTTCTATTCCTTGAATGACTGTGCACAGTAATTCTAACCTCCCTGCAAATGATAGAATTTTCATTGCCCATTGATGTATGGAAGCTGTAATTTTTGACAGTCTTGAAGAGAAATGAGTTGTTATAAGTCTGCTCAAAGATAATGGTACTCTAAGAAAAATAAAAGGGAGGGAGCCTTCAATAAAGCAAGAATTTTCTAAAATTTTATGTTTAACTTCCGACTTTACTCCTTCAAAGAAGATATTCCATTAGGAGGGATTAACGTATAGGCCGGAAGTAGCTGAGAATTCTTCTAATACTTTCAAAACAATATCAATGGAGGAAATATCTCCTCTAGTGAAGATAATCAGATCATCGGCGTACATTAGGTAAGATATTTGGTGAACTGCACACCCCAGGTGGAAATCAAGAATGACGTAGTAGATATGCATTCATATATTATATCTATGAATTTTGCTGGGAAGTTAAAAGCCACAAGTGCAACTTTAACAAAATCCCAATTGACCGAATCAAAGGCTTTTTGTAGATCAATTTTAAGAAAACACATTGGTGATAGTCTCTTCCTGACATATCTTCGAATCATATTCGGCGTAAGAATGAAGTTATCCGAAATTAGTCTTCTTTTTACATATGCCGTTTGGGCTGGATTGATGATAGTTCCAAGAATTGCTTGAAACATTTTTGATATCAGCTTTGATGTAAGTTTGTAAATAATATTACATCAAGAGATAGGTCTGAAATCCTTGACCGAAGTAGCATGTGAGGTCTTTGGTATTAGAGCAATGTAGGCATGGTTAATCTATTTAAGCATTTTCCCATAGTGGAAAAAGCTTTGGGCAGCCTTGACAACATCCTTACAAATGATTCCCCATAATTCTTTGAAGAACTCCGTAGTAAACCCATACTGCCCGAGGGATTTTGATCCTCCCATCGAGAATAAGACTTCTTTGATCTCTTCAAAAGAAAAGTTAAGAGAAAGAAGGTTATGATCTGTATCCAATAGAGTACTACCTTTTTTGATTACAGGGACAGACAGAGGAACTCTATTTTTTGAAGCTCCCATAAGATTTTTATAATAATTGAGAAACACATCAGAAATTTCTTGATATGAAGTAGAGAAATCTCCATTTTCCTTCATTATTAAAATAATTTTGTTTCTTTGGTGTCTTGCTCTAGCCAATGTATGAAAAAATTTGGTACACCTATCACTTTCTCTTAGGTATTTGAATTTTGCTTTTTGTCTAACAAAAGACAATTCAGCTTCCTCTAACATTATTAATTTGATTTTAAGGTCAATTTTTTTGATTTTTAGAGTTGAATCAGAAGCTTCTAAAGAATTATTTTGAATTTCTTGGAGAGCTTTCCTAGCTATGCACACCCTTGTACTAATGTGTCCAAATGTTTCTCATTTAAATATTTCAATGGTTCTTTAAGCATTTTGAGCTTATTGACCAACTAATACATTAAAGAGTCATTAAATCTTTGTTTCCAAATTCTTGCCAATATGAGAGAAAATTTTTTGTGGGTTAACCACATATTACAGAATTTAAATGGTATTTTCCTATCTCTGGAGCTAGTCTCAGTGGATACTATGATCATATGATGGTTTGAGAAAATTTTAGGCGGCAAATACGTAGCGTGCGTATCGAGTGTGAGCTTAGTTCACTCTTGATTTACCATAGCCCTATCAAGTTTGCTTAACATCTTCTCATTTGTCCAAGTAAAATATGAACCCGAAGATGGAATATCTTCAAGGCTTAGATTAGAACAGTAATTAATGAAATCTATACATTAGTATGTTTTGACAGTCCTCCCTCCTTTCATATCAAGGGCTGATAACGGGGAATTGAAATCCCCTATTATGACCAAGGAGAGGAATCTAAGGTCATTTGTCGAATTAGCTCTTCCCATAAGAACCTCCGATTGACAATTGTATGAGAGCCATATATAATTGTAAATCTAAAGCTTGTTTTCATTACTATATCCTTGACCTGAACATACATGTGTTGAGGAGCGGAGGATAGTAGCTCAATTTATGTAGTTTGACCATCTCACATCATTAGTATCCAGCCATTCGGGTGTAATGAAAAATTTTCCAAATATTTAAAAAGTTTGAATTTTGCCTCATCATTACTACCACCTTCTCTTTGTTTAATTTTGCTTCTATTATCACGAATAAGTCCACTTGATAGGATTTTATTAGTCTAACTACTTCCTTATGTTTTAAGGAGCAGTTAAAACCCCTTACATTCCAACTCGCAATCTTCATATAAATTTAATTTTTGTTTTCCTCCTCTCTTGGTATGTTAATCTTGGATTGCTTGCATTGAGGCATATGACCATGCTATGATGCATATGAGCCCCTCCCAAAGAGTGATGATGCAGATTACATAGTATTTTACATTTCTGAAATATGCCACCCTTATCTCGGCCTTTTAACATTATGTAACCCTTTACCTAGTACAATATGCCACCCTTATAACCCCAAAACATTATGCCACCCTTATCACCCCAATACATTATGCCACCCTTGTAACCCTAATATAATGTGCTACTGTTGTATTCTCTCATGCAGTTACACAATAACAACTGAAGCCCTCCCGATGCATATGCCACCCATGCCCCCAATGCAAATGACAAACATATAATCATATCAGATTGCATACATGCATCCCTTTTAGATTATTTTTTATTGGTTTTAAATCTGTTTTGCATGAGGAGCCTCTTGTGTACACTATAAAAATGTGAGTGCCTAAGTCCCTCTTCAAAATTATTTAGTACAAGAAAACTTATACCCTTACATTTGAAATCCCACTCTCGTGTTACATATGAGACTACACAATCAGACTCCCATGCAATTCCATATCGTGATAAATTATTCATTTCGGACATCTTTGCAATGATTTCCTATCCCTGCAGGCATGAGAGGTGCCATTCCACATAAAGTCTTATATTCCTTGTTACATGACATGCCTTTACATATATGGCTGAGCCATTGGGAGGGCATCCCTCATATCTTTTCAAGAAATTCCTTTGCCTTCTGAAGATAAAGAAGGCAACCATTAACCACCACAAGAATGCAATCCACAATATCCAGCCTAGAGGTGCCTCCACCTCTCCCACGAAACCCCTTATAATTAATATAATGTACAGAGAGAGGACCCACTTAAGACTCCTCATAAACCTACCTCCAAAACTTCAATTAAACACTACAACACAAGTCACATTTTTATAGGAGATGTAACCTCCTTCGGATGGGTTAGGAAGGCCCATGAGAGGTAATACCTCTGGTGTCTCTAATTTTTTCTTTGTTTCTGAGATTTAGGGAGGGACCCTCCTTTCGAGCTTCTTTCTTTTTCCCTTTAGGCCTCACCAAAGTGAAGTGGTCTTTTTCTTCATCAAGCTTGTTTAGGCTGTTCTTTAGTGGATGTAGGATGTGAGGTGCCATCATCCTCTGTCCAAGTAAACATTGGCCTTCTTCTAGGGATTCTAACTCTGCTTCTTCATTTGCTTCGTCACAATCTTCTTCTTCATCCCTGGAACCTTCAATGTCCCGAGGAAGTGTAGGAGAAGGGCTGTGTTTCCTTTCACTTTTTGTTATGGTAGTCTTTAAGTTGTTCATTGGGAGATCCTCCTTGCTTGTTTCTTCTTTAAGCTTCCTTCGACAATTATCTGTAGTATGTCCAAAAAGCAAACAGAATTTACAATATATTGTTAAGTTTTCATAACTTATCGGTTGAGTTATTTTCGAGCCATCCGGATAGTTAAGTAATATCTCTCTAGGTAGTTCCCCATTTAAGTCAACTTCCACTAGTGCTCTATCGAAGCTATTCTCGAGGCATTGGAGGTGAATTTATCCATGTGTAGTGGTTGCCCTATACAACTTCTAACCTTGCTAATTCCAATTTGGTTCCAAATGTGGAGTGGAAAGTTTTGAAATGTTACCCAAATAAAAAATTATCATTTCCTTTAGTCCATAATGGAACCCCATCGGGAGGGGCTTAATATGGAGGGGTCTACCAAAGACTAAGTATGGTCCAGTCTTTAGTCTTTCTTCCATCTCATCGATGGATTTAAAATTGAATAATATCCATCCGCTAGGATGCTGAATAATTTGAGTGTTGGTCTTCTATTGTTCATCAATAAACTTATTTAGCGATGCAAAATCAGGATTTTTTCTAACAAAGTATCCGATTAAGTAGTTTTTCCACATATCCATCTCATGTTGTAAATTCTCCGATTCAAAATAGGCATTGTCAGCATGTGATTCGAGGGCAGGTAAGTCAATTTTGTTGTGTTTCCTAGTGTTCTGTTGCCCAATAACAAACTGCTCCACGGGACTTTTTTTTTCCATAGGTTCGAGGGGGTTCAAGGGACTCTCCTTCAGTTGTTATGTTCATATTCAAGTCTATATGTATATTCTGTTTCTTTCCAGAATGTACATCAGGTGAAGCCAAGTGAGCATAACTCATATTTACATTGTTATTTTTATTTCCAGATAGAGCATTCGGATTTTTAAGTGAGGTAGTGGTCTCTAATTCATTATCAGTTAAACGGAATATATTATTGACGGGCTGTTCGTTTAAGTTGAGCAGGCTTAGAGTAAAATGACTATTAACCCCTTAATGAGCATTTATTGAATATATAGTTGTAAAGTTTTTTTTAATATTTTCTTTGTTTTAGATTATTAGAAGGGATATATAAACTCCTCTTTTTTTCTTAACCTAGCTGCCGAACATATTTTTCATTTGATTGATAATTGGTTTCCTACTGCTGCACGCGACTCTCCTTTTTCTTCTCTTCTCTTCTACTCATCTTCTCTGTTCTGTGCTTATTGTTCTTAAGAATTCCTTGTTTTAACAAGGAATTTTTGTTCTTAAACAACATTCTGGTATCAGAGCCTCATTTCCTAACTGAGATCGATATTATTTTTGAATATTATTCAAATCTAATTTCTCCAGATTAGGCGTTCTCTGAAAAACCTAATTATTTTCATAAATTTTTTAAGATCTAGCATAGATCTGACCAGATCTACTAAGATCTAAAGGTTTTGTGGTTTTTAAAACCTATTTTTTACAAAATCCTAACATTCTGTTCAAAATTTTTCAAGTTGTTCTTTAAAATTAATATATTTTCAAAAGGTCAAAACTCATCAAACTCGGGATCAATTCCTATTCCCTTGTTTAATGGTGAAAATTTTGATTACTGACTTGTTAAAATGCGAACATTATTTATCTCCCAAGATATATGGGAAATTGTGGTTTCTGGATATGTAGAAGCCCCAAATTTCTCTATTCTGGAAGGTAAAGATTTATTACAAGAGAAGGAATTACGAAAATTAAATGCCAAAGCATTACTTTTCATCCAACAGGGTGTAATTAATGCAATATTTTCCCGATTGCTTGGCTGTACTCAAGCCAAGGAGGCTTGGGACCTCCTAATTGAGGAATACCAAGGAGATAAGAAGGCTTGAGGAGCTCTTCTGCACTCCTTGAGAAAAGATTTCGAGAATCTGAGTATGAAAAACTCAGATTCTCTTACTGAGTTTTCAACTCAGTTCCTTGATATAGTTAATCAACTTAAGATTCACGGAGAAGACATCTCTGAGACTCAATTAGTTGAGAAATTACTAATCTATATGCCTGATAAATTTGATGCCATTGTGGCAGTGATAGAGGAAACCAAGGATTTATCAAAGCTGTCAATTCAGCAAGTTCTGAGTTCATTAAAATCACACGAAAACCGATTATTGAAGAGAGCAGAAAGTTCTGGAGAAACTACAATGCAGCCAAGATGGTAGGACAATTCCAACAAGGATGAAAATCAATCCAGAGACATGAGGAGTAAGAGAATCAGTCAAAGGTATGGGTTTAAAAATAAAAATAAAAATAAAATTAAAACTGGCACTTCTTCTACTCTCTCTAATGATTCACTTAAAGACCAACCTGTCTCTTGCAATATATGCAAGAGATTAAAAATTAAAAATAAAACCACACTACGACTGAGTGTTGGTTTCAAAAATAGAATCAATGCCAAAACTGTAAAAGGTTTGGGCATAATTCGAAGAACTGTAAAAGCATCTCCAAACTGAATGCTGGTTTTACAGAGCGAGTAGCCTCTGTAGAACATCTGTTTTATGCAAATGAAATAGAAAATATACCTTCGATAAATACCTGGTTTCTGGACAGTGGTTGCTCAAACCACATGTATAGAAATTAAAGAAATATTTGTGGATTTACTTCCAGTGGTAAATTCACAAGTCAAATTGGGCAATGGTGAATTAGTTCAGGCGCAAGCCAAGGGTAGAGTGGCAGTACCCACCTTCTCTGGAACAAAATTCATAAAAGATGTACTTCTGATTCCTACCTTGGACCAGAATTTATTAAGTGTTGGCCAATTAATTGAAAAATGTTATAAACTTTCATTTGAGAATAACATGTGTAAAATTTTTGATCATGGGAGTGATCAACCCTCATGGACAGTAAAGATGTCAAGTGGAAGAAGTTTTCCACTGACATTTGCTGAAAGAATGGATAGGCATTATCAATGAATATCCAATCTGTAACTTCTCTCTGACACAAAAGGTTTGGGCATTTAAATTATTTAGACCTAAAAAACATTTTTCAAAATAATTTTGTAAAAGGAGTGCCTTCAAACCTTGTAATACCTACCTCTGTCTGTGAAGAGTGCTCACTGGGAAAACAAACTAGAAAGAGTTTTCCAAAGCACTCTGCCTGGAAAGCTTCCAAGCCCTTAGAACTACTGCATGCTGACATATGTGGTCCCATGTCAGTGAAATCACAAGGTAACAGTAGTTACTTCTTACTGTTTATTGATGATTGCACAAGACACATATGGGTGTTCTTCTTGAAGCACAAGTCTGAGGCACTCGAATGCTTAAAGAAGCTCCTATCACTTGTCGAAAGACAATCTGAGCTAAGTGTAAAAACACTTAGAACAGATAGAGGTGAATTCCTCTCTCAAAAATTCACAAATTTTTGTGAACTTAAAGGAATAGCTAGGCAGTTGACCACTGCCTACTCACCACAAAAAAATGGAGTTTTGGAGAGAAAAAACAGAACTGTAATAGAAATGGCCAGATCACTTCTAAATGAGAAAGGTTTACCAAAAAGTTTTTGGGCAGAAGCAGTGAACACATCAGTGTATCTGCTCAATAGGTGCCCTACCAAAGCAATGGAAAACCTTACTCCAGTGCAAGCCTGGACTGGAAGGAAACTAAATGTCAAATATTTAAGGGTATTTGGGAGTGTTTGTTACTCCCATATACCAAGTGCACAAAGGACCAAACTAGATTCAAAGAGTCTTAAGTGCATCTTAATTGGATACTGTCTGCAATCCAAGGGTTACAGACTGTATTCACCAGAAACTAGGTCATTTCTGGTGAGTAGAGACATTCTAATTGATGAAAACAGTAAGTGGGTTGAAAGTTTGAATGAAATAAATTCTAGAACTAAAAATGGTTGTACAGAAGCTGCTGTAGCTAGCAATAAATTAATAAGCACTCCAATGTACGATTTTAGCTCACTCTCTGATTTTTCTTCTGAGTTTTCTTCTGATTTTTCTTCTGAATGCAGTTCTGAATATAAGTCTAAATCTGTTTTTGAATATAGTTGTAATTCCTCACCTAATTCTGAATCTGTGACTGAACTAAATAAAATAACTCCTATTAAATATAAAGACTTGACGGATATTTACCAGAGATGTAATTACGCCTCAGTTGAGTCACTCAACTATGAAGAGGCTGTAAAACATCAATTCTGGATCGAAGCAATGCAGACAGAAATGTCTGTCATTGAAAAAAATAACACCTGGACTTTAGTCGACTTACCCCCAAATAAACACATCATAGGTGTTAAGTGGATTTATAGGATTAAGACCAAATCGAATTCAAATCAGCCTGTATATAAGGCTTGATTGGTAGCTAAAGGCTACTCACAAAAACCCGGAATATACTACCATGAAACCTTTGCTCCAGTAGCAAGGTTAGAAACCATAAGGCTTTTAATAGCCTTAGCTGGACAGAAAGGCTGGAATTTATTCCAATTAGACATAAAGTCATTCTTCCTAAATAGAAGACTAAAGGAAGAAATCTATGTAGAACAACCCCCTGGGTTTGTAAAAAAAGGGAGTGAACACTGTGTTTATAGATTAAATAAGGCCTTGTATGGGTTGAAACAAGCTCCTCGTGCTTGGTATCAACAAATTAATTCCTACTTTCTGAATCAAGGATTCAACAGAAGTAAGAGTGAGCCTACACTCTATATTAAAAGAGATAAGTATTCTGGAATTCTAATTGTCTCTCTATATGTAGATGATATTATTTTTACAAGCAATAAAATTGAATTAATAAATAACTTTAGGAGAGAAATGGAAACTAAGTATGAAATGTCAGACTTAGGAAATCTAAAACAATTCTTACGACTTGAAATAACTCAAGACACAAATTGTGTGTCCATTTCTCAAATTACATATATTAAATTACTGCTGAAAAGTTTTGGAATGAGTGACTGCAAGCATATATCTACCCCCTTGGAAGTAAACCAAAAATTACTTTCAGCTCAAGGAAAACCAGTAAATGAAAAGACATACAGAAGCTTAATTGGAAACTTACTGTATGCATCAGCAACTAGACCTGATATTGTATATTCTATTCATCTATTGTCACGATTTATACATTGTCCAAATCACATACATTTAAGTGCTTCCAAAAGGATATTGAGGTATCTTAAAGGCACAATTAATTTAGGTCTGAAATATCACAAAATTAACCATACATAAATTATTGGTTACTGTGATAGTGATTGGGGAGGAAATCCAGAAGATTACAAAAGAACCTCTGAATATGTATTCAACTTAGGAACTGCGGCTGTTTCTTGGCAGTCCAAGAAACAATCAACCGTAGCCCTGTCTACTACTGAAGCTGAATATGTTTCAGCTTCAGTTGCAACCTCCCAAGCCTTATGGCTTAGAAAGCTTCTGGGTGACTTAGATAAACCTCAAAAAACTTCAACAAAAATTCATTGTGATAATCAATCGACTATATCTATTGCGAGTGATATGATAATGCATAGTCGAACTAAACACATAGGCTTAAAATATCACTTCATTAAGGATGCAATTGAATCTAATGAAGTTAAATTAGTTTTTTGCAAGACCGAAGAACAAGTGGCCGATATATTTACGAAGTCCCTGCCTAGAGAAAAGCTGATCTACTTGAGAGAAAAGCTTGGTCTGATCTCAACTACATCGAATGGGGGGGACTGTTGACGGGCTATTCGTTTAAGTTGAGCGGGCTTAGAGTAAATGACTATTAAGCCCTTAATGAGCATTTATTGAATATATAGCTGTAAAGTTTTTTTAATATTTTCTTTGTTTTAAATTATTAGAAGGGATATATAAACTCCTCTTTTTTTCTTGACCTAGCTGCCGAACATATTTTTCATTTGATTGATAATTGGTTTCCTGCTGCTGCGCGCAACTCTCCTTTTTCTTCTATTCTCTTCTACTCATCTTCTCTGTTCTGTGCTTATTGTTCTTAAAAATTCCTTGTTTTAACAAGGAATTGTTGTTCTTAAACAACATATATGACTTCTATGACATACATCTTTTCCCAGAGTTTCCCGAATGTAAGCAGTGTTCATATTATCATTACAAAACACTGATTCAGTATCCAGTGATTTAGGAGAAGAGGAAACATAAACATTTTCAAGGTTATTCGCAGCATAATATATATCCAAAAGATTTTCAGGCATTTTTTTAAACGAATTCGTGTTATCGCGATTACCAATTCGATCATCCAGCATTTGTTCTTCATGTATTTTGTTTTGGTTTCCAGATAACTTACCATTATGAACCGGAATTGTGCACATTCAATTATCATATAGCATATCATCATTTGAGAGATGTTTTTTCGGAGAAGACATATATGAGTTCACAGAGAGCTTACCAAATACCACGTGTTGCGTAATATCATCGTCAAAAATGAATTGTGTTGCATCCGAGTCGAATCCAGAGCATTGAATAAACCTTCCTTGTCGAAATCTTTTTGTTGGTTCCTCTGTTTTCTTCAATGGCGCCGTGACAGTAGCCTCGGTGTCGGGAGAGTTAGCGGGGCTCCTAGGGTTGAGATTTTGATGATAAGTATCGGGTGGCCCCAAATTGCCCATTTATATATCAACTTGTGGAGAAAAAAATTTTCTAAGTGCCGAAGCACATTCCACTTACACAATTACTCAAATCTAACCTTACAAGGCTAGATTTCCCTAAGCACGAAGAGGAAACTAGGGTTTTTAAAGAAAAACCAGGAATGAGAGAGAAAAAAGGGGGGGGGGGGGGGATGATTCCCTATTCATCATAATTGCCTTATACCTAGGGGGACCTACTTCATCATTTTATTATTATACATAGATGACATATTGGAAGCAGATCTCAACAAAGGTCTAATCCAAGAATCAAAGTACGATTAGTTAGGGAGTTTGATATGAAGGATTTGAGACTAGAAAATAAGACTATATGAATACAAATTTACCATGATATGAATAAAAAAAAGATGTAGCTAACTCATAAAAAATATTTTAATAAGATCTTGTAATGCTTCAAAAAGCAAAATAGTAAACTAATTATTACTCTACTTATTTATTTCAAGTTATCCTCAAATATATGTCCTAGTAATAAATAAAAGAGAAAAGAAATATATCGAGTATCATATACATTAGCAATATAAAATTTATTGTTCACTATAATTTGTACAAGATCAAATATTACACAAACAACAGGAGTAACCAGTCAATTTATGGCAAATCCTAGTTAAAAGTATTTGAATATTTTGAAGAAGGTTCTCAAGTATATTAGAGGAACCTCAAATATTATATTACATTATAGAGGTTCAAACTTTATAATTAGAAACTTAATTGATTTATACTATGTGGAGAATATTTACAATAGTAAGTTTGGCATTAGTTATGTTTTAATTCTTGCTGGAAGAGCTATAAGCTAAGTTTCAAAGATACAATTTGTCATGTTTACTTCTACGATAGAAGTAGAGTATAGTATAACTACACAAGCTAGTAAAGAAATAATTTGGTTGATGATGCAATTGGAAGAACTTGAACAAAAATAAAAAAATTACTATATTTTGTGATAATCAAAATATGCTGCACTTAGAAATTTATTTAGCATTTCACTCGAAGAAAAAATATATTAGAGTATAATATCATTTTGTACGAGAAAAATGTAGAAAAAAAAGTGTAGATATACAAAAGATTCACATTAATAAGAACCTAGCATATATTATGACCAAGCCGAACAAAACTAACAAGTTTGTATGGTTTTGAAATTTCTATGACTTAGTAATAACATAAGCAAACATGAAGTAGACAAGTGAGGAATTTGAACTTCAAGTTAAAAGAATATAATGCCAAAATTATATATTAAAGTGGGTAGGTGAACCTCACCTTGCTCACATTAAAAATCCCTTTGGAATTTTAATCCAATCTTAGGTGTCTCTGATTTTTATTTAAAAGGAGAGTATATTTCAATCCAATCTCAAGTGTCTCTAGCTTTAATTTATATTTTTTTTTCTCTTATAATTGAATTTTCTATTTCAATATATTGCTACGTGTTATATTTTTATTTTTAAATAAAAGTAATAGTTATTCATTGAATATATTGAGTAGAATGAATTGGGGCATACCTTATTGAAGGCATCTTGCATAACACAAGATAGGACATCTTGTGGTTAAGGGGGTACATGCACCTAGGCATGTACCAGTTAGCTAGACCACATAATAAAATTTCTATAAGGAATGTCTTATTTAAGGCATTTTGTCTAGCACATGATAAGACATTATGGTGCCAATAAGGTGGGTGTATGCACCAAGGCATACCTTACACATGTGTGTAACAACTATACTCTTGGTGTAGGTCATGGTGGGCGATAGCTATTCATAGAGTTTATTGAATAGTATTAATTGGGACATGTAGCCAATACAATTCATCTTGTTATGTTTAATATTAAATCAAAATCATTTGAGTTAAGTAGACTAATAACTTTTTAATAAGATTTCTTCTTTTGCTTCACTTATATTCTAACTTGAATTATAGAAGTTAAATAAGATAAATGATTTAAAATAACAATGTATTTTTATTTATGTCACTAAAAAAATATTTTATTAAATAAAATAATGATGAAAAGTATACTAAAAAAAACATTTTTTTTTTAATAAAATGCATGCTCCAATTCTATGGAACAAACAATAAATTGTTAGGCATGCCTTATTTAAGGTGTTTTGCCTAAGGACTTGAAAGGCCTTGCTATCATGTCATTTTGTCTACGGAATCCACATAATATATTTTTAGTTCAAAAATATATTTTCTATTTATTTAAAAATTTAATTTGTATTTTAATCATTTTTAATTTTTAAAATTTCATGACAAATATTTGATGAGACCACATACATAAAGTATGTGTTTCTTGTTTACTCTTGTTGAACTTGAATAGTATAGCCAAATTTCTTGGTGATTTCAGTTAGACTCATTATCTTGCATCTTTATATTTTGTAGGTAACTTATATTATTAAAATATAATTTTATAACTTTTTTCGTCCCTAAAATTTTGTTAAAAAATATTTATTAATTTTAAATCTTTAACAGAATGGAATCCACACTAGGGGTGTTCGTGGATCGGTTTGGAATATTTTGAACATAATATTCAATATAAACCTACGACACTAGTTTGAAAAAATTACAATCTGATCCAAACCGTTCAAAGTACTCAAACGAAATAAATCTAAAATTACGGTTTGGTTTGGGTTGCGGTTTGAATCATGATTTGAACTTAAAATATGTATTTAAAAGAAATAATTATGAACAAAATAGTCTATATTATTTTTCATAAACTTAAAATAAATTTTCTACAATTAAATATTCAACAAACATGATAAGAACAATAGTTAAAATACTTAATAAAATTAAGTACTATTAATTTTCATATACATTTATACAAATTATTTAATAAAATCTAAATTTTACACAACTCAACAAACAAACAAAAATCACATTTCAAAGTTTCACATATCATCTTCCATCGGATGTTCCTTCAAAATTTTACTTAATTTTCTAATTTTTAACAAAACATATAACAAATAAGATAGGTTAGTCACTTTATATTTCACACAAATAAAAATTATTAAATCAAAAGATTTACGTATAATACCTTATGTAATTTCTTCATGCTTTTCAACATCATCTAAGATTTCTTGCAAATTGATTATGTAATCTTTCTTCAACCATTTTTATAAACAAACAATTACTTCTGCTGTTTTAGGAGATAATGAACTACTAAATACATCAATTATACGCCCACTTGTACTAAAATCAGATTTAGAAATAACTATTTAAATAGGAATTATTAATATATCTTTTATCATTTGGAGAGGATCGAACATTAACAAATGGGCATCATACAATATTATTTAGTAGTTGAATTAATGATCACTAAATGATAAAGATGGAATTATGTGTGTTGAATAAAATTTTAATATTTAATGATGAGTGGGGATCGATTTTGGTTGGTTCGATTTAATCAATTTTCAACCTTGAAACACGAACCAAACAAACATGTTGGTTTTTACAAAATTTTAAACTGATCCAAACAACCTTAAAAATCATAGTTTTGGTTAGGTTCGATTTAATCAGTTTGGGCAATTTTTTATAATTTGTTAACATCCTAATCCACACTATATATATTACCAATTTAAAAATATATTCACATTAAAAATTAAACTTGTATTTTTTACATATTAGTTTTAAAATTCTATGACAAGTTATTAATTTAGCCTAAATTACTATTCCGAATTATATTATTAAATTTCCAAAAATCAAAAATTTAATTCCAATAAATTCAAATTAATTTCTGCTTAAAGTGAATTATATTTTTACAGAATAGATATTTTTTTTAAAGCCAAAAATATATATTATCAAATTAAATATAAAACTGTAAATTACAATTGGGGACGCATGCCACTGCACCTCCACCATGCATCTTTACCCACAACCACAACAGTCCGCTCCAGTCTCCACTGTGTAGAGTAGAAGAAGATATGAAGATTCAAGAAAAACATGTCTATGGTTTTCAGTTTTCGAAGCCATCATGTTTTTCCCAGAAAACTGAGTTTCCTTTCACGTACCAGATTTCTGAAAAAAAAAAATTTAGCAAGAGCCCGTTGGCTATCGTGCTGCGTGCACCAAGACATAATAATTTAAAAAAAATTCCTTTTACTTAAAAAAAATTACACCAAAATCAAAAATTATTAAAATTTGGTGCATTTAATTAAACAAATATATATCTATATATTTTTATATTCAAATATTTATATATTTATAAATTTATATATATATAAATCTAAATATATTTATATGTATAAACAAATATATATATATATATATATATGTATGTATATATATATGCATGTATGTATGTATGTATGTATATATGTATGTATGTTTATATATTTATAATTTTATATATTTATATGTTTATATATTTATACGTTTATAAGTTTATATATTTAGATTTTTATATATTTTTATAGAAAAAAAATAAGTATACAAGGCCAAATATGCAACATACACACCATTAGCCATAACAAAATCAAACTGAATAAGCATTACCAGAGGAGATTGCATTAACTAATGATCATCTTGTTGAGAAATGAAGTATGTTGATGATGAGGAAAATACTGTAGGAGCTCATCTTTGGTCACCCAGACAAAATCATCGCACTTACCTATGTTGAATTTGCTCGTTGCAATCACTTGGGATTTGAAAAAGAATTGCTGACACAAGGGGGGGAATGTTTTAAAATATTTCTTGCCACATTTTTATGCAAATCAAAGATGATGGCTTCCAATTCCATGGAAATTACCTTATGCCCCACTGGGTTGAGCACTACTGTATGACCCATGGGAGCATTTCCAACAAAATACGTGTGGCTGAGATCTCCCAAGACAGAAAGCAGTGCAGACTCTGCGCACTGGGAAGGTCCGTCAGTTAAGCATGCACCTGGGAAATTGAAAAAAGAAAAAAAAAAAGAGAGAGGTAGGTTCCATGAGAGTGTTCATTAATTACCTTGCGTAAAGTATCTTCGTTCTCATAAACCTTTTCTGGGAAATGCCAGGTGGGCATTCCATCGGGTGACCCATGAGAGGTTCCATGAAGAAGAAGATAGAGCCGTCTGTCTAGTGCCCTCTTCAGGGACCTGAAATAAAGCAGTTCCAAATTCATGGTGCTTCAATGAAGTTAAATCAAATATGTGGCTAGTAAACATGGCTCACCATGATATCATGTTTCTTCCATGAGTTGGTGGTAATGGAGCTAATGTTAGGTCTGAGAGAGGTAATATCTAGGCAATTCATGTCTAAATGTCTAAAATCCAAGACCTATTACACACTAACGCACAATCTCATTTAATCATGATCCCACCAAAGCTTTGCATATTAATATCATTGAACTACTATCAAAGTAGCATTGGATCTCAACTTGTTACTCCCTGCAGAACAAAAAAAAAAAACACAAAAACACAAAAACACAAAAACAAAAAAAAAAACAAAAAAAAACAAAGAAACAAAAAAACAAAAAAAAACAAAAAAAAAACAAAAAAACAAAAAAAACAAAAAAAAAAAAAAAAAAAAAAACACAATAAAAACATAACAAAAAAAAACAAATCAAAAAAAAAAGAAAAAAGAAAAAATAATTATTATATCATATTAATAAAGACAAAGAAGAGATCATGCCTTGATATGATGGTAAGTATCTTTGACTAAGAGTAATAAGTATTGGGTTCAAGAATCGTTAAATGTAACCTCTTTAATTTTTGAGAATAAGACTATCGAGATATTAACCTCTTCAAGACTGCAGTCTAAGCATGAGCCTTGTGCACTAGGTAAGGACTGTATTAATAGGCAAGGAGAATGGCCTAACTAGCAAAAGCTAACACATGGTGTTTCTTTATCACATATGCATGGAAAATTAAGGGGGGCATAGAACATATTGTAGCATTACTTGCATTCTGTCAATATTATGCAAGACCACTTGTTCACCACCTAAAATAGCTGCACAAGTGGCAGCAATTTAATGTGCTTCTTTGGCTGTTGGAATATGAAGGTAGCAAAAAAAAAAAAAACTTACTTTTTATCATTTATCCTGTCAGCCTCAGTGACACGGGGAGCTGGTACGTACTCAATTTGGTAGTCACCTTTTCCTCTGTTTGGTAGGACAATACAAAGCAAATTAGCCACGCACAAACTGGTAAGTAGACATGTAACCAGCGACTCTTTGTGTGTGCCTTAACTCATAAATCATGCACTACAAGAGAACCCTACTTGGCTTTAGACTTGTCTAAAAACTCATCTGGATATCTGCGTCGATGTTGCTGCCGCCACCGAAACCTACACAAACTCATACATATAACCTAAAGAAGTCAGAGCATGATGTGCAAGTTCTTTCAACAAAGGTTCAATGTGGGTAGAACACCTCATAAAATGAAGCCAAGAAACAAAGCATTCCGAGTTGCAATTTCAATGAAGGATTACACAGAAAATGGCAAGATTCGATACATTGGATTATTAGGACCGATGGTGCCCGTCGAGTTGGGGGCAATTTGCTAAACTCTTGCTGTTTCAACACTGCTAAAAAATGACTCGCATTGAAATTTCATGAGTTATCATTGTGTTAGATACTTAAAATATGATTATTAATATTGCAAATCAAAAAATACTTTAAAATACTTCTGCCAAAGAGTGTTCAAATCATCTCAACCTAATATTTATTTTTTATTTATACAATCATAAAATTTAGTATATGATTACATGATTCATATAATAAATACTAAAGTCATATGACATATATTTTAATGCATTGTTATTACTAATTTTTTTATTAAATTAATTATATTTTCTTTTTGAAATAAATGAAAATAAAAAAATGATTTAAAATAAAAAATAACGACCAAGTCAAGAACATGTAGATTAAAATATAATTTTTTTATATTATAATGTATTGTCATATTCATCAATGAATATAATAAAATAATTAGAGATATCAAACGGACAATGCCGAGCCGGCCCGACACGATTTTAGGTTGACCAACAGAGCTACCGTGTCATGCATGGCCTGGCATGGGCTTGCAACACGAAATCCGCAGGGTTCCGCACGGTTCGGGTCGAGTCAAAACCCTAATTTTTTTTATAAAAATTATGATTTCCGCAGCACGCCATCATGCGTTTTCCTCCTTTTGGGGCTCAGCGAGTCTCACCCATCAGACGTCGGCTCGTTGTGACCATACTAGGTGTGTGGTCACACGTGTCGTGTCGACATGCCAGGAATGCCATGTTATGCCTGGCACAACATGCAGGCCAAAAACTTCGACCCGGCACGACACGACTCGTGCAGTAGGTGTGCCCGGCACAAGTTCGAGCACGGCACTGTAGCATGCCGTGCCGGGCCAGGCACAACTGAACTGTGCCATGCCTCGTGATGGGTCAGCCTGGCCCATTCGACACCTCTAAAAATAATTAAATCTCCATTGAATCTCATATTAACTAGGACATAATACATATGAATGTACTAGATTGAATGGAATATTGCTCATATATGTTTAAAGAACAAGATAAAATACTCTAGTAAATATTTTTTATTAATATATCTCACATTTTAGTTTAGAAACATATATAACAACATGATTCACCATTCACAACTTTATTGATGATAGAAAATCATGTTGAGAATGAACTATCAATGAATCAACAGCACACAAATATTTAATAGGATATATTATCATAAAATTAAATATATATAATTTATTATGCCCAGTCCAAAAAAAAAATTTCCTCAATTTTTCAATAATACAAATAAATATTAGTAAAATAGATAACAAAATTAAAGCTAAATTATCTAGAAAAGTCACAAAAAAATTAATAACTAAGCAACTAAAAATAAACAAGAAATATAAAAAAAATAAAAAATCAAGTTAAACATTATTATAACTAAAATTTTTGAATAGTTGCCATTAATAATAATAATATTTAGTGGACATGACAAAAAAAAAATAGATAGCAATTATCTATAATATGTATGTTTGTTCATACATCAATAACTCAAAGTCTAAAGTAATAAAATGAGTCATAAAACCTAAATACCTTAGAAATGAATTTTGCATACTTTTCTCTAAGAAGTGTTATGGAAGAGAAATACTATGAAAATCCTCGATGACTCTTATAGTCGACTTGTCTCTTGAAATACTCAATGCTGTTAACATATTTTTTGGAAATTAACATCAACACATCTCTCTGATATGTATATTCTTACTACATATTTGGACAATATAAAAAATTTACTATGTATACATAATGACACTATTTCATTACTCCATTAATTGACACAAAGAATAAATTAGTGTCACAAATATTGATTAGAATAGTAAATTGGTGTCGCAGAGATACATTGACACCAATAATGGGTTTGTGTCACACAAATACTACACCAACAAAGTCATTTTTTTATGTGCCCACTATGTGTGCGAGTGACGCACAATGCATGTCTACCATGCATGATTGATGTGCAATGTGAGCATCTAGGGTTTGGCATGACAAGGCTTGGCATGTCAATTGTCTCTTGCATTAGCTGCCTATTTTTTTCTTCCTCTTGTCCATGTTGCATGCCTATAGAGCATAGTGGGTGCCTGTTGTGCATGCCTATTACATGCCTACAATGCAGACACATGCACTATGACTCACATTTCCATTTATGCATTGTGCTGCTACAATGCACGCATCTCTCTCTAGGAAACCCTAAGATTTGATGTTTGGCTAAAATTTGACTTTGATATCATATACAAATTTAAGCCAAATAAAACATACAAAAACTCGATAAAAAAACGCATGGAAAATAAAGTACAAGAGGAATCCCTTAAATAAGATAAATTTGAATTAGAGCAGCCCACAAGTTTGGTACTTTCACCCATAATTAACCAAACGAGAAAAAAACATATTATAAACTGCAACAAAATAATTATATAATTTCTTATAAAACAGAATCAAATGAAACCAAGTATTTAATAAATTATTTTAATGAAATAAATAGGCAATAAGAATCAAAATAAATAAAAATAAATAAAAATAATCATAGAAAATAATCATGGTGCTGAAATATTATTATGCAACAATTAAATAAGAATGATACAAAATATTTTAAATTTGAAAAGATGATAAATCCTTTGATGTTAATATGTTTTCAAGAATTAAAAGATTAATTAGTAAGTAATTGAGATATATAAAAGAAATAACATATAATAATTCATATAATAGACTAATATCAAAAAATAAATAAATATGTTTAAGTTGGCAAACAATAAAAAATTAAGTACATTAAAAAATCAAAATAATAAAGTACTAATACAGAATATAATTACCTTAAATCGATAAAAATATGAATTTGCAAACTTACTCAATAACACGGTGGTCAAATCTAATGCATAAAACTTTTATTTCGCACGTAATTTGAGAAAAGTTAATATCTCAATAATATTATATCTAAAACTCATTAAGACTATATCTAATAATTTTTAAATTCAAGACTTATCATTTTTAGTGAAGATACTTATCATCGTACTAAGACTAAATCTCTAACACATGCATATAATATAAAAACTTCTCAAATAATTACGTATCACAATATTATTTATACCAAAATATTTTTAATTTTAAAATTCTAATAAAATTCAATGTATTAGCATTAATATAATTACACACTGACATATATACATAGCATACATATTATATAATTAAATTTGAAAAGATCAACTTCTCAAGATATAATACATATGTTTAATCGCTAAATTATTAAACAAATAAAAGAAACTTTAAAAAGAATTCAAATAATCAAATCAAATAATACTTCATTTTAAAAGATAAATTTATCTAAAAGAAATTGAAAAAATTATTTATTTATTTAATAAAATTATAGATGCTAAAAAAATTGAAATTCTTTAAATCATTTTTATATTGCCAATTTATAAAAAATAACTATGAATCTTTTTAAATTATACATAAATAAAGTTAATAAGATAAGATGATTAAAAATTTGAAAAGAATTATATAAATGTAACTCAAAATTTTACCATTATATCATAAAATTAATTTGATTTTATACAATAAAGATTTACTAAGAAAACTATTCTCATAAATTAATTATAAAAATATATTTAAAAAATTAAAATTAATTTTAATTTTTTGACTCTTTTCATTTCTTGGAAAATCACTATTTATCATAATATGATATAAAAAAATAGTTACTATATATAATCCTTATCAAATAAATTTTTTAATCTAGGAGAACTATTCTCATACTTAAATAATTTAAAAAAATATATTAAAAAAATAAAAACAATTATATATAATCCTTATCAATTTAAAAAACACATGATAAAATTCTTCGTGATATAATATGGTGAGTATTTATTATATTAATTACATTAAGGATATATATAAAAATATTTACTATATAAGAGAGAGGTCCTATACATATAAAATTATAAAAAAAGAAAAAAAATCTATAAAAGAGTAATGAATACAACAGTATTATTTCTTCTAGAGAACAATCACAATATCAATATCAATTGAATAACCTACAAAATCATTTAATTATATATGAGATTAGTCATTAGGTTGTACAATATATCTCCTAATATGTTCTCTCTAAGGTTAAGTAGGTAGATTAGTCAAACTACTCATATCATATAGTGATCCATAACAAATATCCCAACTAATGCTACTAGTAGTAGCATGGCACTGGACCGGAGCGGGGGCGGGGGGTGTAGTCTCCATCCCAGTACCCGCTTAAAAAAACTCCGTCCATCCCCGGTCCACCCCCGTTAGCGGGTAAAATTTTCATCTCCATCCCCATCCACGGATAAATTTTTAATCCCCACCCCCACTTCCCCCGTACCCGTTTCCCAAGCCCACGTCCAAGCTAAATAAATTCAATATTTTAAATAATCCAACAACATTCTAAATAATCTAACACAACATAATGTAGCATAATATATTTAAACAAAATACAAACAACAAATGTCCAAAATACTACTTCAATTTGATATAATTCAACATAATACAAACAACATAATAGTGATAAAATCATCTTAATCAACTCAATCATTTCTTAGCACCAGCTTCACACCAACTCAATCATCCCTTAACACCATCGGTAGTAGTAGAATATACTTCTTCAACATCAATTTCTTATATCATTAAAAGAAAAAAATAATTAGATTCTTCCAAAGAGAAATTTTCAACTAAAATGATATCCCTCATCATCAATATCAAGATCCTCCAATAATTTGCAGCTCTTTAAGCCCGTTGAAGTAGATGAACCTAAAAAAAATTAATGGATTAGTCATGAATAATACACATTATGATGCATGAACAAATAATATTTCATCACCTCGTTCTTCAGTACATAACCAACTTTAAGAGCACATTAAAGCTTCTACTGTAGTTGGATTAAATCTATTACGATGTGGACTGATCACTCTCCCACTTGTGCTAAAAGCAGATTTCGAGACAACGGTAGAAACAGGAATAGCAAAAAGATCTTTAGCAATCATTTGGAGGAGGGGATACTTGGGACCACTTGTCTTCCAAAAAGACAGTACATCAAAATCTAAAGTTCTTGGCATCATACCATCTTCTAAATAACAATCTAACTCAGACCTCCCACAAGCTTTTGTTATCTCTTGTTTGTATAAACTTATCAAAATTAGAGAGATCATCAATTAATGGAGAGTTGGAATCAATATCTGATTGAAGAGGAGAAGGAGAAGGTTGTGATTCATAATCATTTCCTTGCCTCGCTCCATATTCGCCAACCAATTCCAAGCAAAGCTCCTTAATCCTTGTCACTTCATTTAAAGCTTCCACACCTCCATACATTTTCTCATAGTAATATTTCAAAATTCTCAACTTATATCGTGAATCTAAAATAGTGACTATTCCCATAACACTATGAATCACACTCCAATATTTGTTAAACTTTTCCAACATATTCAAGGCCATATCGTTTATCAAGTTTTTGGGACTTTGAAGCCACTTAGATATTTCTACACTTATCCCACAAATAGTTGGAAAGTATACATTGGCAGTAGGATACTTACCTGAAAACAATTTGGTTGCAGTATGAAACAATTCCAATTTTTCACAAATCTCTCTTGTCACCTCCCAATCATCTTCAGTTGGACAAATCTTGTAATGAGAATCTCAATATTTCAAGCAAGCAAACACATCTCTATAAATCAAACTAGTTTGAAGTAGAGATGTCAAATGGGCCGGCCCGGCCCGGCCCTTTTTTTAGGGCACGACCATGCCACCGTGTCGTGCCCGGCACGGCCCGGCCCATTTTTTTAGGGCACGTCCGTGCCACCGTGCCCGGCACGGCCCGGCCCATTTTTTAGGGCACGTCCGTGCCACCGTGCCCGGCCCGGCCTGGTTTAAAACCATCCGGGCACGGCACGGCCCGTAGGCACAGCAGGCCGAGCCGTGCCGGGTCGGGAGTCGGGACCGCGGGTCGGGATCCAATCAGACCCGACCCGCGGTCTTTTTTTTGGGAGGGGACGGGTCACGCCCACGCGTGCCCGCGTGAAACCGGCACGGGAAGAACCCGTGCCGACGTGCCGTGCCGGGGCAGGCACTGCACGGCTCGAGCGAGGTCCTGCACGGCACGGGCACGGTAAAAACCGTGCCGGGCTGGCCCAGGCACGGCCGAACCGTGTCGTGCCTCGTGCAGGGCCGGGCCGGCCCGGCCCAGTTGACACCTCTAGTTTGAAGCATGAGAAAAGTAGAATTCCATTGAGTCTTAACATCAAGAACAAGCTTCTTGTTACTTGGAATATGTATTTGATGAGCTGCCTCTTCAAATTTTTGCACTCTCTGGGGAGATGTTGTCCAATAAGCAACACTATCACGAATTCTTTCAATACCATCTCCAATCACATTCAAACCATCTTGAATAATTAAGTTGAGAATATGTACACAACAACGCATATGGAACAACAGACCATGCAATATTAATGAACCAAATGAAAGTTTATTGATCAAAATAGCCACAATTACATCATTAGTAGTACAATTATCCACAGTCAAAGTTATCAACTTTCTATCAAGGTTCCAATCGAAAAAGCACTCCATCAAACACTCCACAAGCACTTCCTTAGTACGTGGATAAGGCACATATAAAAATCTAAAGATAATAAATAACACATGTTAATGGAAGATCATTACTATCTTATAATAAATAACACATGCTAATGAAAGATTGTTAGTACCTTATAATTCGACTATGCAATGTCCAAGAATTGTCAATAAAGTGTGTGGTGATTGCCATGTATCGCTTTCTTTGATTGTTTGAGGTCCACATGTCCGTAGTGATAGCAACTCTACTTTTTGTTTTTTCCAACAACTTCATTGTCTTCTCCTTTTCGGTTTTGTAAATTTGAAAGATATCATTTATGAGAGTGTTACGAGATACCATTTTGAACATTGGTTGAAAAGTGTGACAATATTTTTAAAACCCGTGATGCTCAACCATACTAAGAGGATATTCATGCAATAAAATCATATTGGCAAGATCTCTCCTCCCTCCTCTTGAACAAATTGTCAGTTCTTTATTATTTTCTCTGTATCCTCCTTTAATTGGTTTGATACCAATAAACATTGGTTCAAATTTTTATATTTTTTCCTCGGACAACTTTTAAGATGGTCATGCAAGTGGCTAGTTCCACTCTTAGCACCACCAACAAGCTTTTTCTTACATTCATTGCACTCAGCCTTTATCTTCCCATCAACTATTTTCCTCTTGAAATGATTCCACACAATTGATCTATGCCTATCTGTTTCACCAAGAGTCATTGGACTTGAGTTGGTAGATTGATTTTCATCAATAGAGATTGGAAGTTGGTTACTTTCACCCGGTATTGCAAAAGTTTCAGGAGTTGACATATTATTTCTCATTGTTTCTCCTTCCATTGTTTGTAATCAACTACATGTAAAAATGTTAAATTTTATAAATATTATGTATTGACATATGACAATCTAAATGTGAGGAGATGATATCACATGGTAGAAAATGGAAAAAGGCGAGAGATAATTAGCCACAACCCCATTTGAAAAGAAGAGTAACTAATTAGAAGTTATCATCCATTAACCATCAATAGAAACAAAATAGTCAAATATATTGATTATAAAAAAACATGTAGTAGAAAAAATAAAGAATACACTCAAACTCCTCACAAAGATTCATGATCTAAGCATTTTCTGCAATCGAAATCCCTTCAATTAAATTTATAAAAGAATCATCTTTTATCAATTCTTTTTAGTATACTTAAAATAAGACATCCAAACTGATGAACTATTATAAATTTTCTATCTATCCTTTTTCTGTTTAATTGGATAAATAGCTCAACCCACAAGAACCTAGAAACTCTAACTGAACACTCTAGTGATCTCCAAATCTCCAAACAATTCACCTTTTCTTAGTTGTGCAAGACACACCAATAATATTGATTTAAAAAATTCAGAGTATTTTGAAATAAATCGAATTTATTCATATGCGTAAACCTTGAAAATTTAAAAATTCAAAAAATGTGATATCCTTCAATTCTTGTGAGATTAAAAAAAATCCCAGGACAAACTGAGTGTCTTATTCTTATGTTTTTTTTCCCAAGCTTTCTCAGCTCCAAGGTTAAAGATCCCATTATACAACAGTATAACGATGTTACAAGCAAGACAAGACATGACCATAAACTTTCTTGCTTATTAGGGAAGAAAATTGAACTTTCCTTATACTTTTTTTTATCAATTCAGCTCAATCAATGACTAGAAATATATATAAATAAAAAACAAACCAGTAAGAAGCCCATATATGATGCACACGTGTATTTTGTGATGTCAAGTTTTTTTTTCTTGTTGGATTTTTTGAGGAAAGTTATTGGTGAAATTAATAAAAATTTGTGAAAGAGATGTTTATACGATCAGCTGTTGAAGCCCAAGACTCCCATTGATACTATAACATGTTTTATACACCCAAATATATATATACACCCAAATATAAACTTATATAACTAGCTAAAATCCAAACCCATATAGGAAAGAAAAAAAAATCAATCAACAGCAAAGAGAAAGATATAAAAACAGCTAGCTAAAATCCAAACCCATATAGAGAAGAAAAAAAAATCAAATAAAAAGCAAAGAGAGATATAAAAACAACTAGCTAAAATCCAAACTCATAGCTAGCTAAAATCCAAACCCGGGAAGAAAAAAAAAATCAATCAAAAGCAAAGAGAAAGATATAAAAACAACTAGCTAAAATCCAAACCCATATAGGAAAGAAAAAAAAAATCAATCAACAGCAAAGAGAAAGACATAAAAACAGCTGTGAGAAACTTATTCTCTACTAAAGTACAGAATAGAGAGAAAGATATAAAAATCAAAAGAAAAAAAAAAGGCTAAAGGAGAGAATATAGAAAAGATGGAGAATCGGTTGAGAGAGAAACTCACCAAATCAAGGGGATAAAAAGGCTAAAGAAGAGAATATAGGGAAGATGAAAAATCGGCTGACGGGCTGAGAGAGAAACTCACCTGTAATGCAGCAATCAACAAGGAGCAGCAGGAGCTCAGCTGTGACAGTGTTTCACTGTGCGAGAGAGAGAGATGGAGGCAAGGAGGGCTTTAACTTTTAAGAGTAGGTGGGCGGCTGAACAGAATAAATTAGGGTTTGAGTATATATATATATATATAACTAGAAACGGGGACGGGGACGGGGCGGTGCGGGGTTGGTACGGGGCGGGGGTAAGAGTGGGTCCATCCCCGCCTCCATCCCCGTGCTGGTTTATACAAGTATCCCCGTATACGTCCACCGTCCAATACGTATAGTCCATCCCCGGTCCAAACGGGTCGGGTATGGACGAATACCCGCTTTTCCCCAGTCCACTGCCATCCCTAGCTGCTACCATTTTAGAGAGAAGTATGATAAATTTTTCTCTATTTATTCCACATACTTATCCCTCAAACTCAGCCTTTTATTTCTACTCTTTTGATTCTCACTTTTTATTTTAACTCCTTAGGTGGCTGATTGAGAAACCAATAGTCATCACAAGTATTCACCATTTGATTTTTGCTTTCCATGTTCATGTTGTTGTCATTATAGCAACCAACAAGGCAGATCAAGATATTGATTGCCAAAATGGCAAAATATCAATCTCTATTATTTTATCTAGTGTTATACATGTTCCTGATTTTCCTTATAATTTAATGAAGTGTTCTATATTGATTTTTTTTCTTTTTAATATTTTGTAAGATTAAATGATTTTAAAGATATTTTTTTGGGGGAGTCGCATAATTTTAACTCCTAGACACTCAGCCATATTTGATCTCAGCTAATTTATTCTCAGTTTGGTTATCATTTACAACTCGACTTGAGATTTATTTATCTAAGGCTCTTATAGCATGTGGCTCATTCTCCTATAGTATGTGCACTAAATTACGACTCTCATGTCTAGTGAGAGAATTCATATTACCCAATATCTATCTGCAAAAAATGAAAAACTCAGCTAATAATGAGTGTAACAATATTATGTCAAGAAGTCACTCTATGTTTCTCACTTTCCCTTGTACATCAATATATGTTGAAAAAGGTTTGAATAGATGCATAACTAACTAAATGAAATGGGTGACATGATTAGTAACTTGTACTAAGTCTCTAATCTCTTCTATTCATGATCCAATAAGTTGTGAAACTACATAATATATTTTTATTATCTGAAATTAGTAGAATTATACTTCTAACTCTCGTAGTATCTACATCATATATTACAACTCAACTGATTGTCACATGAAAACTAACAAGTGAGAACCAATCTGAAATCCCTTATTCTTCATCTCATTATTACATAATTTATTTCTTAGGTGATTCATCATCCTTTGATAAAAAACCAACGTATAAACTATTATCACTCACTATAAATAATTCTGATTATCTAAGAATCATGGACACGGACACAGAGATATGACACAGCAGGATAGGAGGATACGACAAATTCTTAAAAACTAGGATACGAATACGGCTAGGATACAACATGATAAAAAAATAAAATTAAAAATAAAAATTATTTTTTTTAAATAAATATTAAGTATTTAAAAAAATAAAATAAAATAAAATAAATAAAGATATTTTATTTTATAAAATAAAAATATTGTATTTTATTTTATGTTATAAGATAATATTTATAATTATTTTATTTTATTAAATAATATTTTATAATTATCATATATTATATAAAAATATATTTTTTTTATTTTATAAATAAAAATATTTTATTTTATTTTATAAAAATTACACCCCCCCAGAATCTTGTCATGCATCCCCATAGAATTGTGCCCGCCCTACATCCCCACAGATTCTGCCCGCTCTGCTTCCCCCCTCAAATCGCGCCCGGTCCTACCTCCCCCCTCAAATCGTGCCCGCCCCTGCCTCCCCATATATCACGCCTGCCACCTGCGTCAAGTGGCCAACGTCGCCCATGCGGTGACTTTGGCCACTAGACGTCGACGGAAATCAGTCACTCCCGGCATGGATATGGTAGCCGACGCAATCGTCCGATACTCCACGTGGCACATTAGACACATATCCATGCCATGTCCGTACATTGTCCACGTGTCCAGGTATCGAACACATGGACTGGGCTATAGGGAGCCGTATCCGTGCTTCCTTGCTGATTATCAAGTTTCTATAAAATAATTATTAAAATTTTTACTAGGTGTTACAGATGGGTGGTGTTGGGTTAGCACAACCCAATCTTGTGTGGCTCAATCGTGTCATTGTACCATGTTGAGCAAAACACAGTGTGTTGAGTTGACAGCAGAAATTCAAGGTGGCTTGGCACATGGATCGATTTCAAACCAGTTAATGCCAAAGGTGCTAGATTGGGTAGATATGAAATTAAATTGGCATGGGCCAACACGTGGGGCGTGAGCAGAGGTTGTGCCTGGCCCGGTAAGTGCCTAAGCAAAACTAGCTTGGAAGTCGCACAGTGCAGTCACTAGTCGCTACTAGCCTGGGCTCGATCCAGGCTAGCATGGCACCCTGAGGCCTGGTCTGTGCACCTGGTAGATGATGGTCCAGGGCCTCAAGCCCTGAACTCCATGGGCCAACAAGCCTAGACTGCCCCACGGCCCTTGACTCCGCTGCAGGCCACAGTGACAGTGCAGTGCCAGACCTGGACTGCAGATGAAGTGCACTGCAGCCTGCCTATAAAAAAACCTACAGGCAAGCTACATACATATATACACATATAAAATATGTATATTATATATATATATATATATATATATATATATATATATATATATATAATATAATATATAATATATATTTAATAAAATAACATTAAAAAAACTTAAATATGTATATTAATAAAACTATAAAATATGTATATACAATATGTATATTATATATATATAATATATATATAATATATATATAATATGTATATATATATATGTATATTATATATAATATAATATGTATAATATATAAAATATAACACAAATTAAAATATTTAATAAAATAAAATTAAAATATTTATATATATTATATAATACATTAAAAAATTTTAAAACTATATTTTATATATATATATATATATATATATATATATAATAAAATATGTATATTAAAAAAATAAAAAATTTGTATATTATATAATATATAAAATTTTTAAAAATATGTATATTTAAAACTTAAATAACTTAAATAACATAATATATAAAATTTTAAAAAAACTTAAATAACATTAAAAAAATTGTTTATTTAAAACTATAACACAAATTAAAATATTTAATAAAATAAAAGATTACTCACACTCAAAATGTAAAAAAACATTATTTTTAAAAATGAATAAAAAATGATAATTATGTAATACAGTGTTAGTGCTCATGGTGATGACTACTAGATAATAATAATTATGTCACTATGATTGGTTCTGATTTAATCTTCACAACTATAAATTTCAATTTCATCATATAAATCATCTTGTTATAGCACTTGATCTTATCTTAAAAACTCATTTATATATCTTTTTGACCCTTTAAGCATAACATAATTTATATATTATCTAATTATACTCTTATCTTCCTATTTAAAATAATATTTACAGTCACAAAAAATATATATTCGAATACTATACATATGAGATCCATCAACTCAACATATATACTTATTTATATACTCATTTATATATCAAAAATATCAATAAATCATGTATTTTTTTAAATAATACACAAAAAATAAATTTGTATAAGGTCCATCAACTCAACATATATATGTTTTTTATATCATTATAGGATATGATAGAGTAATGATTGATGTTTAAATAATTCGATAACTTACACATATACGATGGATAACCTCGTTGCTTACTCTGACTAATTGAATGAAATAATCATTATCTTTGATTATGATATCATATTTATATATTTAATAATTTTTTAATTATTAATATATTTAAAATTTTACTCTAATTAGTATGATCGATTAATAAAATTACATATGTATTTCATAATATTTTTGACTCATTCAACCTTATCCCTAAGATTCATATATATAATTAGGTAATAAAAAGATAAAATAGGAATACAATAATTTAAATATTTTTCTCGATCTTAATACTCATATCACCAAAATATGTGAGTTCTCTATATTAAATAAACATAGTACTCATTTTACATATGTATCTAAATAATATATAGAGTGTGAAAATGTATATAGGTGAACACAAGTTTATTATATCATTTAAAAAATCATAAATTAAAAAAAAAACTTATATTCTGACATGATTCATTAGTCGGATATAATAAAATGGTAATCAATAAATAAATATAATATCGGGTATATTGAATTTCAATAAAATCTAACAAATAATAAATTTTTTTAAGCTTATTAATTTACATATATTATAAATTCTTTTAATTTGCAAAATATATTAATAAATATCATTAAATTTTAAATTTATTTTAATAAGCAAGCAATTATTTTAGGTATGCTTATTGTATTAGGTTTATTATATAATACATGTATCTAACATGCAAAAATCTCAACTATGAGATTCTCTCTAATAATTTTTATAAATATACTTAGTGCAATACCCTTATTTAAGCATTATCAAATATATCATAAATTTTATTTTATATTTTCTAAAAACACTCAAAAGACTCATATATAACAAAGCTATCATTAGGATGCAAGATATCAAAAAACTCTAATATTCTTTTATTTAATTTTTAAATAAAATCAACAAAATAAATAATGAGACATAAAATAAATATTGTCACGACATATTCATATATTAGATATCATTGATATACTCCACTAAGTTTTCCATTTAAATTTATTAATTATTAATTATTTTATAAAATTATAAAATTTTATCACATTAATCATACAAGTAGACCTAATGATCCTATGATAAACAAAATATCCAAGAAGAGTCCAAGAATAAAGATTCCTAAAAGATTGATGAATAATGATCCAAATAAAGTCATGATAAACCATTATTATAAAGATCCTAAAAAATTCCAAAATATCAGAGCAAAATTTTAAAAGGTGAAAGTGTAAGGCGAGACATTTTTGTATTCATGAGGCGAGGTGTAAATCTCGAGGCTTTAAGACGTAAGCTTTTTGAGGCTCATAATATATAATTAATTAATATTTTAAAAAATATAAAATAAAATAGCATAAATAAAAACATAAAAGCAATTCTTTAGACGAGCTCTTTCCCTCCTGCATAAAATAAAATAAATGCCCCGACCATCCACCACTCTCCTTCCACCCCTCTTTCTCTCACCCCTCAACTTCCACCCCTCTCCCTCCTGCCCCCCTCTCCACAAGCTCCATCGTGGAGCTCACTTGAGCTCCAGGAAGCTCGATGTGGAGCTCACTTGAGCTCCAGCAAGCTTGATGTGGAGCTCCAATGAGATCCGGCGAGCTCCGACGAGCTCAACGGGCTCCATAATGGAACCCTAGTGAACTCCTTTGTGGAGCTCGAGGAGCTTTTTATTGGAGCTCAACGGAGCTCCACGAGCTCCATGAAGGAGCTAGCTAAAGCTCCTCGAGCTCCATCGTGAAACTCGGTGAATCTGCACAAGGTATAGTGAGCTCCACGTCGAGCTCGATGGAGCTCCTTCGTGGAGTTCGAGGAGCTCCAGCGAGCTCCATCATGGAGCTTGCTCCATGAGGGAGCTCATGGAGAGGGGTGGAGGGATAGGGCAAACAAGCAAGGGGCAAGGGCGAGGGGCGAGAAGCAAGAGGAAAGGGCCAGGGTAGAGGCGCGAGGGACGAGAGTTGATTATCTAACTTCGTTTTTTTCCCGTCGAGCAGTTACGTTTTTTACAAACGCCTCAAGGCATTTTGTTGGCGTCTCGCCCTGAGGCGCGCATCATGGCACGCCTCAAAATTGCCTTTGAAAACCTTGTATCAGAGTATTCAAGATAGAGGTAGCAAGTAGGCCAAACAACCCGGGCATGACCCGACTGAGTCGTGTCTGGCCAGGCACGGCAAGATCCAGAACCATGCCCGAACCCAGTCGTGCCAGCTAGAGGCACGGCTCGTGCCGTGATGGGTCAAGAAATGCCAGGACTCGTGCTGTGTTGGGCCAAGAAATGCCAGAGCTCGTGTCGTGCTAGGCCAAGGAGTGTCAGGCATCATGCCGAGCCAACCACGAACCAGCTGCCTAGCCCATCGTACAGTCCAGTAGCACAGTAGGCTATTATGCTCAAACAAGGTCTGATTGGAATGCGCTCGACCCAAATGGTTATTTTTAAAAAAATAATATTTTATCAAAAAAAAAACCACCCCAATTTTTAAAGGTGGTAGGTTTTTATAAAAAAACTACCACGTGTTTGGCTGAGAGCGTCGGCTTGGGACAGTCCAAGCCCACGTGGACACCCACAATAGAAAAAATTACAAATTGTTACATAATGAGAGTGTCCGAGAATATATTCAAAATTTCTCAAAGTTTATGCTCCAAATCTATAATTTAGGAGAAATAGAAGCACTTTTTTCCTTTATGAAAGATCTCATATCCTAAGCAAAATAAGAATTATATAAATGTGTGTTCATTATCTCACTCAAGTCATGTCAATAATCAAGTCCATAATAAGATTTAAAAAGCATAAAGACCAAAACTTTCTATACATAAATATTGAAGGGAGAAAAAGAGATATGAAACAACGATGAAAACAATATACCATACTTGAATTTGTGTGAGCAAAAGATGACCACAATGTGTTTTCTATGCAATAAATCATACCTAATATGTAATTATTCAAGTCAAAAAACAGTTTCTACAATTATCCAAGATAAAAAGATGACAAATTATAAGACTACTAGGCTTGACTTGATTATATTAAATTTTATGAATACCAAGAAAGTTGATAAGAAAATAGCATTGATGTTGATAAATATTATTATACTCATACAAAAAATCCCACTCTAAGTGATATTGAACATCATATATCTTTATTTCAAGAATACTACACGAAAAATATAATTAATAGTGAAAAAACAACATTTATAGATAAAAATTCAGAACTATTAACTTTAAAAAAATTTCAACTATTAGAAGCACATGGAATATAAATTCAAATTAGAATATGAAAGAGAAAAAAAATCATCGAGATAATTTCTCTTAATGATTATGATTATGTGATTGGATTAGATTTTCTCGATCGAATCGATACTCTTAGTATCATTTATCAATTATTTTTGCATATTTAATTCTCAATGTCAATATATTTTTCCAGTAAGACCAAATATTAAAAAAGTTGCCAACACCCTCTCGATAATATGAGTATCTAAAAAAAAGATAAAACAAGATAATTTACTCAACTTTTTTAAAAAACAATGTGTTAAAAGAAATAAAGATAAATATCACATCATTAGAACTTCCAAATAAACTACTAGTATAAGGCAGAACCACTAGTCAAAGATCCTTGTGGAATGAAATTACCAAAACTTGAAGAGTTGATGAAGTAGTTAACAGAGTTAATTGATATGTAATTCACTCAACTATCAAAAATCCTTTATGGAGCAATAATCTTATTCAAACAAAAATATAATAAATCAATATGATTATGTAATAATTATCAAATCCTCAATAGGTTAATAATGAAACACAATCATTTTATTCCTCTAATAATAGTTGATCTATTTGTTCAACTTGGAGAGGCAAAATGATTCATAAAGTTATATTTTTGATGAAGATATTATCAAGTTCGAATAATCGAAGATAATTATCCTAAAACTACACGTGCGACTCATTATGACTCATTAATTTCTAGTAATATCTTTTTGACTTATAAATACTTCTAAATAGTTTTCACTATCATGATTAAGGTACTATCAAACAATCACTTATAGCAAATATTACAAGTATTAAAAAAATGAGTTATAAGTGAAATATGAAAAATATTTATTCGACCAAAAAAAATCCAATTTCTTAACCATCATCTACGAAATGAGATTATTTGAATGAATATAAAAAAAAAAATAAGTCATTCATGAATGAGAGCCACCAACAAAGATAACGTAATTGAAATCATTTTTCAAATAGATAAATTATTATCAAAATTTTATCAAAAGGTATTTTCATATTATTTCATTATTAACAAACTTGTTGAAGAAATGAGACAAATAGAATTGAAACATGACATGCCACGAAACCATTTATCGATAATAGTAGTGCATCAGTAAAAAACTCATTTTATCCTTGTCGAATCATACCATATCAAATGAAATTCATACCGCTGCATCTGCTTTTTTCATTGGAAGAGTTCAAATGCAAAAAAAAAAATTCACTTGCCTTTGAGAGTAGTAAGCTTAATGAAATAAAATAATAATATACAATCCAAGAGAGAAATAACTATGATGGTTCATTGCTTAGAGGTATAAAGATATTATCACTTGGATTCTCATTTTCTGGTAAAAATAAATAATATACCAACAAGTTATTTTAAGACTCAAACTTCACATCAAAATAAGCTTGATGGCAGGAATTTCTTATGTAATCTGGCTAGGTATTAAAATACTAGCCAGGAAAAACTAATATATAAAATAATTAATACCAAAAGATTCAATTTCTAAAATCTAAATTATTGATAAAATTTACTATCAAAGAAAAACAATGAGATTTTTGATACAAGATAATTTATTCTTTATTAAAAAGTGAAGGTTATATGTCCTATTTTTCAAGAAGCTACGAAAAGAGATTATGCAAAAAAAATCATGATTCTAAATGAGTTAGTCATCTTAAGAATTCATCATACTCAAGTACTAGTAAAAGAGAAATATTATTGGTCATAAATAAAGAATAAAATAAAAGCATATGTAAAAACTTATCAGATATGTCAACAGGACAAGGTATAACATAAAATGTCTGTGGGTCTTATATAATCTCTACCAATTCTAGATCATATATGAGAGAGCACATTCATAAACTTTATTTTGAGTATTCCTAAAATTGAAGAATTTGGAATAATGATGGTGATAATAAATTAATTTTCTAAGTATGATACTTTCATTCCAACAACAAAGGAATATCCAACAAAAAAATAGCAAAATTATTAATAAAAAAGCATCATATAATATTGGGATATTCCATAAATTATTATCATTTATCATAATTATAGATTTACAGATTAATTTTAGATGAAGATATTCAAAATTATTGAAATTAAATTTAAACTTTTATATCAATGATCATCCACAAATGAATAAACAAGTTGAGAGGACGAATACCTCATTGGAGATATTTCTTTGTGACACTTCATAAGTACATCACATTAGAACTAGTCACAATTCTCTTATAATTTATAGCAAAGAAGACATTACCATACAAGTTTTTTGAGATAATAATGAAGCAATAATCATGTATACCAAACTTAATTGAAATGCGATATACATGTTCATATAAATAATAGTCTAACAATTTGTAAAGAGTAACAAGAATAAGTGAATTTGACTAGAATTTATCAAAAAAAAAAAAAATCAAGTAATCAAAAAAGTAAGCAAATTGTAAGAGGCAGATTACATAATATCAAGTAATCGATTTTGCACTTTTAAGATTATACTTGATACTTCAATCCAAATGAGTTCATAAGACCTTGACACAATAATACGAAAGATATTTTTGCATATTAGATAAAGTGGGTAATGTAGCCTTTCGATTGAAATTTTCTTCAAATCTTAAGGTTCATCTAATATTTCACATGTTAAAACCATATCGATAAGATTTGAATGATCATACTCAAAACAAGCCTCATCAAGTGACCATTGAAGCAAAAACCTCATATGAGAAAGGAATTAAATATATTTTAACAAATCGCATTGTTAAATAAAAAAATTACATATCAAAACAAGAACATTTAATGAAATAAAAATAAAAATTTATCGTGGAACAAGTTGAGAATCAACTAATCATTATAATAATTTTAAGAAAAATGTATGCAATTTTACAATAAGGAAATAATGAGAACATTGTCAAATAAAGTGGGGAATGATTATTTTGACGGAATCATTTTGGTGGACAATGACCCAAATAAAAATTCAATGTGCATAGGAATATTGTGAGACTCAACTTTAAAATAATATTCTAGAATTCAAAAATTTTTTTTTATTTCTTATAATGTAAACTCATGATACTTAACATGATCTTATCTGTTAATATCAAAGGCTCTTTCTATATAAGGAGAGTCTCATCACATTTGTATTTATTTAAAAATTTCTTAATCATTTATAATTTTAATTTTCTCTTTAAATTTTTTCTTTTGTATATCTTGTGAGTATAATTCTCTTGTGCGATGAAAGATTAGACTGCCATAGACATAAAAAATATATAATTTCTAACCAAAGACCACACTAAAATTCAAATAAAAATAAAATGAATAAAATATAACATAAAACACATAAACCTATTATCTGACATTCAATTTTAATATTAGTAAGAACTCATTTTATTTTTTTCATATAAATACATGAAGCATCTTATGCTTGAAATTTATTATGAATTTTAATATTTGATCATCTTTATTAATAATTATTATACAATAATAACTTATAAATTTACAAGTATGGTACAACAAAATAAATAGAAAAACAAAATAATAAAAATACTTTTATAGTTCAAATACATCAAAACAAATAAAATATATGAATTTCAACAAGCTCAAAAGTGATCTTTGGATTTTCTTACAAAACCTCCTTAGATGTGTGACACTTACACATGATATTCAGAGAGAAGATCCACGTCGAGAAAAATATGATCTAGTAATTTATACACAACAAAAAACCTAGTTGTACAATATCTAGAATAAATGTCAAATATAGTTGTACAACAATTTCAACATCCAAAGCATTGGTGCCACCTCACCTGATATGTATGTCATCTAGTTCACACCAATGTTCATGACCAAGGCTCACGAAGTGACAATTTTGACCGTTATACCACAAATCTACACCAAGACATGCAAGTGTGCGAGGATGTTTGTATAAATGTTGTCTTCCTAATCTAAAAGAATGTTAAAATACATAACAAAATCTCTCCCTCAGAAAAAAAATTAGTATATGCATTTCGAATGGCACAAAACTTATGAAAAAAAGTTAAAAGCATGTTTGTGAACCCAATGTTAAAGAATGCATCAACAACCTAATAAAGAATACATCAACAACCTAATAAAGAATATTATAAGTTCTATGAGCAACCTAATAAAAACTTCATAAATAATTAGTCATTTCAGTGTTATTCTTATCTAAATATATTTAATCTTAAAATTCTTATTAGATCTGATATATTAATTTTTATATAATTACACACCATAAGATTTAGGAAAAGTTAATTTATCGACAACATCACTCCTAAATATTAGATAGACTATATCTAATTAGTCTCAAACCTAATACTTATTGTTCTTTGACTAATATATTTATTATTGCATCAAGGCATGACCTTCAATATAAGTATATAACTTCCTAGATGATCAATTATCTCAATATTATTATTACTCAAAAATATTTTATTTTAAAATTTTTATATAATTTAATATATTAATATTTGTATAATCACATACAAACATTGAATATAATTAATTAGAATTTTCTTCAAATTTCAAATGGAGTCTCATACTAGTAATTATTTTAACTAGTCATTATATTATAAATTATTAATTATATATAAAAAAATCATTAAAGATATAATAAATCCAATTTCAATTATACTAAACTAAGATTGGTTGTAATCTATTATATCATATTTCTTAGTATATTATTCAACTTGTTTTCCAAGTTGATCAACATCACTAATAGTTTGACAATTATATATTTTTTTAAATAAATATATTTGATCAACATCACTATTAGTTTGACAATTATTTTCCAAGTTGATCAACATCACAACTTGATTCATTTCTAGCAATTTTCCTATTTATTATATTAAAGTGATTATATACAATTAATATATGTTTATTAGTCCTAGGTTTTTTGTTTCTATAGAGAGGAAAACAAAAAAAAGTAGAGAAGTTTTTCTTCATCAAAGATAATAAATTCAATATATGTTAAATACATGATTTTTACCATTTAATTGATTGTAATCAATTATAACTTTTGGAGGAAAAAATATTTTAGAAAGATTAAAGTTGATGTAAACAAAGTAATTAAATAAACTAACAAAAAAATATCAACCTTAGAATGCTAACCACTTGCAACTTTACTACTTACTATATGGGGGTTCATCTCTTTAAGTTTGAAGATTGTGAAAAATTAAAACTCATAAAAAAAAAGCAAGATCATTGACAAATTATATAAGGAAGAATTGGTAATAAAATTAATGAAGATTTGATGAGATAAAACTTTAAATAAAAATAAAAAAAAAACTGGATCATGGTTCAAGACTATAAAGTCATGACACGGGAACCTGTTGCACAGCCTAGGATAGCAAACTAGTCATGTGTCAGCAAGGCGAGATAGCAAACTAGTCATGACACAGGTCTTCCCCTCATGCCTAAATTCACATGACTTTGTGTTGCTCCAGTCAATGTCTTGCAAGAATCAGGCCAGCCTTTCAATAGGCCAGATCATGAGTATTGCGAAGCAACATGACCCAATGGGCACATCAATCAACAGTAAGGCCAAGAATAAACTCACATGAAGTACTAAGAACATAGCACTGGTATAGTAAGCTGCACTAATTATCTTACAAAAAAACAAAGCCAAAGTGAAAATGTCATTGCAACTAGTTCATTTGAATATATTTGAGCATATCAAGTAACTTTCTATTAATAAAATATGATGCACAATTATATTCATTATTTCCTTTAAAAAATTAAAGAAATAATCAAAAGGAAAGTTTGCAGAAAGATTTTTAATTTATGCACACACAAGGGAGGATTATATACTTCAAATGAATTCTCAAACTTTCTAAGAAACTATAAAATACATCATCACTTCCTGTTTGCAAATGCACTATAACAAAATAGAGTAGATGAGAGAAAAAATCAATATGACATGTTGATGGTCAATGAATCTTTCAAAAGCATGCCAATGAATATGACATGCAAAAAAGTGTATCTGTCAAACCTTCGACAATATTTATGAAGATGGTAATTCACATCATAAACATCTTCCAGCCAACACTTATTTATTTCACCCTTTAAGAAGTTGAGAATGCTAAACATGTTGACGGTTACTTTGAAATATTTGATTGTGAGCGTTAAGTAATTGTTACTAATCATTTTTGAAGAAAATATGACAAGTATATATATATCTTTGTGGGACATAAGAAGAAAAGATAAAAATATTACAACTCTACAAGTAGACGATGTTACACATCATGAGATGTACTTGATAATGTATCATCTTCACCATCTTCTTAAGAGAAAATGTTAACAGACAAAAAAGATTTGAAAAATCAATTACAAATGAAATGAGAGCAAATTGTTACCATACAACAAATTATAGAATACGATTATAAAATAAAGACAGTGAATCAAATTAAGTGCTCTCTCAACATGTAATGTTTTTGGAAAACTAGTATTTACTAGCAACCAATACAAAATCAAGAATCAACCAAAGTTGAAAAGTCAAATCAAAAGTATGTAAAAAATATATATATAACATAAGAAGATGAAAAAAATAAGAAATAATTAGCAACATATAAAGAAGCATCTCTACACTTTACATTGATGAAAACAAGAGCATAAGAGATAACCGCGATAAAATAAAATCAAACTTAAGAAGTCATCTAAGAGTTAAGAATCATGAAACCAATAACAAACAAGTGGATTTAAAAAATAAAGTGCCCTACGAATGGATTTAATAATAAGGTACCAAGCTCAAATGATAACTTTAGTGCTCTCTCAACAATATAGACTAGATTACAATAAAATATCTAGCGCTTGTATGAAAAGTTAAATTAAGAAAATTATATGAATCAACCAATGGAATTTGAGAATACAATCAAACCCAAATTTATGTATAGATTAAGAAAAATCCTATGCGAATTAAAATAAGCATCAAAAACCCAGTACGGTAAAATCTCTAAATTGTTAATAACTTAATATAGAGTAATTATTCGGTAGCACACACATATAACAATCTATTTGTCAAAACAAATGAAATAAAGTTGATGACTATATTGATACATGTAACTAATTTGATCATCACAACAAAATAGTACAGAATAGATTCATCAAACAAGAAAATCTATTTGTACACTTCCATATGAAAGAAATTTGAGAACTTAAATATTCTCTTGGACTAGAAATTAATTGGAAATAAAGTATTATTTGTCTATTAAGAAAATAAATAAGATACCCATTACAAAATTAGAAATGCCCAAACAAAAATTAATCTTCATATCAATATAGCCCAATTCCAAGTTGTGTGCACACAAAGAAAAACACTTTGGATGAGAAACAACAATATATCTACAATTGATAGGTAATCTAATCTACTTAATTTTCCTTGACATGATATTTCTTATGTAGCTAGTATGATTGGTCTATGCAAGCAAAGTTCAAAGAAACCTCAATTAAAAGGAGTTCAAAGAGTACTAAGATAAATGAAAGGTATAATTAATTATGATCTCTTATTAAAAAAAGTAAAGATTACAAGTTAATCAAATAATACACAGATGATTATGCTGAAAATCATGCAAATCAATGATTGACAAGTGGATACATCTTTAAACTTAGCTCTAAAGTCAATGGTGGGGCAACAATGATAATACATGAAAGCACATGATTAGTATAACAAATGAAATATCTACACTAACTAATTAATAATGCAGCATTAATTTAATAAGATAATCAATCTGCAATAAGTTTGGCATAAAACTTAGAATCTCATGCAAAATCAATCAAACATGTGATTATATATGATTACTTCATTAGAGAGAAGGTTCTCTTAGATAAGACAAAAAAATGTGTATCAAAGTAGGTGATTAAGTTACAAATTTACTCATTTTCTTGAATGAAATGAAAAAAAAACATTGTATCCAATAGTATAGTATCTTTGTGAAGCATAATATATGAGTATAAGTATTTCTTAAAGTGATCTCAATAATAATAATTCTGTGTGTCCTGGAGTGTGGTGTTCACTAACCAATTAACACATCAATATATGTATTAAAGTCACCAACACATTGTATTTTTAGTTTCTCAAATTCTAGTAGAACATTTAATAGTTTTACACTTTTACTTCAAAGACACTTCCACCCATGATTATGTATTCCACTTCTATATATCATTTGTTGCATGTTTCCCTAAACATAGAATCCCCCTATTTTATAAAGCACCAATTCATGTTCAAGATTCAAGAAGCACTGCAAATGTTCTCTACTCGTGAAAAGCCACCTGTATAATGGAACCTCCTATTATTTGTCCAGTAGAATGATGCCCTCATCTTTCATAGCTCTAACTATAGAAGAATCAAAATGGATATTTGCCAAGTATTCTCCATCATTCCTCTCATCCCTCAGGATTACAATAACCTAAGTAAATTTGTCGACCTGAAAACCGTCAATGAAAACTAATTTAGAAATAAACATCAAAATTTTCTATTATATTCAGGGTTTGCGAAGAGTTTGTTTGCAATGTACGGAATCTACATGGATGGAAATGACTTTGAAGTAACAAACTGAAGGACAGTCTGAGTACACGAAATGCACCCAGCTGTGCAGTGGTAACGCATGTGGCTCATTCCATGGACAAGGTATTCCTATCTACATAATCAAGAGGCCGTTTCTACAGATTCATCCATCATTATCCAAAAAGTGACGAGTTCAAAAAAAATCATACACTATTCAATCTCATGGTCTACGAAACCACAAAATCCAAATCATTCTCCATAAACTTAAATGAAGTGATGAAACCATCTCTTCGGACCGAAAAAACGCATCGAGACTAGTACGTCAGCAATCAACAACAAACATGCAGCAAAAACTGAAGAAAATATCTTACGAAAACTCCTGAAAAGCATAAACCACGGGGTCAATTTTTGGAATAACGACCGGCAATCTTTCGAACAGTACTGACGCAATGATTTTCTCCGGCTTCGTACAGAATCTCCGTGCCGAAGCTAGATGGCGAAGCCTTGACACCAATGGTGATTGCATCCTATATGGAAAGCGGCATCTGCAAATCTTCTACACTTGAGCGATGCATGGAAGAACACAAATTACACTGGATTTCCTCGTCGGTTTCCGTTACCTCAATGTTTGCGGAAAATCATGCGTATCAGCTTATGGCATGGCAGGACTGATCACTCCTTTCATGGCCCTCTCACAATCTAATTAGCATCTCGGTTAATCTTGCATGCTAAAATAATCAATCACTACAAAAATATAATTATATTTTGTATTAATTATTTTATTTGATTAATGTATGTTTTGACGCACTAGATAATTAGATTTTTTTTAAGTATTTTAAAAAATCCTCTAATTTTTTAATATTTAACAAAAATAATAATAAAACATATAATAATTACATTTTTTTGCATTAAAAATCAAAATAAAATTTTGCCCCTCAAGTCACCTATTAAAAAAAAATTTCATGGTTTTCGAATTTGAAAATTGCCTAAGAAAATCGAAACTGATTTTTTTTTTAAGTATTTGTTTTTTTTAATCTAAAATTCTTATATATATATATATATATATATATATATATATATATAGATTAAAGGCCGAAACTATATTTTTTTCCCATGGTCTCGACTCAAATTCAAACATCTAAAAACTAGAAGAATATGTATAGTTTGGACTCACTTTAATATATTACAAAATAAAAATACTAGGAATATCGATGAAGAATCAGCACAATATAAATATTATAAGAAAATGTATACATATAAAAGTGTATGTGGGACTGAGCACCTAAAAATACATGTCAATCATTGAACCAACAAACATGGTACATTAGACCACATGTAAACCCAACTAAGTAGTAGGGTCTTTGAGACTAGATCTTGTTTAGTTTATATGTTAACCCCCTTCATATATTACAACAAGTTAGGAAAGTAATGCATTGTCAAACTTATCACCACGATGAATCTTATGATTAGATTTTGGGAGGATTCTAGAATAATTAGTATCATGCATACATATTTTTAGCCTACATATCATAAGATTCCTAGGTTCATATCTATGAATGACATACTAAAATATTATAAGTTTGAAAAATAAATAATAACTAATAAATTTAAGTAATATAGTGACATGATGTCCGTGATGTATAATATTTAGACTAATTATGATAATGCAACTTTTGCATATCTTATCGCCCATTATGTAAATACTAAATAGATGCTTAATAACAAAATATTATGATTTTGAAAAATTCTCCATCCTCATGATGTCATTGTCATATATGAGTACATGATGAAAATCTTTAGAGAATATAATATTCAAAATAAAATATTTAGTACCATATTTTGATAATGCATTTAACAATAGAGTAGTCATTAACATATTTGTTAGAACCATTAGAGATAGACCATTAGGAAAAAAAAATTTATGTTAGATGTATATGTCACATCATTAACCTAAGAGTATTAGTATCTTTAGAAGCCCAGCAGACAACAAAAGTTTGATTGTCTTTATTTGTTTGTGGGTCTAAAGAAAAAATTCGAAATTGGTGTGAGACACTTTTAGAATTATACTTATCTAATGCTGAAGTCATGTGTTGGATATGAACACGTGATATTTGACTACATCGATAATAAGAGTGATGAACTTATTATTGACAATAGAGACTAGTATACAATAATTTCATATATGAAATCTTGAAATTTTTTAATGACATGACGAACATGTATTCATCAATTTATACTCACCCCACTTGTATTGCACTCAGGTACATATGAAACATTAGTGACAACATGTTTAGGATGTTTTAGAGATGACCCGACATTTAGTGACATGACTATTGAGATAGAAACAAAGTATTTAAAGTACTGGTATACTATTCGATCTCTTTAATATTTGGTTGTCTGCATGGATCATAGGATTAAGGTGGAAGGGGTAGAAAAGATTTTGACATACATTCCACATACATGAACTTTAATATTTTATAAATGTGAAAATCATGAGTTCACCCCTTCTGTGCTGTTTAAGATGGCACAAGATCTACTGACTCTTTTAGTGTCGAGCATAGTAATAGATTCTACTTTTTCTATTGCAGTCAATGTTATTTATTTAGGAGATTAAGACTACGGGCAAATATCATTGAGGCACTAGCATACATGAAAGATTGAGAGGATTTGAGGTTGGGCATCCATGATCATTCTAGAACAAGAGTGGAGGAGTTACTGGCAAATAATGATTCATGGAAGTTTGACAATATTGAGGTTGAGTCCACCACTAGTGATACCATCAGACACATACGTGATGATGATTAATTGCATAATTACACTGGTTGGTATGAGAATTGAGCTTTCATGCAATGTTACATGATTATGATTAATGATTTTTATTTTATATTGTTGTAATGTTGTGTTCTTTTATTTGTTTTTGAATTAGATTGCATGATGATTGAATATTGATGGATGTATTTTTTTTTTGATATTTTTAATTATTAAAATTTGTCATTTGTGTTGATGAATTTATTTATTTTTGATTTATGTGAAATAAATAAATAATATAATATCGTACTCATAAGTCATAACTAATAATGGGTAACTTAAAATTTTAAATTTGTAAAAAAATTAAAATCATTAAATCACAACCAGTGAGTTAGTGACTAGTCGATCTCGACCTAGGATCCTAGGCTGACATCTCTGTGCCCGACCCGACCTGACTCGACACAGCCCAGCATGGCCAGGCATGACCCATCCCAAATATGGCTAGAGTCGGCAATAATCTAGTCATGTCGTGTCAGGCACGACACGACTACTATACTGGATCATGCCCGGCATGACACAATGACCTAATTGGGCCACCAAAAAATGGGTCATGTTGATATTACACGACCTGTTTGATACCTCTAGTCATACTAACATCAATTAAATTTACATCATCTTAGGGTTTATGCACATAAATTTATTTTATAAAATAAGAGTAGAAGGGTTGTCATTTTTTTTGGGTTGAATTTTATGAGTATATCTCATGAATTACATATCATGATTCACCATGGCCAACACACATAAATCTATGTTAGGGTAAAACCTTAAATTTTTATTGTACATAACATCTATATCTATTAATAATTAAACCATAATATTAGTACAAATAAATATTATACAATCATAATCACCATATACAAGTAGATTAAACCAACCCTAGATATCTATTTAGCTAGACATTACTGAAGAATTTAATAAAGATATTTTGGGGTTCATCTCACTAAATTAAGGGTTCCCAATGACAGCCAGCATGAGGATCTAAGTCTCAGGTTATATTTCAATTAATTATTATTTGAGTTCAACTTGAATTTAACCCTAAGTTGGGGTTAAAATTAATGTCACCTAGGATTTTGCATAATCTTGGCCTGAAAAATTGAAACCATCTTTTTTTTTTGACAAAATCTCTAAGTCCCCCCTTTATACTTTGGGATCCCATCAAGCTACTGTGTGACTTTTCAAGCTACAAGTCATTACTTTGGATTAAAGTTACGACTCTATCATTTCTTCAATTCTCCTCTAGAATGCAAAAGTCGCAATGATATATAGATATCATGACTAAGATAATTCTTTTTTAGAATTAAAAGTTACAGTGAAAAAAAATATCATGGCAGAGATATTTGCTCTTTGGAACACAAAGTCAAAATAAAAGAATGACATGATTTAGACATTTCTTTTTTTGAGTAAAAATTCATGGTAGAAAAAATCCCCATAACTAAAAATCACTTGATATTATGTGATTTTTGTTCTTTAATAGATATATAATGGTATAAAGAAATATTATAACTTCTTGTATTAGTGTGACATTAGATGTCATGACATGAAAATAAAGTTATGACCAAAATTATATTTTAGAAATAACATAGTTACAACTTTAAGATAATATTAGGACCACGAAGAATGTGTTAAAATAGTGAAAAGATTATGATAATTAGGTGATAGAGTAGTAGTATACAAAGATTATCATGACTTATTTTGTATAGTTATAGCCAAGGAAGAATATCATGACTACTTAATAGTCATGTGCTATTGTAACCAAGTTCATCAATTCTACTCAAATATTATGTGATTTTACTACTATTCATCTAATTCTATCAAAATTTTCATTTAGTGAAATCCTTTCATTATAAGCCTATTATTCAAACAAATACAATAAAAAATCAATACAAATTAACCCAAACAATAAGAATATTAATGCCAAATAAACTCACACTAAAAATATTGCTCACCATAAAGCAAGGAGTCTCCTCCTCTCTCTTAAAAATCATCATGAATAACAAGAATGAAAGGATACAACATCACAAAAAGAAAATAAATGCACAGTGCATCAACATGGAAAAGATGGTGGATAGTGTGATTGATTCTTGGTATCCAAATCTTTCAGTGAGAATTATGCTCTCGATGACTCAAATCTGGGCATGTATATGAAAGGTCTTTTTGTATCTTCATTGCCACTCATTGCTCAATCCATCATATTTGAGATCATACTACATAATGCATATTGTCTTTTGATTGAGTTGGATGAATCCTCAAAAGAGCCCAATGCAAAGTACATCTATAACTAATTTGCACTGCACTTCTACAAATCTTCAATCCATTATTTCTCTCTATAATGTACATTATCCTTTATCTCCATATCTCAACCCTTTTTCATATTTTGTCACTCACTTGTAATGGATTTGTACAGCTTCCAAAAGACTTTGTACTTTCCATCACTCTGGTCTCTACTCTTTTCATCTCTTCTAAGATCTTTATAATTTGATCCTCAAACATGTCTTGAATGGACAAGAATAATCACCCTTTCTTGTTGAGATATATTTCTCATATTGCATCACTTTTCTCTACTTTCACTTTGTCTTCCTATTCCTTTTTTTTTTACATAGTTTTCTCACATATTGCCTCTTTTTTCAATTCCACCACTAAGGAACTATGCATTGACATTAGTTTTGCCTTCAATCATAGTTCCCTATAATCAGCCTCCAAGTCCAACTTCATAGTGTTAAGAAGGATCATAACTTATTCCACGTCTCTACCCCATTTACCCTTTGGAAAATTCTATGAGTACCAACTATTTGTCAAAGTTATTTCTAATTCCTTCCATTACTTTTGCATCGGCTTTATGGTGGCCGACACTTCTTGCCCCACATTAGTTGATTCTTCCTCTCCAAGAATTAACTTTCTTGTTTTATCTCCTTCCAGCTCTCTTTTTACCCCCACCAATTACAAAATGGATACTCATGGACATATTTTATTTCTATCTTCAAAATTCAAGACTCATTTGGCTTAGAATTGCATTATAATCAAGGATGAGTGAAAGATGTGGCTTAAGATTCCCCTCCTTTAAAGTTAAAAATTAACTTTTTAAATATATTCTTTACATGGATCTTACTATCTCTCACTAGGGAATTAAGTAAGATTGCCCTAACTTGTATGTTGGTAGAGAGGTGGAGAGGCGACTACCAAATAAAGTACAAAAAGTACAACCAAACCATGCTTTATTCTATTAATTATCCCTTCTTTAAGCATCCATAAGTACTTTTCAACAAACTCCAACTATCCTTGCTATCCATCAACATCTTTGTGATTTTTTTTATCTTTTATGTCTTCAAGATTAGAGTAAAACTCTATAATGATTATCACATTGTCCCTTTCCAAGTGGGTGAACGATTTATTTTAATACCTTCTTTTTATCATATACTGAAAAAGGTGTGATGGCTTCTACAAATCCTCGCTCTCCCACAAAGCACTTCTTAATTAGTTAGGATAGATACTATCCATCTTTTTCTTTTTTATATCAAAAATATTAGTTCAAGCACTATGACTTGAGAGCGAATTTTGGTTGTTAGTGGCTTCTATTACTTTCATTTAGCTTTGTGACTTATCTCAGTCTCCTCTTTTTTTTCCCTAAGCTTCGAAATCAATATTTTATCCTTCATTTAAACTTTAATATCTGAAAATATATATCATTGTGAGTAGAGAAATATAATTTTTTTTGAAAGTGGAGAAGAAGAATAAATTTTTATTTCACAAAAAATTAGGATTAATAGATTTTATAGAATTAGGGTTTTAGTCATAGCTGCTAAAAAATAGTTTCACAAAAAGCCATGGTTATGACTTTTTGTAAGAGTATACTCACAATATGGGTTGAGTATTGTGACTTCATGTGACTTAGTTTGAGCATTGTGACTTTGTTTGACTTGATAGATAGTCACAACTATGTTTGAGTATCTTGACTTCATTTAGCATATGTACAAGTGTTTGATTGGATGTATAAGTAAACAAATTATTACAACACACAACACCAGAAAATAATGTTTTGGTTGTCTTCCTAGCAGCACTATATTTATTATCATTAGCTAGACTAATTTTTCAAAGTTCAATTCAATTAGTAATTTTTTTAGTCTAGGAAATCTTCTCATTATACTCTTTCTCGACATGCCTTCTAAAATTATCTTTCTACATATGGTAATCTATCAGGTTCTTCATTCTAGATTGTTCTTCAATAGATATCAAAACTTTATTCACCAAGGTAATTATTTTTAATGAAGTTGTGGCATTGATAATTTCACTCTAGAATAATAAGTCATGGCTATGGAAAAAGTCATAGATTCTTCTTTAAGCTTCTATTTCAAAAAAGTTGTGGGTGCTACTCCTATCGCATCTCCTTCCTTTATCAATCCCACGTGTAAATTCACGACTTTTATAAAAGTCATGAATTTTATTCTACACTAAAACTTTTGCTTCTTTTTCCTTCTGATTTTTAGTAATTGTTACCTCTACTTCAATTTTCTCTCCCATTACATCAATATTCAGCCATAGATTTTTTGTTATGATACTTTTCTACAGGAAAAAAAGTTCCATGCATAAATCTATTGTGTTCTAATATTGAAAATTTTATCAATTCAATCTCTTATTTTATATCTTCAAAGATGTCTGATGTTGGTTCTACTACTATCGTTATCTTGAAAAATATCATGACTTTGAAATAATTCTTTTCATGCAAATCTATTACAAGATTTTCTACCCCCATAAGTTTCTCTAGTTCATCAGTTTCTTCATTTTTTAGGGTTAATAATCATTTAAGAAGTCCTTCTATCTAAAATCTACTTTTTATCTTTTGGTTATACATAGAAGACTATCTATTCTACAACAATTATGCATTCCATCATCTAAAATGTGTAGGCTTTAATACATGTTGAATTTCACTTGCTCTTCTCCCAAATGAAGTTTAAATTCACCTTTTTTAACATCAATCAAAGTTTATCCAATCATTAAGAACATTCATATTAAGATCAATGAGATATACTAATCTTTCTCAATATCTAACACAAAGAAAGCAGAAGGTCAAATAAACTTTCTTATCTTGACTAGCACATCTTTAATAATCCCTCTTGAAAATTTGATTGATATGTTTACCATCTATATTAAGATAGAAATTGAAATTATCTTACCAAGATTTAATCTCCATATTATGGATAATGATATCAAATTAAATTTTGATTTCAAGTTACATTGTAACTTCTAGAAAATGTGTTCCCTGATAATGTATGGAATTAGGAAGCTCCTTGAATCTTTCAACTTTTTTTGGAGTTTACATTAAATAATTGTTGTATACTTCTTAGTCATGTTCACCAATCCATACAACTTTAATTTCCTCTTGAACTCATGATGTCCTTTATAAACATCATGTAATATTGAGAGAAAAGTTTTAGTGAATGAAATATTGACTTCTAACTTCCTAAAGATATTGAGGTATTTTTGCATTACTCATCCAATTTTTTTTTATAAACTATTATAGAGAATGAAGATTGGTTTGGAGAGATTGTTTACCATTGGCATGGTTATTCTTTGTCACATCATCCTTTTGTTTATTAATTTGGTGAATCTTTATCTCCTCCTCCAAATCCACATCTTCATGTATAATAGCTAGTGGAATAAATTGGACAATGGGTTCTAACATTGCAATGACTTTGTAAAAGCTTATAGCATCGGATGGTGTGGTGCTAGGCAATGCTATTTTGGAAAAAAATTATGACATTATTAGTAACGACTTTCTTCTCTACTTTAGCATTTCCTTTCGAGTTCTCTTCTATTTTTTACCATTATAATTCTTTGCCACTTTTGAGTATTATGGACATGTACCTTTTTGGATTCATCTCAATATTGCTTGATAATTCATTTATGCTATTCACCTTTATTGATAGTACAAGTTGTCCAAGTAGAATCTCAATAATTTTCATCACTATATTAATATGTTTTAGCCTTATTTCAATCTATTCCATCTAGTTCTCTATTTAGTACTTCACAGACTAACTTTTTTGAGTGATTCAGCATGCATCTCTTGGTGTGTTTATATATATTTGAGCTCTATCTTGAGAAATTTTACTAAATAAATGTTTTGAAGAAATTTGATGAATATTAATAAAATCGAAAATATATTGGATAGAATTAGCATACCTATAGAGTGAATACTTGGAGTAGAGCAAAGCAAAAGAGAGGCATTAGCATTGTCAATGTCAAGGCTTGATTAATACACATTCCACAAGCATATTGAGTAGCTGAAATATTCTTTCTTGGCCATTACTCTATAAAACCAAGTGTGACAATATTTTTATATTATGATTTTATTACTGAGTTGTCATAATATTTTTATTGTGCAATATTATCTTCTTAGCCACAATATTTTCCTAAAAGCATTGCTACACTATTTTTGAAAGTAAAATATTATAATGGCCAATTATCCCACTAGTACAAGAAGTGATGATATTTTTCAGTAATGTGACTTAATCAATACAAAACCAAAATACTAAGTAAAATCAATCATGATAATATTTATTCCATAACTTTTTTATTCTAGAGAGCATTACTCTAGTCACTATATTTTCTGCTAATGTGCCTTTGTTCTCCATTAAAAAAATACTAAAGTCATAACCATTCCTAACACTATGCCTTTATGTGCCAGAGACAAATATATAAGCAAGCCCATTCATAGTACTATGACTTAGTATCCTAGAAAGAAATTGCTCACTCACAATATTTCCATGCATCATGACTTTGTATTCAAAAGAAGATTCAACAAGGTAATAAAGCCATTACTACAAACCAATGTTATGACTTCCAACTTGAATAATTATATAGAACTTCAAAGTATAAAAATAATACTTCGAAAATTTCAAGAAAAAGGAGAGAGAAAAATTGGATTTCAAGCCAATAGCATGTAAATCATATATGGCACAACTTTCAACCCCCCAATTAAAAGCAAATCCATGGCAAACATGAGAACATAATTGTTTGGAATTAGATTTTAAGACTTAGATCATCATTAAGATTATCACTGAGAACCTTTGATTCAATGAGATGTCACTCAAAATATCTCACATAAATTCTTTTCCAATGTTAGACTAAATTTTGATATAGAGTTGATTTCATGCTTGTGTTTTGTGCTAATATTATAATTTGAATATTGATGTCACTAAAATTTAAGACTTTCACAAAATCATAGGTTTATGCATGTTGACCATAATGGAAGATGAAAAATATATCATGAGACACACTCACATGATACAATAAGAAGAAAGTGATAATCCTTCATATTTTAATCCATGAGATAAATCTATATGTGAAAATCCTTCACATTTTAATGAATGAGATAAACCTATATGTGAAAACCCAAGATTAAAATAAGTTTAATAATTATGAGTATGATGATTATGTAGTCAAAATAAAAAATAAATATAAGACTAATCCATTGTACATATTCTAAAAGAATTGACATTCGAGTGATATATAGATAAATATAATATCTAACATAGGAATTTAATCATAATGTGAGAATCATGTGTCAGGCTGTCAGCTATAGCAAATGATGATAGGATTATAATAGGGCATATGCAAATAAAAGTGTCTCATATGATGGTGATAGTCTTAAAAGTTATTTCCTCTTATATCATTTATATAGGTGAGATTCATAAAAAGATATATGTAAATTATCACATGTATGATATTTATGAAGTCGAAAATTCAAACATATTTAGTATAATATGAAGTCTAAAAAAATATTATCATATACAAAGAAATGAGTCAATCCTAATAGTCTAAGTATTGCCCAAAAACATATGTTTATCCACTCAATTTAGATAGCAATTAGTTTACTATTGGTTGGTCAGACATCCTAAATAAACCTTATTAGAATAATATTTGGACTTTAAGTCTACTTTACTACTTATACGACTCATGTACTTATGGAACTTTATTAGATGAAATACAATCATCAATTGAGCTTTTATGACCATATTACAAATTATAAAATTTGGCACCTTAACAAAATTACAATGAGTTTCTAGTACTTTTATTTGGAATTATTTAGTTTGACTAGTTAATTTGAGTTGATGTAACTATCCTTACAAAATAATATTTTTGTTTCTATTTGTTTAGATAATAATAATTACTTATGTTTGCGTTGTATTTATTTTTGTTTTTTTTTTATTTTTTGTTTATATTGTAGCCACTATATTATATGAGCCAAAACTTAGGAATTGAGTTAACACCTCTAGACCCAAAAATAAAGAGAATAATTAAAGCACTTTTAAAACAAAGAGCTAAGAGAGAGAGTGTGTGTGTGTGGAAAAAGATGATATAATGGACACCACTAAGGTGGTTAAGGATAAGCTATCCAATAGTATAATCTTTATCATACCTTGGGTGATTATAGGAGGCCAACTATGATTAACAGTTACACAAGAATTCATATGCAAGCCATACATGCAAACTACTTTGACTTGAAGATTAGTTTGATAGCAATGACACAAAAAATATCAATATGATGAATGCTTTTGAGAAGATCTTAATAGCTATGTCACAATATTCTTGGAGCTGTGTGACACAATGAAAATGAATGAAATTATCTTGGATACTCTATGATTGAGACTTTTCCTATTTTCTTTGTGAGACAAGACTCAGAATTAGTTCTAGTGTATATCTAAAGATTTGATTGAGAGTTGGGATGAACTTGTATAAGCTTTAATCACCAAGTTCTTAATACCTCAAATCAACTCTTAATTAAGGACATTATTAAGTTAATTATAACAATAAGAGCACAATATTTTATATGATACTTGTGATTGATCCAAGAAACTTTGTAGGCTCCCACTACATAGATTTAAATTATGGTTCCAATCTCAAACCTTCTATAATGAGTTGAATTACATGATGAGGTGTTTGATCAATGCAGCCTAAGGCGGCTCAATCATAAACAAATTTCCTGAGGAAGCATATTTTTCATTTGAAAAGCTAGCAAATAAAAATTATGAAGCACCAAATGATAGAGCATTTGAAAATAAACAAGACATAGTATTGGAGTTGGATAGATAGATAATAATGAAGGCCAAATTGGATGTATTTTTCAATAGATTTAGACCTACCTAATGGGAGTAAAAAATTGTAACTAAAAGGAAAAACTCTTATTTTGCTCATGTATACAGTGAAAATGAATGGTGTATAGGAGAACTAGAAGGAATTTATTAAAATTAAGCTAGAACACATGAATTTGATGGTAAACATTATAAGTAACTTGGAAAACTAGTAATATCAATGAAAGAGGAGCATAAATAGATTATCAAGTGATACTAATGCAAATCCAAAGAGATGCTTGTCCAATTCACTCATAAGCATCATAAAAATATCTCACCTAATATTCATTTTCTATGGCACTCTAGAAATGAAAAGTTGGACAAACAATTTGAGAGATTTATCAATATCTTCCAAAAGTTGAAAGTTAAAATCCCATTTGTCGAAGATCTATCTCAGATATCCAATTACTGAAGTTCATGAAGGATATTATAAGTAGCAAGAGAAAATTGAAGATGTATAAAATCATGAATATGACCAATAAGTGCAGTATCACCATTTAGCATAAACTCTCGAGAAGGCTGAATAATTAAAGGAGTTTTATGAAATTTTGTTTTATTGGGGAGCACACTTTCTATAAGGTACTATGTAACTGAGAATCAAATATTAATTTGATGTCATTGTCCATAGTAGAGAGGTTGCACCTTGGTAAAATTACATTAACCTTTCTCTCACTTAAATGGTCAATAAATCTATCAAATTTTTTAGATGTATTATTAAAGATGTGAGTGAGGAATATTAGTATGCTCCATTGATCTTGGGGCAACCATTTTAGTCACTAGATAGATGTTAATAAATGTTAATAAAAAAAAATTAATGAGTAAAGAACAAGTGAAGTCCAATTTATACAAAAGCCTGTAGATTTTAGATAATGATAAGTAACATAGCTAGATAATAGATAGTCTCTTATGCATCACCATTAGAGAAAATATAGACTCTAGATGAAATTACTTCCAATGAAGAATTATTGGCCTAAAGAAGATGAACTAGAAGCTCTTTGGAGTCAAGAAAAACATTGTAAGTAAAAATAAAGAAAAAGATTATTATGAAGTCATGACTTTTGAAAGAACAAAGCCAAATTACTCTAAAGATGCAAAGGAAGAGGTTAAATTGTTGAAATTCCTAATTCAAAAATACAAATGATTTACTTAAGGAATTTTGAAGATTATAGAAGAGATACAAGCGATAAAAAATCCACTACTAATAATTGATTTTTTGGATGAGAAATATAAGGTAGAACCAATAATCATTGAACATCTAAAGGAAGATGAAGAGTTAGTAACTATAACAATGAAAGTCAATACTTCAAAGAAGTAGCAGCTTTACTTGGTAAATCAATAAATAAATTTGTGGCAAAAGAAATACCCATGACATTAGAGGAATTGAAGCTTTAAAAAGAAGTCATACTTTCTATAAAGTCATGACAAATGGGATCTAGAGAGTAATTTATAAAGTCATGAATTCACAATAAGTCATGAGTTTATTGAAGGTGGTCATCAGTAATGATGCAATGACTTTTCACAAAGTCAGTACATGCATCAAAGTGTATCACAAATGAAGATTTCTAAAAGATGACTTGATACTAAAAAAGAACTCAGCAAGACAAGTAGAAGAGAAAAATTACACTAAGAAGCTTGCTTAAATTGCTAAAATTATCAATGAAATTTGTGATTCAATGATAGTCTAACTATGGCCATTTAAACACAATAATTTTTAGGAGTAAATTTAAGTATTTACTTTTTTCACTATGTGATGTAATAAACAAACACCCAAATAGGAGTCATCGTATTCAAATTCAACTGCAACTTTGTCATAAGATAAATAAATTCATGGTATTCAAACCTGATTATCTTTTTCCATATAGATTAAACCACTCTCATTTGACACTATCTAATGGAGATTATAATTAGATTTAGTCTATGATACTACAAGTGCATGGGTCATACAAGTAGTTAAAATATATATAAGTCTATATATCATTCCTAAGAAGATTGACCAGAATTGATTTGTCAACTACCCAAACTACTAAAAATTCATACTATTTGAACCACTATAAAGATATTTTCAGCTACTATTTAAAAGATAATGAAAATAAAAGAACTAAACCCCAAAGAAAATATTTAAAAGAAGTATACAAAGATAAATTGGACAAGATCAATTTTATTGCTTAAACATACATTGACATGAAATGCAATGAAATAACCAATTTCTATAGACTTCTCTATCATGACTTATTTTTAGTGAAAAATTAAAATTTATCAATGATACTTATCATGTAGTCTTGGATCTTTTCCTGTAGCTACATATTTCACTACTTAGATAACCTTACTTCCCTAGAAGTCAAAGATATGAGTGGTTACTGATAGTTTGAGCCTTCTTATGAAAATTGAGTATTTTTTTTTTTAATAATTCACACTTTGTTTCCGAAGACTATAGTTCTCTTACTTCCCAAGATATGGGCTTTGCAAGTCTCTACAAATAATTGGTGCCTATTCCTTAAAAAATCTTAGAGAGTATTTACTATCCTTGATTGGATATAAGTTAACATGAGGATATCAATCACTCGAAAGATTAAGATAATTTCTTTGGTGATTTATTGAGATAATTACTCTATTTTCTCATCTCTGAGTAAAATATGAACTTATCTACATAAATTGGTAGAGATCTCTTATTCATCATTGTTAGCCTAACATACCCTCTTAATTGATTATTCAATAACCCTCAAGACTCACCCTCTCTGTGTCACTCAGATGGCCTCTCGAAAATATGGCTAAGATACAATAAAGTATGGCTATTCAGTGCTAACATTAGGAATAAGTTAATTGAAGTTCAATATTAATCTATTTGTTTTAAACTTCTACTTCCAAGAAACTTTCATTGATTTTTGTAGAAAAGAACATACTTATTAGGGAAGAATACGGTGATTACAATTAATTGAATCATTTGTTTTCAAGAAATTTGTTTAGATTTCAAAATAATATAGCTAGTGATACATAAAAAATAAGCAAAAATTATTTAGATTAATGTTTCTGACAAGCTGTGTTCCAAATACAAAAAAAAGTACAAATAAAAATGCTAATATAATCTAGATCTATACAATAAGAATAAAATAAAAAAAGAAAAATTTGCTGAGCTGTCAGCTACCAGTTTCTTGGTTCATCTATGAACCCCCATTCTTGAAGAAGATGAGCATTTTATATGATTTTGAGTTGGGTCCTAAAACTTGTTTTATTTTTATGATATCTAGAAAGATTGGCCCAAGCAAATTCCTTATCATGACCTCCACTTCTTTGTTATTGTGACCTATTTCTGGTATCACAACCAAGTATTTTCTTATTGCTTGAAAGTATTATTGCGACCACAAATTTCTATCTTAGGATTCTCTACTAAAAGAATTCTTTGTCATGATATCAGATAGTTCATTCTTTTGTGTTTACTGATAAATATGTTGTGTCCCCCTTTGTCTTTCTTACCTTCCACTTTTTCTCTTGCTTACACATCATTGTCGCAACTTGCTATGTGTTGTGACATGAACTATCTTTGTCATTAAAAAGAATACTCTCTTCACTTCTTGCTCTTGCTTGTAGATCAGTGTCACGTCTTGTTATGTGTCATGACATGAACTATCTTAGTTGTGACAAAGAATATTGTTCTCACCTCTTGCTCTTGCTTGCACATCATGGGTGCAACTTGTTATGTTTCGTGACATAAACTATTTTTGTCACGACAAAGAATATTGTCCTTACCTCTATATAATGTTGCGACCACCATTCTACTAGTTGAGACATACTGAGTGGTGATAACTTTATCATCCTCTCTTCCTATTTTTTGGTTGCGACAAAATTTATTAGTTGTGACTTGATTTTTAGTTCTACTTCAGATTCTTGACATGATAGAGTTGTTTGTGTCGTGACAAATTTTATTTACCTAATTTCTTGGATTTCTATTGCATTTTACTTCTTTTAACTGAAACCTAAAAAAACCATGAGAATGGTGCATTTCTATATTTTAGTAATGGAATCACTCTTTCGAATTTAAAAACATGCCAAAAAATAAACTAAAAAATAGATGACTTTTAAGTTCATAAAACTTTCTCTAACTTAAAAAAGTTTTGCTTGTCTTCAAGCAATGAAAATAATGAATTGTTTGTCCTTAAACAAGTTAGATTTATTTTTAAGAATATTTTTTTGTTCTAATCTACAATCTTTCCTTTATCTATCTATTATTCTAAAGTGATTCCTTTGCTATACTTTTAAGGACTTAAGTATCCAATCCAATTTGCCTTTGTTTAAATAAAAACCACGATAAGAAAAGAAAACCCAAACATCACAACTTCTAAACAAAGCATCTCATAATATAAACCTCTGAACTTGTAAACTATTATTAGGACTGGGATATGTTTCAGAGATAAAAAAATTTTGGAAGGTCTGCAATCTCATTTCCTTCTTTTGGGAGATAGTTTTGATATAATATCAGGAAGTTCATAGTCCAAGGTGGAAAGGTTGTGATCAAATTTAGGGAAGGTTGTATAAGGTCTCTTCTTCATCCATGACTTTTTTGTCATCTAGACAGCTCCGTGAATCATGTCTACCATGGAGTATAGAGCATCTTGCCTACTTCTTAAGCAATTGATAGAACATTGGATATCTGCTAATACTTCAAGATAGTTTGCAAGGTTTTTGTTAATTAGATCCAAGTTTTTGTGCCAAATTTATTCTTCTATACACATCATTATCTTTCAACTATGCTTTTCTTGCTCACAATTTTTTTTCAAACTCTTTAAATTGCTCATGGTAAAGGTATTAAAAACCTTTGACTTATTTTATCATTTTAGCATCTAACACAAACTCTCTTTCTATCGTAAAAGTCATAAGTTCAAAGTCTCTACTATGTGTCTTCATGAATGCTTCAAAACCCAACTTTATTTGTAGTAACAGATCTTTTTCCTGTTCATTCATTTCTTCTCTCTAGGTTTCCTCCCATCTATCACATACTTCCTTCCCCTTCTGATCATTTTGACTTAAAACTTTCTCTCATTGTCAATCTTTTCTTTTAAGCTTTGCTTCTCAAGTCTTCTTTAATTTCTAGTTGATTTCTCACTTATTTTCTCTTTCTTTCATATCTTTTTTCATGGAGATGAGTATCCTCATCATTTCTAAGCTTATTTCTTCCTTCTATCCTAAGCTTCCTTCCACTCTTGATTTTTTTAACTTAAAAACTTTTCCCATTGGGGATCTCTTCTTTTGAGCTCTGCTTTTCAAGTGTCTTCCTTGAGTTTCTACTTTCTAGTTGATTTCCCACTTCTTTTTTCTATCTTTTATTTATTTTTTCATGGAGATCAGCATCCCAATTATTTTTATAAGCTTCTTTCATCTCCTCTTGTGCTTTCACCCTTTTCTATATATTTTATTCTTAATTGGGGGTAGTGAGTAGCCAAGTGGACGTCTATCTTCTAGTGGTGCATAATCTATTCTAATATGAGTGGGGGCTTCTTTTTTTGCTTGTTGTCTAGTCTCTATCAATATAAGAGTATTGGCTCTTTCTAAGACTGTTCAAAGCCAATTTCTTTTCTCCTCTGAGTCTTCTTTGTCCATAACTAATTCTTTTTGCTTTATATTTTTTGGCCCCTTGATTACCTTTGTCAAAGTCAGAGGAGAGACTCTTGGTTAGATTTGTTCTCTCTGTCTCTCTTTCACCCCAGCTGCAAGACATAGCTTGGTGATTAATGCTAGGTGGGATAAACCATCTTCTGTTGCCCCTATGATACATCTATAACTATGTCTCTATGATCACCCCAATATTTATCATGTACCTCTTCAAGATTGCATATAGTAGTAATGCTTCTGGTTCTTTGATTGAGCACGCATATTTGGTTGAAGCTATTATAGATAAAATGAAATCGAACCAAACCTTAGTCTCTTTAGTAAGATCTCTTTGATTTATAGACTCATGTACATTTTGCTTGCTACTTTCCCACTTCCATTTATCATTTATCAGTCTTTTGATAATTTTGTCATGGTCTACTTTAGGTTATCCATCATCTTCTTGGATTTGGACTCATACTTCTATTGCTCGAGTTAGTATTGCATGTTTATGGTTTTCTTTTCAAACTGCACCCATACTTCTTTAAAATAAATAGATTTTTTATTTTTTGCCACCAAATTTGCATAGAACTCCCTTACCATAGAAACGTACCTTAGACTCTAGTATTCGTAGAAGAGTCTCTAGCCCAATTGCCTCATTTTCTTTTCAAAGAATGAGATACTTTCCAAACCTCTTCTCTCTGATAAAACCTTTTTGAGAGTAGTGTTTTTTCTAGGTGAAATGTTCTTCATCAGAAATGAATGTTTCACCTTTCTTTTTGGATTCCTCATTTGTCTCAACCTTCTTCCTCTTCCTTCTTCCTTCTACCAGCAGCTCTGACTCAATTGGAGCTTCTGGTTTACCCAATGAATTTGTCTTAGTTGGAGGTTCTAGCTGAACCTTCTCCTTTTGTTGCTCATGCTCTTCCATGATCTCAGTTAGGTTGGGGACAAAGCTCTGGTTTTTAACCATTTGGATTTGAAATGGTTTGATCAAGAAATGTCATGACAAAAAAAAGGGATGTTATAGTTTTAGGTTCAAATAAAATGCGAAGAGAAATGAGTTTGTTGGGTTGGAAAGAGAAGAATTAGAAATAGAATTGCTCCGGGCTTTTAAATTGAAATTTGTGTGTTGGGCTCAAAATTGAAGTTTACGTGTCATGACTAAATTTTAGCCCACAAGATTTATTTTTAATGATGAGCCTTATTTTTAAAATTTTGTCATTCATTCAATTAAGAAAAATTCATTTAATTTTCTACTAAGGATCACTTTAAATTTTATGTCGCAACATGCCTAAGTTTGTTGTGACATAAAGTAAGGTAGTAACCCTTGAGACCTAATTTTTGATTGTCATGATTTTCTCAATTTCCTTTCTATTTGTTGTTGCGACATACTGGCTAAGTTGTAACATTCTTTCTTTGGTTTACAACATAATTTTCTTTATATTTAAAACAAATGATCTAACTTTATCATAAGAAAATAAAATTTGTCATGATACTAAACTATTTTGAGATCTAGAAAATAGTGTCGCAAAATAATTTGTGTTATGATATGAGTTTGCTTTGTTTAAAATTTCGAATTATTATTGTGACCTCATAAACTATGTTCCAATCAAAAGTTAAGTCTTTTTTTTCAGTAGCATTTCCTAATGCGACTTATGCAGTCTATTGTGATAGAAATTGTCTCTCCTTTTTATTAATTAAATAAACAATGCAATTTCATTCCTTTAAGGATTTGCATACTCATTGACAAATGTAACACTCATTAGTTCATTATTATTTAGAAAATATCTAAATAAACACCCTAGTCAAGACCATTTTTTGTCTATATCTCTTAAATTTATATGTCCTCAAACTTAAAATCTCGCCATCTCTTTAAAATTGAATTCTAAGGGAAAGAGAATAATTTCCGTTTTAGTTTGATCTTCCATTGAGGCTTGATGGTTATTTTTTAGTCAAATTTTTATTTTTGTTGGTTTGTCCTTAGTTTTATAAACTCTATAAATAACTCATTAAGAAAAGTACTAACAATAAATTTTAAACTATTAAAGAGAATAAAGAAGAAGAATGGTTTAAAAAAAACAAACACTTCTATGGGTTGCCTTCCATAATTTTCTCAATTTTTAGTTCCCGGTTGGACTTTATTGTTTGATGCTCAATTCTTCAGCAATATTTCTCTCTATAAAAATTCAATCCATTCTGAACTAATTTACTACTAAGGTAGTGCTCCAATCTTTGACCATTCACTTTAAACTCTTCTTCAAAAAAAGTTCTCACCATTATTGTCCCAATGTTATACTCGTTACTATTATATATGGACCAATCCATTTTGACTTCAACTTCCCTGGAAATAGTTTTAATCTAGAGTTGAAAAGAAGAGTTTGATCTCCTACCTTGAATTCCCTCCTCAAAATTTTTTGATCATGTCATTTCATTATTTTATTCATGTAGATTCTAACTATCTCATAAGTTTCATTTCTCAATTCTTTCTACTCATTAATTTGAAGTAATCTTTCTTCTTTAGCAGCTTTGAAGTCAAAATTCAATAGTTTGATGGCTCACATTACTTTTTATTCTAATTTTATAGGTAGGTGACAATGTTTCCCAAAGACAATTTGGTATGGGGGCATTCCAATGTGAGCTTTAAATGTAGTTTTATAAGCCCATAATGGATCATTCAGCCTTAGGGATCAATCTTTTCTACTTGAGCTCACAATTTTTTTTAGAATCCTCTTAATCTCTCTATTAAAAATTTCAATTTAACCATTAGTCTGAAGATGGTAAACTAAACTTAATATTTATTTAGTCACATATCAGCTCATGATTTTTTTTTAAAACCTTATTGACAAAATAGCTTCCTCCATCACTTATAATAGTTCTAGATATTTCAAATCTACTCAAAATATTGTTTTGGATGAACCTCACCACTATATTAGTATTATTTCTTGGAAAAATAGTTGCCTCTACACACTTTGAAATATAATCCATAGTAGCGACATGTGTGTATACATTTTCATAAGAAGATGGGAAAGGTCCCATAAAATCTCTCCCCCATACATCAAAAATTTGTACCACCAATATACCTTGCAAAGGTATTTCATTTCTTTTGCAGCTATTCTCAATTTTTTAGCATTGATCACACAAATTCACTCATTCAACACAATCCTTAAAGATGGTAGGCAAGTAGAAACTTGATTAGAGAATTTTGTGAGCTATTTTGTCCCTTGAAAAATGACCCTCATATGGTGATGCATGACATTCCTTTAATATTTTTCCTTGTTCTCTTTTTGGCACAAACCTTCTAATAATCATATCAACTTCTTTTTTGAATAACAATGAGTCATCCAAAATATAGTATCTATTATTAGTTTTTAGTTTTTTCATCTACTAGTAACTGAATTCTATTAGCATGACTCCACAAGCTAGGCAATTCACTATATCAATATACTATGGTATCTATAATAATAACTGAAATAGCTGCTCATCTAAAAAATTTTCAATAAATTTAGATTCTTCTTCATGTATAGCAGTTGTTTCTATTCTTGACAAGTGACCAGCTATCACATTTCACAACCATTTTTATCCTTGATTTTAAGACCAAATTCTTACAATAATAGTACTTTACTGATAAATCTTGGCTTATCTTTTTTTTTTCCATTAAATATTTAATTCTTGCATGATCAATATAGATGATAACATGGAAACCCATAATAAATGGCTTAATTTTTTCACATGCAAATACCATGGCTAATATCTCCTTTTCAGTAGTGGAATAATTTTATTGGGATTCATTGAAGGTTTTGCTAGCATAGTAGATGACCGTGAATATATTGTCTCTTCTTTGTCTCAATATAGCCCTCATTACAAAATCACTAGCATCACACATGATCTTAAATGCGTTCCAGTCTGGTATGGCCTTGATTGAAACTTCAACTAGTCTAGCTCTGATCTCTTCAAATGTAGTTTGGTAGGACTCATCAAAATTAAACTAGGTATCCTTTTCTAGCAATCTGCATAATGGTCTTGATATTTTTGAGAAGTTCCTGATGAATCTTCTATAAAATCCAGTATATCCCAAGAAATTCCTAATTCTCTTGACTATTGCGGGAGGTAAAAAAGTCTTAATTATGAACACTTTTACTTGGTCAACTTCTAAAGAAATTACAGAAATTTTGTGCCTAAGGACAATGCTTATCTATGCATCTTCGAAGTACTATTTCTAAATCATGCAGACAATGATTAAAACTAAATCCATATACTATGAAGTCATCCATGAATATCTCCATAACCTCCTTCATCAAATCTGAGAACATTGATATCATGCATTTTTGCAATGTAACTGGAGCATTACATAACTCAAATGATATCCTTCTAAAAGCAAAGGTTCCATAAGGGAAAGTAAACGTAATTTTCTCCTAGTCCTCAAGTACAATGAAAATTTGGTTATCTCCTAAATATCCATCAAGAAAATAGAAGTGATGATGTCTTGTAAGCTTGTCAAACATCTAATCAATGAAGAGCAATAGAAAATAATTTTTCTTGGTTGTAGTATTTAATTTTCTATAATCTAGGCACACCCTCCATCCGGTCATAGTTCTTACTGAAATTAGCTCATTTTTTTTTTCATTTCTGATCACTATGAATCCACCATTCTTATGAATCATATGAACTAGGGTCACCCAAAAGCTGTCTGATATTACATATATAAATCTATCATTCAACCATTTTAGAACTTTCTTTTTGACAACATCCCTTTTGACAACATTCTTTTTGACAACATCCCTTTTGACAACATTCTTTTTGACAACATCCTTTTTGACAACTATTATCCTCTAGTAGAATTGTATGCATACAAATTAATGGATTGATACCCTTAAAATCTTCTATAGACCAAGCAATTGCTTTCTTACATTTCCTTAAGATCTTTAGTAGCTTTTGTTCTTTAATTTTAGTCAATATAGCATATATAATCACAAGTTTAGTCTTTTCTAATATTAAAAAAACATACTTCAAATGATTGGGCAATTCTTTTAAATTTATTCATTCTGTACTTATCTCTTGTTGAGTTGGTTTCTCTTCACTACTACTGGAATTTTCATTGATGCTGAAATTTTCACTACTATTTTTATTTAGACTCAAAATAGTTTATGTAGACTTAGAAATAGAAAAATAGAATCAAGAACCTCAGGATATTGAAAATTCAACTTATTTTTATTGATTGAAAATGAAATATTGCAATAATTTTTCAGTTCATCACTACTAGGGCTGATATTTTTTACTAATATGTCATCATGAACATCAATATCTAGTTGATTAAGGCTCTTGTTAAGGTTGAAATGAACTACCTAATTTCCAACCCCGAGAGTAAGTACTCCCTTTTCATATCTATCAAGGTATCTTCAATTGTAAGGAATGGTCTTCCTAACAATAATAAAACTAGTGAGTCTTCCTCCGTATTTAGTATAATAAAGTCCATGGGGAAAACTAAGTTTCCTTTTAACTATTATCCTATATGCCATTTGTAGAGTGACTAAAGTGGGGGTAAGCTCTCCCAAACTTAGCCTTTTAATCACAGACAAGGGCATCAAATTAATATTAGCACCCGAGTCATAAAGAGCTTTCTTGAATTCAACTTTCCCAATGGTGCATGGAATCGTGAAGCTTCATGGATCCTTCATTTTCTTTTTAGACTTCTTTTGATGACTACACTATAAGTGACAATCAGGTTCACCATTCATTCTTCATCAAATTTTTTCTTTTTACTTAAGATGTCTTTCAGAAACTTAGAGTGGCATTTGAGTTACTTCCTTTGGAAAATGTATGTTGATTTCTCTTTAGACTACTCTAGCCTTAAGTACTATATATACTTGAACCTTTTCTTTCAGCCTCCTGGTTCCTTCCTCATCATGTTGTTACCACTGCACCAATCTTTCATCTTTTTCTACAGTATTCTCTAAATTGTACTTCTTATTTCCACTTTCTTCTAACTTTCTATTCTCAATTTCCTTCCAACTTCTGAGCTGAATAGTCATACAGTCTCTCAGATTCTTTTTGGTATCACTAGGAAAAGTATCTTCATTCTAACCTTGCATATTTAGGGCAAGCTGTCCTACTTGAGTCTCAAGATTTTGAGAGTTGTACTGATGTTTTCTTGAAATATTTGTACGTTGGACCTGAAAGCTTCCAAATCAGCAATTTTTTGTTCATGGAGGCCTAGCATCCTATTTTTGTCCCCCATGAACTGTAGCATCTACTCTTAAAAGGATTAGGTTCTCTTTTGATCTAATATTCAATTCTATTTTTCCCTCCTTACTGCTACTACTACTACTATTGGAACCTTGGTGGAGCATACCCCTATTGGTAGTATTTTTCATGCCATTGGCTCTATTGTCCTCCTTTACCATAAGAAAAGTTCTTCATAGGTTCCTTAGCGCTGGTGTGTAATGTGTTGGATGATTGGGGTTGGGCTTGAAATAATAATTCCTTTGTTCATTCAAGTATCTTACCTCTTCAACTGCATAGTGACCTTCTTCTAGTTATCCCTCAGTACTTTTATTTCCATCTCTTTTCACGGCTTCAATCTCATGAATATAGCATATTTTGCTTTCTTGTTTATCCAATTGATTCATAAGTGCATCAAGCTTACTTCAATAGCATTCATTCTGTTCAACTCTATCCAACTTCTCCATCTCGCTTAGTTGTTGCTTCCTAATGATTTTAATGGATCTCTCATGTTGCATCTAGCAAGGTCTTTGATCAATTGCCTTACTTCTTCTGCACTTCTTTTAAAAACTCCACAGCATGTTGCATCAATTATACCTTTAAAGGTATAATTCATCGAGTGGTAAAAAATATTCATCTAAGTCTTCAAATATATTACATGCATTAGACCTCTCTTCAATAACCTCTTATATCTTTCCTAATTAGTGTATGGGCTCTCTTCATTTTCTTGTTTGAAGGGAATGATCTCTCCTCTTATTTTAGATATGAGGGACGGGGAAAAGAACCTGCACATATATGCTCCTATCAGCTCATCACAAGTGTTCACTGAGCCATATGGTAGAGATTCAAACCATGTGGTTGCTATATCTCTTAAGTAAAATGAAAATAGCTGTAGATTGATTACTTCTAGCCTAACACTATTCAGCTTTATAGTGTGACCATTCTTAAAAATCTACATAAACATTCATGTGGATAAAAGTCTAGAAATCATTCTTAGCAAGATTGACTTGGATTGATTTTCTAACTATCCAAACTATTAAAGATTCATACTATTTAAACCACTAGAAAGATGTTTTCAACTATTATTTAAAAGATAATGAAAATAAAAGAACTAAAGCCCAAAGCAAAAAATATAAAAGAAGTCTACAAAGAAAAATTGGACTGGATCAATTCTATTTCATAAATTAACACTGGCATGAAATGCTATGAAATAGCTAATTTCTATAGATTTCTCTATCATGGTTTATTTCTAAAGAAAACTAAAATTTATCAAGAACATTTATCATATAGTCTTGGACCTATCCCTGTAGCTACATATTTCGCTACTTAGATAACCTTACTTCCCTAGAAATTGAAGATCTAAGTGGTTACTTCCTTACTAGTAGTTTGAGTCTTCTTATGAAAATTGAGTATTTTTCTTTCTTAATACTTCACACCACTTTCTGAAGATTGTAAGTCTCTTGCTTTCTAAGACATGGGTGTTGCAAGTCTCTACAAATGGTTGGTGCCCCTCCTTAAAAAATTATAGAGAGTTTTCTTTTTCCTTGATTAGATATAAGCCAACACAATGGCGTCGATCACTCGAAAGATTAAGGTAATATCTCTAGTGATATATCTAGATAAATGGCCTATTTTCTCATCTCTGAGTAAAAGGGGGACTTATCTGCATAAACTGGCAGAGCTCTCTTGTTTATCACTATTAGCCTAACATACCCTCTTAATTGAGTATTCACTAACTCTTAGAACTTGCTTCTCTATGCCACTCAAAGGGCATCCCAGAAATAAGAGTAGGGTGTAATAAAGTATGATCATTTGGTACTAACATTGGGAACATATTAATTGAAGTTAAATACCAATCCATTAGATTTAAACTTCCAAGGAAATCTCACTAATTTCTGTAGAATTGAACATACTTAATAGCAATTTCAATCCATTAAAAATTATACTTTTAAATTATTAAATCACAATCACCAATGAACTATAGATTGGAAAAGAAAACAATAATTGGAATTAACTGGATCATCTAATTTTTTAAAAATTGTTTAGGTTTCAAAAAAATACAACCAATAATTCATAAGAAATAAGCAAAAATTATTCTGATTCATGTTTCTGACAAGGTGTGTTCCAGATCCAAAATAAAATAATGAAGAAAAATGATAATCTAATCTAGATCTATGCTACATATAGAAACGAAAAGAAAAGAAAAATACGTGGAGTCATCAACTACTAGTTTCTTGGTTCATCTCTGGACCATCATTTCTGAAAAATATGAGCTTTTTATATGATTCTATGTTGGGCCTAAAATTTGTTTTATTTTTGTAAAATTCAAAAAGATTGGCCCAAAAAGATTCCTTGTTGTGACCTCCACGTCTCTGTTTCTTCTATTTTTTATGTAACTACCTGTTGATGGTGTCACGACCAATATTTTTTTATTGTTTGAAATTATTATTGTGACTAGAAGTTTGTCTTATGATTCTTTGCTAAAAGAATTCTTTATCGTGACACCATTTTGCTTGTTATGATATCACATAGTTCATTTGCTTGTGATGCCTATAAATTTTGTCGCATTCACCTATGTCTTTCTTGCCTTGCACTCTTGCTCTTGCACTCTTGTTCTTGCTTGCACATCATGGTCACAAATTGTTATGTGTCATGACATGAACTCGTTGTCTTAATAAAGAATACTATCTTCACCTCTTGCTCTTGTTTTCACATCATGGTCACAACTTGTTATGTATCGTGACATGAACTATCTTTGTTGCAAAAAAGAATATTGTCTTCACCTTTTGCTCTTGCTTTCACATCATGGTCACAACTTGTTATGTGTCCCGATATCAACTATCTTTGTCGTGACAAAGAATACCATCTTCACCTTTATCTGGTGTCGTGACCACCATTCTTCTACTAGAGACCTATTGAGTGGCGACAACTTTATCTTCCTCTCTTACTATTTGTTGGTTGCAATAAAATTCACTGGTTATGACTTGATTTTTAGTTCTTCTTTAGATTCTTATTGCGACATAGTTGTTTGTGTCGCTATAAATTTGTACTTAGCCAATTTCCTAGATTTCTATTATATTTTTACTTCTTTTAACTAAAACCTACAAAAACTATGAGGAGGATGAATTTCTATATTTCAGAAATGAAATGACTCTTCTGAATGCAAAAATATGTTAGAAAAATGGACTAAAAAGAGATAACTTTTAAGCTCATCAAAACCTAGCTACAACTTTCCATTTTAAAAATAGTCATAGCTGTGGCCATGTTCAAAGTCATAACAACTTTTAAGCAACGACTTAACCATAATTTTATATAAAGCTTTAACCGTAATTTTTGTGACATGTTTCTTTCTTCTTTTTATCCACTCCAATCAAATTTACTATGACTCAAAATTTTCAAAAAATTATGCTACCTTATAAGAAGAGACTTTAATTTTGAAGCTAAGGATGTAAAGAAAGAAGACCTAAGTGAGTTGTAAGACCAAAGGGAAAAATGGCAAAAGAAATCCACCGCCAAGACTTCTTCCAAAGTCATGATGCCAAAATCATTTTTTCTTGCCAATGGGGGAGCAGATGAATGACTAATATTCTAGTCAAGAAAAATTTTATAGGAGAGTGAGAATTTAGCATGTTCATTTCACCTTTTCTGTTAGTGATAGAGAGAACTTTGGACTGACTATGCATGCACATAGAATGGGGAAACATAATAATTGTAAGGAAGTTTTACTCCACTTTAGAAGACATGCAAGATAAGTGGTGTTATTTATGAAGTGTTTGGATGCACTTTGATAGAGAGATTATCAATGAAGTAATTGGATTGCAAGGGACCATTGATGGTATGCCCTTAAAATTTTTAAAAATGCAATCTAACTACAAGGAAATCACAAAGACATTGATACATGGAAGAGGGATATGAAGAGGTTCATCAAAAAGTATACATGGACATGAATACTAGGAGAACTCATGAAAGAAAGTAAGGTTTAGTGATACTTTCTAAGCTCTATTTTGTAGCTAAATTTCCATATTTCTACCAACATGTAAGATACGGTGATCTTGCTCTTTATCTTAGTGATGGGATACAAGATCCATGTGGGGAAAAATTTTGGAGAACTTCCTCAATTTTTAAGAGGGAAAATTCTCAAGTAAAATAATTTACCCCTCTTTGATAATAATGTTATGTTGAGCTGAGTTAGTCCCAATGAATAAAGATAAAGATGAATTGTTCCCATGGATATTCTTCTTGATATTGGTAGGTGTGAAGAGAGGGCTTGAAAAAGATAAGAAGAAAAAAGTAGTTCTTGAAGGGAAAGAATCAACTAATGGTGAGCAAAAAGTGGCATGCTTCCCCAAAACCAACAGAGAAGCAATGAAAAAAAGTGGAGAAAAACATGATGAAGAATCACCGCTCCGAATCAATATTTCTTTGAGAAGGCAAGAAGGAGACTTTGGAAAAATTCTTAATATTTAAAAAATATGAAATTGGTGTCCAACTATAAAAATATGTACTTGAAGGTGGAGATAAAGTATATACATAGTTCCTTTACAATAGAAAATGAAAGAAGAGATAACAAGTGGGAATAATATTTGAGAAAAAAAAAATAAGAAGATAGTGTATTCAAAGAAAATGGATGCATTATGAAAGATGCATCACAACAAGAAGAATCTTTTATTCGTTACTACCTAAGAAATATTTGAAGATCATGTTATAAAGAACTTGGTAGAGACAATGAAATAAGTGAAGACCAAAGTAACTGGAAGTGCCAAATCATTTGGAAAACTTTATGAGTTTGTCATAAGTAATTAACTATTTGAAACATCACATACTAAATATTTTTTACTGATTTGACATGTATTTATTATTGTGATTGTTCTTATCTGAGTATTTATTGGAGATATTTTACTAAATATCAGTTTTAAGGAAATTTGATGAATGTTAGTAAACTAATAACTATTTTGGGTGAAATCGATAGAGTTTGTAGAGTAAAGGCTTGGGAAGAGCGAAATAATGAAGCGTTATGATATTATTTTATGTCATTACTTGGGTACACATTATTGGTGTTACTGAGTAGTTATAGTATATTTTCTTGTCCATAACTCTACAAATCTAATTAAGACAATTGTTATATGCCACAACTCTACCATTGAGTTGTCATATTCTTGTAACTATTCAACATAGTTTTCATCGCTTCATTATTTTATAAAAGTTGTGGTTATGCTATCTCTAAAATATACAACGACCATAATATTATTTTAATATCATGGCATTAAAGTATCTCATTGTTATAATTAGTCATGATAATTTTTAGAGTCAAAACTTGTTAAGTATAGAGTTAAAATACCAAGTGTTTTAATTATGATATTATTTTTCATCATGACATTTGTTCTAAAGAGTATTTATCATGATTGTGGCTTTTCCAATACTCTAGTGAGAAAACACCAAAGTAATGGTCATTTCCAATGCCATAATATTGTATTACATATTCTTGTAACTATTCAACATAGTTTTCATGGCTTCATTATTTTATAAAAGTTGTGGCTATGCTATCTCTAAAATATACAATGGCCATAATATTATTTTAATATCATGGCATTAAAGTATTTCATTAGTATAATTAGTCATGATAATTTTTAGAGTCAAAACTTATTAAATATAGAGTCAAAATACCAAGTGTTTTAATTATGATATTATTTTTCATCATGACATTTGTTCCAAAGAGTATTTATCCTGATTGTGGCTTTTCCAATACTCTAGTGAGAAAACACCAAATTAATGGCCATTTCCAATGCCACAATATTGTATTACATATAGTAAATATATTAATCATGACTATTCTCAATGTTATTCTATTTTTTTCTAGAGAGAATTTGTCTCAAATAGTGATATGTTCAGTGTCGGTATATCATAAAGTACTCTAGAGAAGATATGATTTTGGTAATTTAAAAGAAGATATGACGAAATTAGAAAGTTATAATTTTAAGCCAGCACCATGACTTCCATCATAAAGAGTCATACAGGCCCCCAAAGTTTATAAGCAACTCTTAGAAAATTTTGTAAAAAAAGTGGAAGATGAAAATTATATTTCAAGGCAAGTATGGAATGAAAAAAATATAATTATATATTCTTATATATATATTTTGTAATAAATCCTAGTGTTCGGTATTCAATCTATAAAATATTCTTATATATTTTAGTGGTTTATAATGATGTGAAAGTATGGAATGAAAAAAATTTTTGATTAATTTCATGATTGTGAAATTTTGGTATATTTTGATAAAGAATCATGAAATTAATAGGTTTTTAGAAGTATTTAGCTGAGGGGATAAAAGATAAAGTCTTGAATAGTTTTGATATCAAATCTTGGCTGAAACTCTATATAAATAGTTGTGAAAATCTATGTACACCATGACCCTACTAGTTCATTAGCACAATCATTCCATTTTGTATTATATTTTTTTGTGAATAATATTATCATATATCATAACCATACTCATCTCATAAAATTTATATGGTTGACATAATAATAATAATTCTATATCATAACAACCAAGTATCCCACTAGTGCTCAAGGTCAATTCCAAGTCTATGTATCATGACCTTATCTTTAAAATGACTCAGTAATCTCAATTCAGAAGCATAACTTTGTTACAAAGTCATGACTCTTGAGCTACAAAAAGCTTTACAGCTAAAGCCACTCAGGCCAAAACTATGATAATTAGTCAGAATTTATAAATTTTGGGATACTAAGTATTATAGATGGTATTACTTGAGTACGACAATTCCATAAGGACATAACACTTACCCTCAAAAGAAGACAATGCTATGACTTTTACAAATGGGTTAATTTCTAATGTCACAATATTTGTATAGTATAACGACAATATGATATATAAGATAAGTGAATGTTAGTGTCATGGCCACCTACATATGAATGAAAACTTTTATACCATGGTCATTTTCAAGTGTCACGGCCAAGGATACACAAGAGAGATATTCTTAGTGTCATTGCTATTTTCCATTGCCATAGTCATATAATAATATAGTAAGACCAATAGCAATTCCAAAATTATTTCATTATGCCATGACTATATTAAAATATGATAATTCTTTCACTATGCCATGACTATTTTCTAGTGCCATGATCATCTATGCAAGATAATAAGAAACACATGAAACCACTGCCACTTTCCAATGCAATGATTTTGTATTATAAAGATATTAGGCATGAGACATGATCATTTCAATTTCTATGATTTTGTATTATAGAAATTTTGATATTCATTCCATAGTTATAATTATTTTTTTAACTTGTGACCTCAAGCTTAAGAGATGAAGGCCAAAGTTATGACTTTATTTTGAAAGTCATAACTTCCTATATAGAGTAATGTAGAGTCACCTGGGTATAAAGTGTAAGATAAAGAAATTTAGGATATCTTTCTTAAATCTTTTATATCTCCCTCCATATAACAAGTAAATCCATGATAACTATTAAACTTTAAAAGCAAATTTCACAATCCCTAAGTGTTCCACAAGCAAGTAAGAAAAGTGAGACTTAATATAATTCCTAAAGTTAAGGGTGCTTCTCTTAAACACCCTTCCTCTCTATGATATATATATATATGAATTTTTACCAAATTAGTATGTGGTCTAGTATTTGTATAAATTGATATATTTGATGTGATTATGATTTTTTTTTGTTTTTAATAAATGAGTAGGTTTGTGCAAGTTTTTCAAGATTAATGGTGACAGGTAAATCTCAAGACTCACTCACACATAAGGTAGAAAGGAACTGACGATCCTTTTGATTTTGATGAATAAGATAAACCTATATCAACCTAAATTTGAGTATATTAATCATTATGAGTATAGTACTTATGAAACTAAAAGTTCAAATGATTTTACATACTAATTCATTATATATATCTTAAAAGAATTGGTTATTGATATGGATAGATATTATATAGAAAATTCTCATAAGAGATTCACCTTTAGTATGATAGTCACATCATCACTAAGAAGGATGATGATATATAAACCTTAGGATATACATGAGTATAGTGTGACTCACAATGTGGTAACAACCCTTGTGAGTTGCTTTTACTCTTTTAGTTCCTATCAGTAAAACTTGAGGGAAGTATATGTTAATTGTGTGAATATGATGCTTATGAAGTAGAAAGTACAAATATGTACAAACTATGTCAATATTTAGTCTTTATGATACCTAAGGCCAAAGAATAAGAATGTGCAAATAAAATAAACATCAAGGGTAGTTGACAAAACTACCTAAAATATATATGAGATTATGAATGAATCTTGAGTAGACATGATTTATTATCTAAGTAGTAACATACCAATGGGATAAATATGAGAGGACCACCATTGGGATGAGCTCAATGGTTACAACAATCTTGTATGTCATTAAAGTAGGAATTCATTTCATAACACCCCCAACATTCATTATATGTCCAAACATAATCTAAGTCAAACTAATATAAAAATCCATCACATAGATTAATGAACAAACTCATTGATCTATGTTTATTTCACAATCTGAATATTTATTATATTAGAAATGAGTTGTCTTAATATCGAATAGCTGATTAATGATAACTCTATATAGGATTGATATCTAAATCAAAGTTTTCTTTATTATTTATATGACCAATGTACTAGTGAATATTTTTTGAAGGTGTATTATTATTGATGAGCTTTTGGGATATTATCTAATTGATAAAATTAGGTGACATCACAAAATTGCAACACCTAGGTGGCATGATACCAACTCCAATAATGGAAAATCCAAGGAGAAAAATGAGTAATATTTTATTGAGTTTAGATTTTTAAATTTTGATCATCACTTTGGCTAACATTAAGAACCCTCAATTCCATGAGATACCTCTCAAAATATCTTACATGAAATCTCTCCCAATATTAAGCTAATTTTAGATCAATGGTTAGTGTAATGTACTTGTGTGTGATGGATATATGATTTTATAATGTTTATATTTATGTTAATATTAAATTTTGGATATTGATGGATATGAGTGTTAATTTGAACTAAAATTTAGGATTTTCACTAAATCATTGGTTTATGTGTATTGACTATGAAAGATGATGACATGTATATCATGGGGCATACTCATGTGGTATAGTAAAAAGGAAGTGACGACTTTCTATTCATATTCCATGAGATAAATCTATGTGTTAAACCCCAAGATTGAGGTTAGTTTAATCATAGAAAGTATGCTACTTATGAAGTCGAAAGCATGAATGTACTTACATCTAATCCATTATGCATATTCTAGAAGAACCAAGCTCGAGTGATATGGAGGTTATCTAGAATCTCTAACGTAAAGTTTAACCATAGTGCGGGAGTTGTGTGTCAGCTATGATAAATAGTGACATATGGGACATTTGGAATATGAAAGAGGAGGTGATAGGTGGTAGTGATAGCCCTGTGAGTCAATTCCTCATGTATGCTTTCCATATGTGTGATTCATTGGGAGATATATATTATTTATCATGAGTATGAAGTTTATAAAGCTACAAGTACAAACATATTTTTTACTACATCATCTAGTTTCTTGATGACTTTTGGAGTCAATGAATAGAAATATATATCTAAAATTATCATTAAGGATAGTTGATGAATTACCTAAAAAGAGTAGATGTGCTAATGACTTATGAATGAAATAGCATGTGGTTCTGGTGATAAAATACTAAGGGGACAAATACAAGGAGACCATTCTTGGTAGTGATAGTCCAAGATTGATAACCACCTAATTTTCTAAAAGGACATAAAAAAATTTCAACACTAATATACTATTCATTTGAAAATTAAATATAATATTGACCAAATACTAAGAAAATATCATTATACATAAGGATGTAAGTCAACCCTAAAGTCTAAGTATCATTCCAAAAACCAAGTCTATTTACTTAACTTGAGTAGCTTTTAGTTCATTGTTAGTTGATCGAACTACCTATACAATTCCTATGTGATATATATCTAGACATATGTATATTTTATTACTTGTATGACTAATATATATAAGTAACTACATTTGATGAGAGATAAATACCCTACAAAATTTTGGGATTATGTCAATTAATAAGTTTTGGCACCCTTACAAAGTCATAATAGTACTAGAAAATGATTTAAGAGTTGAGATCAAGAAATTAAGAATAACGTGCATTATAAAAAAATAGTTGATCGGATATTTGAGAAAGTTCCGTGATAAAACTAGAAGTATGTGTACTTTGTACCGTGTTCATTTAAAGATTCATTGAACTACATTAGAAGATAAAAAATGTATTATATAGTGTGATTGTGAAGATGAGGGAATGGATAGCAAGTAATAAGGTAGATTTAGATAGACCTTCCACCTCCATTCCCTCATTTAAGCCCAAGAAGTTCCTTTATCATAAGTTTGATCCTCATGATTGATCATGCTTCCCATATTATTCTTTATGTTGATACATTATAATATATGTTTTCTTTAATGATAATGTACTTTATTCTTTTTATTATTAATTGATGATGAGTTTTGAAAAGACAGAGAAAGAGAGAGAGTCAATGCTTGAGGATGAGTAATACTTTTAGTGTTGAAGTTTATTTGGCACTTCACATACTAATCTTTTTGGGTGATTTGATATATTTATTGAGGATGAGTACTTTAGGTGAAAGTAGTTCACTAGGTAGAGTGGTAACTTAGAGAGAAGGAAAACAAATGAGAGTAATGGCATTTTCAATTTCACGACTTAGTTACTACTTCCACAAGCCTATCGAGCAATTATAATTTTCTTTATTGGATATAACTATATAAAACTAGCCATAATAAACTTTATATATCATGACTATCTACCATTGAGTTATCACAAACTCTTTACTATGTAACTTTATATTTGTTGCCGTAATATTTTTTTAGTGTCATGATCGTACTATCTCTAAAACACCATAATGGTCAGACTTTATTTTCATGTCATGACATCCAAATACTTCATTAATACAAGAAGTCATGACATTTTCTAATACCATGACTTAATCAATACAAAGCCAAAATACCAAGTAAAATCTGTCACTGTCATATTTTTTTCCATGCCTTTGTGCTCTAGGGACAAAACACCAAAGCCATAATCATTCCCAACACCATGATTTTGTATTGCATAAACAAATACATAAGTTATGGTCATTCCTAGAATTATATGTATTGTATCCCAGATACCGAATAAAACAAGTGGTTTAGTAATTATTCCTGATGTGTTTGTATAGAAATGAGGTTTAAAATTAACAAGTTTACTAATTTATAATTTGTGATAAATTATGATAAATAATAGTGAAATTAGGTGATATTTGGGTGAAATATAAGACTTGGTATATTGTTGAAAAGGAGCAGAGTGAAATGTCAAGTAAAGTTATAGCATTCTTGGTGTTACAACTTTGTTAAAATTATTGAGCTATAGGATAGTTTTGGCATCTATTCTTAGTCGAGGATCTACACAAATAATCTTGATAATCTTTATATCTCATGACTCTGTCATCTCATTGACATAATTATTTTATTATGCAATATATTCTTTTCAGTTACAAAACTTTTTTAGAGTTCCAGCCATACAAGCTTGTAATATTTTTTATGACAACTACAATAATTTATTGTTACAAAATCCAAGTATCTCACTGGTACTAAAAGTCATAGTTCATTCTCAGAGCCATAGCTAGCTTGTTGATCATTACAAAGTCACCATGTCAAAGAAAAAATTTATAGTGCCATTCCTAGCATTGCAGTTTTGTGTTCTAGAAACAAAATATACAATTAAAGTTATTCTCAATGGAACAAAAATTTAAAACTCGAAGGAAACCAAAGGTGTGGCTCATTTTTAAAGCCTAGAGTTTGTTTTCCAGTAACTAAAAGATAAACAGACAACATTCCTAGAAGTCATAATTTTTGATTTAATTTTATACTTATAGATTCGAGTATAAAAAGACAACATGAAATTTCAAAAAGTTTTGTAGGGCATGCGAAAAGATATGCAAAGTTAGGGTTTTGGGAGCAAACTTTTTCCCATCCCTAAGGGATATTCATGAACAAAGGGACAATGCAAGATATAAGTATAAAGCATGGAGGTATGAATTTTGACTCACCTGATAGGGAAATTCAAAGTGAAAGATCGAGTATTATCGATTTAGGGTTTTATTTATAGACACTCATAATGGCTATTATTGAAAACCCAAAATTCCATAAGATATATCTCTAAATATTATATATAAATTTTCTCCATAATGTTTGGCTAAATTGAGGTCTAAGGTTGGTGTATTTGATTACCTATAATGAATACATAGTGAATAATTTTATGTTTGGATTTTTTTTGTGGCGTTTAGATATTGATAGATATTATACTTAAGTATAACTAAACTTAAGGTTTTACTATTGGTAGATTTGTACATGTTATCGTGGTGGATGGTGATAGATAATCTATGAAGCATACTCATGTGTAGTGATAGAAAAAAAAGTGACCACTTTTTCAATCATGTAGCACAAGATAAAACTATATGTCAAAACCCAAGGTTGAGGTATTTAAATCATGCAATTATGGTGCTTATGAAGGCGAAAACATGAATGCTTTATAAGTTAATACATTATACATATCTTATAAAATATAGACCTTAATTGAAGTAGATATTTTATAGGGTACCTTCCTAAGAGTTTGTTATTAGTGTGGGAGTCATGTATTGCTCAATATAATAAAATACTAAATATAGCTAGTTTCTTTCGTGATTATGATAGATAATTATGAAATTGAGTGATTTTTATATGAAATGGAAACTTTGTGGATTGTTGAGAAGGAGGTGAACAAAAAATTACATAAAGTCATAACATTTTTTGTGTCACTACTTTATTACACCTCTTTGTGTTATAGGTTATTTTTGACATCTATTTTTAGTCGAAACTCTACACAAATAGTCATAGTCACTATGCAAACTTATTGACATGATTATACAACCTTATTGACACGATTATACAAGAACCATAATCATGTCAACCTTATTGACATGATTATTTTACTATGTAACATATTCCATTTGGCCATGAAACTTTATTGGAGTCACGGTCACTCTAGCTCCTAATATTTTTTATATCTATGATATTAAATTTTGCATTGAAGTAACCAAGAACCATACTTGTGTTCAAAGCTATGGCTGACTTTTAGTGACATGATTTTTTATTAGAGTCAATAAGTCCAAGGAAAAAGACAGGATATTATTTCCAATGTCATGACTTTTAGCTGTAGTAAGTTCTAGAGAGTAATAATCAAATAACAACCTTTTCTAGAGCCATGGCATTGATCTAGAAAATGACTAAAACCATGACTTATTTCTAGTTTAGTGAATTTGGGTTACATAAGTGAAATGCACATGTTGCGACCATACACAGTATCATGAATTAGTGTAATAAAGAAAAAATATGTAATCATAATCATTTTTAGTATTGCAACTTAGTATACAGAAAAAAATTGCGCCATCATGGCCATTCCCAGTTCTAAATGCATGTAATGCAAGATAGAGATCAAAATTATAGTTCATTCCTAGTGCCACAACTTTATTTTCTAGAGGTGAAATGTACAGCCACAAACCTTCTCACTACCGTATCCATCTAATGCAAGAGAAAGACCAAATCCACTGCTCATTCCCATAACTATGATTTTATGTTCTAAAGATGAAATATGTAGCCACGACCATTCCCAATTCCATGATATTCTAAAGTTAGAAAGAAACAAAAATCATGACTTATCCATAAAAAGTCTCAACTTTCAACTTAAAGTTCACACCTAGCCATTCGAGTATAAAAAGTAAAAATTAGAATTTTGAAAAATATTTTTGGGCATGAAAAAAGAAACAAAAAGCTATGGTTTTGGAAGCCTAATTTTACTCAACCCTAGGGGAAGATTCATGAGAAAATATACAACATAAGGCACAAGCATAAACCCTAATGAGAGGGTGTGAATTTCAACCTATCCTAGGTGAAAATCCAGACACGTGACTAAGTATTATAGATTTAGGGTTTGATTCCTAGACAATCTTGAAGGTTATCATTAGGAATCCAAAATTTCATGAGATATGTCTTCAAATATCTTATATGAATTCCTCCCCAATATCAGTCTAAATTAAGGTCTAGGGTTTTTATAATTAATTATGTGTGATGAATGTTTACTAGATGAATTTTATATTTGGATTTTATTATGGTTTTGATATTAATAGATGTGGTATTTATGTAGAATTGAAATTATTATTTAACTATTAGTGGGTTTGTGTGTTCTATCATGGTGGATGGTGACAAGTGAGTTATGAAGCATACTTGTGTATCATGATAAGAAGGAAGTGATAGCCCTTCTAAAAATAATGCATGAGATAAACCTATATTTTAAAACCTGACATCGATCGAGGCATGTTAATCATGTCAGTATAGCACTTATGAAGATAAACGTATGAATACTTTTATAAGCCAATCCATGGTGCAAGTCTTAGAAATAACTAACCCTCATCTGATGTCAATTATTTGTAGAATATTTTTTTAAGTATTTCATCTTTAATATAAGAGTCACATATCATCATGATAGATGGTAATAGGTAAGCAATGAGATATGCATGATTAGAAGTGACTTGAAAGGTGGTGATGGTCCTATGAGTTCTTTTTTGTCATATGACAACTATTCAATATTCAAACTATCAAATATTTGTAGATATTTTGGTGCTTTACAATGTTGTGCATGTAAGAAACGAGCAAAATTATGGATTAATTTCATGACTTATGAGTTTTGGTGAGTTTTGATGAATAATCATGAAATCAATAAGTTTTTAGAATTGTTTGGTAGAGGGGGTAGAATAATGAATCTTATATAGTTTTTTTCATCCATCCTTGGCTGAAACTCTATCTAATTGCCTTGTACATTATGATCCTACTAACTCTCTAGCACAATCCTTTCATTATATGACACATTCTTAGTGGCTACAATATTATCATGAAGTCGGTCATATTTATATCATACAATTTAAATTGTTGTAACATTAATTCTATATCACATCAATCAAGTATCCCACTATTTCTTAAGGCATGATTAAGTTTAATAACCATAATTTCATTTTTAATATGGCTCTATCGACTCAAGTTAGACCTATAGATTTTTTACAAAGCTACAAATTTTGAGCTACAGAAAGTTACATAGCCAAAACTACTCATGCTATAGTCATGGCTATTATTCAAAGCTACAACTTTTGGGATACTAAAAGTTATGAAATATATTACTCGAGTGTGACTATTTTTCAATGTTATAATTCCTATCCTCAAATAAAGGCAAAGCCATAACTTTTACAATCACGTTGATTTCAAATTCCAAAACATTCTTATAGCACTACTTCAACATGAAGTATGAGAGAAGAGAGAGTCAAAACTAGGTCCACCCTTAGTGTTGTAGACACTTGAAGACATATGAAGGATCAATTTTATACCATGGTCATTTCCTAGCACTACAATTATATGATACGCAAGTCCTTCTAAGTGTCATGATTATATCATAGTGCCACAACTATATAATAATCAAAAAAGACCTGTGCAAAAAATAGTAACTTTATCATAATATTGTGGCCATATATCAATATAAGAAGTCCTTCACCATATCATGGTTATTTCTTAGCATAGTAAACCTTTATTAAAGATAAAAAAGGCAAACACATGAAGCCACGACCACTTCATAATGCCATGACTTCATGTCATAAAGATATTAGGCCCAGGTCATGGTCATTACCAACAATGTAACTTTGTATTACAAAAAATTGAGATGTTGTCTAGAGTCATAACTAATTCCTAGAGTCTCGACCTCAAACTTAAAATATGAAAGCCGAAGTGATGACTTTCTTTTGAATGTCATGACTTCCTACTTGGAGTAATATAAAATTGCTCTAATATAAAAATGGAAGATAGCGAATTATAAAAGAATCTCTCTCTCATTCTTCTTTCTCTCTCCACATAACAAGCAAAGCCATGAATACTATCAAACCCTAAGGGTGAATTTTGCTCACTCTATGAGGTTCACAAGCAAGCAAATGACATGAGACTTAGTGTAATCCCTAGAGTTTAGAGGTACAGTTCATAAACCCATATCTCTAAGGTAGATTTGGGAATTTGTACAAAAATAGTATGAGTCTAGGGTTTATGTAATTTAAATATATGTGATATTATATTGGTTTTTATATATGAATAAATATTATTGATTTTTTTTTGTATTATATGGATATTAATGAATGGTGATTAAATAAAACTTAAACTAGGGTTTTAACTATTATGAGTTTGTGTCAGATTATCATAATTGATGGTGATAGGTAAACCACGAGGTTCACTCATGCATACAATAGGAAGGAAGTGATAGTCCTTCTGACTATGATGCATGAGATAAACCTATATGTTAAAATCCAAAATTTAGATATATTAATCATCATTAGTATGATGCTTATGAAGTTGAAAGTATAAAAACTTTTAAATGTCAATCCATTATATATGTCTTAAAGAACTAGTTGTCAATTAGAATGGATATTATATAGAATATTTTCCAAAAGGGTCCACCTTTAATGTGGAAGTCACATTATCATTGAGGATGATGGTGATAGGTAATCCTCAATATATATGTGAATGAGTGATGACTCACAAGGTGGTGACATCACTTACAAGTTCTTTTTACTCATATGGTCCCCACCAATAAACATTGAGAAAAAAATATGTTAATTATGTGAGTATGGTACTTATGAAGTTGAAAGTATAAACACTTATAAACTATGTCAATCTTTAATCTTTATGATATCTAAGGGTGGAAAATAAGAGTGTGTGTATGAAATAACCATTAAGAGTAGTTGATGAAGTTGCCTAAAAAGTATGAGATTATGAGTGACTCTTCAGTAGAGATGAATTATTATTTTAGCGGTGACATACTCTAGGGGGATAACTATGAAAAGATTATTGTTAGAATATGCTCAATGGTGATAACTATCTTGTACGCTATTATGGTATGTAGTCACCGCATAATACCTCAACTTTTATTATGTGTCTAACATAATATAAGTCGAGAAACTTAAACATTATCATATAGATTAAATGAATAAAATCATAGACCTAAGATTGTCTTTCAATCTGAATATCAATTTTATTGAAAATTAGTTATCTCACTGTTGAATAATCAAACTGCAAATATAATATCTATGAAATTGATATTTAGACAAAATCTTACTTTATTACATGTATGACCTATGTATTTACAAACCTATATTGATATGATATTCTGACTAATAATCTTTTGAAAAATCACCAAACCAATAAATTTAAATAGATAAAAAAATCATAACAAATTTTTTTGTGCAATTACTAAGGATTATTTAATTAGTTTGGATAGTAAAAGTGAGTTGACATAATTATCCTTATAAAAAGATACTTTTTTTAGTAGTTTAGATAGCATTATATTTGATAAATCTACTGAATCTAGTTACTAAGTCTTATTAATTTGTTTGAAAGTGGTAGTTGTATTTTGCATTTTTGTGTGTATCTTTTCTTTTTTTTAGCTACTAATCTACAAAGTAAGAATGTATAGTCAATCTTTCTCTAAATACCTAAGGAACTATCTTTAAAATTAGTTAATTGAGTAGAATGAAGTAAATGAAATTCATTTTTGAAAATATGTAATAGAAGTAAGCAAAAACATTTCAAATTATCATTATAATGAGACTTATCATGTTCAAGAAAGTGACATGAATTATGAACCTCATGTCAATCCGTATCAACTCTATTATTAGTCAGTAGAGAGTTAAGAAAATTGGGGGTATAGAAACCATAAAGAGATGATATTTTATAAATATCAACCATCTTAAAAATCTTATTAGTGAGCTAGACTTGAAGAATTGTTGAGTGAATTGATAAGAAAGAATGTTGCTGAGGAAGAAATGTTGAGACAATTTAAGAAAAAATATAAAGTCATAGATTGGGTTAAATCTCGATAAAATGTTTCATCAAATATCCATATGGCTAATGTAGAAATAGTTATGGTTGAAAATCTAGAACTTAAAATTAAAGATATGGCCTTAATTATTCAAGAAGAAGATGATGAAGTAAGTGATGAAATTTCTATGATTAATATAGAAATAATTGAGATAGAAAAACTTGAAGAGAAAATCAAAGATATGTCCTTAATTGTTTAAGAATTAGAAGTTAAAGCAAATGATGAAATTTTTGTGACTAATATCATGGCTTGTGGTAAAAAATTTTGAAGAGAAAATCCAAGATATGGCCTCAATTATTCAAGAAGAAAAAAATGAGGTGAGCATCGAAATCTTTGTGGCTAATACAGAGATACCTTGTGGTAGAAAAGCTTGAATAAAAAAAATCAAAGTTACGTTCAATTATCCAAGTAGAAGAATATGAAATGAATCATGAAATTTTGGTGGTTGAAATAGAGAAAGTTATGAATAGAGGTGTCAAACGGGTCTGGTCAGGCTGGCCCGGCCTAGTTATTTCGGGCCTAACCGAGCTGGCGTGCCATGCCTGGCATGGCACGGTTCGGTGAAGGTTAGACCTATCATGGGCCCGCGGCTCGAAATCTGTCGGGTTCGGCCCGGATTGGCTCGGTTCAAGTCTGGCCAAAACCCTAATTTTTTAAAAAAATTAGAATTTCAATGACGCGCCACCACACCACCGTCGCCCTATCGGGGCTCACCGAGCATTGCTCTTCGGGTGTCGGCTCGTCAGGACGTCGTCCCCCATTCATGACCATGCTTGGCAAGTGGTTACCCTTATCGTGCCCACGTGCCAGGCACTCATGCCATGCTTGGCATGGCACTGGGCCGAAATCTCTCGGCATGGCATGGCACGACTGGTGCCGAGGATAAGCCTGGCATGGGCCCAGGCACGACACTGTAGCATGTCATGTCGAGCTCGGGCCGGGCCATGGCCATCCCCGCCCGTTTGACACCTCTAGTTGTGAAAGAGTATGAGCAAGATGCTGAAAAAAGCAAAGATACTTAGTAATCTCAAAGCAAGGGAGAAAACAAAGAAGATGAACCTCATCCAAACTATTTTTATGGATGATGATATTGAGATAATCACTTATTCAGCATCCACTAGTAATACCAAAAGTACAAGAAAGAAAGAAGTAAAACAATATACTAAAAAAGTTAGCATGCACATTAGAGATCTTTGATTGAGAGAGAAATATTTTGAAAATCTAGCTATGGACATTAAACATAGCATTGTTTAGAAGACAATTATTCAATATTCATATTATCAAATATTCTTGTATATTTTTGGTAGTTTATAATAATGTTTAGATATGAAAATTAGGATAATATGGGTTGATTTAATGACTTAGTATTTTGGAAAGTTTTGATAAATAACCATAAAATCAATAGGTTTTTGAGGTATTTAGTAGAGAGGGTAGATCTTTGAATCTTGCATTGTTTCAACATTCATTCTTTGGACAAAACTCTAACTAATTGGTTGGGATATTTTCTATACACCATGATCCTATTAACTAATTGGCACAATCTTTTTATTATGCAACATATTCTTAGTAGTTGTAATCTATTCATGGAGTGACAATCATACTTTGCTTAGAAAATTTAAATGGCTATGATATTAATTCTCTTTCACAGTAATTAAATATCCCATTATTGCTCAAAGTTACAACTAAGGTATAAAGACATGACTTTACAAAGCCAAGACTTTTTAGCTATAGAAAATTATAGTGCCACAACTATTCATGTTAAAACAACAATAATTATTTAAATCCATGACTTTTGAGATACTAAATATTACCAAGGATATTACTCAAGTATGAGCATTTCTAAGGATGTAACTTTTATCCTCAAAGGAAGGCATAGTGATGACTTCTTTGCTCAATCTAATTGCCAATGATGTGGCATCTTAATAGTGTCACATCAATATGATATATGAGAGAATAGAAGTTCAGTGTTATGGCTCCAATATCACCATGGATACTTGAGAGATTTAAAAGAAAACTTTTGCACAATAGCTATTTCGTAGTGCTATAACTATATAAAACTCAAGAAGGACTATTACCAATGTTGTAATATCAACACAATACCACAACTATATAACAAAATGAGAAGCATAACTTTTTGGCCACTTCGTAGCATCATGGCCCTTCATGGTATATAAATGGACAAAGACATGAAGTCATGACAAATTTATAGTGCCTAAAATTTGCATTACAAAGATATTAGGCCCAAATCATACTTATTACCGTCACCATGACTTTGTGTTATAGAAAGATCAAGATATAGTCAAGATGCATGATCATTTTCTAGAGTTACTACTACAAGATGAAGAGATGGAGACTGAAATTGCAAAATTCTTCTAAAAGCCATGACTTTCTACTTAGAGTAATACAAGGTTGCTCGAGTATATATGTGGAAGATAAAGAAATTTCTAAAAATCTCTCATTTCTTCTCTTTTCCTTCACATAACAAGTAGAGCTATGAAAACTACCAAACCTTAAAGATGAATTTTACACTCCCTAGGAGTTTTCAAAAGAAAGAAAGAAATGTAATATTAATGTTAATCCTTATAGTTGAGAGGCATTACTTTTAAACCCCTCTTCTCTAGGGATATATTCTAAAATTTGTGCAAAACTAGTGTGAGTCTAGGATTTGTATAATTTGAGATATGTGATGTGAATTATTTTATTTATTAATGAATAAATGGTTTGATTTATTTTATGTTATAGATATTGATGGATGATAATTTAATAGAACTTGAATTAAAGTTTTGACTATTGGTAGGTTTATGTGAGATTTCATGGTGGACGGTGATAGGAAACTGACAAGGCTCGCTCATGCATATGATAGAAAAGAAGTGGCAGCCCTTCCAATTATGATGCACAAGATATAAACTTATATATTGGAACTCAAAATTTAGATATGTTAATTATCATGAGCATGATAAAGCTGAAATTATGAATATTTTTACACATCAATTCATTATACATATCTTAAAAAAACTAATTCTCTATTAGAATAGATATTATACAAAATATTCTTCAAATGAGTTTATCTTTAGTATGAGAATCACATCATCATCAAGGAGAATGATGAAAAGTAGTCCTCGTGGCATGTATGAGTATGTTATGACTCGCAAGATGGTAAAACCCCTAAGAATTAATGTACTTATATGGTTCCCACTGGTTAAACTTTAGAGAACCATACATTAATTGTGCGAGCATGACACTTATAAAGTCAAACATGTTAATACTTACAAACCATGTCGATTTGTGTTTTTTATGATATTTAAGGTAGGATAATAATATTATGCATATGATATAATTATCAAGGGAAGTTGATGAAATTACTTAAAAGATATGTAATTGTGAATGATTCTCAAGCAAAGATGAATTATTATCTTTGTGGTAATATATTGAGAGGACAACTTTGAGAGGATGACCATTAGGATGGGCTTAATAGTCATGACCACATTTTATGTCCTTAAAGTAATGAGTCATTGAACAACACCCTAACTTTTATTTTTTGTCCAATATAATATAAGAAAAATGATTTAAATAGTATCACTTAGACAAAATGAATAAACCATGGACCTAATATTATCTAATTATTCGAGTATCTAATTTACTAATAATAAGTTGTCTCATTATTGAATAATCAAATAGAAAATATAATCACTATGTGATTGATATCTAGATGAAAATATATTTTACTATTTGTACATCTTATGCACTTGTGAATCTTAGTTAATGAGAGACTAAATTTTTAGGACACCACCTAATTGATATAATTAGGTGGTGTAACAAAGTCAAAATATGTTTTTGGCACCATTACCAGTGATTGTTTAGTTTGGTTAGTAAATATAAGTTGATATAATTATTCTTATAAATGGATAATTCCTTTTAACTAATTTAGATAGTATTAATCTTAATAAATATTTGTGAATCTAAAAGCTATATCTTGTTAACTTATTTGAATGTGGATAGTTATTTTTTGGTATTTTTTTGTATCTTTTCTTCCTTTCTTTCTTTTTAGCCACTCATATATAAATTTAGAATGTATAGCCAATATTTTGAAAATTTTATAGCAAAGTATTTTAAAGAGTTACAAGATGAGAATGTAGCATATAAAATGTGTTTTGGGAAATATATAATAGAAGTGAGCGAGAGCATTCCAAATTATAATTATAATGAGACTTATCATACACCAGGAAGTGACTTCTATTACAAATCTTATAGAAACTAGTGTCAACCCTATTATCAATAGGAAGAAAGTTGTGGAGATTAGGGATATGGAATCTATGAAAAGAAGACATATTATCAATCTCAGGCATCTTCATAATCTTATTGGACAACTGAACATTATAGTCTACTGAGAGAATTGAGAAGAGATAACACTCATGTAGAAGAAAATATGAGATAATAGAGATAGATAAAAGAAGCCATAAATTGGGTTATGTCTAAAAAAAGTGATGTATTAAAACTCTCTATATCTAAGGAATGGTTACAGTTGAAAATTTAGTAAAGAAAACTGAGATAAAACCTCAATTATTCAAAGAGAAAATGAATAAGAAAATGATAAAACTTCTAGGGCCAATATGGAGATAATTATAAAAAATAAACTTTGGAGAGAAAATTAAAGACACAGCAATAATTGTTTAAGATGTAGAAGATGAAGTGAATGATAAAATATCTATGACTAATATGGAGATAATTATGATGAAAAATTTTGAATAGGAAATTAAATATATGGCCTCAACTATTCTAAAGGAAGAAGATGGTGCAAATGATGAGATCTTCATATATAGTATAAAGAAAAATTTTGTTGAAAATCTAGAAGAGGAACTCGAAGATAATTTCTCAATTATTCAAGAAGAGGAAGTTGAGGTAAACCATAAAGTTTTGGAGGTTGAATTGGAGAAAGTTGATGAATTGTGTGATTATAAAATTGAAACCCCTAATACCTTTCACAATGTGAAGACTAGGGAAAAAATAAAGAAAAAAAATATATGCAAACTAATTCTTTGTATGAGAGTATAAAGACAATGATTTCTTTATCATCCATGACCGATACTAAAAGGACAAGAAAGAAAGAAGTAAAACAATATTCTGAGAATATAGCATGGTCGATAACATAGATTTTCAAAGGAGAGAAAGATGTTTTTAAGGTCTAGCTTTAGATGTTAAACATAGTGCTGCTTGGTAGGCAACCCAAAAATTTTGTTGTTGCTTATATGATGAATTGTGATTGTTCTGGGAATAAGAATTGCATGTGCATATTTATACTTAAACTGGAAAATGATTAAGAATTGCATGTATATATTTATACCCCATATACAAAAAAATAGAAAATTCAAACCAACAACCATTTAGATTTTTTTGCCTAGACTTATGGTAGTTTTTAAGAGTTATGACTTTGTTGTTACAAAAAAAAAAGTGTTCATTAGAATTTGCATGACAAAGCTACAATAGTTTTTCGGAGCCACAACTTTGGTAGTATAGAAACAAAACATCATAGAAGTTATATGACAAGGCCTTGGTAAATTTTCATAGTCATTACTTTTTTTACTATAGAAAGAAAAGCATTACAGAAGCTATATGGAAAAGTCATAACTTTGATACAATATTGTAGCTTGGAAGGTATTGCTTGTTATGATGCAACCTTTCATTTATAAAAAAAAACAAACCCATAGAGTCATAACATTTAATTACTAGGTCACGATTATAGATACCTAACCTTCAATTCACCTCCTCAAAAAGGCCCTAATTTTCTACCCACGTTGTGAAAATCCACACTAAATCCTTTCAGCTTGTTGATTCAATAATGAAAGAAAGAATATTATCAAAGAAAAACATCATAGAGATGAGACACAAGGAGAAAGGGAAGAGACATAAACCTAGCATCGAAAAATTTCCACCAAAAGTGATGGTGCCCAAGGTGAGTTTTTTCATAGTGATGGGTAAAAATGGATGGACTTCGTGCTTAGAAAAAAAAAGATTTATTGGAGAGAGGAGATTCAACCAAATCCATTCCTCCCTTTAGTTATATTATTAGAAATCATAATTGGATATTATTTTATTATACGCAAAGAGAATTGGGGAACATGTGCTTTGTGATAGGGATCTGATTCGCTTTGATAGGAAAATCATCAATAAGCTACTTGGATTTCTAGTTATCACTAAATTATTAATGAATGGTAAGGGCACATGAATAGTGATGTCAAAAAACATATATGAATATTTGATGAGGGGAAAACTCATGGAGGTGAGTAATATTTGGTTGTATTATATATACTCATTTTTTTACCCACTCTCTATATTTTTATGAGTATTCCAAAAAGAGTGATACTATCATATGAAAATCATCTTTGGGTACTACTTTGATTTGTACAATATTTTATAGAATTCAATATTCATGTTCTTTAATTGTGAATTTTCTACCTACTAATTCATCATTCCCTTATTAGTTTACCTTGTTAACCAAGGGATTTTCTATAGATGGACAAGTTGATCCAATGTGTCTTGTAATATATTCCCTAATATTATCTGGCATAAAGAGAAAAATTGAAGGAGACAGAAAAGAGAATAAGTCAATGCTTGAATGAGAAGAACCATTTAAATTTTGGGAAGAAGGCCCATTATGCACCATGTGTGACACATAAGAGATGGAAATAATGGGAGGATTGCTCAAAGATGAGCTAGCTCGCATTAAACATTCTTTAACTGCACATCATGGTATGTTTATGGATATTTTGCATATTGTAGAAAATATATAGTGGAGTGTAAAGCAAAATAAGGAAGAGCTGAAAAAGGAGATTTATTCTCTATGTACAAGAGAAGTGTAAGAGATTGGAAAGAATGATGAGAAGTGGGAAAAGAATCTCTATAAAAAAGATATGACTTTTATCACAATGCAAAAAAAAAATTTGAAGATTAGATCTATAAACTCTTACAAGAAGGAATGAGACACGTAGATATTAGATTGATGGGAAATACCAAATCATTTGAAATTTTATACAAAATAGTTGTAGTGGATTTAAAAAGAGTAATGGAGAAAATAGACAAAGTTAATCTTGGTGAAATGTCATATAGGGTGTGTTAGTAGATGGATAAAAAAGGATAGTGCAAACCAAAAAAATATATTTTTATGATGAGAAATTTTGAAGTTGCACTAAATTCAATTGAGCAAAGACTTGAGGATATGTATGACATTTTGGTGAATATATCAGATGAGTTATCTACACAAAGGAGAGATTCAAAAGGGCCATTCATGTTTTTACTGCCATTTGAGCACTTGATGATTGATTTCATTTTGAATGAGTATGATCCTAAAGGAAAATCATACCAGCTACCTCCATCATTGTAGTGATTTGTATTTTTATTATTTATTCTAATATTATAATGATGTACCTATTGTGTAGAATGGATTTGAAATGCTTTATGTTTTTATTTTTCTTTTTTTGAAGGGGGAAATTATTGCTCGATAATGAGTTATTATTTTAGCATGCAATTTTATTCGATATTCAAATAACCAAATATTCTTTTATATTTTGACAGTTTATAATGATGTATAGACTTGAAAATATAGATAATATGGATTGATTTCATAACTTTGATATTTTAGAGAGTTTTCATGAATAGTCATGGCATTAATACAATTTTAGATGTATATAGTTGAGAGGATAGATCATTGAGTATCTTATAGTTTCGGCATCCATTTTTTGTTGAAACCCTACCTAATTAGTTAGGAAATTTCATGTATGTCATGACTCTATCAACTTGTTAAGATAATCTTTCCATTGTGTGACATATTCTTGGTAGTTACAATCTTATAATGGAGTCATATCAATACTTATCTCAAATAATTTAAGTAATTGTGATATTGATTCTCAATCTCAACAACTAAGTAACCTACTAGTACTCAAGGTCACAGCTAATTCCAAGTAGGGTGACTTTATCTCTAATATGACTTGGTAGTCTCAAGTCAGAACTAATGTCTTTTTACAAAACTATAACTTTTGAGCTATAAAAAATTATATAGTTATAACTACTCATACCAAAGCCATGATGATTATTTAAAATCATGACTTTTGGGACTCTAAATGTTACATAGGATATTACTTGAATATGAATATTTTCCATGTCACAACTCTTGTCCTCAAAGGAAGGCATAGCTAGGACTTATACACTTAAGCTAATTACCAATACTACAGCATCCTAGTAGTATTGTGGCAATATGATATTTAAGAGAAGAGAAGAAAAGTGCTACATCCACCCACAACGACATAAATTCTAAAAAGATATGAAAGGAAACTTTTGCACCATGGTCATTTTGTAGTATTGTGACTATAACTAACATATGAATGACTTTCTTAGTACCGCAACTATTTCTTTACATCATAACCATATAAAACTTAAGAATGACCATTTCCAATGTCATAGACTTTACACAATGCTATGATAATATAACAAAATAAAAAGTCATCCCTATTTCATAGCCACTTCTCAGCATCGAGGTCTTTTATAGAATATAAATGGACAAAGGCATGAATCCATGATAATTTCATAGTATCGTGAATTTGTGTTATAGAGACATTAGGCTCGAGTCATGATCATTACCAGCAATATAACTTTGTGTTATAGAAAGATCAAGATGTAGATGAGAGTTGTGATTATTTTCTAGAGTCACAACTTTAAGCTGAAAAGATAAAGGCTAAAGTTGCAGTCTTATTTTAAAAAAATCAACTTTTTACTTATAGTAATGCTCGATCACCCAAGTATAAAAGTAGAATACAAAAATTTTTCAAAAATCTTTCATTTCTCTTCTTCTCTTTCATGCAACAAGCAAAGTCATAACAACTATGAAATCCTAAAAATCAATTTCACACTCTTTAGAGGCTCCACAAGCATGAAAGAGATATAAGATTAATGCAAATCTTTAAAGCTAGGGGGCATGGCTCTCAAACCCCTCTCCTCTAGAGATTCATTCAAGAATATTTACCAAACTAGAATGAGTCTAGGGTTTATTTAAATTGAGATATGTGATACAAATTAGTTTTATATAATGAATAGTTTGATCTATTATATATTATGTATATTGATGGATGGTAATTAAATAGAACTTAAATTATGATTTTGACTATTAGTAAGTTTGTGTAAGATTATCATGATAAATTATGATCAATAACCCATGGGGCTGACTCATACAAATGGTAGCAAGGAAGTGACATCCAAAAGTATGAGTACTTTTATACGTCAATCCATTGTATACATTTTAAATGAATTAGTTCTTGATTTGGATAGATATTATATAGAATATTCTTTCAATGGGTTCATCTTTAGTGTGTGAGTCACATCATCATTGAGAAGGATAGTGATAGAAAATCCTAAGAACATGCTCTAGTATGTTGTAACTCACAAGGTGATGACAATCCTTATGAGTTACCTATACTTGTATGATTCCCATTGGTAAAATTTGAGAGAAACATATATTAATTATGCAAGTATGGTGCTTATGAAGCTAAAAGTGCAAAAACTTACAAATTATGTCAACTTGTAGTTTTTATAACATATGAGGTTGGAGAATAAAAGAGTGCTTATAAAACAACAATCAATGATAGGTGATGAAGTTACCTAAAATATATAAGAATGTGAATGATTCTTAACCATATATGAATTATTATACCAGAGATGATATACCGAGTAGAAATTTGTGAGGGGACCACCATTGGGATGAGATCAATGGTGACAACTATCTTGTATATCATTAGGGAAATAAGTCATTACACAACACCATAAACTTTATTATGTATCCAACATAATATAATTTGAACAACTTAAACAATATCACGTTAATTAAATGAATAAATTATTGACCTAAGATTATTTATAATTTGAGTATCCATTTTACTAAAAATGGGGTGTCTCATTGTTGAATAAGTGAACTGGCAATAAATTTTTTTAGGATTGATATCTATATAAAAATATATTTTACTACTTGTATGACTTTTGTACTTGTGGATCTCGGTTGATAGGCAATCCTAAGAACATGCACGAGTATGTTGTGACTCACAATGTAGTGAAAACCCTTATGATTTGCCTATACTAGTATAGTTCCCACCAGTAAAACTTGAGAGAAGCATATATTAAATTATATGAGTATGGTTCTTATGAAACTGAAAGTGAAAATACTTATAAACCATAATAATTTGTGATCTTTATGATATTTGAGATCAGAGAATAAGAGTATGCATATAAAGTAACTTTCAATTATAGTTGATGAAGTTACTCAAAAAGTATAGAATTGTCAATGATTATTGACCAAAGATGAATTTTTGTCTTAATGGTGATATACCAACTATGCAATTATGAGGGGACCACCATTAAGATGGGCGCAATGATGATAATAATCATGTATGCCATTAGAAAAGAAAATCATTGCACAATACTCCCAACCTTTATTATGTGTCCAACTTAATATAAGTTGAGTGACTTAAATAATATTACATAGATTAAATGTATAAACCATAGACCTAAGATTATCAAAGAATTCCAAGTATCTATTTTACTAAAATGGGTTATCTCATCATTATTGAATAACTAAACTACCAATATACTTCCTTTGGGATTGATATTTGGCTGAAAGTCCATTTTACTACTTATATAACTCATATATTTTTGTATCTCAATTGATGAGATACTTGTGTTAATTAGCTTTTGGGATACTGCTTAACTTATAAAATTAGACAATATAATAAATTGATAATAGCAACCCAAGAATTTTTTTTGCTTCTTATGTATTTAAGTATGATTATTGTGAGAACAACTTTTATATGTATATATATGGACTTGTAAATAACTATCAAGCAGAGTTAATTTATTATTTCAATGGTATAGTATCAAAGAGAAAATTATGATGGGATCAACATTGAGTAAGATCTAATAGTTGATAACTACCTTGTATACCAATAGAAAACTAGAATATTTTGACAATTTATTATTTCAATAATGAAGCTTAATAATATTCAAACAATTTAGATAAGTCACCAAGCATAATGGAATGTACCAATCATAGAATTTAAGAATCTTACCTCAAACTCAATCGTATCTTTTCAACTAGAGTGAGTAGTAGTTGATTGATAATTAATTGATCAAACTATCTACATAATTCCCATGAGATCGATATATGGATGAAAAGTCTACTTTACTTTTTCATATTTCCTATGAAAAATCTTTTGATAAGTAATAAATAATTCAACAAAAAATCTATACAATCTAAAGCTTTAAACAATTACATTCACTATTGAATACAATATAAATTTTTATTTTTATCCTCCAAAGTATAGTATCCACATTTTGCAATTTCCCTTCATGTGTCATCTAAAAATTTCTTTCCCTTCAGATATAGTATATCGATGGAATAAACATGGCTTTCCATACTATATTCAATGCAAAGTTGGCAACATAATGGGCCTTCATGCATCTGAGACAGGTGGGAATGGACTTGATCTCCTCTATAATTTTGGTCCAGCTTTTTAGATTTTCCAATATTTATTTGTAAAAAATTGCTTTGAAAAAATACATGCTTCTTAAAAGATTCTGAATTTGTGCAGAATTCATAATTTAAGTTCTTTGATTTTCCAAATAGTTGGTCTTTAGTTCTGATTCGCCCGCATTTAGTAATCCATAGAGTTACTGCATGCTTGTGGATGTTGTTTGGTTTGGGAACCAAATGCTTGTAGTCAATGCTTTCTTCTTCCTTGTATTATTGTCAAACAGGAAGTTGTATGCATTCGATACTATTTTCTCATCCTTGGCCTATTTAGTGATTAATTCTTTTTCTTTTTTTTATTCCCAGCTTTATCAACTAGGATGTCCCTAGTAGATATTAGAGATTTCCAGAAGGGGAAATCCTCTTTGGATATTTGAACTTCCCAAATGTTTTGGTAATTCAAATAAATGTGGTATACCGGCTAATCCAAAGGGCATCCTTCTTCATGTTAATTCTCCATAGTGTTTTAACAAAAAAGGCTTTATTCTAGAAAAATAAATTAAGGATGCCCAACCCACCTAGAGAGGTGGGCCGACAGACTTTATGCCAGGGGGCTTTGGGACTGAATCTTCCAGATTTTGGGCCTCCCCATAAAAATCTTCTACAAGCGCTCTTGATTGCATTTATTATTGAAGAGCGTAAGAGAAAAACCAAAAACCAATACCCTTCATTGCCTTGGATTAGTGTGCCTAATAGTTCCAACCTTCTCGCGATTGGTAGGATCTTATTTGCCATTTGGTGGATATTTATGGTTATTTTTATCAATAAGGCAGAGAAACATGATGTAATCAACCAGAAAAAATGATAATGGAACTCCAAGGGATACAAAAGGAAGGGACCCTTCTGTGAAAATAGAGAGCATTAAAATATCTTCATGATTAGTTAAAACTCCCCCAAAGAAGATGTTTGATTTGGAAAAGTTTATGTGTAGTCCGGATGTTGCGGTAAATTCTTTTAACATATTCATATTAATTCTTAAGGGGAGGGGGGGTCTCCCATTGAGAATATATATAGGTCATCAACATACATAAGATGTGAGATATTTATCTCGAAGCAACCCGAGTGAAAAGAGAATTGCTCTAATTGCGTTGCAAATGATTATTACCTCGATAGATATTCTATGCATATAGCAAATAAATAAAGAGATGATGGGTCTCCTTGCCTCGGTCCTTTATTTTTCATTAAAAAATTTATGCATTTTTTTGTTAATTGCAATTGAGAAAGAGGTAGTAGAGACACGTTCATGCACTATTTCAATGAATTTCCATGGAAAATTTAATCTCTCCAAGACTTCAATCAAAAATTCCCAATTTACAATGTCAAAGGCTTTCTGAAGATCGATCTTTAGAAAGCAACATGGAGATATTCTCTTTCTTGCATACCTCCTTATTAGGCTTTAGGCAATGAGAAAGTTATTGAGATAAACTGACCCTTAACATCGCCCCTTGGGTGAGATCAAAGATAATATCCAAAACTTCTTTTAGTCTTGAGGTAATTAGTTTTGAGACCAACTTGTATATCACATTACAACATGATATAGGCATATAATCCCTCACAGAAGATGCATGAGAGGATTTAGGCACTAGCATTATATAAGCATGATTTAATTACCTTAGCATCCTTTTGGAGTGAAAGAAGTTTTGTATGGATTTTATGATGTCTTCTCCGATTATACTCCATGAATTCTTAAAGAATTCTATTGTATACCCATCATGCCCATGTGATTTAGAGCTACCCATACTAAATAGGGCCAATTTGATCTCTTTCGTCGTGAAGTCCAAGTTTAGCATACTGTGATCTTCCTGTTTTAGTGTTCTTCCTTCTCTATGTATTATTTTGCAATATTTACCCTCTCTTTTGAAATTCCCATGAGATCCTTGTAGTATTTGACAAATACTCTCTTGGGAGATAGTAAAACTACAATCTTCTTTTGTCATCGTTAAGATCTTACTTCTTTGCAATTTGGCATTTGTCAAGGCATAGAAGAGTTTCGTATACCTATCTTTTTGCTTGAGATACCTTATTTTAGCCTTCTGTCTAAGAAAAGATAGCTCCTCTTCTAGTTTTATCATTTTTAGTCTACTATCAACCTTATCCTCTTTAAGTGCTTACGTAGGCGATTATAGGATTTTCTCCTACACAGCATGGAGAGTGTTCCTAGCAAGATAGAATCTTGCACTGATGTGTCCAAAGTGCATATCATTCAGCTTCTTTAAGGGGGCTCTTTAAAAGTTTTAATTTACCAACCAGTTGGAATATTTGACCCTGTCACATTACTTTCCCATTCCCTTGACAATATTTGATTATAATTAGATTACTTCAATCATATATTGCAGAATTTGAAAGATACTCTCATATCCTGACCTTCTATCTCTATAGTCATAATTACTAAATAGTGATCCAAGAAAATTTCTAGAGGCACCAACTATACATGACTGTCTAGACACAGGTTTGCTCATTCATGATTAATCATTGCTCTGTCTATTTTATTGGATACACATCCATTAGTGATTAGTCCAAGTGAATTAGCTACATGAGGAGGGGAGGTCCTCAAGACTTAGAGCTGATAAATACTTTATAAGTCTAGGCATTCATATTGGTGATCACTCTACCCCCTATCTTATCAAGCCTAGAGAGCGGGGAATTAAAATCTCCCATTACAACCCAAGGGGAGGATTCATATAAACTTTTAGCTATTAGATGCTCTCATAAGGTCCTTCTAGTAACAATGAAGTGTTGGTCATATACAATCAATAGTCTGAAACTTAGTCTACTCCTTTTATCTAGTACCCTCAAATATATATGTTGGGGGGTGGTAGAAAGCATGCAGAATTCTGTAGTGGCTTTATTCCACAACACCATGACTCTTTCATTCTGGTGGGTAGAGAAATTATCCAAGGACTCATACCCTTTGAATTTCATTTTTATAGCCATGCTAATTTTTCAGAGATAAGTTTCACCTCAAAGATGGAAAAGACGTCTATGTGGTAGGCCTTGAGTGTCCAGTGGACTTCTTTATGTTTAATGGGGCAATTGAAACCCCTAATATTTTAGCTAGCAATCTTCATAGAACACGTGGCTATTGGGCTTAGACTTCTGCCCCATTATAATGTCAGTAAAGCCTTCATGAGAGAGGGACCAATCTTCTAATCTTTTCTAGATTATCAAGTATATAAAGCTTAGTTCCAAGGGTCCTCTTTGAGATAGAGCCTCTTAGATTTTATAGCATTTAACCCTCTTTTAGTGAGTCCCATGCAACCCATTAGCCACTGATACACTACCCTAATACATGTTCATTTCCTAGTCCCAATACATATTTCTATAACCCAAATACATATCTCAATCTCGGTACATGAACATATTTTTTCCTCGATACATAATGTTGCCCCAATACATATTTTTGCCCTAATACATATAGCAACTCCAATATATATTTTTTGTCTCAATACATATATCAATCCTGATACATATTTCATTCCCAATACATACAAATACATCAACCCTGATACATGTTCTAGTCTCGAGACCCATTCCAATACTTGTTCCCTCATTACCATTCCAGATTCATATTTCAGTCCCAACACATAGATTAGCCTCACAACTTTAAGCCCATTAATCCACTGATGACCAAATGAGATACCCCTATGTCTTATAAAGACCCAGACATAGGACCAACATAGGCATACCCCTCCACTTACATGGTTTTCTTCTGCCTTTTTTCATAGAATACTTTTAGATTCCTCATAGATTTTGCCATACGAGTTATATGTTCCATTTATACATGCATAACACACAATACAAGTCATGCCACCCATAGTATATTTCCCAGTACATTCTCACAATACATGCCAGACTTCCCTTACGTGTATAGAAGTGCAAGCACACATTGCTTCATTTACACATCAGAATCCCATCAATTCCTATACATAGATTTTCCCAACATACACAATAGAAGTCCCAACAATTTCCTCCATACAATCATGTAGTTCATATATGCATATGTTATTCCAGTCACCACATTGGTGAATAAACCATAAAGATATTTCATCTCTCCATCCATTTCTACCATGCCAAACACACAGCATAACCACACCCTAGGATACCCTCACCCCACCCAAATAGGCCCTTAGATAGTGTTCAGAAAAGGCCAGAATATGCCTCCTCTTCAGCCACCCACCAAAACTCCAACATAGAATTCTCCTAAGTGTACATATTATTAAACATTGATTGCCCTTAGATAGTATTCAGACCATGGGAGCATTCTCCTTTATAACTCATCCTTCATCTTGCCTTTATTTCATAGATTTAGAAAATGCCCTTTTTTAGGAGTAGTAGGGTCCTTCCTCTTCTTCTTTGCTTTGACAAGAATAAATTCCTCCTTTTTTGCCATCATTTGTTTCCCATTTTCTGTCTCTGCATTCATCTAGTGACTTTCTATCCTTGTGGTTTCCACAATTGTGTTGCTTTTTAGTGACTTCTCCTTTTCTAGCAAAGGGCTTCCTTCCTGCTCTCCATAAGTATTTCCACTCCTTAGAAAGGATGTTGAGCTTAGAGGATGGAGTTGTTCAGCCTCTTTCTCACTATTCTTCTTTCAGAAATTACTAACCATATGACCAAACATAGAATAGAATTTACAAAAAGAAGGCAATTATTCATAGAGTATCGACTGGATGATTTTTGATCCATCCAGAAAGTTAAGGGTTATTTCATTAAGTCTATCTTCATTTAAGTCAATCTCAACTAACACCCTAACAAATGATATTCTTGAAATGTTAGAGGTTAGTTTATTCATATGAAAGGGATGCCCTATACAGCTCACAACTTTGCTCAGTCCTAGTAAGTTCCACAAATGGATAGAGAAATTTGGGAATTTCACCCAAATTGGAATTTTAGTCATTTTATTTAAGCCATAATGGAAACCCACATTGAAAGGTTTGATATATAATGGTCTCCCATAGAATAAATACAGGCCATACTTCAATACCTCTTCCATATCTTCTACATTTCTGAATTTAAAAAATATTCATCCACTTGGGTGCTGTATGGATTGTGCTTCCGACCATTATTCCTCCATAAACTTTTTGAGGAGTGCCTGCCCGAGGTTTCTTGTTACAAAGTATCCCCACCTTGTAGTTTTCCCAAGACACTACCCATGGAGTAGGTCCTCAGTTTCAAAGTGGGTGTTTCCAGGCATCTTAGGAGGCAAGAAGGACAATTTGGTAGTGTTTGCCAAAGTCCTATTTCCCGAGAAAACACTACTCCATGAAATTTTATTATTCCAATAGGTCTTGGGGGGGGGGGGGGGGTCAGTGACCTTTTTTCCTTTGTCAACCAACCCATTAAGCACATTTTCATTATCATTGGGGGAGGATGGGGAACCATCCCATGTTCCATTTCTATATATGGAACAAGGGATGGTTTTCACTAATACTATTATATCATAACTATAAAGCTAGGCTTCAACTCAAAGAAGTTCACTTGTATTGGTTATATTTGAATCTTATAGTAGATATCCATCAATATTGATCATCAATAGTTTTCTAATCTTAGGTGAGTAATGAGTTCTTGGATAGCTTGTTTTGTACCCCCTTAGTTATTTTTATTGTTGTCATTATATTCCCCTCAGTTATATGTCTCAAAATAGGTCTTATTCTCTCAATTTATTAGTCAATAGATGTTAACTTAATCTCATATCTTTGGCTCATACAAGTGTGATGGCTGCAAAAAAAATAAAAAAAATAAACACACACAAAGCAAATAGTAAGTAAAAATTATTATTAAACTAACTAGAAATAAAATTATCCTTTTATATAGATAATTATGCAACTCAAGTTAACCAATCAAACTGAAATGATGGTGCCAAAAACTTGTTATGATTTTGTTAAGTCCCAAAATTTATTGGTTATAATATGATCCAATAAGTTCACTGGGCAATTGATTTTTTCTTATATAGATCTATAAGTATATAAGTTATATATATATATATATATAGTAAAAAGGATTGTAAGTTAATATATAGATCTCATAACAATTATGTGAGCAATTTAACTAATCAATAGTAAACTAATAGTTTCTTGGATTGAATTGATAAACTTGAGTCTATAAAAGATACTTAAACTCTAGGTTTGGCTTGCTTCTTTTTTTATAATAAAATGTTTATATTTTAAAGGCAATCTTATGGTATATTATCGAATGAAAATTGAAAGATATATTGGTATGGATTTAGCTATTTGTAATCATGACATACAAGATAGTTATCATCATTGGATCATCATTACCATTTACCAATGATGATCCCCTCATAGTTTTGTTTTTAAAATCTCACTACCAAAACTATTTTTATTTCATTCTTGGGTTATTCACATGTCTACTCACAAAATATTATGTTTATACTTTTAGTTTCGTAAGTATCATATTCATATTAATTAATATACATCTTCTTATTGATTTTACCTTTGAAAATCCTACAAAAAATTGATTCACAAGATTATGACAACCTTATGAAATACCACCACTTGTGTGTGTCATATGACTTATATAGCATCATTTATCATAACTAACTCATAATTCTCATACTAAGGTAAAACTCCTATGTTACATATCATCATCATACTCGCATCAATTAAACTTACAAAAAATTAAGATTTCTACACATAAGTTTATCTCATGAGATAAAAGTTAAAGGGTTGTTACTTCCTTCGAGTATAATATCCCAAGTAGTCTCATGAATTACCTATCATCATCAATGATGGTGAATATACATAAATCTATATTAGAGTATAACCCTAAATCTTAATTGTAAACAAAATCCACAACTATTAATAATTAAACCATATTATTACTATAAATAAATATTATACAATAACAATTATCATACGCAAGCACGATAAACAAACTCAAGATCTTTATTTAGTCTGACATTAAGAAAGAATTCATATAAGATATTTCATGGTTCATCTTTTTGAATCGAGAATTTACAATAATTGTTAGCATGATGATCTAAATCTCAAAACTTATTCTCAATCAACCACCGCTTGCATTCACCATGAATTTGACCCTAAGCACGGGTTGGAATTAATGCCACTTAAAGTTTTTTATACTATTGACCTCGAAAATTGAATCTTCCTATCTTTATGGAAAACTCTTTTAGTCCCCCTTATACTTTTGGGATCCATCTAGTTACTATACAATTTTTCAAGATGAAAATCATAAATTTAGGTTGATGTCATTACTATGTCATCTCTATGAATCTTTTCTAGAGTAAAAAAAATCATGATTGTAAATAAATATCAAGACTAAGATGATTCATCTCTAGAACTCAAAGTCACAATGATAAGAATATCATGATTAAAATAATTATTCCTAGAACCAATAATTATGGCATAAAGAATATCATGGCTAAGATATTTACTCTCTAGAATATAAAGTTGCGATGGCAATAATATAATGACTGAGACATTTATTATCTGAAACACAAAGTCATTATAGCAAGAATAGTCAAAATTGAGATATTTCCTCAGTAGAGTAAAAAGGTCATGGTAAAAAAATGTGTTGTGCCTAAAAATTACTTGGTGTTTTATGATCTTCACTATGTAACAAATATGTCATAACACTAGAAAATAATATGACTAATTATACTAGTGTGTCACTTAGTTAATGCGACTCCAAGTTAATGTAGCAGCCATGAATAATATATTGTAGAGTAGGGAGGGTTATAATAACTAGGTAATAGAGTCATGACATATAAAGATTATTACAACTTATTTTGTTGAGTCATGACCAAGAAAAACTATCATGACTACTAAGGGACATGTGCTAGTATAATCAAGTTATAACATTGAAAATGCCATGAATTCCTATTTTTTTGTCCGAGTTTCTTTCCACTAAGTTCTTCGATGCTATTTAAATTATATCTGATTTTACTACTATTCATCCAAGTCCATCAAAATTACTAATTAATGAAATTATTTCATTATAAGCTCATTTTTCATACAAATATATAACTAAATTAATACAATTTAACTCAAAAAAGTTAGTATATTGAGTGCCTAATAGTAGCCTAGCACATATGTCACAAGAGCATGTAATAACAGCATGGCTTGGCACATTGGCATATGCGAGCTAGTTTTGGACCATGTTACCAATTCAATATGTCCGAGCTCACATGAGTGACAAAAAAAAATAGCTCATTTCACACTTCTACAAGCATGTAAGCAAAAAAGGGATAGAATGATCATTCAATATTTTAAATTTTTTTATATCAATAGATATGTCATATCTTGCACTACACTTATGTCCATATGGAATAAGAGTAGAGATGGAAAATGTGTCCATATCCGTGGATTTCCAACCCGATCTGATCAGGTCAAACAGTAGAAAATTTCATTGATGACTGGATAAGGGATATGGATAAAATTAAATATTTTTGAATGGATATGGATAGGATATGGATTTATGCATATCCGATTTGAAAGCCATATGGATAAAATCCTTGTACTAGAAGATTGACTTTGGATTGTCCGTCAAGGTGGAACTCAACTTATCTAATGCTAAAAACTATTTTGACTTTTAAAAATATGTTTCCTAGACTTAAGTTGTTTGAGTCACACTATGTGTTTGTGCCGAATGAAGCAGAATAAAAGACTACAAAGGATATTTGTGATAGGTTGGAGTTGTTCTATAATGTCACTGAGTTATTTCTAGGATAAGATATCCCACTACCAATATATTTTTCCTATGATTTGCAAAATTAAAATGACATTGAATGAATGACTCATGTCCTCCAATGTAGTAATTAGTACAATGACAAAGAGTATGGTTGCAAAATTTGATGCATTTTAGAATGTGATCCATAAATTGATAGGTGTTGCTTTGTTGCAGTATTGGACCTTAAGCATAAGATGACTTTGCTTCACTTTTACTTTCCTTTGGTTTATCTAAATAATTTTAGTGAATAAATTAGCAGCATTCAATGACTTTGTTATGAGTTGGTGAAGGAATATTATACTAGAATGTATAAAGAGACTAATACAAAATTTGCAATATATGGAATGGTCACTTCAACTTCAAAATGGAGTTCAATAACTATTAATAGTAATTATCAGTTGTTTGTGAAAGGGATGAAGACTAATAAATCAAATAGTTTCAGAACTAAATTAGAAGTAGACCACTATTTGGAGGAAGATGTTTTGCCTGATAATTCTCAGTTTGATATTTTATTATGATGGAAGTTGAAGGGGGGTAAAGTACCCCCTATCTTGCAAACTATTGCAAGAGGACATATTAGCGATTCCAATATCTATTGTTGCTTTATAGCCTACATTCAATTATAGTGGGAGATTACTGAGCCCTCATCATAATTGACTTTATCTGAAAATGATAGAAGCATTAATGTGTATTCAAAGTTGGTTGTGGAGTGAAGTGAAAAAATATGATGGTAAATATATTTTATTGATTATTTTATTTTTATTTACCTAGAATTTCATAATATTTGTAAAATTTTAATATTAGTTTGATTTTTATATATATTTTTCTAGGTGGAGATGACTTGTTTGTTTTAGATAATTATCCATCAATTTATGAAGAAGATATTCACGTTTATGATGAAGGTATTAACTTTTATAACTAATAAATTTTAATTCATATTGCAATTTAAGTATTCAAATATTAAATTATTTTTTTTATAATTGTAGGATCTAAAAATACGCATGATTGATGACGACATTTTCATCAACTTTTATGAAGGTGTCTAGCAAACTTTGTTGAAACATTGTTTAAGATGAAAAACATTTTGAATTTGTCACTTGATACATATATTTTGATTTGTGATATTTTATTAACTTTAAACTTTGATTTATATACTTAAATTTATGAATCATAAAGTTATATTTGTTGTCATAGATTAGTAAAAAATATCTCAGTGTCGCATGGATAAATATGATATCCATAGAGAACATCTGAAATCTGATAGATATGATATGGATTTAGATTTTTTTTATCCACAGTATATGAATATGGATATAGATATATTATTTTTATTTAGGATCGGATATAGATTTTAAATATGGATATGGATCCAAATCCAATCTGATGTCATTTTTAAATATTAGTAGTGAATTTAAATAATATTGATAATACATATATACTACATATCAAAATTCTAATATTAGGTATAAAATTTCTAATATTAGCCTATCAATAGGTGGGCAACATATGAATCTAATATTAGGTATGCTGAATTGCAATAATGTTTAACTGTAAGTTAAAATTTTTTAGGTTTAATGATTTGCATAGACTATAAAATTCTTATTGATTGGTTGATATTATAATATATTATATTTTCAAATATATTTTAATAAGAAACTAATTTTAAGTTGGCATGTATTGTTATCTTAATGATGTAACACATAAATATAAAATAAAATATCTCAACTAGGGAACCCTCACTAATGGTTATTACAAATAAACTTATTGCAACACCATTATTTATAGTATTACTAAATGTGATACCTTCTATTTTATTTTATATTTTATATTTATTAAATATTCCCATAAGACATTCACTTATAATTGACTCGACATTGAAGATGTAAATCTCATAAAATTATCATATTTCTTATTTAGTTTTCTGTTACAATCAACATATCAGATTGTGATAGATGCAAAAAGTATGTCATCATGATTAGTTCATATATCATACATCACTAATACTGCTCATATATATTTTCTTACATCATTAATTATTAAGGGCTCAAGAAAATTATATTTTTTTCTAATATTTTTCCTACACATCAACCAAGGGATCTTATAATATGTGGGTTGGATGTAATTTTACATATAATGTAATAGTCTATGATTTTTTTATAAATTTTACTGGAATACTTATACTGGTAATTATTCTTGTTATTCTTTCTTTTGCAAATTGATAATTATAAATAATGAGGTCACTGGACTTGAAATAAATCCAAATTTAATAATGTAAGAGATGAGCTAAATGTACTTAGGATCTAATACACCATTTTTTTTGTGCATTGTATAACATATCTCCATAGGTATCCCATCATACCACTAATTTTGCAACTATATATTTTTTTATAATATTTATTTTATACAAAATCTTCTTCTGCTCCTTTAATATTTGCTTTGAAGTGTATTAAAGTGAATCAAAATTATAGAAGTTTTACTATTAAGCCTAAGTTTTTTAGGTGCATGAAAAAAAATTGGTTTATGGGACAAATCAGATAATGTCTTTTTAAAAAAAATTCATTTTAGTTAAATTCATTTTAAATTCATTCATTTTAAATTTAGTTATCGTTATCTAAGTCAAATTCATTTTAAATTTCAATTCATTTTAATTAAATTCATTAGTGTCTTTTTTATTACTATTAAATTCATTTAATAGTTGTAGGAGTTGAAAGAGAATGTTTTATTATTTTTTTTATTAATTCTATTATATATAATTAAAACAAAAAAAAAATATGAGTAGTAATCATATGTGTACCTTACAAAATTAAAATAACAAGCATTGCATTTTGATAATTCTGTTGTTTGTTAGACCATACAGCATCATCAATTATGATTAATCAAAATTGTATATATAATTATATTATTTAGAAATAAAATAAACTAAAAAATGACTATGAATCTTAAAGAATCAAAGATAAAAAAATTTGAATGGTAATATCTATTTATAAAAAATGTATAAACTTATAATTTTTTACCATTACTTGCTAGATTTGGCTTTGGGTTGGGTTTCTGCCTAACATACAGGCATTACCCAAGTTTGTTTTATCACTTGGGCTAGATTTGGCTTCGGGGACTTGGGGTGCCCCCCAAGCCCAGCTTGACACTACCCACATAAATGGGTCATGTCATTGATCGTGTTAGGGCCACCTAACTTGTTTGTCACCTCTATCCTTTAGACTTGTCATTTTAATTGATTCTGCCTTGATATTTGTTTTTCCCTTGCTTTTTGTAATAAGAGACAGTGTCGTTGGTTCTCTTTCCTTATTTTACTTCTCAATGAACAACAAGGCTTCAACAACCACGTCAAATTATAACTTTTTTCATTGCATGAGTCATATTTGTGATAAGATAACTATATGATGAAGAGAATATTGCTGCAATCATCAAAAGTTCAAAATACTTTCTTCATCACATAATTTCATATTGAATTTTGACATTAAAGAAATCTTGATGTAGAAGTTTCTTATGTTTTGCACTCTTCTAATATTTTCAAGATTAAACATTTGAAACAATTCTTTTAATAAGTAGAATTTATTTGCATGGTTCTTTGACATAAATAAATTCTCTAAATTTTTTCATGTTTCTATAGATGTGCTTAGAAATTTAGACAAATTGTGCTTGTCACAATCTCATCCAACTCCACCTATTAGTCATCAATCATTATTATGTACCATTTGTTCTTGTTCAATGAAAATATTCTTCATTATTCTCTACTATAAAGAAAAACTATTACTCGCTGAACTTCTCAACCTTGACATTCTAACTTAATATTTTTTAAATCTAGTAAAATTGAGAATTCACTTTTTCTCTCTTAAGACTCACAAGCTCTTTCTCTCATTCACTTGTAAAATATTTTTTTCCCTTTTACAAACATGGTATTTATAGGCATTTTGGGTGGAAAATTTCAATTTCAACTTTCAACAACGATAGGCTAGTTGGTTTTAAATGGACTTAAATTCCAAGAAATTAACATATACAAACTACCATGAAAGCATGAGGAGCATAGTGAAGCAAAGGGATAAACTCTTCTCAAAAATTTCGAGTGAGAAAGCCAAATCTCAAATACGTCAATGCTGCCATAGTAAAAAAATAGGTGCGAAATAACCCAAAATATTTGAGAAATCATTTTAGAATCCAAAGTGGAATAAAGTTGTGGACGAGGAGATTGTTGCAATAGAATGAGATAAGACTTGGAGAGCTTGAAGGCTCATACTAAAGCCTAGAGATGTGAAACCTATCTCATGCAAATGGTTTTACAAGATAAAATGTCACACATATGGATCAATTGAGAAGCATAGAACACAAATGACAATTTGAGGGTTCTATAAACAATATCTATTAGATTGTAATAACTTGTTTAATATAGTGGAAAAGCAATTGAGATTTTGCTTGTGAAAAGAAGTCAGATCAAGAAATCTTCTTAGACCAATTAGGACTTTCAAAGTAAAGATGATCTCGAATGTGAGTCACCTATAGATGGGGGTGCTATATGGATTGAAGGAAGCACCAAGAATTCGGTATGATAAACTTACTAAATATTGAACTAGTAATAGTTATTTAATAAAACTTGTTGATTATAGTTTGTTTGTGAAAGCAAATGCAAGGAGACTAGTTATCTAATTAAATGATCTAATCATAGCAGAAGATTTTAAGAAGAAATTATTCAAACAAAAGAGCATTTAGTTTGCATTATTGATGTAAGAATTGTGTCGATTAACATTTTTTTTATATAATTCATTTGTATGACAACTAATCATCAATATACCCACAACATAGTCTGACTGATGGAGACGTTGAAGTCATGCTTTCTTCGGAGTGCATGTTTGAACCCCATTGGCTATACCATTGAGCATGGAGATGAGGATAGCCCATATTCCCACCCTAGAGCCTATGTGATTGTTTGAGGTGCCAATAAATATAGCTCAATAAAATGCCGGGTTGAAAAACCAATCATCAATGCCATTGGGTAGCGAATCAAAGTTTTCATTCAACTAAACACATGGGGATGCAACATTCTTTCTTAGCATAAAAATTATGCAAGAGTATATTGTATTAGATTATATTAAGAAGAAAAAAATAATTTTCATTATATAAAGTTGTTAGTATATCGATGATAATGATTTCCAACTCAAATGATAACAAATAATTATAATTATCAAATCAAATACTAATGGGTTGATTATCAAACCGTTATCATAAAATTGTTAGTTTTTACAAAGCCAAACACTAGTGAAAAAGTTACCCAGTTGTTAGCACAAGTGATTACCAAGTTGTTAACACAAGTGATTACCAAGTTGTTAGCACAAGTGATTACCATGTTGTTAGCAAAAGTGACTACCAAGTTGTCAGCACAAGTGACTACCAAGTTGCTAGCACAAGTGATTACCAAGTTGTTAGCAAAAGTGACTACCAAGTTGCCAGCACAAGTGATTACCAAGTTGCTAGCACAAGTGATTACCATGTTGGTAGCAAAAGTGACTACCAAGTTGTTAGCACAGGTGATTACCAAGTTGCTAGCACAAGTGATTACCAAGTTGCTAGCACAAGTGACTTCCAAGTTGTTAGCACAAGTGATTACCAAGTCACTAGCACAAGTGATTACCAAGTCACTAGCACAAGTGATTACCAAGTCGCTAGCACAAGTGATTACCGGGTTGCTAGCACAAGTGATTACCAAGTTGCTAGCACAAGTGATTACCAGGTTGCTAGCACAAGTGATTCAGAGGTTGCTAGCACAAGTGATTACCGGGTTGCTAGCACAAGTGATTATCGGGTTGCTAGCACAAGTGATTACCAGGTTGCTAGCACAAGTGATTACCAGGTTGCTATCACAAGTGAATACCAAGTTGTTAGCACAAGTGATTACCAAGTTGTTTGCATAATAACCACCAAGTCGTATGCCAATATAAAGAGAAGTAATCCCGCCTAACAAAAACATATGTCGTTTGCGATCTGGAATGCTTCAGCACTGTCACAGGAAAGTCTAAATATCATATTGTCTTAGATTGGCTGGATTTGAAAGAGAATGATAATTTCGTAACAAATGTAACTTCAATCATTTAGGTCAGTTAGGAATAACACATGAAACACTCCCTGGCGGTGTTCAAAATATGAGCCGAGCTGCTAAAGTTAGGACGGGACAATCTATGGTTGAAAATATAAGTTTCCGAAAGAATTCAATGTCAAGTGCTTTTGCTCGTGTAGCAGTAGCACTAACAAATTCTTACAACTCGATGGGTGTAATGAAGAGAAGACCCGATGACGATGATGATGATAGATCTTGCCCTTGCCCCTCGTTGTTATGTGAAGTGCCCACGTGGACCTCCCCCCGCCCCCCTTGCGCGAAAATAATAATGCAGACCTTTCACCAATGGCTTCCATGAGAGATTAGGGGTCAAGCCGAAACCTTTTGGAGAAGAAATGAATTATTAAAGCACTTGAATAGACGATTGGTGAGAATACCATCTGAGTTGACAATATTGATTCCTGCAAAAGAAAAAGCAAAAGACGTCCTGGCAGTCCGCGTGAAGATGCAATCTTTTTAAATGTCCTCAATTATCCAAGTAAATTACTATGTTGTTTTTTTTTTGTCTGGTATTTGGGATAAAAGGCAAAACAAATCGCAACTACATCGATTGCTGCAAGCTTGTCACTGGAAAAATATGAAAAGGAGGAAGAAAAAATTAAGTTAATCTGGCAAAATCAGATAAAGGTCAGCCAAAGGGAGCCTCCAGCAGCGACAACTCAGTCAATGGTATCAAGGGCAGATGAAAGAAAAACAAAACCCAAGAGACGAAACTGGTATCGCCGAATTTTGGCGGTCTTGGAGCAGATTAACTTCCGACGGCGGAAGAACCTACTAGATCCTCCAAACCCATAAAGAAATCATCACCAGTACACATTTCGGAAAGCCCACAAGGCTCATCATCATCTTCCACATTTTCTTGTACCACAAACCTTTCCCTGCTGATTTCCGTGGTCGTGCTTCTGTTTAGGAAACCGTCTTCCACGGAAATTGCAGGCGATGAGCAGCCTGGTTTCGGCCTTAATACGAGATTATTTGAATTGGCATTGTTGGCAACGAGCTGTGGCACAGGCGCTTTCTGGCGTGTGCTTCCGGCGAGAGAGTTTCTGTGCGTTGGTGCTGGGTGGTTGTGCTCTGCCGTGTAGGTTATTATAAACATTGTTGGATCGGATCTGTTGCGCTCCACTTGTTTTCTTGCCAAACACCCCTTTGAGCTGCTGCATCTATAATATCCCCTGCCGCGCCCGCCACCGAAATTCAGAGAACAAAAATAAAAAACAATTCGTTAAAAGCTTCCTACATTGGAAGTATAACTTATTGTCTCTACCCTAGCAATGAAATTAAATTTAAGCTTCGAAAATTTCAATACCCATTATTATATAATGTTAAATATGGGTGATAAATGCCTCATCTCGCGCAACACGAGACATTTTATGAAATCAAAAAAAAAGAAAAGGAAAAATATCTCACAAATTGCATAAACAATAACTAGATGATGGACTACTACCTGGGATATGGAGATCCTTTGATGGGTTTTTGTCCGTATTTGCGCCAAGCCCAGGCATCCGAAATCAGACTCTCTGCTGGAACTTGACAAATCTTCTTCTGTTGATTCTTCCTACTAACAAATCAACCCCAAGGACATCAAAACAGAATCAAGGAGGAAGTAGAGAAGAGTAATAAGTATTTGAGGTTAGATAAGCAACTAGCCTTCTTTTGGATCGAAGGGTGTTATTGGAGCTGGCGCTGCTGCTCGTAACAGACCCACAACGAGACTGCTTGCCACTCTGCTGCTTTGCTGCTTCTTTCGAGACGGAAATGGAAGAAACAACAGAAGAAACATGGCTACGGGCTTGTGGGGAATAAAGAAGATGAGATTGGGTCGAAAATGGCAGATTAAGATCCTGTAATTCTCCAGCATCGTGCTTTGATGCGAAGTGATCAGGGAGAGAGAACAGGTGAAAAAATTCACCACCGTCTAACTGAGGGAATCTAGTCGAAGGGCATAAATCAGACTTGAAGAAACTGACAGAGTTAGTTGTTGCACTCGCAGTGAGGGAAGAAACGGCGGTGCAGCCTCTCACGACGGCGTTGAGATCCCAGTCTTCGTCCATTTCCTTCTACGACTCGAGTTTAGCGGGAGAAGCAGGAAGGCGGTGCAGTGCAGGAGCTAGGAGGGAGGTCGAGGAGAAGTTGGCGCTGACTTTTAATGGAAGCCAGGAAGGTGTGGCGATGATGCCTGGGACTTCGCAGAAAGCTCAAAAAAAAAAAAAAGTCATCAGCATATATATAAACGTGAATAAATTGGAAAACGATGAATTAAAAAAAAAAATCCAAACATGTTTAAATAATTTTGATGAGAATAATTCATCATTAAAATTCTAGAACACAGTCTCCATTAAAAAAATTATTAAAAAAATTATTTAAAAAATTATTAAAAAAATTATTATGCCCATTCCATGTGTGAACGGTGATCCTCACATGTTTGTCGTTTTGTGGGGAGAGTTGCTATCCGACAAAATACACACACAGCAGGTTCATGGATGAATTTTTATCGGCTTCTGGGTTGACTCATATAATATGTCAAAGGGCTTGGGTGCTGTCGATCTGTGGTGAAAAATAATAAAGTCAACGCGGTGAGAGATATTGTCAATTTCCAATAAAAAATAAACCTATAATTAATTTTTTAAAATTTCAAGACATAATTCAAGTTGATATAAATAATAAATTGGGAATAATATTGTTTCTTTTGTGTAAATGTATATTAACTTTTTTTTTTTTTTGAATTATGTGGTCAAATTAATTTCTTTTCCAATTTAATTACACAGGTATATTAAATTGTTTCTATTGTGTACTTCAATTTTTTAATTATTTACACGTATTCATAAATAAAATATTTTTTTTGCAAAAAAATAAGGATATTTTAGTATTAATCAAATTTTTTTAGTGTGGGGTGGAGTGTGGGATTAATTTTACAAATTGGGTATATTTTATTTTTAAATACGAATCAGTTATCACCTTTAATTAAAAAGATTAATTTGTGTTTTATATGGTGAAACCAACGGTCACGATTAACTTCTCGCTAGGGCCTACAGATGTTTTTTTTTTATTTTTTATTTTTTAATTGAATATGTCAGCAACAGTTGGCGCGTGATCACCGCCTAGGCAGCACGGGAGAATTTTCTAGGAGGTCGTGTGGGGTCTCACGAGTCGCGAACTAGCTGTTCTTTGGCCGTGGGATAGCCAAATTGACGGTGGATCATGGGTGAACGAGCTCTATAATTCGAATGAAAATGTCGCCCATTGTATTAAGGACGTCAGTGTGACCTGGTGATGACGTCATGAAATATGATATCATTGTTAGGATGCTAAATGAAATCACGGAGCTCTTATTTTTATAATACACGAATTTAAATTTTAAAATATAAATGATTGCTGTGCTAATGATTGAATTGAGAAATTTAAAAATTTAATCATTTGAAATTGATAAATCAATAATTCAATATTTGTTTTAGTATACTTTATTGTCACGTAAAAAATAAAATAATAGCTAAATTTAAATAACGAGCATATTTTTGTATTTAAAAATAAAATAATAGAAAAAATAAATCATTGGTAATAAAATATATCGGATTATTAATCGTGAGTCGTGACATTAATTTTATAATAAATAAATATTTAACAAATATTTATTGTGCAACATAAACAAAAAAAATGATATTGTTTATTTGAATAACAATATTTGCATTTGGATACCTTTTTTTTCTAATGTTATAAGCACATAAATTTTAAATATTAATGTTCTAACACACTAGCAAATATAAACCCATAAAAAAAACAAAAAAAAAATCTAACATTTTTAAATGTTATATATATATATAACATTTAAAAATGTTCAATTATTTTTTATTGAATTTTTAATAAATTTTTTCATTGAATATACATTTATTCTTATAATCTAAATGATAAATATTTATAAAACACCCATAATAAGGGCATAATTATTTTAAAAAAAAAATAATGCTTGACCAAATATTCGAAATTTCATAGTTCATATTATAGCATTTTTTTTTTTTAGGGAAACTAATTAATAGAAATGTGTGCAAGCATTTATTATTTATTTGCAAGAAAAGAAAATAGAAATGATCATAAAAACAAATCTTAAATTTATAATTTCCTTCTACAATCAACGAAAAATAAAAATGATGACGAAAACAAGAAGAATTTAAGATTTCACACCAACATGGGGCATTTGCCAAGGCAGTCGAATCCAAAATAAAATAGTAAAAACTTCGAGCCCTAGGGTTGGTAAGAAGTAAAACATCACTCGTAGTGGGAAACAAAATAACACCAATGATCTGGCCGGAACAAGGGCATGTTTCCTGGTGGGAGCCCAATTGGTGCCAAGCAAAAAGAAGCCCTCCCGGGGCATCACTTGCCCCAATATGGCAATGGCGATGGCATTGGCAATGCAACTCCCACTAAGAGTAGAGGTTGTGGGCCTCGAAGTAAACGTGCAGGTCACCAGAAGCTGCGCTTTGTTACACCCTTTAGCTGTAGCCAGCCCTCCCCCCCTCCCCAACTAGTGCGTGCCGCTGCAATCATTACTTCATTAATGGTTACGCTCCACACCACATCCAATGGTCCCCACGAATCTCTAAACCAGATTGAAGGTGTAGTTTGCAATCAAACCCTAAATGCCCTCCTGCAATTCAAAACACAGGACCATAAATCAATACAGACACACACAAAATCAAACTATATAACGGACGACCTCAAGTTTATTATAAAATAATTGATCAAAATGTTAGTAGCTTGGACGGGTTGGATCGGGTTGGGGCCAATTATATTAAGAAATAAGTTTTTCGAAATCATTAGCCCCAGCCTTATTTGAAATATTATATCTTTAGGATAAATAATTATACCATCCACTCTTCTCTAATAAAATAGGATACCAAATTATCTTTCTCAGATATTAATGCTCTCTTATCTGCACAATAATTCGAATTGTGTTTGGAATAATCACTCTTATTTTTTTTTTTTGAGAAACAAATTTAAATATGATTATTCAAAAACAAATTAAAAAAACATGGCAAAGAACACACTTGAAATACATGTTTGTGTTTTTTTTTTTGTTTTTTTTTTATTATAAGAAGCATGCTGTCAGTTTAAAGGCGGAAGAATGGGGCAGAAAAAAAAGAAAAAGCACATACGGATGATGTTCTTGCGTTCCCAAAGAAATGTTCAATTTGCAAGTAGCCTTGGGAGTTCAAAAGGCCTGATTTAGCCCCGGGCTTGTATCTCTTAGCAGACATTAACGGGCCATTACTATCCTGCACAAAGGGGCAGATTCAGAGATCTCAGAATTACGAACAAGAACACCAAGAAAAATTTGATAGGAATTACCAACGGCGAGGATTTATTCAGAGATCTCAGAATTTTGATTCTGCCACCCCGACCATCAGAGCCAACAGAGATTAGATCGCCACTCTTTGCTTCCGAACCTTGGGTGGCCACTGACCCATGGGTTTGAGCCCGTTTACACCATTTTCCCAAATACCGGTTCGTTCCATCTGGACCCAGCAATCCACCCAAAAAACACACATTTCCTGCAGATAGCTAGGGCAGTGACAGATGGAAGTGGCATGCATGCAGCAACCCAAAGAAATATTTCACATAAGCATGCACGTGACTATGACCAATCAAAAAGTGGCATCTGTGACTAGACCTTGGCAAGGGCTGGTTCAACTTCAAGCCGAACCATGCAGCAAAGCAGAACAGATCAATGGCTCAGTCCCACCTTTTTTATTATTTAAAAAAAAAAACTACCTGCCATGGAAGGTGGCTCTTTCTTCTTCATGTAAGAACTAACAGTGTGGCTCTCACTGTTGTTCATGCAAACTTGAAGGCTCTGTGAATGTTCAGGCTGCTGCAGAATAGTTTCCCTGACACTATCAGCACGTGAAAATGCTCCCGGGTTTAGAGGAGAGTGCAGCCCACCACCACCACCACCACCACCACCATCATCATGACCATCCAAGCATTTCGAAGAATTTGAAAACATGTTGCTGGAAGAGACCTTAGAAGGGGCACATTGTTGGGTAGAACCAGCATTTAATTTTAGAGCCCTCAAAGCTGTATTTTCTTTTGATTCAAGGATTATCTCTAGTTCATGGATCCTGGCCTGAAACCACAAGGAGATTTCATATTATTAGAACACACCTATTGTTTGATGATTTTCAAAAATTATGAGGAGAAGAATCTTCATGGACTACTAGCCTTCAATCTGCTTGTTTTTTGTTTTGCTTTCTCCAGCCCCGTGTTTGATCGGGCACCTTCTCTTCCGAGCTGATTGCACTTGGTTATCAACTCCTTGTAACTCCTAAAAAGGAAGTAACCAAGACAGTAAGAATGCCAAATATCAAACAACCTTTTAGGATAATCAAGAACACAAAAAAAAAAAATGAAATTGAACAATGTTGCAGTTTTACAACTTTATAATGTTTTTGTTTTTACCTTTCACTATATTATTGATAAGAACATCCAATCTATGGGTCATCTTGATCTAGAGGTGTCAAGTGGGCACGGCCCGACTGAGCAGTGCTTGACCCGGTACAGCTCGTGTCATTCTAGGCCAGATGCTGCCGTGCCTTGTGCCGAGCGAGGAGCGACCCACGTGCATGGCCCGTTGGCACTGTCCACCCGCATGGTAACCATGACCCAGGAGCGAGAACAGATCACAGAAAACTGGGTAACCATTTGTCTGTGGTGGTGTGGTGGAGCCAACAAAATCAGCATGATCCAAGATGACCCGGTACGCTAGGCATAAGTCTGCCCGGAATCATGCCGGTTGCATAATGTCATGCCGGGCACAACACGACTTTCATGTCGGGCCATGCCGACACGGAAGGGCCCATTTAACACCTCTATCTTAATCAAATTTATCCATTATATAAGATTTGACTTGTTCTATTTTATTATTGAGTTTTGATTATATTTTATTTTTATTGTATCGCATAAAACTCAGCATATAATAATATTTATTATGAATGAAAACTTGCCTGTTACGAATAACCAATGATTTCCGTAGAATATCAATGGTATCTTTGTTATTCGCCTCATTACCAAGAGTGGCAAGTTTCAAAATATCATCTTCCTCAAGATTTAAGTCTGAAACCCTATAACACAAATCACGTATACATCATGAAGTGGATTACGTGATTGGAGCAAGAAATCAATGATAAAAAAAATAAATTACAATTTGAGTGCGGCAAGCTCTTTGGCCAATGCCATATTCCTATCCTGCAGCTTCAAGAGCTCTAGCTTGATCGTATCTAGTTCCTAATTTACAGGAAAAAAAAAAAAAAAAAACTTTTACCATTTTGCAAAATAATTAGGCCAAGAGTGAGCAAATTATGAACACTTTGTAAATTGAAACCTGAGACTTGGAAGCAAGAACTTGCTGAATTGCTGATTTTTGTTCCATGGTATTATTCTTCAATAAAATTTGCTTGTTTAACTTGTCCTTGTAAATGCATAGCTGAAAAAAATCCCACCAATGAACTAGGGCTCTAGGAGAGCATATAAATGTATTGCCTATAAGCCAAGTTACTTTTTTGTTTGGGCCGAGGCTGAGCCAGGAGGCTCTAGAGTCCCTCCATCCCATGATTATCCCAACGTGCAAGTGCTCAGAAATTAAGAAAATGTTGATCCAACCACAGGGCATTACATGGTGCATTATAAGAAATTAGAAGTGGCATGAATTCCATTAAAAAGCATAATGGAGAAGATTGCACACAAAACCATGGCAATTAAGATGTGCTCAAGATGAACAGTGGATCAAAAATTATCACCTTGAAAAAAAAGAAACATCATGATTTGTGAGAATAAAATATATGTCATATTATAATGTGATGACAAGTATCTATTGAAAAAAAGATGGAGAAATAACCTCACACTCACACAAAATAACACTTAAGAAATGCTTAAAAAAAATTTTTTAAAATTTTTAATACTGATACAAGAAGGATATTTATAAGTTACAAGAATCAATCTCAACTATATAATTTTAAACAATTAAATTTGCACTTAACTTTAACCAAGTTTTTATTAGAACTTTAAATTTTTCAAAATTCAAAATTATCATGTTTCTAGATAATAAAAATAAATTTATATTTCAACATCCTACCTTAAACTTGATTTCATTACTTCAAGTAAATTTCTTAGTCTGATGAAATCATCTTGTTAGAGTAGTTTGGTGAAAATATTGACTAATTAACCATGAGACTTCGCATACTCCAGCTACACATCTTTTTCGCAATGTATTCTCTAATATAGTGATATCAAGCATCAATGTGTTTACTTCAATCTTGAAAGACTAAATTGGTGGCCAAAATTATTATTGACTTGTTGTCCATGAAAATCTTGATCGACTCTTATTGTGGCACACATAACTCTTTTAATAGATTTCAAAACCAGATTGCATGATAAACACATGAGATGGCTATTAAATACTTTACTTCACATGTTAAAAAAGTGACAATTGATTACTTCTTTGATACCCAAGTATAGGCAGTATCTCACATATAAAATACAAAACTAGTTGTACTTTTACGATCATCTATGTCTCCACTCTAATCATTATCACTATACCCAACAAGCTTGTAATTATCATAAACAAAATAATATAAATCAAAATCAATAGTACCTTTAATATAATATAGGATTCTCTTTGCAGCATTCAAATGAGTTGTATTCTCTATTTATTGACTAATAATTCCAACCGCATAAAAGAATATCAGACCTTGTACATATTAAGTAGCGGAGACTTCCCACCAAGCTTTTGTAGAGAGTGTGATTTGTCTTACTTCCTTCTTCATGCTTGGACATCTTGATTCAACATTCCATTGACATTCCAACTGGATTAAAGTTATTCATCTTTAACTTATAAAATACATCTTTAACATAACCTTCTAAAGTAATTAAGATGTTTCTCTTCTTGCTTAACTTCAATGCCAAAGTAGTAAGACATGAACCCAATGTCAATCATCTATAACTCCTTGTCGAACAAGCTCGGATTGTTACCTGTGAAGATTAAGTCATCTACATACAAACACACAATGAGAATATCATCATTTTTAATTTTGATGTAAATTATATGTTCATATGAAAATTTAATAAAATTTCTTCTTTGAAGGTATTTATCAATTCGAGCATTCCAAGCTCTTGGAGCTTGCTTCAATTTATAAAGTGTCTTCTTCGACTTTAAGACTGTATTCTTCTCATTTTACTTAATACTCTTGTGGTTGATCAATATAAATTTTTTATTCAAGACTCTATTTAAGAATATAGATTTCACATACATTTGATGTATTTTCCAATTATTTTAAGCAGCAAAGGAAATAAAAAATCTAGCAATTTCTAATCAAGCAACCATAAAAAATATCTCATCATAATTAATATTGACTCTTTGACTATAAGCTTTTGCCGGTAATCTTGTCTTGTATCTTTTGACTTTTCTTATGATGTTTTTCTTTGCTTTGTAAATCCTTTTCACACCAATCACTTTGTGTCCTTTTGGAAGTGAAACTATCTCTCACATGTCATTCTTCTTGATCGCCTTTATTTCTTCATTCATAACTTGTTTTCAATTCTTGTTTCTTATTACTTCTTGAAAGTTCATATACCCACGATCGACAAAGAGACAAAAGAGAATAAGATTCTCTTAATTTTTAGTTACCTCATACAGTTCTTGTAAGTTTTTGAAGTGTGAAACCCTTTCGCTTGAGCTTCACTTTTATTGAGTACTCGTAACTGGTGAAGTTGGTGGGAGTAGTATGCTCCTCTTCTGCTTGTTCTATCATTGGATACTCTACATTATCTTCTTTAACATATGAGAAGAAATTGTAGTTTTCATCATGTTATTCCCAATCTCATTCTTCTTCTTCATCAAATATGACATCTCGACTGATGATTGTCTTTCCTATAATAAGATTGTAAAGCTTGTAGCCTTTAAAATTTGCATCATAACCGATGAAGATATATTTCTAGCTTTTATCATATAACTTGCTTCTTTACTCGTCAAGGAAATGCACTTGAGCTATACTCCAAAGACTCTTATATGGGAAATGTCCGGCTTCCTTCCACTCTAAGCTTCTTGTGGTGTTTTGCCCTATATGCTTCTTGTTTGAGATCAATTGAATATATACACTACACATATAACTACTTTAGCCCAAAATTCCTTTGATAGTCTCTTGCGTTTAAGCATGCTCCTTATCATGTTAAGGATAGTTATATTCTTCGTTTCCACCACTTCATTTTGTTGGAGGGATCTCAGAACTATAAGCTATCTTTAAATTCCATGATCTTTATAATATTTCTAAAATTTATTTGATATAAATTCTTATCCACAATTTGATCTCATAACTTTGATTACGATCTCACTTTTCTTCTCAATAAGATCTTTAAACTTCTTAAATTTTTCAAACACATCAGATTTCTCATTAAGAAAATAGGTACATATTTTTTAAAAAATCATCTATAAAGAAAAAAAAACAGTTTCTCTTACCAATGAATTCGGCTTGATTGGCCCTCACACATCATATGTATTAGTTCCAGTAGCTTTTGAGCTCTTGAACTTGACTCCTTTGAAAAATCATTCTTGAATTGATTTCCAAATAGACATCATTCACATACTTGATCATGATGACTAATAACTGGTATTCATTTTATCATTTATTTCTTAGAGAGTAATTCCAATCTTCCAAAGTTGAGATGTATAAACCGAAAATGTCAAAGTCAAATTGCATCTCTATAACATTCAGCATGCATTGAGATACTTTGTAGTATCACTTTAAATGACAAGTATGAATTTTTTATTTTTTGACATTTACACCTCAGTAATTCAATTACTCTTAGTCTCTTATAAAAAAATTATTTTTAGATGAATATCATAATCTTTTTCTAAGAGTTATCCTAAACTCAAGATATTACTATTCATGTTTGGCATATAACGTTGAAAATTAATTTATACTTTCATTTTTCAATCAGATGAAAATATTATTTCTACCTCTTACTATTATCTTTGATTCATTTCTAAAAATCACGTTACTACTCACCAACTCTTAAAGCTTTACGAACATACTTCTTTTCCCACACATATGATTACTTACATCAGAGTCAAGATACCATGAGTTATCTACATCTCTTGCATTGCCCTTATAAGCCAGCAGCAAGGCCTCATCTTCCCTACTTCTTTCTTCCACATAGTTAACATTCCCTTCAATTCTTTTATTATTTGGAGCTCTACAATCTGAAGCATTATGACCAAGCTTTTCATAGTCGGAATATTTAATATGTGACTTATCATACTTTGATCTGTAGTTACCTTTCTCACGACCTCTTGTTGAGCTTTTTTCTCTTTGGACATCATAAGACCTCCAGCCTTGTCCAAGTCCACATCCATAGCCTCCTCCTAGAGTGCAACCTCTTCCTTATTGTCTTCTATCATTCTGGACTTTATCTTTTTTAGCTGAATCAATTTGAGAATTGAGTAATTGTTCTACGATCTTTTGCTTCTTTTTTCTTCTTTTTACTCTTTTTTTTCATAGGCTTGTAAGGAACCCAACAATTACTCTATTGTCATGACTTCCAAGTATTTAGTTTCTTCAATAATAGCGACAATGTAATAGAAATTTAAATTTATCGATCGAAGAATCTTTTCTATGATCCTTACGTCACTTAACATTTTACCATTTCTTTTCAATTAATTTGTCACCGTTAAGACTAATGAAAAGTATTCTAAAATATCTTTTCCTCCTTTCATATTCAAAGCTTCAAACTCAGCTCTCGGAGTTTGAAGATGTACCTTCTTAATCAAATCTGCTCCTTTATACGAGGTTTGAAGTTTCTCTCATGCTTCTTTCGTCGACTTTGCTTCTGCAATTTTCTCAAATACATCATCATCTAACCCTTAATAGATCAAATAAAGAGTCTTCTTCCATCTCTCTTTCTTGAGTCTCTCAAACTATTTTTTTGAGCTTGAGATAAAAAATCTTCATTCTATGGTTCTTTATAGTCTTTCTCTATGATATCTCACACATCTTGTGATCTAAGGACATTCAACTTGATGCTCCAATTATCATATTTACTTCTGTGGAGTACTGGGACTTGGAAGGGAACCACACCAACTTCAATATCTCCATAAAAAGATACTGAAATTGGACTTTAAATGAACAAACAAATATTATGAGACCTAGGGATTCAAGACTTCAACTCTCTAAATTAATGAGATCTCAAAAAAAAAATTTTGATATGGAAGTTCAGCTAATACTATAACCACAGAGCATACTCAAATTTATAAAGACCCAATAACTTACCCTCTTATCCCACTTTGTTGGAAGAAAGATGAAGAAAGAACCTCACGCTCTCACAAAAAAACCTTTAAGAAATATTTTAAACTCTTTTTTTAATGAAAAAATATTAATTCAAGAGTATTTATAAGTTACAAGAATCAATTTCAACCACACAATTTTAAGTCATTAAATTCTCATATAACTTTGACCAAACTTTTATTATAACTTGAATTTCTCAAAATTCAAAACTATTATGCTTCTAGATAATAAAAACAAGTTAATATTTCAACAGTATTTTCATCCAATAAAATAGAATATTATGAGTATTTATTAAGAATATTAATAAAAATAATATAGTAACCTCTCTTAGACTTTGTGTTAAGAGTAATTCTGTCAATACAGAGCATTCTCATTAATTATCACTAGCAAATACATATAAGAGACCGATGTCATTTAAAGTCGCCACATCATAATTTTTAGCATATAATACAACTTAATAAACATCATGAAGAGAGAATTAAGTATAACTAGATATGTGATTTGGCTAATTTAAAAAGTAAATATTTTATTATATTTATATCTAATAAATAAAATTAATAGATATACTATAACATTGATGAATTGTTTAAACTTTATTAAGAGGGTAATACTTATGTAACTTATTGAAGTCTAATTAGTGATAAAATAATAAGAAATAAGTGTCTGAATTGTTTAAAGATTATATTAAATAAATTGAAAAGCAAAACATTTTTCCAATCATTAATAATAATAATTAAAATAATGAGATAACAAGTAGATAAATTGATTGGTCATAAAATAATAAGAAATAATAACAATTATTATGATCAATTAGTCTAAAAAATTGTCAATATCGTCATTCTATGGTTCGTGATTTGTTCGGAGCTCGACTCAGTAAAAGCTCGTTTGGATTCATTTGTTAAGTTAAACGAACTGAGCTCAAACTCTATTTTTAGGCTCGTAAGTTAAATGAGCCAAACCAAAGCTTCCTTAAGTTCAGCTCATAAAAGTTTGCGAACATGCTCATTCACCAGTTCGCGAACAGGCTCACAAACAAACTCATTACCAAACTTGCAAACGAGCTCACACACGAACTCCTTACCGAGCTTACAAACGAGCTTATAATCAAACTTACAAACGAACAAGCCCAAGTTATAATCAAATAAGCTTTAAATGAATGAGCCCGAGCCGAGCTCGATCTTGATGAGCTCAAGCCTAGATTTAATAAAATAAATGAAATCAAGCTAAATCCGAGCCCTTCCAAAAATTTTCTAGCCGAATCCAAGCCTTTGATAATTCAACTCGATTCAGCTCAGTTCGGCTAGATTACACTCCTACAAGGAGTAAAAAAGGGGTAAGACATATAGATGACTCTTTTGAATCCTTGGCCAACTTGGACTGATTATACTATCAATTAGGGTAAATACCTAAAGTACAATTAGGATTTATTTTTAAGATTAAAATTATTCAACATGAGGAAGATTGTCTTTTATATTGTAATAGCCATCCAATACAAGATGAATAGAAATGTATAACACCATCCAATGTTTCTTAACAAAAACATGACAATCAAGTATACACTCCCATGGTTGATGATCTATCTTAACAATGATTATTTGATTATCAAATTAGTAATCAATGATCTCCTTTGATTTATGAGATAATAAAAGCCATCAATATTTTTTTATTATTGTAGGGTAGGCTCAAAATCATATAAACAACACATAATAAAATGTCTTGGAATATTTATTATACAATGAGGGCATTGGAAATTTTTTTGGAAAATAAAATTTTATAGATCTTGAAATACATATATCATTAGATTAACCATCTCATAAGCATAACACACATACACACACACATATAAAAAGAGAGACTTTCTTAAAAGTTGAATCACAACTTCAAAAGATTTCATAATGCATCACTTCATAAAATTTTTGTATAATATAAAGTACAACATGCACACGATGCACATGTTTTAGTTAAATCATGTATATTACGAGATGCATATAGAATTAATAATATATTATTTCAAACCTAATCCAATCCATAAAAATTTAAGATTTAAAAAAAATTAAAAAATAGTCAATACAAAAGTTATAATATTTTTAAAATTCTAAGTAAAAAATTAATTTAAACTCAATAAAACTCAAACAAAAGAGTACATGAAAGATATTAATATATTGAGTCATTTAGATTGGGACAACCAACAAAGTAAGAATTGGCATCCATAAAACAAAAAAAAAATACCCTATAAACTATAATACATCTAACATCTCCCCTCAAGATGATGCATAAAAACTCAAATTTGAAGAAAAAAATAAGTTAAGTTCTCTTTAAGATCTTGATGAATATGTCATGTTAATTGCTGTCAAAATATATGTTATAATAATAATTTTATTATAAAATATTTCTTTTAGAATGAAATATTTCACTTCTATGTATTTCATATATTCATAAAATACTTAATTAGAAATATATGTTGCACGATTTAATTGTTATAATAAAGAATAGTAAAAAAAAACATATGATCTCATTGAGAAAATACCAGACTCAAAGATATCACTTATAACTATCATCATTGCCCAGAACTTAATCTTTATATTAAATATTGAAACAACAGTGTGAACCTTAATTTTTATGGGGAGATAATTACATATAAGAAAAATACAAAATATTATCATAAATCTATTCTCAGTATAAATTAATATTCAACTCGAATCTAAATATCCAACTAACTATAAATACAAGTAATGGCTGAAAGAGATCTCAAATTCTAAAATTTATAAAATAATTAAATATATTAACTCTAGGATTCATATTTAATCTGATAATAATTAAATAAATAATTTTTTTATTATTCTCATATAAATAATTGAGTCAATTAAAAAAATATTATATAAGAAATTAATACATAGATCAATAAAATATCCACTATAATAAAATCTTAAAAATCTAATTTTTGCAAAAGTATCAAACACATATATCACCTATGATAAAACAATATATTTCTAAAAATTATTCACCTTTATCCCAAGAAAATGCTTTAAGCCTAACAAGAGCATTCATTTATAATAATTATTATAGGAACTCTTTAAGTTGAGTAATTCTCAATTCATCATATCTTATAACTAAAATATCATTTACGTACATAATAAACAAATTATCTTACATTTAATACTCCTCCAAAAATACAAATAAAAATTTGTAACAAACATGTACAAAATTAAACAAAATGATTTCTTATAAAAATATCATAAATCAAACTCTTGATGACTACTTCAAGTCATACAATATCTTTTTCAATCTATAAATTATGTCTACTTGTGCTGCTCAAATCTTAGGTGATTGCTCGAAACACATATCCTCCTAAGGACACCATGAACTAATATATCTTCATGTCTAATTAGTATATCGTTCATTTGTAAAATGATGTCAGTGAAATAAGAAGACATGAAAATCTTCTTGATCACTAAAGAAAAATTATTTTTATAAATTACATAAAAAGATTTAAATGAACTTTCTCGATACAAAGCTCACCTTGAGATGTTCATTCACCCTATTTGGACATGCCTTCATGACAAATATTTACTTGCAATCAACAATAAACTTTCTTGAAAAATATAATACTAATTCTCAATTCTAATGGAGTATAAAGCATCTATCTTTTTTTTGTCTTGACATCATCCTTGATAAAATAATATCTTTGAAAAAAATATAAATATCATAATATTATCAAAAGAATTAGTAAACAAAATAAATAAAAAAAGAAAAATACTTGAATACAACAAAACTTATAAAATCAGATGTTCAATACAACATATTTTTTTTCAAAAGATAATCAAAAGATAAATATTAAATGAGTTAGTTGCAATATTATCTAGCTTCTTGATAGATTCATCTTTGGTATAAGTGGCTTACATATATCATTTTCTATTAATATAAAATCTTAATTTTGTGTGGTCAAGTCTATCAATATTCAACTCATTATTAACCTAAATTAAAATAGACTTATAAAATATTGTGTCGTCTAAACCCAAAAGAGATTTCACTACTTGGAAACCTAGCACTTTCTATAATCAACATGATCTATACTTGGTACATATGATTACTTCAAAAGTATCATCTTAATTTAGACCAACATATTCAGTTGTAGATGATAGATAACAAACAAAACATAATGGGTCAACGCGACCCAATGTTTTGCTGCCCAACCATGCCAACTCATCACAATTATTAGAGGATAACCCAATATAAAAAATTTGATACATAATCATGTGATTCATACAGTAAATACTAAAGTTGGCTAACACATTCTTTAATTCATTATCATTTCTATTTTTATGTTTTTATTAAATTTATTTTATTATTTTATAAAATAACTAAAAATTTTTAAAAATTAAATTATGCAAATCTTGAACAATTATCAATAAAAATAATAAAATAACTAAATCTTTTTAAAATTTGATCTCTAATAGATCCCTAAATATATGAGGATATTAAATAAAAAGAATTTGTACTCACATTAATTTAGCATGCAGAACAAGAAAATTCTAGTATATTTTTCTTAATAAAATATCACATATTCTAAAGTAGAAATATTCTTAATACTAGGATAATATATTCTCAACTTTACTAGTGATAAGTAACCAAGTCAAAAATATACAAATACCTAATAGATAATCATATTATATAAGAGAAAAAATAAAATCAACCTAGAAATGTTAATCAGGCTAGGTCACCTAGGCATGGCCCACGACACATTCCAGATGTGCCTAGCCCAACACAAGATGATCCAACATCATGCATTATCCTAGACTTTGTTGGCCCGTGACATGGCTCGTGTCATGTTGGGCTGGTGCAAATCATGGCTCGTGTCAAGCCAAGCACGACTCACGTGCCTGGCCATGTAGCACGGTCCACCGACCTGATGACCCAGGATCATCTACAATATGATCTCTGGTCACAGGTATAGTCCCGTCGAATGACCACCCGATGAGCTAATATTTTTTAAAAAAGACCATGTAATTAAGTAATTTGAAGACTACTTACTTGATCGATCGCAACTGGATGGTTTTTTTAAAAAAAAATAATTTGTCCTAGAACGAACCGGCCCGAACTGCATGGCCCACTCCAGGCTCAACACGACCTTGCAATTTGCGGGCCAACCATGTCGTGCTAGGCCGTCAGTCTAGTTATTGTACCGTGCCAACTGTCAGTCTAATTCCCATGTCATACTGGGCACAGCATGGTGGCACAACTATGTCACACTATAAAGGATCGCGCTAGGATGGCATGACCCATTTAACACCACTATCTAAATCAACCATGCTTTAAGCAACAAAAAAAATTCCTTAGAATATTATGATTTTGCAAACAAATATAAGTATCAAATATAATAAAGTCAAAATTAATTTATCTGAAAAAATAATTTAAAAAAATAACAAAATAATTAAAAATAAACATAATACGATAAAATAATAAATCAAGTTGAATATTAATATACTCTAACCCCTGAGGGTTTGTCATTTATTACCATAATATTTAAAGAATAAAAAAATATAACAAACAAATAATAATTATCAATAATATGAGTATTAACACTTGTATCGATAATTTAAAAATCTAAAGTTGAAGAATCTATAACAAAATTAGTAATACACAGAATAAAAAGTGACTATTACTACATTATAGAAAAATTTTATATCTCTCTATAGTAAATATCACAATAAATAAACACCATGAAAAAACATAATTAACTATAATGATCAAACATGTTTCTTTCAAATCTCTATAATAATCTTTACTTTCTCTCTAAAAATAATTACCACACCATCTCTTTTGGATGTTCATTCTTCTTCTCTAGCAGTCAACATGTGATATGACATATACACGCTACATTATATCACAACTCTCTCAATTGGCACCAACAATGAATTGATGGGATTGCCAAAAATTTTGCCCTCCTTTTTTGTCTTTATTTTCTTCTTACACCTATAGTATGTTTTCTTTCTAATCTTCATGCACACTACATAGCATATAAAATATGTGCATCTACTATGCAAGGAGCATAGTAGACCAAGGAATGATGGAGCACCTAAGATTTTTTGGCATGCTTATCTCTTACTACTTGACACAAATAAAAAAAGCAAGTGGACGCTACAATACTTTCTTCTTTCACATCTTCACAATAGAAATTTTACGCGTGCACTATACTATTTCGCACTCTCTTGAAATGCTAAGATTTGCATTCTCTAGGATTTTGGCTTTCATATCATATGAAATTATAAATCAAAAAATAATACGAACTCAATAAAGTCACAAACAAAAATATGCAAAAGAGAATCTTGTATATTATGACATTTGGATTGAAACAACTCACTTGTTAGGTATTCTCATGGAGATACAGACTTAAGAATATTAGAGGTACATTTCTTGAAAATAAATAATATTGTTTCCATGGAGCATGTTGATGTGACCTTCATTTTGTTGTAAAACATATTTGAACCTAATCAACATGTTATTTTAAACTCATTACAAAATGTTATCAGCCTCAAAGTTAATGAGTGAGCTTAAAAAATCACCGTTGATGTCACTAAATGAGATTACTAAGGCAAAATCAAAAATTGTTACTTTATAGCATATTTTGCATAGTAGTTTGTTATTGTCCATCAACAAATCAAAAAATAACCATCAATTGATTTCACGTGATTTTATGTGAAAAGATAACTAATAAAATATTAATCCAGAAAAATTCAATAAAAAATGCAGACTTAAATGAGATATGAGCTTAAACGAACAATTATTATAATAGAGTAAAATTTATAAGATGCATCTATTTGAAGATGAAGATATAGATCATACTCATTTAACAAAACTAATACTTTAATGAGGGATATAACAAACGTTAATATCTCTACAACCTTATCATCGAAATTCAAAGATACTATATTTGAAGAGTTTCGAATTTGAGACATAATTTCCTACATGTCTGGTGCTCCAAACATTATCTCATATTTATCCTTCAACAAAATTTACTATCCAATTGAAACTTTAATCTCAAACAACTTTATTCAAAGACAACACCACAATATACAATATTATATTCGACTAGAGATGTCAAATAAGTCAAGCCGGCCCGGCCCGGTATCTCGGCACGAGCCGAGATACCACTACAGTAGCACCCAATCAAGCTGAGGCTCAGCCTGACGGATTCGGAAACTGGGTGGACCCAAATCCGAACCAACCCCAACCCCAATGGCCTGTTACAGCCAACGGTTCAAATATTTAAAAAAAAATTATTTAAAATTTAGCCGTCAGATTTCACCTCCAATGGCTATGGGGTAGAATCCTACAGCCCACATAATTCTGCCCCAAAAAAATATTTAAAAATTCAAAAAAATACTAAATTTTTTTAATAAAAGTCCTCCCTTCTCTCTCAAATTTTATGTTTTTCAAAAATATAAAATCTCACATTCTCACTCTTTCAAATCTCTCTCCTAAAATTCTCTCTCTCTAGATTTTGGCTCAGATTTTAGGACTCACAACTAGGCTAATCTTTAGTTAATGTTTGTATTAGTCTTTAGCAGTTAAATTTTTAGTGCACGTGTTTTTCCTTTCCACTACTTTATGATTATTTCTATTTTTTTCTCTTTCTACTATGTAATCTATCATCTTGTCTAAAAAAAACTAAAAAAATGATAAATATAATTACTAATGAAATTAATTTAAATTTAAAAAATAAAAATCTTACATAAATATCCAAGACTACTGAAACTTTGATTTCTCTGGTCATCTCAATCCAAACAACCAAAAAAGTAAAAAACTAGGAGAACTTAAATAGTTTAGACATATTTTAATATAATAAAACAAAAAAAAATATTAGTGATGAGAAAAAAAAAATAATACTATGTAAATATTGCAAGAAAATTTTTACGTGTAAGAGTACGTTTATGACTGGACACTTTATGAGGTATGTCGAATTATGCACTAAAAAATATAGTGCATTAGATCCTAGGCAAACCCAACTTAGCACTATATTTTTTGAAACTGGATCCAGTTTATTTTCAAAGTTTATTCCATTCATATACCACAGTGAATTGGGTAGGGAAGAGATAGCCAAACTTATCATAATGATGGGTCTTCCGATCAGATTTTCGAAAGATCAAAGGATAGTGAGCATCATACAAATATATTTTCAACCTATTTATTGTAGGATTCTTAGGTCCACATCTAGTAACGACATACTAAAATATTATAAGTTAAAAAAATAATTAATAATTAATGAATTTATGGCATATAGTAAAATAATATCCATCACGTCCGATATCTGGACTAGTCACGAATATACATTTTATGCATGTCTCACCACCCACTATGTAGATTCTAAATGGACTATGAATAAAAAAATTTTAGGATTCTTTGAGATTCTCCATCCACATGATAGTCATGTCATTTTTGAGTGTATAATGAAAATTACTAGAAAATATAAAATTCAAAATAAAATTTTTAGTATGACATTCAATAATGTATCTAATAATAAAGTAGCGATTAGCATATTTGTTAGGAATATTAGAGACGCACCATTAGGAAAGATTTTTCACGTCAGATGCATGTATCACGTGATTAACCTGAATGTATAAGCGGGGATAAATATGTGTTCCCCTACTTAGGAAAACATATGTAACTCACTAAAATACATTTACACGTCTCACAGATAATAGAAATTCGATAGTCTCTGTTTGTCTGCGAATATTAAGAAAAAAAATTCCAATCAAATATAAGACATCATTAGAATTACACATAACTGATATTGAAGTCATGTGTTAGATACGAACAATATCTAACTGCATCAATAGTAAGAGTGACAAACTTTTTATTGACGACACTAACTGAGCTTTAGAAATTTCATTTATGAAATTCCTAAAAATTTTATATGACATGACGAACATGTGTTCATCAGATTATATTCCAAAAACTTGTATTGCACTTAGGTACATATGCAATATTAGTAGCATATTTAGAAAGTATCGAGCTGACCTGACACTTAACCATATGATTGCAGAGATGGAAACCAAGTACTTAAAGTACTGATCCGTCATTCCATCTCTTTATTGTCTCGCTGCCTGCATGGACCCTAGGTTAAGATGAAAGGGATAGATAACAGTTTGACTTATATTTCCTGGTGCATAAACCTGGAAGACCCACCTGAAGAGTTCATTCATGAAAAGTTGACTGACCTTTTCACTTACTACAATACTAGGTATTGTGGTAGTAGTAGAGAGGCTGTGAGTACAAACATTGATACCACATTCGGAGATGATTTTTCCATTCAGTTAGCTAGAAAAAAATAATGGGGTGGACCATCGAATATGAGCGAGCTGTCTCGGTACTTAGATACTGATTACTGCTCAATCCTATCACATTCTGATACTAAGAATCTTGATATATTACAGAGATGAAAATCATATGAGTTCACATTTCCCTTACAATTTAAGATGACACGAAATCTACTGACTCCTCCGGTATTGAGCGTAGCATCGAAGTTTACTTTTTCTATTGCAGTGAATGTGATTTCGGATAAATCGAGATTACGTCAAAATATTGTTGAGACTTTAGCATGCATGAAAGATTCGAATGATTCAAGGTTTAGCATCAAGGATCTTGCTTGGATTAAAACTATAGTAAAAGTGGATGAGTTGATTGCTGATGATGATCAATATGATAGTGATATTGAGATTGAGGATGATAATAATGTGCCGTTGGATAATTAATGAGGTTGCTACTTGATTGCGGGATTGCAACACGCCGACAGCGACACTTATGTTACAGTTATACTTTTACTTTTGAGTTATGCTTGATTCTGATTTTTGATTTCAATATTTTATACTTATTTTTATTTACATTGTATTTACTTTAGTTTGGCCATTTGACACTTAACTTTGTGAGTGTGACTTTGTTATTTTTATTAAATAAATTATGTTTATTTTATTTTTTTGTTTAATATTTTAATTAAAAATTATAAAATATAAATCTAATAAATTATAATCTAATTAATACATAATTAAAATAAATAATATAAAAAAATAAACTTTATAACTATTCAAATATTTATAATTTACAATTTAAATATTTTTAAACATTATCTAATTTATATTTTATAATTACATAAATATTATAAACAAAAAATAAAAAAAAAATTAAACAAATTAAAATTTTTTTAAACCAGCCCATATGGGCCTGTTCTAGCGGGTACATGCCTGACCCGGCATTAACAAAAACTAGTCATGCCAACCGGGCCGTGCCGAGTCTAACATGAATAAATCATATCGGGCCAGGCACAACACAATAAAGTAACATCGTCGTGCCTTGCCTAGCACGGTAACACGGTTGGGCCCACAAAAGCCATGTCGGGCTGGCCCAGCATAGTCCATTTGACACCTCTACATTCAATGCAATGAGGCTATAACCCTCTCAAGGATATCCTTCCAAAGGACTTGCACCAAAAATCATCAATGAAGATATTTCACCAAACTATAATTCAAAACACACTGATATTTTAAAAACATGGATTCTTTCCCTTTTGCTCACCGTCACTAAGTGAATACTTGTAATTTCTATTTTTATGCTTATTAATATGCTTAAACTATGTGGCTAACCTAATATGACCTTGGGTCTAGCAAGATACAAAATCACATAGAAGGACAGTTCACCAAAACCACAATATGCACACTAATAAAAACAAACCAAAACAATGCATCAAGCAACTACCACTAGCTCTATACCTTTTCGCTAGAAAACCAGACAACTCATCTCAAATTAAGCCAACCACATGCACACTCATCACAAGAGGCCACCAACTCTTCATGACCACACCAAAGACATCAATGCACAACCCTCATGCAGATGCACCACTAGTTCTTCATCTATGGGAGAGCCAAGATATCCATTGTTGTGATTTAATAATTCACGCTTACTAAAAATTCCTTATTGAAAATCACCATTACAGCGATCTATTCCAATCATGATGAATTTTCAAAGATAGTCAAGGCATATCAACCAAAGTGAGACACGCATTGAATATATCATTGTAGCACACATGCAACTAAGGACATCACAAACCTATTATTACTCCACTTTCATGGCCAAAAAGGTCATAATCCCTCAAAGAACAAACCAAAAAGAACAAATTCTAAGCAACAAGTCATTAGACTGAGGTCTCATTCGTTAATGGAATTAATTAAACAAATTACTCCACCAACGAAGAATGGTCATACACTATTTTTTATTGGAGGAACCACGGCTGGAGTTTTGGAGGATGAATAAAAAAAATATAAGGTGATTTAACTACCCCATTATGCATAAAAATATACTCAGACTATTTAATAATCATCAAATTGATATATTTATCATCATTGTGACAGTTAAACTTTGAAAAATTAGCATGGCTAATAAAATCATAATTTAAATAATTTAATTCCATTGATAATTTTTTGTGCCACCAGAATGACAATAATAATATTGTGAAACAATCAGGCCACAAAAATCAACATGTTATCTTCTACATCTCAACATGTTTATCTAGGAATTATTGATAAGATGACAGGGATAAGCTTCAAATTATCTATTGTTTATGATCTTCACTCAGTTGTCAATAAAATACCATTTTGGGAAAGTTTAATCTTAAAAATAACTTCCAAAATCTCTCCATGTGTCATCATATAAGATTTTAATTCTCCCATTTTCAGATTAGATAAAATTGGAGATAAAGTGATCACTAACTATGAATATCAAAATATTATATACTATTGTTCATTCCCAGGCCTTGAAGATCTCCTTTCTTAAGGTAATTTTTTTACTTGAACAAATGAAAAAATGTAAAGTAAACTAGATATAACAATAATAAACCATGAATGAGTTAATTTATATCTTGACTGTCATGCCCGATTCTAACCTCCTAGAATCTTCTAGAATCTATGTATGATGCTCATAATCACAAAAATGGAGACACTTAAATGAATGTCTCTTTTAAATTCTATAACATATAGTTCTCACATAAAGAGTTCACCCCAATGTTGCATAATGTACAAAGTGTGAATATCCAAGGATCCAACATATTCCAATTAGAAGGGTGTCTCTTACTAGAAATACTCTTCACTTTCTTCAAAACAAGATATTGCAATCTCCTACTTTAATCTTTAAAGAGGAAGAAACTACTTTAAGATTGAAAATAAAAAAATTAAACGATATTAAATTATCTTTCCTCAGACAAAAGATAAAGATTAAATATCTATAAGAAAGTAATAAATGCACAAAATTTTTTAATGCATTGACAAATGTCACGTTACAAAAAAATAAAATTATAACAGTGATTATGGAGGATGAGAACTTTACCACATCAAAAGAAGAGATCATAAAAGTATTAGTTAAATACTATAATAATCATTTGGCTCCCCAGAAGACAAGTAAATATTTGTGAAGAAATCATATCAAATGAAAAGAAACTCCAAGCGAGAGATTATGAAATACTTTCTTTATACTTCTCACCTGAAGAGATAAAAAAGTACTATTTAACATGGGGAACTTAATCTAGCAGTCTAGATTGATACATGACAGAATTTTTTAAATATTCATAGTATCACATTGACAATGACATTGTGAATGTTATACATAACTTCTTCTATTAAGAAAAAACACTAAAACAAATAAACCATGTATATGTGGCATTAATTCCAAATGCCTCTCATGCATCCTCAGTAAAGAATTACAACCCAATATCATGTAATATGATATATAAACTTATTGCTAAGTTTATAACTTCAAGGCTGAGGAGGTACTAGAAAACATAATTAATCCAGCCCAAGTAGTTTATAAGAAGTATAGATTAATTTCCGATAATTTTATCCTTTCACAAAATCTGACAAAGAGATATGCAAGGAAGAAAATTTTACCAATATGTTTTCTAAAGATAAATTAGAGGTGTTGAACGGCCCGGTTCGGCCTGGCCAGGCCAAGGATCTTCAGGCCAACACTATCGGCATGCCTTGCCGGGCACGACACAAGCAACGCGCCCGATGGCCAACAAACCAACACCCGACAACTGATGAAACCATGCCTGATGGGAGACGACACGGCGTCACACAACAAGCGATGGCTCGGTAGGCCCATTGGGGATGGCTGCGTGGGTTCTCAAACCCTAATTTTTAAAATTAACTTTTACTAAAATTTATCCCGACCCGAGCCAACCCGAATCGACCCGGCCCAAACCAGCACAATCTCATGTTGATTTTGGACCACAGATCGTGCCGGGCCTACACTACAAATTACCATGTCGTGCCTGGCATAGCACGTGAGCTTGGGTGGGCCAAAAAAAAAGGGCAAGATGGCCCAACCAGACCTATTTAACACCTCTATGATTGATCTTCAAAAAGTGTTCTATACAGTGAACTAGAATTACTTAAAAAAAATTGCACGACTCTTAATTTTTCAAAAATGATTCATAAAAATAATCTATAAATGTATATCCACCATATTGTTTTTGATTGCTGTGAATGAGCAAATTGCATGGCTATTTCGGAGGGAAATAGGAACTAAGGCAGGAAGGTCAACTATCCCCATATCTCTTTGTACTATGTACAAAATACTTATCAAGACATCAATCTCAAGTAATAATTTCTAAATAATTCTCATTTCATCCATGATGCTGCAATCTAAAGATTTCTCAATTAATGTATATGAATGATTTTATAATTTCCTCAAACAAAGACTCTTCCTCAAGTAATATCATCTTAAATACACTAATAGATTTTGCAGCAACTTCTAGATTGAATGTAAGCTCCTTCAAATAGGATATCTTCTTTTGAGGAATGAAAAAAAATGAAAAGAAATGAATCTTTGAAAAGTCTAAATTTGCAAAAAGAGCCCTTCCATTTATTTTACTTTGAATTTTATTATCTTCAAGCAAACTAATTATTACAAAATTATCTCATTTGCTGGTTAAAATCACATCACCTATTCATCAATGAGCTTGCATATTTCTCTTAATTGTCGGAAAAATTGAACTATTACCCATTGTTTTACAAGATATTGAAGGATATTATTTCACAGTACTCTGTTTACCTTCACTTACCATAAATACAATTGAGAGTACATGAAGATGATTCTTATGGGTCTAAACTAATAGATTACGACCCAAAGCCTTATGAGAAAAAGTATGCGCCCTCACCTCTCAAGTTGGGCTTGGTATACTTCAATTATTCATTTGGAATTAATCTTTTTTCATTAAAACTTTAATGAGAATAAATAGAAAAGTTAACTCATTTTAGATAAAATAGACCTACTATTTTTACTTTATTTCCCAAAATATTTGAAAATATCAAATATCCAAAAATGATTTCTCATTCGGAAAATCCCTAATCTCGATTAGGAATATATTAATTGAAAGAATATATAACATAAAACAAGCTAAAGATATAATGAAAGAATCATATCAAATGCTTATAATTTCCTTATTGGAAACAATACAAAGGAAAAGAAAGTTTGGAGCCAAAAATTATTTAGATGCCCAATTACATACCCAAACACGCCTCATATCTATAAATCACTAAATACAAAAAGCTCAAAACCAAAAATTATTTATTTAGAATATTGAAGAATATGAATTGTAAATTCTATTCTGGTGCAGAATATTTTAAACATATATTCTTTGAATGTGCTTTTTCCAGAAAGATATGGAAAGACTTAAAGAGCTAGACAGGAATAACTAAAGATATGGAGTCTATCCCCTCAGCTTTCAAATACATGAAGATGCAATACACAACAAACACGCCCAAAAACACTGTCGAGAAAGTAATATATACAGCAATTATTTACTATATCTGGAGAAAAAAAATTATATATGGCAAGAAGAAAAAACGTAAATTACAAAAATCATAATCAAAAAAAAATTAAAATAAAAATTTACATTATATTCAGAAAAGAATGTGATAAATTGAAACTCCTCTAAATTGTATAGATTTTGATAGTATATTTTATTACATATCAAAAAAAAAAAAAAATCGAAAGAGCTGGATAGATGGATATGGATGCATGAGTTGGTGCCCTCTAACCTTATTTTTAAGCATCCTTTGGAGAGGTGAAGGCACCTCTAGGGATGAAAATGTTATGGAGGAATATTGTGGAGATGGATATAAATGCATGAGGATGCGTGCTTGCGTGTGATTGATGATTATTCTGCATATACATGAATAAAGAAATATGGACTATTTCAAATACAAATGAATGGTTAATCTTTATGGAGTTTCCTTGAAATATTTGAACTGGATGTATCGGATTATTCTATACTGGATTAGCCTGAAAAGGCATAAATGAATCCACTATATGAACCTTCATGGTTATTCTGGTTCTTCTCTCTAAATAGTCAGATGCATTGGTCTCATGTGACTAGAACGTAATGGTTTAAATAGATTGATTGCATGCTACATGGGATGAATATGTGCTAGATAAAGATTAAATGATTATATAAGACAGTACAACCAAAAAGTCCTAAAATGTCTGATGAATAACAAGCTGGAATGTTAGAGAATTTAATCGTCTCATCAAACATAAAAAGGTGATAAGACTTCTTAACATCTACCGCATCAACCTTTTTAAAATCTTAGAAACTAAATTGAACAGCAAAAAATTGGCTTGGCCAATGAAAATAAAGTTTAAAAAACTAGAGTTTATTGATAATTTTCAGTCATAATAACGAGCAAATTGTTATTGTGAAATGATCAAACGTCAGAGGAAAGAATGATGTCTGCATCTGCTCAACATATTCACCTTCAAGCATTTGATAGAAAAAAAAAAAGAATAAGCTTTAAACTATCCTGTCTACAGGTTTCACTCTGTTATCACAAGAAGGCCACTCTGAGAAAGCCTTATCTCAGAAGGGATTTCTAATTATGATCCCTGGATTGTTATGGGAGACTTCAACTCCCCTCTCTTGGGACTTGATAAAATGGGAGGTCGCATAGTCTCTAACTGAGTGCTCAGGCTTCTTTGATAAAATGGGAGTTAAAAGGCTTTCCTTTTAACTCCCTATTCACATGAACGAATGAAAAAGATGTTCTTTTGGATCATTTTCGTGCTCGAATGTCTACAAAGGATGAGAAAAAGAAATATAAGGTTATTTTGTTCTATAATATATGGCTCTTACATGTTGATTTCCTTCTCACTCTTAAGAAGATATGGAGTACTTCAATTGTTGGCTCTCATATATTTTGGTTAGTAAAAAAAACTTAAATTGCTTAAATAGCCACTAAAGAATATCAATTATCTCCATTTTGGGCATATCACTATGAGAATATCTCCTACAAGAAATACTCGACATTCACTACAAGAGAAACTACTTTAAACACTGCCTAGCCCTATATAATGAAAAAATTTCATTGAGAATAAAATTGAAAATGTTAGAGAATGTAAAGCTGTCATTCTTGAGACAGAAAGTTAATATTATATAATAACATTGTGATAAATGCACTAAATTTTTTTATGTCTTAATGAATATCAAATATTAAAAGAGTAAAATCATCTCCATATTTAAAGAGGATAGACACAATTCCACCTCTAAAGAAGAAGTCAATAGTAATTTTTAAAATATTTCACGTCACTTCTAGGAACTGAGAAGAACAAAAAGCCAATACAAGTTGAGATAATGACATATAGAAAAAAAAAAAAACTCTAGGAGATGCATATAAGTATGCTCTCCCTAAAATTCTCGATGGAAAAGATTTAAAAATACTCTTTTTGGCATGGAAAATTGCAAATCACCGAGCTCATACAAATTTATGGTGAAATTTTTAAAAAATTCTTAGGAATATATCAGGAAGAATATAATTAATGCGGTGCAAAAAAATTTTTAATAATAGAAAGATGCTAAGAAAAATTAGTCATGCCTACATTGTACTTATTTCCAAATTATCACATGCCTCTATGGTTAGGGATGATAGACTCATCATTTTGCAATATCATCTATAGACTGGTATATAAACTTATTGCGTCAATATTGCAAATAGTATTAGATAATATTATAGATCGAGCTCAAGCAACCTATGTGAAATGCAAATTAATCTCAGACAATTTTATTCTTGCACAAAATTTAATTGTAAGATAAACCAAAAAAAAAAACATCTCTACAAGATACTTCTTTAAAACTAATCTCTAAAAAACCTTCGATATGATAGATTGGAAGTTCCTAATAAAAAGTCTAGATTCAGAGAGATAATTTATGAAAGCATATTAACCTCATCCTTCTTTATTTCTATAAATGTGGATATATGGAATATTTATCGAAGCTCTCACATAAAGCGTTAGAAAGATTTTATTATCATCTTGGATATGCCTATTTAAAAATAACATACTTAATAGATGTGGATGATCTCAATGTCTTCTCTATGAAAATATTACATATACTAATATTATTCTGGGCATAATTCACAAATTTTTTAAAATGTCAAGCCTCTTTGTCAACTCCACTAAATCAAATATCTTGTTTGAAAGAGTCCCGAATAATATAAAACATAAAATTATAGGTAATTCTGTATTCTCTGATGGCCTACTTCCATTCACTTTCCTAGGTATCCCACTCCTCCAACAATCTTATATCCTCGCACTTCTCCCCATTGCTGCTGAAAATCACCTTAACAATTTATCAATAGACAGAAAAAATCTTATTAATAGGAGGACAAGAGTTGCACCACACAGCAATCCGAGAAATTAAAAGTTATTGATTTTTAGTCATCCTTTTACCATCATCAATAATCAATTCTATTGAAAATATATGCAAAAAATTAATTTGGGTAGATCTGTTTCTGGAAGATATCACCCTAAAGTGAGTTAGAATATTATTCACGCCTCCGCTTCACATGGAGGATTGGGACTTCTTAATCTCACAATTTAGAATAAGTCTTATTTTATTAAAATATTGCGATTCATGGCGAATTCAGCAAAAAATAAAACACATTTGGATAAGATGGATCCACTATTAGTATCCTATCACGCAAAATCTATAAAAAGTCCAAGCAACAAAAAAGGACTCTCCTTTCTAAAAATTCATAATCTCGATGAGTGATGACATAAATGATAAAGTTGGAGGAAAATACATGCTAAGGATATAGTAAAGAATCGAGAAGATAATGGAAAAATTGTTACAGATTCATATAATTTTTTTTATATCACGATACAGAAAAAGAAGCATAGATGGACAGATATTATCTGGATTAAGAATTTTATTCTCAAACATATTATCTTTCTTTGAATAACAAAAAAGAGAAAACTACAAACTTAAGACTAGTCTTTTTCCACTTCACCCTACATAAATTGTAAGACGTAAGTTATGTGGAGCACTAGAATCCTCTAGCCACAATTTTTTTATATTCTTTGTTCAAAGATATTTGATATGAAATTATGCATTGAATGCTAATAAAAGGAGAGACCTCATCAAATTCCAGCACTTTCAAGATAATAAAGAAAAAATATACAGCTGACATGAGCAAAAAAATCATAAAGAAAATTGTATTTACAATAACGATTTATTATATATGAAGTGAAAGAAATAAAAGATAACATGAAAAAAAAAATCCAAAGAAACTGACATGATCATGAGAAATATAAAAATAAAAATTTACATTGTATTTGAAAAATTATGCAATAGTCTGAAATTGAACTAGAGATATAAAATATAACAGATATTGATAGTACATTTTATAGTCAAAAAATCCAAAGAGCTCTCAAATTTTTCATCTAGATTCATAAAGAAAATCAATGAATGTATCTCAACAATCACTTTATCAATCTCCATTAACGATCAACTCTGATTTTTTCAAGAGTAAAAGAGGACTCCGACAAGGAGATCCTATCTTACCATATTTTTTTAGAATATGCATAAAGTATTTCTCAAAACTCATTCGCAAAGCAATACAATCTGATGGGTTCTCATGCCACCTCAGCTGTTCTTCATTTTGGATTTCTCATCTCATGTATGTAGATAATCTCATTATTTTCTCTTGTGACAACCTTTGTTCATCCAATATTATATTAGCTATAATTCAAGATTTTGAGTAGACATCAGACATATTTAACAATTCTTGTAAATCAAATATCTTATTTGAAAAGATACCAAAGAATATCAAATTAAAAATCATTACAAACAAGAAATTTTCTATATGATATATGCCATTCATTTTCCTAAGAGTTACACCCTCTTCTAGTAGGCTTATTACCTCTTACTTCTCTTCATTATTGCTAAAAATAACCTTAGTAGAATGAAAAATTTCTTTCGATTGCTGGAAGACTTGAGTTACTTTGCACAATTATTCAAAGGATTGAAAGTAACTGCTTTTTAATTTTCCTTCTACTCACCTCAATAATGAACTCCATTGAAAGCGCTTGCTAATAGTTTCTTTGTGCAAATCCTTTGATAGGAGGATATCACCCAAAAGTAACTTGGAGCACGGTATGCACACCAACACAACATGGTGGGCTTTGGCTTCTAAGTCTCCCTAGCTAAAACAAAGACATTTTTTATTTAAACATTGTGGAGGATGAGCAAAAAATAAAATTTCTTTATGGATCCAATGGATACATCATGTTTATCTTATCAAGATTGACATATTGGGCCTGCCAATCAGATAAAAGTGCTCCTCCCTTCTGGAATTCTCTAATCTTGGTTAAAGATATCTTAATTAACATTTGACAAAGATGAAAAGATCTCTCAAACAAATGAAATTCTTATAAAATAAGAAAAAAATGAAATAATTGTTATTGATTCCTACAATTTCCACATATCAAAACATAACAAGTAAAAATTAGCTTAGAAAAAAGTGATTTAGATGTAGAATTTCATCCCCAGAGGATAAATTTTTCTGTACTCTAGGCAACATTATCTGTGAATTTTGTGGAAAACTAAAAAAAATTGATTATATCTTTTTTGAATATTCTTTTTGCAAAAATATTTGGCAAGAAATCAGGCATTGGGAGGAATGATGGAGGAGATAAACTTAATTTCAGACATTTTCAACCACATGAATATAGAATATGCAACTGCCTCCCCTATTAACATAATAAGAAAAACTTCCTTTACAGTAGCTGTATATTATATATGGCATGAAAGAAACAAAAGAATACATAAAGGCAAAATCCAAGATGCTAGCTCAAATTTTATGAAAAATAAAGACAGAAACTTATGTTGCATTTGGAAACTTATGTAATAGTCTAAAACTATACTAGCGTTGTATAATTTTTAATAGTACTTCTTATTACTTATCAAAAAATCAAAATCAAAAGAGCTCTTAATCATCTTGAAAGAGCTTTCAATAATCATCACCAACACGTTGTCTCCTCTCCCTTTTCTCCTCCACCCCGATTCCCTCAATCACTCCCAAAATCTTAACCTTCTCATATCAGCTTACTTTCAAATTGCACATAATTTCTGAAGTTAGAATTATTGTTGCACTTCCCAATAGATATTAAATAGATTTTTCAGAACAAGCCACAATATTAGATTCATATTGTCCCCATGAAAAGCTAAAGCTAGGCGTCTCCACTCCCGTGACTCAGGCATTCATCAAGGGTCTTCAAAGACAACTCTAATTTTCCAACTCTTAATCGGAGGAGATCAACCATATGATCATAATATGATTCTAATGCAACTGAGAACATATTAGAATATTTTTGAGTAGGCGGCTATCTATCTAACTATCTATCTATCTATATATCTATCAATTTATCTATAGTCTATCTTTCTATCTATCTATCTGTCTAACTAACTATTTATCTGTCTGTCTAACTATTTGTCTATCTATTTATCTGTATATCTATCAATCAATCTATCTTTCTATTTTTCTATTTGTCTATCTATCTATGTCTATTTATCTATATATTTATCTGTCTAACTATTTATATACCTATCTATCTATATGTCTATATGATCTTTCTGTCTATCTATCTATTTGTTTATCAGTTTATCTCTTTTTCTATATACAATCTATCTGTTTATCTAACTGTCTATCTATATCTATGTCTATTTGTCTGTCTATTTATCTATCTATCTATCTATCTGTATCTACGTATTTGTCTGTTTGTCTGTGTGTCTATGTGGCTGTTTGTCTGTTTGTTAGTTTGTTTGTCTGTCTGTCTGTGTCTGTTTATCTATATGTCTGTATGTCTGTCCATCCATCTGTTTTCTGTATTTTTCTCTGTTTGTCAGTTTGTCCATCTATCTGTTTATATTTTTTTCTATGTAGCTAGCAAAATTATTGCAAAATAGACCAATACTTTTTCTTCCTAATATCATTTCTATTGAATAATCAGGATTTAAAAAAAAATAGATTGATTATGAAAAATATATGCCTGCAAAAGAGATTGTAAAAGTGCTATCTTCTAAATGTAGAGGACATAATATAATTTTTAAATTAGTCCTATCAAAAACCTTTGATATAGTAAATTGGCAAGTGTTATGCTTTACCATGAGAAAAATGAGCTTTGCAGAAGCATGGAAAGATTTAATATTTAGATGTATCTCTAGTACTTTGTTTAAAATTTTTATAAATGAAAAGGGGAAAGAGTTTAAACCCACTCGAGGGTTAAGACAAGGAGATCCCCTTTCACCTACTCTCTTCAACATTTACTTGGAATTATTTATAGTGAACTTGAAAACTAAAATAGATAAAAAAGACATTTATATGTTTAAACTATATACATTTCTCAAATTAATTGTCTAGTATATACTGATGATATAATCTTATTCATTAACAAAAATAATAAATCGATAAAGAATTTAATAAAAATTTTCAAATTATGAAAGATGAAATGGATATAGTATTAAATAAAAATAAATATCAATTTAAAATATTAAAAAAAGCTCATCCTAGTTTTGAACATAGTTTAAAAGAGGCCACGGGCTTCTCCCATATAAAAAGAGCTCTCACGTATTTGGGTTTCCATTATATGAAGATATATTTAAATCAGAACATTTGAATTTCTTACTGACTAAACTTATGCATAAAATTGTGGGCTAGAAAACTGAAATGTTAAATATGAGTGGAAGAATTATACTCATAACACATGTTCTTCAAAGCTTACTCATGCACAATCTAATAGTTATGCAACCACCTAAATTTTTCTTAAAAAAATTGAGGAATTGGTTAATTTCTTTTGGGGAAACAAAAATGACAAACTAAATCTTCATTGGATTAAATGGAATAACCTCTGCTACCCAAAAGAAGAGGCGGGCCTAGGTTTCACTAGGCTAGATGAGATAGCTGAAACATGGGACTGTAATAGATAGTAGAAAATAAAAATAAATAATAATTTTTGGGCATCATATATGAGAGCAAAATACCTAACAAATAATGATACTAATAGGCAAGGATTAAAATATCAATTTTTAGAAATTTATCGGTATTTGGATTTTACGGATATATCGAATATATCAAAGATATATCGACATATTTTTGTATATGAACATCAATAAATGATAGATATATCGATATTGATGAATATATCGATACTTATAATTTATGAATATTTCGGAGACATATCGGTGAATATATCAGAAATTTTTATCCTTGCTAACAGGATAAAAAAGATTTATAATAAATCTCAAATTTGGAAACAAAACTGTAAAGCAAAAAGAAGTGGATACCACTCTATACTTACTAAATATGATTAGAAATGGAAATTAAATGAAGAAGACTTATTTTCTTTATAATCAACCAAAAATCTAGTTAGGAATATAAAGCATACTCAAAATTTATTTGAATGGTGTTGAAATAACACCATATGTTGATAACTTCCCTATTGAAAAAGCAATGATAAAAAAAATAAGATTTCTGAAAGGATTTTAGTCAAAGATTAAAATATCAATTTTTATGGATATATCGGTACTTGGATTTTACAGATATATCGGATATATCGAAGATATATCGGTATATTTTTGTATATGAGCATTAATAAATGATAGATATATCGGTCTTGATGGATATATCGATACTTAGAATTTATAAATATTTCGAAGATATATCGGTAGATATATCGGAAATTTTTATCCTTGATTTTAGTTATATCTGATGCATATGTTGATATAAACACTAATGAACAGCAGAATTCAGAATCCCAAAAGCCTTCTATCACAGATGAACAATTTACAAATAATAGCATAGATACTGGAAACTTGGATCTAATTACACATTTCACTTCCGATTCACAATCAAATTATGAAATTAGATAAGCTAACACTATTGAAATGGAAAATGAACAGATGCCTAAAAAAAACCTTGCACTAGAAGATCCTAAAATGTTCGATAAGAATAGGGTGCCATGGAATAGTTAGTTCTCCAAAAATAAAGCCCTAGTTATACTACAAAACTATATTATTTCCCTTAAAAGATGCCTTTTAATGCCTATTATGAGAATGAAAATCTACATCGATGTATAGAACATTGGAAGTACAATATAGTCAGATATTTTGTAACAAAACACCCTTGCCAAGCTTTGTTAAAGAAATTTGTTATAATAATGAAAAATTAAGACACAAGTCATCCAACACCCAAGTGGAAGAACTTTTTTCAAATTTGAAAACCAGAAGATATGATAGAGGTGTTAAATTTGAGACCTTACTTGATTTTTGGAAGACCATTTTATATATAGCTCATTCCTATCAGTGCCATGCCAAAATTAATTTTTTTTTTAAAATTAGGGTTACGGGGGCACCAAAATCCTACTTTTTTTTTAAATTAGGATTTAGGGCACGCCGAGACCCTGATTTTTTTTTAAATTTAGGGTTCGGCCCAACCGGGCCGAACCTGGAGGATCGTGCTGCAGGCTCGTGCCATGTCTGGCCCGGCACGAAAGCACGGTCGAGCCTAAAAAAATGGACTGGGCCGGCCCAACACTTCCCGTTTGACACCTCTAGTTGGGTAAAGCTCAAGCTACCAACTATACAGGCAAGCCCCTACACATGGATAAACTTACATCCAATATTTTTAAGAAATCATATGCCCGGATAGTAATGAAAATGTACCTTAATGATTAATTAGCAAATAAAATCACTTTAAATTTTCCTGATGTATCCAAAATCAAGCAACCTATACTATATGAATACTTGTCCCCATATTGTAGAATGTGCGACATGCTCTCCAAAGAAGAATCTCAAGATGATGACCAAATACAAGAACAAAGACCAAAAGAGTCAAGTTTTTCAATCGATCATCCTTCCCAAACAGAAGAGGAATATATTCTAGCCTTGAAAGAAGAGACAAAATACTTTTACCATTATAAAAGAAAAGAAACCATCACTCCTAGAGAAGAATCTTCTCAAGATCTCAAAAATAAAGAAAGAATTAATGACAAACAACTTAAGAGAATTCCTCCATATGGCTCAGTATAACACTTACTATAAAGCTTTCAGCTCCTTATTTGAACTTCTATGGTTTTTCTATTTTCTTTCTTACTTGCTAGGGAGGTTGAACTATATTTGGAGTTTTATATGATGATTTCAGAAGTGGCAATATTGGCAAGTTCTCATGGATTTTTTAAAAGATTTTTTCAAAAGGGGTGAGAGCACCCCTAGGGATGGGAATGGTGTGTTTGAATGGTCTCTCTAGAAGGTATGCACGTGTGGTTCCCTCAAGAATCAATCTTAGAGGATTTGGGTGGCATAATTGAATTAAATTGAAAGTGGAATGAGGTAATTGGTTTAGATGGTGTGAAACATATTGTGGGGCTCCCCTATGCGCTCATGATGCATTCTAGGGGTGAAATTCTCATACATATTAAGACATGTTCCTATATGACCATGAAGCATTATCTATGGATAGTGAGTGACATATTATGAGTAGAATTGCATGCATATGCATACTGTGGATGGCATATCAAGAGACTGTCAATAGAAATATATCAATACATTGTTGGAATGTGAAAATGCACAAATGTGTTATGGTGTATTTGGATGCTCTTAATCATGCGAAAATGCATGACCAAGAAGTGGATATGCTTGATACATTCAATATGTTTGGCATGCATGATTAAATAAGAAAATGATGATTGAATGAATGATGAATGCGTATTTTTATATGAAGATTACATGCTGGGATATAAAAGACTTTAACTATCCATAGAACATAAGGAGATACTAAGGCTTTTCAAAGCCTTAAACATTAATATTTTCACTATCATTGAGCAAAAATAGATTCAAATAAGTTATCTTAACAAATAAAAACAAATTTCGAAAGATTTAATTCTCTAGATAAATTTGCATGCTATCGAAATGACAAAATTATAATACGATGGAATAACCAAACAACAGAGATTAATATGCTTTCTACTAATTCCCATCATGTTTATTTCAGAGTCTTCCACAAGGAAAAGAAATTCAAATTTAGACTTTCTATCATATATGGCCTACACTCAGAAGTAACTAGTAGGTTGCCATGGTAATGTTTAATATCATAGGGATCATTAAAAGTTTCTCCTTGGGCAGTACTTGGGGACTTCAACTCGCTTCTTTCTGGATTAGAAAATTAGGGGATCAGACCATTACTAATTACGAATAATCAAACTTCATCAATTGCTGCTCATCGTTTAGCCTTGAAAATCTTCTCACTTTGGGTTCAATCGCATATCTTCTTGAACAGTTTAAATTCAACAGATCAAAAAAACTAGTCGTGAGGAAAAATTGCATGTGCACAAACTGGCAACTAGCAATCAGGTGCTAACAAGAGATATATCAGGCAACATGATATTCAAAAACAAGTATCACAAAAACATGTAAGAGAATCGCACAATAAAAAACATGTATCGCAAACAAAGACACTAATAGTGGTACAAAAAGAATTGCCTATTGCCCCTGCTTACATCGAAAAAACATGTCAGCCCAGTGTTCCATTACTTGGGACAGCTAGGCACAACACAGAAAATGGTCATCGGCCAATGCTTCAGGGCTAAAGATATCAAATAGATCGGGTGGCCCATGAGCCACCCATGCATGCTTTGCACAGCTCAGATCAGTGCTTAGACACAGAAATTGGGGTACAATACAAGTGCAGACTAGTGCTTAGCTCAGACCCACGCCTGGCTCAACCCCGGTCCTACTTGGGTGTCAGGTTTCCTAGATTAATCCGACCTGACCCAACATGGACCCAAGACAAAGTTTTTCCCTGACAGGCTAACATGTCATGCAAAACCACTTTTTGAGGCAAGCTGAGTCAGCATCACCTAAATCCCAAACCAAGCCATGTCAGAGACAGCATTACAACACATTTAACACCTCTCCCCGGGGTCCACTAGCCCATAGACATGGAGTCGTCTAATGGGCTGGGCCACCTGTTTTGGTTTGTAACTCAACCTGACAAAAAGAAAATTAATCCAAGTATTATCACAAGACATGTCCTGCCACAGGGGGACAACCTTCATGCCTACAATGCTAACCAAATGGGGAATTAGTGATCCCAAACCTGCCGTGCCTAAGACAACAAGACAGTCTATTTAACACCTCTACCCATGGCCCACTAGACTATGGCCATAGAGTCATCTAATGGGTTGGGCCACCTATTTTGGTTGTGACTCAGCCTAACAAAAAGGACAATTACAATTGTTAATAACAATTAAATAAAAATTTTGGTTTTTTTTTTGTTTTTTTTTACTTTAGAACACATAAAATATCAATAAATATCATTCATTCTATTTTTTTATTCTAATTTTTTCTTACACAATTTTTTAATATATCCTATTGTCTCCGATATTTAATTTCATAATTCTAAACTCACTCAAAATTTCTCTAATGTTAACCTGGAGTCTAATGATATCTATGTAAATAATAATGTTACAAGAATCAGCATCACAAATTGCAACATTTATATTTAATTATTTTATTTTACCTCTCTTTCATCTATATTTTTTTCTTTTAAAAATAAAAATAAATCTTAATCACTTAAGTATTGAAAACCACAAATTTTATTTATATGATGAACTTAATATTTTAGATGAAGCTCACCTCATCTAGATTATCTCCCATTATAAGCAAAAAATATATGATTAGACACATGTATTTTATATATATATAAAATACTTAGTGAGAAATAAAATAATTTTCTTTTATATATATATATATATATGAAAATTATTTCAATATAATAATTAGACAAAATACTTAGTGAGAGATAAAAAATTTAATTTAATAAATTTATCTTATAATATATAGTTACAAAATAATATTCTAAAAAATATGATATATTATATTCTAGATAATCTCAATTGAGTTAAACTAAAATTAAATTTAATTTATCTTAAGATCCTTTTTTAAACAATCAATAATGCATAAAAAATAATTAACTATAATTATTGTATGAGACTCATTAAAATTTAAAGAAATTATAGATTTATTTATTTCAGGCAATAATATGTTGAATCATACTATCATAAAATTCCTAAGATTACTTTTCACAATGATTTAATTAAACATTACACAAAAATAATTTATAATTAACAAATTTTAAAATTAATATAATATTATGTGTTACCTCAAATGCATGAACTAATAGCATTGTTACTTTCATATGTGTGACAGAAACATTTCCATGACAGTTTGCCTATGAACCAAGGACCACGGCCATGAGCCACGGCACACTCTACATGTCGTGCCTGGGAATCAATGAGTTATGGAACCCCAAGCAAACCCATCCCGAGACCCGGCTTAGTTTTCCCACATGCTAAAAGGTTGTGTCATGCCACCTCTTATTTAGGTGTAGCATGCCAAAATAGCTTGACTATTAAACATGCATAATGGTGCAGCATAATTAATATGACACCTCTAGCAAATAAGTGACCAATAGCTCAAGGCTGGTGGTTTTATAAGTAACTCTTAACCTTGAATCAACTATGATGATGATCATGTAACTTGTTAAAAGCTCTCAAGTCAATTATACAAAAGGCCAAAGTGAGAACTATTAATAAAAAATATATATAATATTTGTTACATCTAGAAGTTTATACATTGCTTAAAGAAAAAAATCTAGTATATTCCTTTCATACTATCATATCTACATCAACACGAACTCTATCATCATCCCAAATATGTTGGGTAAACTACTATATAACTCATATAATCTTAAAAAATTGATCTCTACTCATGATAAAACTTATGAAAGTATTTTTGACATATCTCACTCTCTTATGAGAAAAGTCTCTTTCTATATCAATTGGATCAATAAGAAAAATCTATAGTAAAATGAATCGCAAACTTAATTCAATCTAACTAATATTAGTGATAAAATCTTGAATCACACTCTAATACATTTCGACCCATTTAGAAAACTCACTCATCAAAAATATGAGCTCTCAAAAAGGCATGAATATCACCAAACTTGAGTCATTGTTTAAAAATTTATGAATTACTAACAATATTTTATGATGTAACACTAATGTTGTCGTGTGTGTGTTATATTTTAAAAAAATTATATATCATGATAAAATTATTATTGCTTATTATTCAAAAAAAAACATGGATTAAATAATTTATGAAAGAATGAAAAACAAATTTATTTCTAATATTAAAAATTTTAAGTTAAAAATGATTTTAAAAAATATATTAATGCATTTGAAGAATAAATTACAACATATTAAAAAGTTAATATTTGACAACTTAAGAAAAAAACATATAAATACAATAAATAAAACAATAAACAAAGAAGAAGTTTAGCTAGAATTTACTTCTTATAAAATAAATAATAATTTTGAATCAAATTTAAGTTAATAATATCAACATTTATCATGAGCACATTGCGACTTTTGAGATAAACTTTTTTATTTATTGATGGAAATAATAAAAATATACAACCACAAATAATTAGGATAATACTTAGTTAATGATGAAGATAAAGATAATAAAAACATCAATATTTTATAATGATAAAAATGAGACAAGATTTTCAATTATTTTATAATAAGCATAGTATATTTTGGCTATTTTAGCATGCATGATTTCTTTTATTATTGAATTTAGAATATCAATAAGAAAAATAAACAAGAAATTTTTTATTAAAAAATTTAGGGTGAAAACATGGGTTAAAGATTGATAACACATGAATAAATCAAAGCATGACATCAACACTAAATATATCAATAACAATGATCTAAAAAAGAATAAATATATATTTCACTAAGATTTAATTAGCAAAATATTTTAGTTAAGTAATCAAAATTATATAATATATATTAAATCACTAAAATTTATTCATTCTATTATTTATTAATTCTAATTCTTATTTTAATTTCAATTTATAACATCTATCAAAAATAGACATCCTCTAAGTTCAACTACTACTATCCTTCGATAAACATTCTACCAAGTATCCACATTCTTGTCATGTGAAAGAAATATTTATTGCATTAGCCAACTAAAACAAATATTTATTATGAAAAGTAATGATAATAATAATCATACTTCTCAATAAATTGAGCAAAATACACATCACATTAAACCGAGTATTTGAGGGGTGTTGAATATTGAAATTTCCATTGTTCAAAGGCACCACAAAAATAGTTGACAATTTGCCTAATAACAAGGAATCATTCTAAGTTCAACCGTGGAAGTCTAACATATCAAAATGAGTATCAGTCAAACTAGGACATATGACATTATCTCTATTGGATTCAAAATGAGGGAAGTTGGGTTACTAAAAGCAATTTGATGGTGATAAAATTTGATATAGAGCTCACTACGAGTTATTTACACCAAGATTACCTCTTATCTTCTATTATACATACTCATGATTCCCATGGCTTAAAGGCTTTGAAACCCTTGGACACTTAATGTACCCTTGGCATCACATGGAAGCCTCCTGAGTATTCTAAATTATCCCTGCTCATTCCTCAAGAGTTCATCCATAACAAACAAGCTTAGACTCAGCCATCCATCGACAAACTTGTTGATTCAATCAGTAACACTTATTGGATGCATAACTCAGATGCTCCTGTGTCCACCTTTGTATGAATAATGTATCACTCCACAAAATATCAAGTGCTTTTCACCACTAGCATCTCCTCTACCTCCTTCTAGAGGTGGTCAACATGATGGGCAAGCCCATGGTACAGCCTGGCATAACCAAAACTATGCATGGATTATGCATGAGCCTAGCCATGACACGGTTCAAGCTATGTCAGGGCAGAGTTTATAGATGTGTACCACAAAAGATGTGGCACGGAACAGCACGGCACAACCCAATTGACCAAATTAAGCTAGTCCAAACCTAACCAACAATCAAGATTCAAGTCATGATAGTGCACAGGCATGTTGGATTTGGCATGGCCCAACCCAAGCAACTAGACTGGCTTTTTTTAAAGTCATATCAACAAGACACAACCCATACTAAAAACTATGCTAATGGTGACTTGACAGGAACTAAAAAAATAGGCAATACCAGCCCAACACATCTTGTTGCACACCTCTATTGCTTTCAAGGGCAATAATCAGATCTTTAGTTCTCACCTATCATCACAACCTCACCAAAAAATCATCCTATTATTATAGATTTTGCAATTCTCTCTTTTATTAAGCATATTTTGAGAAACCCCCTATGATCTGCAACCCAATTGCAGGTTGCCACATATTGTTTGATCTATTTCATTTTTTTTCCTACCCATTGGAGGCAAAGACAACTAGTAGTATGATCTATATAGTTTGTACCAAACTCATCTGGACATCTTGTATATTAAATGATGCAATTTTCTTTTATTAACATAAATTTCTCTTGAAACAAATATGCTACATATTACTTTAATAACCACTCGTGTATGTCACGGTTAAGAGTTTCAACACAACAATACAACTCATGCAGTACCTCAACAACAAATTATTAGAGATTTGATCTTCCCACAATAATAAATATTAATTTTATGTTGAATTATTTTAACCCTATCATAGACTCATTAAAAGAAATGACTCCAAATCCCAACCAATTTATATAAAATTGGTCAAAACTCTCTTTCATTGTTAAGTCTTTGATTTGCGATAAACCCACTAAACTCAATCAGATTGATCTGCCTGAGTTGTTAAAGAATTACATAAATTTATCTTACATGCTCCTCTAGAACTCCTCGTAACTTTTATATTTTAACTACTTAACATAATAAGCATTAAACGTACATTTGTGTCGAATCACAAACTCTACAATTATATTATGAGTCCATGGCAATCTCACGTGCTCAATCCATTGCATATCCTCAAGCAATTCATCAACAATATTCACCCAAATAAAATTATTTATTATTGCTTATTCTTTACAAGTTATTTACACACAAAAGTCTATGATGAATTACAATGGACAAGAGGAAGATATTGTTATGATACTTTAATAGCATCTTGAAAGTCTACTCTCCAAACTTACACTCTGATAGGCGTGCACTCTTGCACTACTAAAACAACAAACGATACTATTTGATTTGAAAGAACTTACCATCAATTGTAAGCATTTTGATTATGAGGTTGAACAACAAGACAACAATAATATTTAAGCCATTATCACTTAAGCTTCATTAGCTACTATTGATAGAAATTACACTTATATCATCAAGATCATGAAAAGGGTCTTTACATCTATATTAACACTTCAAACCACTTTCAATATCACTTATCACAAGTAAAGAGTTTCAATGCAACACAGCTCATACAACAACCAAGCAATAAACCATCAAGAATTATACATTCACATAATATTAAGCATTGGCTTTATATTAAAATAATTTCTTTCATAATCTCATTAGGGAAACTACTCGTGATCTCAATCAATTCATACATAATTGGCCAAAACTCTTATTTATTATTAAGACTTCAACTTGCAACAAACTTCCTAAAATCAACTAAGTTAAACATTTTGAATTCTTGAAAAATCAAACCAATTCAGTATATATGCTTTTGTTATATATAATTTATTTTAATAAACTATTTTGTATAACCAAAATATTTATTATTTCAATATTTTTAATACTAGTGCAAGGAAAAAAAAATATTGAGAAGTTGAAAAAGTAATAATAGCATAATAACGGGAGTCCCGCTGCCCACTAACCGGACCAAAAAAATTTTTGGAACATAACCTGACCTATCTAAATAATCTGATCCACTCCATTATTGATACCGAGAAAATATTAATATAAATATATATTTTTATGTTTCTAATTTTTTTTACTGCTATTTTTTCTATGTGATTATTCTTTAGTCTCTCTCTCATCTGAAAATTTTTTTTGACTGCTGCTCACAAAACTATAAGAATATTTTTAGTTATAATCTATAAACACATAAATATTTTTCTGATAAATATAACTAGTCATGCTGAATAACAAATAAACCACATATATTTTCTGTGTTTCTGCTATTATTTATTTTCTATTGTGATTTTGGATTGTGATTTGAAATGTATATATATATTGTGATTATTGATATATCATTTTTAATTTTCTTCTTTTTCTGAATCTGTAAGAATATAAACTTTAAAAGCGAAATTCCTAATAACTTCTCTAGAAGTCCAAATACATTTTTTTTATTTTAACCAATTAACATACTAATTATTAAAAATATCTTTGTGCCAAGTCACGGATACTATAATTATGAGTCCTTGACAAGTGCCCCTGCTTGCAAGACCATTTGATACATGGATAACTATTGGCACCCTCTTCTATACTGCTCACCCTAGGCAAATCTATGTGGATTCAGCCTCTTGTTTCCATTTTGTCTCCTCTCACAACTAGTCAAGTGGAGGTATATGTTATCTTACAAGCCCCTCGAATAAGATATGTAGGATGCTGCTTGGTAGCAGCCTCCATCTCTGGGAAGCAAAAAATGATTGCCCCCGAAAAAGGTGATAGAACTTCATCTGAGTTCTTCATCACTTTGTTCCAGTTACATTGATTGCGGAATTATAGCTTGTTTAAAGATAACTGTGTTTTCAAATCCTATTTGTTGTGTGCTACTCAAAACTAGAGTAAGGTTAATGGAATGTTCAATGATAGTGATGCAAATAACTTTTTGGATATTATTGGCATTCATGTTCGTTTATATCTGTTTTGTAGAATCGCATTGGACTTGAACACCCCCTGCTGTTTTATCCATAACCCTATTTTACTCTGTACTAAATCAGTAGCTTCTTTAGCCAGGTAATTTTCATATTCAACGGAATACTTTAGTTAGCCTCTTATCATGTCGGATTGATCTGGGTGTTTGTGCGTTGTATGAGATTTAATTCTGTATCATTCCTGCCTAGTCATCACCTACATACGATGTTCTTTTTTGACTCCCCGCAGTATCGTATGACATATCAACAATGCATGGGGGACAGGTTTCCTTGGTAAAGCACAAGTAGAAACCAAAAACATTAAAATGGAAGATGGGGTCGTCGCTAAAGTCTAAACCTAAACAAATAAACTTCAAGGGAAGCTTGCTGAGGAGGCCACAGGATCAAGCGAAGCCTCCAAGTGCGACTCGGAAAATATTTCACATTGACGAATCTCACATTAGCCTAACTCAGAACTGACCTGACCATTGAGCTCCTTGATCTCCTTCCCTTGACGATCCACGCTCGAACTAAGGCTAGCAACATTGGATTCCAATCTACTAACTTCGACGCGTAAGAATTCTGGATCTTGCACTTCAAGCCCCTTACGGGAAACGTTCTTTTCTAGCTGATCTGCCACTGACTGGAAATAAAGCCTAATGACATTGTTCAAAGAGCATTTCTGCTTGCACACGGGACAGCTGCACTTTTCATCACTCTCACAATACTCAAACCACTGATGCAAGCTAAGGTCCAAATAGAATATATAGCTAGTATCAGTAGCGATCGTAAAAAAGTTAAGAAGTTTCGAAATTGATTACCATAATTCGTGGAACACGTGGCCACAAATAGATATGGCCTGGAGATCTTCGACAACGGGTCTTAGATCTTCGTAGCAAATCGAACAAATAGTTTTGGCTGAGTTAACGCCGAGTACCATGCTTATTTCTGTATCAATTTCTTTCCGTCGCTTCTGGTTTCCCTCGCAATTTTGTCGTCTGATTTCTTGAATGGGATTGTGGTGCAGTGACGGCAATTTGGATGCCCATTCAGGAAGAACGATGAAGAGGAAGAGCGACTTCGCTGCAAAAGCCCGCTAGTCCAAAACAAAGTGGGCGGGAAATCGAACAACTCGGAACATTTTGTAGATACAAAAATAGTAAAAAAAAACAATAAAAATAGGAAAAATTAAATATCTAATAAATAATTCAATAATAACGGTGGATAATTCAATAATATCTTATAAATAGAAAAAAAATTATTTATAAGATATCTTATAAATATCTTATAAATAATTCAAATTGATTACCATACATTTACTGGTGGATAATTATTACGATATTAATAATTATACTATCTTTACTAGTAAATTATTATTATGGTATTGATAGCTATAATATATTTACAGATGAAAAATTATTATGATATTAATGATTGTATATAATATTATATATATATATATATATTTAGAAGAATGAAATGATTATAGTTTTCTTCATAAATTATCTCTCTTTTCTCTTTTCTTTATAAAAAATAAAATGTACAATATCACCAAACTTGAATTTGTTGTCCTTGATATTTCGGAGGATAATTATTTATCCTAGATCTTTGATACTGAAATCTACTTAATGCTATGAAAATTGAAAATACAATCAAATGAGAAAATATTGCATCCATGCATGATTGAGCAAAGACCTTGATATTCTTTTGCTATCATATTGATGAAAGCCTGAAAAGTGAATATCTAATGATCAAAGATCCATCAATTCTCTAGTTGAGTTTGAAAAAAATGATATGATCATAAAAAGATCATAATTCTTTCGAATGCCCAGTGTGATTGGCTTTGTTTACAACCACGAGATTTCAAGTCAGTTAGTGACTACAACTTAGTCTTGTTCAAAATTAGTTCTCAACTGAAATTATGTGTAGAAAAATTACAGATGATGACATGCTTGAGAAAGCATACACTATTTTTCATGCCTCTAATTTGCTTGTTCAATAGTAATATAGAGAGTCATTTTATCAAATATTTTGCATTAATTGCAAGTCTCCTTATAGCTGAGCAAAATAATGAACTAAAACTGAAAAACTATCAATCTTTCCCTTTTGGATCTATACCATTGCCTGAAGCCATTGCTACAATATAAGTTAATAGACATGGACATGGGTGTGGGTATGGATATTATGGATAAAGCCGAGACAATTGTTGTGGTCGTTATAATTCTTGGAATTGAGGTAATTATAATTAGTCTCGAAACAAGAACAATATCTCCAACAATCAAAAGATAAATCATTTAGAAAAATTATTTGGAAAGATAACAGGGCCACACAACAAAAAAAAGTTCATGAGGCTGAGTGTTACATATGTGTGATGAAAGGTCACTAGTCTTATACTTATTTTATGACCAAGCATCTGGTTGACCTTTGGCAAGCCTCCATGAAAGGAAAAGACAAGCAAATTAAAATAGATTTTATTGACGAAAGACACACCATGGATCATGATGATCTTTTCTTTGATTGATGATGGTGTAGTACCTTTGAAATATTTTGATGTTTCTAGTTATTATTTTTTTAATATCCAAGTGAAAAAATTGACTATTTGATTAGGGATGACAATGTGAACTTTGATTCAGACATATGATTATCCTATTATTTTTTTATGTTATTTCTTTTCCATACAAATATTTATAATGCAAACTTTGATTTTTTATTTAAATTTCATTTTTTTATTCGGGGAGCGTATGGATCCTTCCTCATAATTGATCAATTTTATGTCATTTATTGGTGATGCATGTTTGCTAATTATGCCACAACCCACATGATCTTGCATGATAAAAAATAATTTTCAAACTTTACATTAGCGTAATTTTATGTTTATACTATCTCAGTCTTGTTAACTTGATTAAAAACTTTGGCAGAGTCATAATTATTCTGCTAAAAGGAACTAAATTACAAATTGAAGATACCCTATATTCTAATAAATCTAGTAGAAGTTTACTCAATTTTAAAATATATTCACAAAAATTGATATCATATTAAAACTATGAATCATTATGCAGATGAGTATTTACTCATTACTTCTATTATTTCTGGGCAAAAATGTATCTTGGAATAATTGTCTTCTTTATCTTGTAGGTTATATCAAATAATTATTATATCTATTAAATCTTATGTTGTCATGAACTAGAAGTTCAATGACTTTATTACATTTTTACTATGACATGAAAAACTTGGACATCCCAAAATTTTCATGATGTATCATATCATTCAAAATTCTAATGGGTATTCATAATAAGCAGACAAATTTTAGTAACTAATAGTTATACTAATGCTGCTTGTTTCGAAGAAAAATTAATTATTGAACCATCTTTTACAAAGGTTACATTTAAATCTCCCACTTTTCTAGAATGTATTCACAAGGATATTTGTGGGCTGATTCACCCACCTAATTGATATTTTCATTATTTTATGATTATAATTAATGTATCCACTCAATTGTCTTATGCATGCCTTTTTTTCTAGTATAAATGTTGCCTTTACTAGATTATTGGCTTAAATAATTTGATTTAGAGCACATTTCCCTTATCACCCTATCAAAACAATTCATCTTGATAATGTTGGTGAATTCTCATCTCAGATATTCATTTATTATTGTATGCCTATTGGTATATGTGTTCAAGTTCCTATTTCTCATGTTCATTCTTAGAATAGGTTAGGTGAGTTTTTTATCAAATGTCTATAGTTGATTGCTAGATCATTGCTTTTGAAAACCTAATAGCCTTTATCAGCATGGTGACATGTTATTATACATGCCACAAATTTAATCCACCTTCATTCTATAATCAAGCAAGATTTATTACCATTATAGCTTGTTAAAGGTTATCAACCTAATATTTCATATTTGTGAGTTTTTAGTTGTGCTGCTTATATTTCAATTGCCCCCACACATCGACATTAGATAGGTCATCAAACGTCATCTTGATATTTATGTTGGCTTTCAATTTGTATCTATTATAAATTATATCGAGCCTCTTATGGGAAAAGTTTTTACTAAATTTAAAGATTATCACTTTGATGAAAATCTTTTTCCACTAATAGGAAGAGATAAGCTAATTCTAAAGAATGATAAGAAATTATAAGTATTGAGTCATCTTTATCTCACCTTAATCCCAATGCAGAGGAATCTGAACAAAAAGTTTAGAAAAAAATTCATTTATAAGGTCTTGCGATTCAATTACCCGATGCTTTTATTAATTCAACAAAAATTACAAAATCACATATTTGATATCCCGGCTACAAATATCCTAGCAAGGATTGAAATCCTAATTAAAAAAGTATAAAGCAACATGACAGAAGAACCTAAGCCATGATTAAACTATGGAACACCTATTAGCTCCAAAGACATAATTCCTAGAAAAAAATGCTATATCAATGACTTATGAAGAGCATATAATTGTTAAGCCCTATATCGATGAGCAAGTAACCCTTGTAAAGGCACCAATCAAAGAGTTAACTCTTAATGGTGTATTGATAAATAATAATGAAGAGATTATTATCAATTATATGCATGAGAGAAGAACCTAATATCAAATTACTACTCATATAAATAATATTTTTTCTTTCCAAGTGAATATAGACATCATAAGAAATGATAAAGATCACGAGCCATAAAATAATAATGAATGTCAACATTGAAACGATTGATTAAAATGTAAAGAAGCAATCAAAAAAAAATTAAGATTACTAGCAAAATCAGAGATAATTGGACTAGTGGTTCAAATACCTACAAATATACAACATGTTGGATATTGATGAATTTTTATACAAAAATAAAATGAGAATAATGAAATAATGCAATACAAAGAATGCCTCGTGGTCTATGGTTTCTCAATAAGACCTAGAATTAACTATGAGGAGCATATTCTTCCATAACTGATGCAATTACATTCTGATATTTGATAAGCTCAGCGGTCTCAGAAGGATACACTACTAAAAATCATGATAACACCAACTAAAAAATTTGATCAATAATTGCTGTCCAAAACATGACCAGCTAGCGACCAAAAAATGGTATCGAAAAAAAAATTTTTGACCAAATTTCTAACCAAGACTGATCATAATTACCGACTAAATGTATTTGGTCGAAAATTAGTCTGTAGAGTGGTTATCAAATATATTACCGACTATTTAACTATATATCATTATAATGGTCATACATACTGACCATTTACCGACTAAATATATAGGTTGGTAATTACTAACTAATTCACGACTAATTTAGAGATGCAAAGAGGCACATCGAAGAAAAATAGTTTTGACCAAAATCTCGACCAACTACCGATCATATATTACCGACCAAATATATTTGGTCGGAAATGTGGTCTATAAATTACGAGAGAATTAGTGAAATATATTTCCGAAATATTACTGACCATTTAACGACCAAAAATATATAATCATTAAAAATGATTGGTACGGTGGTTATCCAATATATTTATAATATCGTAATTACCGACCGAATATTTAGGTCAATAATACTGACCTTTTCATGACCAAATAACGACCATACCTCCTGATCAAATATTTTTGATCAGAAATTGATCAGTAAATTAGGATGGACATAATGAATAAAAATTACCGACAAATTACCGATCATTTAATGACCCATTAAAATTAGTCAGTAAAGTAGACTTCCAAATACTTATAGATTTTTTCTCATCGACCATTTACTGACAATAATTTTGGTTGGTAATTCATTGTTTTAATTTTTTGATTTAAAAATCATTTGTAAAGTCATTAAAACCTAAAATAATTGAAACTTCGTCGTTTTTTTGAATCTGAGTCGATTGTAATAATGAAATAAAAAAAAAATTGATCCTTCTTCTAGATCCAATTATGTTTTTCTTTGTTCTTCTCCTTCAAATTGCTTATACACATCTCCATCTCTTTGAATTATATATAGATAATCGAAATTTCGTTTTTTCAGTATATTCGAGTATTAGGTTTTTTTCTCCTCCTAATTTCTTAATTTTTGCTTCAATTTCATTTAACCTAACATGATTTTGACTCGACACAATTAATTAAACTATAATTTTTCATTTTTTAAATTTTGTTCATCTACTATTTAGATTGGTAGGGTTTTGGTGATTTTGATTTCAATTACATGATGTTTGCATCTGAATAATCTTAAATGTTAATGGTTTATATTTATATAATCGTATGACATTATGTATAAATATCATACTTTAATATATATAATGATTTATATTAAATCAAACTTTTATTTAATGTTAATCTTAAATGTCTATAATAGTATATATAAACTTTTATACATTTATATAATCATATGATATTATGTATAAATATCTATACCTTATCATATATAAAAGTATTACAATATAAATACATATTGATATGTTTATATAATGATATAATGTTACATATAAATATTTATACATAAGTATTATTGTTTATAAATATCTATACAAAATTTATATTAAACTATCCATTTATATATATATTTTTATATAACAATTATGTAATATTAAATGATTATACAATTTTGTAAATATTTATATTACGTATTATTTTTGATATAAATATAGAATATTTATAATATTTATAATATTTATATAAATGTGATATATATACTATATATTATTTATATAAGTGTTACATATAAATATAATAATATTTAAGTAATATTTATAAAAATATTTTATTCACAAATATTATGTAGATACACGTGTTTAATTATATAATCATATGCCATTATATATAAAAATATTTATAACTATATTTATAATAAAGTAAACTATTTTTATAACTATATTTATAACTTTACATAACTAATTTGTAACTATATAATAATGTATGACTATATGTATAATTCAATATAACTATATTTCTTAAAAAAATATACTGTATGTATACTAATATATAACTATATATAATTATATTTTACTAAATGCATACATATATAAATGTTAAATATAATTATATCATTAACTACATACATATTTATAACTATATATGGATAATTATATATAAATATTTGTATAAATATGTAACATTCTATATAATTAAATATAACCATATTTGTAACTATATATACATATATGTATTCATATAATTAAATTAAAATATTTGTTTATAACTTTGTATATATTTATGCATAACTACTTATCACTACTTATATAAATATATTTATATATAAATATTTGTTTAATTATGAATAACTATTTATAACTATATATATTATATGAATAATAATATATAACTATAAATAATTATATCTTACTATATGTATAACATTAAAATCTTTATACATAATAATATTTAAATATATAATTTACAACTTATATTTAATATATGTTTGAATATTAGTATATATAAAAGTATTTTACTATATCTATACCTATACATAACTATACGTATAAATATATAAAATTAAATGAACAAATATACAAACCATGTACAAATATAAGTTTAACTATATGTGTAACTATATGTATAATAACATGTAACTATATTTATAATTACATGTATAACAACATACAATATTATGTTAAACTATATGTGTATAACTATATATAAATATTTGTATAACTAAATAAATGTCTATATAATTATATTTTTAACTATATTTATATGTATACACACACACACACATATATATGTATGTATTAATATAATTAAAGCAAAATAATTTTTGTATAACGTTGTTTATATTTATGCATAACTACTTATAACTACTTGTATGAATATATCTATATATTTAATTATACAAACAATTTATAATTATATATATTATATGAATAATAATATATAATTATAAATAATTGTATCTTACTATATGTATAACTATAAAAGCTTTATACATAATAATATTTAAATATATACTTTACAACTTATATTTAATAAATATTTGTATATATTAGTATATATAAAAGTATTTTACTATATCTATACCTATACATTACTATATATATGTATAAATATATAAAATTAAATGAACAAATATATAAACCTACAAGTATAAATATACGTTTAACTATATATGTAACTATATGTATAGCAACATGTAACTATATTTATAATTACATGTATAACAACATACAACATTATGTTAAAACTATATATAAATATTTGTATAACTAAATAAATGTCTATATAATTATATATACCTATATTTGTAACTATATATACATATATGTATTAATATAATTAAAGCAAAATATTTTTTTATAACATTGTTTATATTTATGTATAACTACTTATAACTACTTGTATGAATATATCTATATCTAACTATTTATAACTATATATATTATATGTAAAATAATATATAATTATAAATAATTGTATATTTAAATATTAAATATTTGTATAATATATAGTGTATAACTTTAAAAGTTTTAGCATAATTATATTTAAATATTAAATTTACAGCTTATATTTAATATAACTTGTATATGGTAGTATATAAAAGAGTATTTTACTATATCTATACATATACATTACTAAATATATAAATATATAAAATTAAATGAATAAATATATAAATATATACTAGTATAAATATATGTTTAACTATATGTGTAACTATATGTCTAATCACATGTAACTATATTTATAATTACATATATAACAACATACAACATTATTTTAAACTATATGTGTATGACTATATATAATGTATACCTAAATAAATGTCTATATAATTATATATAACTATAATTAGAGACAATTGTGTTTGTTAAAAAAATGAGTTTTTTAACTAGTTATGGAAGACGATCGTGAATGTATGTACAAGGGTTGAATATTGAATGGAATATTCTCTAATGAATGGGGGGATAAAGTTGATGAATTTGTTGAGTTTGCTCTGAGACATCCCGAGTGTGTGAATGGTGGTACAGATATAAGGTATCCTTCTACTTTAGTTAAATGTCATAATAATTAGTTTTTGAATGTTGAGACTATAAAGATGCAATTGTATAGAAATGATTTTGTGGTGGATTATTATGTTTGGATATACCATGGTAAGGAGCAAGTCTATCAGAGGTGTTCAAGTTTAGTACGGGTGTTAATAAGTGAAATTGATCCGATGGTCTCGTATAATATTAATCACACTACATACCATAAAATGGTTTTTGATACTACAGGTCCTAAATTCAACCTAAATGAGGAACCCAATGCTGAGACAAACCTATATACTCAACTTTCTACCACCATGAGGATGTTAGAAATAAAGTACAGACACGGGTATTCACATACATAATTTGATAATATGTCTAAATTCATTCAAGAATTGTTGCCAAAAGATAATCTGACGCCATTGGATTTCTACAGCACGAAGAAGTTAGTTAAAGGCTTGAGATTACCCATACAGATAATTCATTACTGTGTGAATAACTATATGATATACTGGGGTGATGATAGTGACCTTAATAGTTGTAAAATATGTGGGCATGCTTGATACAAGCAAAAGGTTAGGGGTTTTAGAAATAGATTATATATATGTAAGTTGAAGATGTCATATAAGAAGATGCACTATTTCCAATAACACCTAAGTTACAAAGAATGTATGTATCAACTACAATAGCTAATGAAATGAGGTGACATTCAGAGTATCATATGGAGGACAGTAAGATGTGTCACCCTTCTAATGCCCATGCTTGGAAATATTTTGATGGGTGTTTTCCTGATTTTTTTTCCGAAGTTCGAAATGTTAGGCTAGGTTTATTTGCTGATGGTTTTCAGCCATTTGGTCAATCTGGACAGTAATATTCTTTGTGGTCTATGGTGGTGACCCCATATAATTTGACTCTGGACTTATGTATGAAGGAGGAATTTATATTTTTGACTGTGTTAGTGCTGGGACCTATGAATCCAAATGGGAAGATATATGTTTTCTTTGCATCCATTGATAGTGGAGTGGAAAAGTCTTTGGGGTATTGGGGTTCAAACTTATGATATTTCCAAATGGCAAAATTTTTAGATGTGCACTACCCTCATGTGGATCATAAATGACTTTCCAGTATATTCTATAATGTATGGGTGAAGTACAACTGGTATGTTGGCATGTCAGCATTGTATGGAAGAATCTAATGCTTTTAGATTAATCAAGAGAGGAGAACAGTCATGGTTTGACAACCAACATAAGTTTTTGCCCATTAATCATCCAAATCGACATAATACCAAAGACTTCATTAAGAATAGAAAGGTTACTAAATAATTCCCGGGGGTTAGATTTGAGGATGATATTCTGCATGATTTGAATAATAGAGATTTGAGGAAGGTGATAGATATTGATGCTGAGACTGTGAATGCAGCTATATCCAAGACTTGTGGGTGGAATAAGAAAAGTATTTTCTGGGATTTTCCCTACTGGCGGGAACACTTGCTCATGCATGATCTTGATGTTATGCATATCGAGAAGAATGTGTATGACAATATTTTAATACAGTATTTAATATTCCAGAGAAAACTAAGGACACAAGTCAAGAGATGAGTTGAATAAATATTGTCATCATCCTCAATTTGCAAAAAATCTTATCACCAATAAATACCCTGGTGTATCATTTGTTCTGAATAAATCACAAAAGAAGGTTGTGTTGGAGTTGATAAAAAAACTTAGATTTCCAGATGGGTATGCTTCTAATCTGGGGAGATGTGTGGATGCGAACAAATTTAAGATATTTGACATGAAGAGTCATGATTGTCATGTTCATGCAAAGGTTGTTACCAATTGCTCTTCGAGAGTTCCTGCCTAATAGAATATAGGAGCCAATAACTGAGATTTCTTTATTCTTCAAGCAACTGACTTCTTCTTCATTGGCTGATGAGGTGTTGAGGAATCTGGATGAATAAATTCAAGTTATCTTATGTAATCTTAAAAAAATTTTTCCTCCTAGTTTTTTTTGACTCAATGGAACATCTTCTAGTGCACTTGGCTTACAAAGCTAGGATTGTTTGTCATGTCCATTATCATTGGATGTATCCTCCAGAAAGGTAATATTAATTCACTAAACCAATTCTTTTCCTATATATATATATATTTATATATACACAAAAATGACTTGTAATTTTTTATAATCTTTTTGTAGATACTTGAGGAAAATAAAGCATACAATAATGAATAAAGCTCAGGTTTATGGTTATATTACAATATGTTATATTATGGATGAGGCTACAAAATTTGCATCATTTTATTTCAAATAAGGAGATCCAACTATTTCACTTAAAGAAAGCAGAATGAGATTTATCTTTATGATAATGTGGATAATGATAAGTTTAAAATTTTCAAGCCTCCGGGTAAAGCAATTGGTGTTGAATGGAAAAGGTATCTAGCAGACTATGAATATACTGTAGCTCATTTATATGTCCTAATTAATTGTTCAGAGGTTCAATCATTCATTGAATAAGTATTTCCTAATAGTCAAATGTCATCTATCACGCATTATAATTTACTATTTCCTATCAATGTATCATTTATTTTTAATTTCTTTTTTTAGTGATTTTGTTACAGATAAACATATAGAGTTTCTAAAAATGAATGAAGAAGCAATCAATGCCGTGACGGAGAAAGAATCTCCATCATTTTTTGAAAAATACATATGTTTACTTATAATAAAAATCACAAAATAATTGTATTGTTCTAATAAAAATTTATAATTGTAATCTAAACAATCCACTTGGTTTTGATTACAGGTTTATAATTATGCAAATAAAATTTCCAATCATTATCTTCGAAGTATAGCACGAAGTCACCTAAGAGAGGTTAAAATATATAATGGTTAATATGTGAATAGTTTTAAATTTCTCATTATATCATATGGTAGCTACTAGGTAATAGACAATATGGGGGTATGCATTAAAGGATCCATATACAATGAAAATGAATATGACTATTACGGGACTCTGGTCGAAATGATCGAGTTAGAATTTGAAGCCCTCCCGGTTAAAAAAATTGTGTTATTCAAATATAAATAGTTTGATTTAACACCACATGCTGGTATTGTTATCCATCATCGATATAAACTTATCAATGTTCATGATAAAAAATGATTTAATAAGTATGAACCATTTGTCTTACCAGTACAAGCATCACAGATTTATTATTATAAATATCTGAGTTGGATAGGTCCTAGAAAGGATTGGAAAGCTGTGTGAAAGATAAAAACAATGGCTCAAATTGATATCCTCGCATCACCAAGTACTTATTTCATAGAACCATCTTTTCAAAATGATGACAATAATATTATAATCGAAGTTGTAGTGGGGGTTGAAGACATCCTTTTAGTCACATCTTCTGAGATGGATACAAGAGGGGATGTAGATGTTTATGAAAATTTAATTGATATTGAGGAAGAAACGAGTGATTAAGAGGAGTTTGAAAATGATGTTACTATATCTGAAGAAGAAGACGAACTAGATTTGAATGATTTTATTGAGAATGAGTAGATAGTGAGTTTTATGTTATTTTAATTGTTAATCATTTTTGTTTATTTTCATTGTCTTATGTATTTTTTACATGTGTGACATGTGGATGAGGTAGAGGCAGCACGTTGCAAAGTTGTATGAGTTATGATATAGGTAGCATGACCTCAGGTATGCCCAAAACTAGTTGAGGATCATGGGTGGATGAGATACCACAGTAGACAGAGAAGGTTGTGAATGTACCATAGCAGTAGTATTAGCTAACTTATCCACATAATGGTCCTGAGATTTTGATTAATAATCAAGAGACATGAGAGTGAGAAGAAGGAAAGGATGGAGATGTTGAAGAATCTTCCTCATAGCACCCTATAGACGAGACTCTCCATATTGCTCAGTTTGATCAGACAATTGATAATCCATAAGATATAAAACTTAACAAATGATTTATTAATTTATTAATTTATTAATTTATTTCTTACTTGCTAATAAATTTTGGGTTATAGGATGAAGTTAGAGCTGCCTGGTTCCATTTCTAAGGTTCTAAAAATAATTTTCAGGAAGTCCTTTAAACCTAATGGACATAGTTATAAGTCACTGACATATAGAGACCAATTGATGATTTGGAGAGTATTTAAGGTAAATATTAATACCTAAAAATTTTTATATCTTTTATGCATTATTTTGTTCAATGATTATAAATTATTTATTTATAATTGCATAAAGTTTACATGTGAATGCAGCCAAAGTAGTTGGTCAAAAGTGTGTTCTACAAATATGATGCCAATATGTATAAAGACATCATATACGAGATCAAAGATAAATGGCTAAAGAAGAAAAAAAAAGATTCGAGTCTCCCAGATCATGTTTTCAAGGAGTGGCGAAGCAAATAGGAAGATTCGGATTATAGGAAGATGTGTGATAAACATTGTGGCAATCATCGCTCAAAGTGGGCTGGGGAGGGTAGTGGCATGTCTACACTTGTGGATCTCGCTCTATGTGTGAGAACAAACGAGCATTGGTATTATTTCTAATTTATATTTTTTATGTTTATTACTTTGTGAAATGTGTTCAATTATGCCTACATTTAATTTCTCATAAAATTTTTTTTTCAATAGAATTAATGTATGTATTGTGTGTAATTATAGACATGCAAAGAGGGTAAGAAGCCTAGTGCTCCTCGCTTATTCAGATACACGTACATGAAGGCTCATGATGATCAGACTTTCGTTGATCAAAGATCTCATGCATCAAATGTAAATTTCATTAAAAAAATTAACTTTTCTTTTTTTTGTTTGAATATAAATTGAAATACTTTTCATACATTTTTATTAGGTGAAGTATGAGGAAATGTTAGCTACTGTGACTCAAGCATATTCCCAGTCTACTTTAGGTTCATGTGATGGTGTAATAGGTAGTTCTTATTCACCAGCTCCACTAGTTGATACGAATCATATTTGGTATGTGACTGTTAATTGCAAGGAGAAGATGCCTATCTATGGCGTCGGTTCGTCGACATCATCATTTTACTTGCATAGATGACCAGATTACGAAGCTGAATTTTCAGGACTAGTTTCAAATTTGTTCTCGATGATGGAGGAATTTCAGGATGTGATGAGAAATACAATACAATATCAGTTAGCTGATACTGAGCGATGCATGATCGACTATGAGGATGATAAGGATGAGTTGCATATGCATTTTGATTGGCTTACAAAAAAGTTTCAAGAAGGAGGACTGCAGTCCAACCTTGATGATCTACCTTGGATTGTTCGGCATAATGCTCTAGCTACAGTATCTACTTCATCACCTACAGTAACACATGCAGCAACTACATTAGGAATAGCTATGGTAGACAGCTCTACCCCAAAACTCCACATCTCACCATGTGGACCAGATACATCGAAGCATAACTATTATGAAACTAGGTTGGATGATTGAGTATATTACACATATTTATTTAACATTGTCTTAAACTTTAATTTTGGATTTCATTTTTTTATTTTCTCTTTATGTATTTAATATAAATATGCAGTATATATAGTTGTTTGATGGATTTAATTAGAATTTTTTTGTTGCATAATCTATATATGTTTTTGCATCAACTACATCAAAATTGGAAAAAAAAAATTGGTTGGTAATTACCGACAGAATTATGACCAAAAATCTACCAAAATTTTTTAATATCAATGGTCGGTAAAAGGTCACCAAATACTCAATAATACATTTGGAAATCAATTATCAACCAATGATTTTAAAAGATTTTGGTCAGTTTTTAGTCATAATTTTTTCGGTTATTACTGACTATTTTGTGATCATTTACCAACCTAATACTTTTGGTCGGAAAATGATTGGAATATATTTGGAAATTATTTGTCGATAAATAATCTATAAATTATCGATAATTACCAACTATTTTGAGACCATTTACCGACCTAATGTTTTTAGTCAGGAAATGGTCGGAATATAGTCGAATATTGTTTATCGGTAAATGGGTTGTAGTCGGTCGATATTTACCGACTATTTGGAAACCATTTACCTACCAAATGCATTTGGTTGGAAAATAGTTGGAATTTAGTCGATAATTATTTCTCGGTAAATGGTATGTAAATGGTCGTTAATTACTGACCATTTGGAGACCATGTACCAACCTAATTATTTTGGTCGGAAAATTATCGGAATATAGTTGGTAAATATTTGTCAGTAGAGGGTCACTAAATGATCGGTAATTTACTGACCAACTAATTTTTTGTCAGTAAAAAAATTACCGACGAGCAAAATTGCAACCAAATATTTTGGTCGGTAAATGGTCACTATTTGTTTACCTACCAAAAAACACCAAATTAGCGACTAAATAATTGGTCAGTAATTTGGTGAATAGTAGTAGTGTACATGAATAAACATAAATTTTTCACTATTATTATTGATATTGTTAGATATCACATATTAGTAGCCAACACATGATTCCAAAATAAGGTATGTATAATTTCAATATTTAAAAAATTTGTAAACCCACTGATAAATAGAAACTACTAATTAGAGGTGTAAATTGGGTTAGACCATGCTAGCATAACTCATTTTTTTATGCATTATCGTGCCATCATGTCGTGTCAGACACAACATGGGTTTAATGTGTTTGGCCATGCACGTAACAACGACATAATCGATACAACCGTGTTGAATGGTTCCTTGTAGAACCCATTGCATTTTCATGTAATGAGCGGTTGGCTTAAGTGGCCGACCAATTACAATCGACCACGTAAGCAAGATCTAACTTATATGGCTGGATTTTTTTTTTTTAGAATTTATAACTTGCCCCCCATTTGACGATCACCTGACAGGATTTGACCCATGACCCTTAGTCGGACCTAGGTTGGTGGGTGGCTGAGCCGATGGGCCGTGCCTGGGCTACATGGTCTGGTTGACACCTCAACTACTAAATTCTTATTGCTAACTAGGCATCCTAAGATTTTTAATGGTTAATGACATGATAATTTTCATGTTCACCTATACTATTAGGTTAATTACGTGATACAAATACCTAAAATGTAATATCTCACTTAACAACTTATCTCTAATAGTTATTACAAGCATACTAACAGTTGCAATAGTGACACTCATAAATCTCAAAGGTTCCTCCATGGCCTTGGGTTTGATTTTACAAAATTTTCCACTTCTCATATGGCTCGAAAGTAACTACTTTTCTTTGTTAATGTGGTTTCCAAAGCCAAGAGCTTTGAACTCTTTAAAATATATTTTGATGTCATGGCTTCTGTCAATGTCACCTTCACAAAAAATAATCATGGTAACCCATATCGAAACGAAATAAATAACTTCTCTCATTCTAAATAGGGAAACCAATGTGACCATGATAACTCATCCTTAGAATGAGGAAACAAACAAACTTGCTTAGGTTGAAGACATCATTCATAGTGTTGTTGGATATATGTCAATAAGAAGTCACTATAGTGACCAAAGGCGTGAATGAAGAGGAGGAGACTCTATTGCCCATCTTTCCAAATTGCGTTAATTGGGGCTGAACAAGATGATTGATACTTGGATATCAAGACCTCTGTTCACATGATCACATGAGATCTCCATTTTGAACTACTTAAACAAATATATGGGTTAGGATTATATAATTGTCAACAATCTATTTTCCAACTAATATTGCATACTAATAAAATCTCTCTAAACATTGATTTACACTTATTAGATGTCTTAGCTGTTCCTCATCTCCCAAAAATTTTGTCAATTAGAAAACTAACTTTTAATTTTTCTTTGTGTTATATTTTCTAACCATTTTTCACTATGCATAATTATCAAAAGGGGATAGTAGTGATAGTCGGAGAAAGAGTTAATAACTTGCATATGCTTTTATTTCTATTCTTAAGAACAGTGAATTTCATGATTTTTATTATTTATGGCATGCTCGTCTTGGGCATGTTAATCATGTTAATCATTTTATTTTTATTAATTATGCATTACATATCAACTAATGAAACATTATCACTTACCTTATGGCCACAATAAATATATATCATCAAAATTGTTGAATCTTATTCATTGTGACATTTAGGGCCCCTCACTTATCAAATCAAAATTACGATTTATCTAATATCTTATTTATTGATGAACATTCTCAATTCAAGTTAACTTTATTCATTAAAAATAAAAGCTAACTTTTATGATATTTTTCTTTAATTCTAATTTTTTGGAAATTGATATTGCACCCACATCAAAAATTTTGAAAGTGATTGTAGACTAGTAGTGTATAATTTGTTAATGATCACTTCAAAGCAAAACCTACACCTTGGGTATTCATCATCAACTCACCTACCCATATGAACATTTTCACAACCACCATGCACCATTCTTCACTTATTATGTCATCTAAATATCTAACATAATATTACAAAATGTGAACAATATTATACATAATATTGTGCACATTTGGTAATATATGCATATGTATTTGTATATGCAATTTGTATGGATAATATTATCTACATAAATATGAATGTTATTTAGCAATACTTTGTTTTTTCATGTTAGTTAGCAATCAATGATTATATGAATAAATTGTTTTCATTTTATTTAAAAGTCACACATTATGTGCATAACTTGTAAAAATTCAATCTTAAAAATGTATATAACACATAATCACTATGCTTGTGGTAGTTATCATCACCACTTTTCACATTCATTTATATCAAATACATGTGCATATACATTTGTGTGTGTCCATGTCCATCTTCTTCTTTTGAATTTAACAAACATGTGCATTACAAATACATAATATTACCAAATGCATCACAATACATTCATAATTATGCAAATAATATTATCCATACAAATTGCATATACAAATACATAAGCAAATAATAATATCCATACAAATTGCATATACAAATACATATGCATAATAATACCAAATGTGCACAATATTATGCATAATATTATGTGCTTTATTTTGTCAAAAATATATGCATATATTTTGGAAGAAAATAGAATTCATTATGTTCTTCACTCGTATTAACCAATTTTGCCACCTATCCATTTCATACATAATATATGCAAAATTTTATTTAAGTATATACATTTAAGTTATAATTTTCATCCATAATTATTTTAAACAAAGCCATAACTATGTGTGCTTTTCACATGTGTGTGCGCATGATCAATATATATATATATATATATGCATAATATTATTCTCATCCAAAACTACAACACATATATGTGCATTTTATAATAATATTACCAAATAGTATGCATGCATTTTTGTGTGCACACACATATGTGTATGCATGGTTGATATACACATGCATAATTTTATGCTCATCCTAAATTTACAACATATATGAGCATATACCCATCCTGACATTATCTAGTATACTTAAGTATTTATGTGTAATTTATTAAAGTTCATATATGTAGATTCTTGTTTTTATTACTATATATGCAAAATATTATATATGTGCACATTCATTTGCATCAAATACATGTGCACACATATATATATATATATATATATATATAAACACAAAGTCATCTCTCGAATAAATTATATCTTATTACGTAATATTTTTTACTGTGCTATCATATTTTTTATCCATCCACCTTGTTTTATGGTGATTAAGTTATAAGTTATAAGCTATCACATCAAACACTAATTATCACATGGCCAATGGAACATATTATGAAATGTGTAGTTTCCTACAAAACACAATTTTTGAAAAATGACTCTATTTAAAGGTTTAGTGCAACCATACTTCAAAGTGTGCTCTTGCATATATTATGGAATTGGTAAACTTGGTTAAATCATAAATGTTGACATAGTATGAGAAATACATATGTTTGTATTAAATATATGAAATATTTAGAATTTTTGACCAATCTAAAAAGGTTGACAATCATAGGATCCAAGATAAAATGTATACCCACTATAATGGGAGTCGCTTAAAGTTATTACCTAGAAAATCTAGATATGGACCAAATTGGAACATTCATAAGCCAATAGTAATTTTATATATGTAAACCCATGAAAACTCATAAAAGTCCATAGAAAAACTGATATCAATTAAAATGAGTCCCATATGAATAGTTAGATTATGAATTGAGATAAACTGACATAATTATATTTATGTCTTTATTATATATGGACATAAAATGTTAGTTTTATGATTATTATCTATTATGGTAACACATGATAAAAATATATTTAAATATTGTGTGGTTGATTTCTAAAAAGATTTTTTTACAAAAAAACATTTTTTAAATGATGTTCTAGATTTCAGAAAATCTATGTATACTAAATGCATTCCTTTACTTATTGAATTAAAAACTTTAGGAAAGATTCATTCTATGGTGTTATCCCGAAGCACTTAAATGTGTTCGATGTATGACTATTTGAGCACATTAGAAGTTTGTTATTTTCTAAAAATTCAAATTGAGACATTTTTAGTTTTTAAAATTAACCCATTTAATAAAAATAAACTAGTCTAGGAATTTGATTTTTATTGAGATAGTGTAGTTAGATTTAATTCCTTAAATCCACAAAATTATCTTAAATAATCTAACCATAACTTTATATTTCAACATAAAATTTAGTACAACAAATTGTATATAAAGGCCAGATGGCACAGGTATGGTCCATGGTAGGACATGATTCGGTCATACTAGGCCCGACATGACACAATCTAAAACCATCCCTAGATCAAAGATGTGCCAACCCGCATGTTTGATGTGCTAGCATGAAATGTGACACGATCACGTTTCAAAAAAGCAACCATTTTAAAATGGTAGCTTTTTACTAATAATACAATGCATGTTGCTATTATGTTAGCCAAAATAAAAAAAAAAACCACTGAGCATTAGCTAATGGGCTAGGTTGGTAACAACCAATGACAATAGCTAGCTAGCTATGGTGAGGGGGTATGGGTAGTGGCCAACCTGACCTGACATGAGTCAACATGCATGATTGAAGAAGGCAAGTATTCAGGCCATGTCGAACCTACATCCCTTGCTATCGTGTCATCACACCATAGCTAGCCCCTAGGTGCCCAATTTGTGACGTGGCCGACATGGCATGGTGGCTTGAATAGGGCACCAAAATTTAATGGATACTAATGACTTATTCATACATACAAATATTTGCATGAATTTGTATCCATCAAAATTATATATTAACTCAAGAATATATATATATATATATATATATATATATAAAATATAAAACCTAAAAGACAAACATTCCAAAAAAAAAACAATAAACCTATGATTTTTTTAAAGAAATGCCAAACCCATATACCTTATTCTTTATGTTAGAGTGTTCCTCAATTCGACAAAAATATTGGCAACAAGATTTCAACAACACAATTTATTAATCTTGGATATAATGTAAATAGTAGCTATAATAACATTTTTATATTATTGCAGTAATGTTATATTCGATTAATGGATGAAAGGTAGAAATGAATTGACTTGGTTTGCTCTTTTCATACAAGGTGGTTGTCAACTTTGGACTCTCACTACCAAGGATGGTTCTTTCATAGTTGTGTCTTTAATATTTTATCACCAAAACCATATTTATTATATTCATAAATTATCAATATATATACTCCATATATTCAATGTATCAACTATCATAGGAAACTACTTCAAGTCTACATTTTTATTGTCGAATCTCTAATATCATAAAAAGATATGAAGTGATTTAGTAATAATGATGTTTGCACTTTCATATTCATGAGCACTATATTTATGGCAATTAGTCTTTCTTTTGATTTTACCTATAAAAATCATACAAGAGAAGTAATTTGTAGGGTCATAATCATCTTATGAAACACTTTTACTTGTATATATCTAATGACTTACCAATCACCAACTATCATGGCTAAGTATTGCAACTTTGTTATATAGCCCAAATTTGTTGGTTACACAATGTACCAATTGCTCATTAATGATGATATCTTATCAATAAAGATCTATATGTATATGAGTCATATAAGTAATAAAGAGAATTTTCATCTAGATATTAATCATATATAAATTATATCAGTAGTTCAATCAATTAATAGTGAGACAATTTAATTCTATTAAAATATATATTTTTGATTTTGATATCAATATTAGATCTAAGGATTTATCCATTTAATTTATGTGATATATGTTCTGATAGTTCAAATTATATTAGATTTGGATATAGAACAAATATTATGTTGTTGTGTAATGGTTTTTTGCTCTAATAACATATACAAGGTAGTTATTACCATTAAACATATCTTATTAACGATCTTATTATAATAGAGGTGTTAAAAGGGTCATGTCGTACTATCATGACTATGAAAATAGGTAGACTGGCATTACTTATTGGCATGCATTTTGGATGGGTCAGGCTGTGTCATGTTGGATCATAATAAACCAAGTCAGGCCTAGCCAGGCTAGCATATTTCATTCCAGGCAAGCTTGGGTTAGGCCAAGCTATCCTATCTAGCCAGCTAAGCCAAAACCTCTACTATGATTTCTGAATCCATGCACTATTTTGATGCACTATTTTGAACCCATGCCATTTTGTGCTAGGCATGGCTATACGTTGCTATACCTCATGCCATGCCTAGGCTGCCTGAACTAGTTGACACCTCTATATCTTAAATACTTTTTAGTAATTTATTAATAAGACAATAAATTATATCTGTTCAAAAGTTATTTATAAGCTCATACCTTTTAGTCAACTTGTTAACTTTTCTTGATGGTTTCTTCATATACATACTATTATTCTCCATAATGATCAAGAACTAACGTGGTTTGTAAGTATTTACACTTTTGCCTTCGTAAGTACTATACTCATATAATTAATATATACTTTCCTCAAGTTTAAATAGTGAGAATCATATAAATAAAATCAACTCAAAAGATTATCTCCTACCTTGTAAATCATAATATATTCATGTATGTCTCATAGATTACCTATTACTATCTTTTTTGGTTATGATATAACTCTCAAACTAAAAGTAAAACTCTTAGAAAACTATTCGATTAAATATCATTTTAATTGAGAACTAATTCTTCTAAGACATATATAATTGATTTAGTATGTAAAAGTATTTATGCTTTTAACTTCATAAGCATCATACTCACAATAATTAATATACTCAAATTCTAATATATATGTTTATCTTGTGTATCATGATTGGAAGGTATTTGGTGTTCAAAATACCAAATATTCATATATATTTTGATGATTTATCATGATTCATATGTATGAAAATAGAGTAGTTATAAAGTGATTTCATGACTTTGGATTTTTGGTAGATTTTGATGAATAATCATGAAATCAATATATTTTTGAAGGTATTTAGCTGAGTAGTAAAGTAATACATTTGTAAGTTGAAATATTTGTACCTAAAATATACCTAATTGGTCATGGTAATATTTGCATATCATGATCCTATCAACTCGTTAGCATAATCTTTCAATTATACATCATATTCTTTGTATCTGTAATATTATAACTGAGTCGCATTTTAACTTTAATATCTCACAAAAACTGAGTACCCTACTAGTGCTAAAAGTCATATTTTAATATTTCCTAGCACCATGATTTTATCTTTAAAATGGCTCGGTAGTCTCAAATCAGAGCCATGACCTTTTTCTAAAGTGATATAAAATTGAAGAGCCAAAACTATTTAGACCAAAGCCATAATAGTTATTTAGAGTTCTGGTTTTTGGGACATGAAATATTATAGAGGACAATACTTGAATATGATCATTTTCTAAGGTCACAACTTTTATCTTTAAAGAAAGGCAAAGTCATGACTTATATATATGGACTAATTGGCAATGTCACAACATCTTTGTATCATTTAGGCAACATGATATATAAGAAATATAGAGGCTAGTGTTGCGTCCACTCCGGAAAATTAATACCTGAGACATATGAGGACAATTTTTGTGCCATGACCATTTCCTAGAACCATGACCACAAGATATACATGAAAATCCTTCTTGGTACTATGATTATTTCTCAATACTGTGGCCATATAATAATCAAGAAAAACCATTACCAACGCTAAGACTATTTCACAACATCCTAATCATGTAACAATATTAAAGGACATTCAAAATGTCATGGCCTTCCGAGCACCATGACCCTTTATGAAGAACATGAAGACAAGTGCATGAAGCCTTGATCACTTTAGAACAATATGACTTTATATTATAGAGATATCATGCTCAAGTTTTAGTCATTGTTTAGTGTCATGATTTTATATTAGATAAAGATTGAGAAACATTCTAGAGGTGTAGTTATTTTTTAGAGTCATGACCTCAAGCTTATTTTCTTCTTCTCACATCATGCAACAAGAAAATTCATGGTGTAGCTACCAAACCCTATAATTAAATATTTCACTCTTTAGGGGTTTCATAAGTAAGCAAAATATGCAAGAATTAATATTAATCCTTAGAGTTGGGAGGTGTAGCTCTCAACACCCCCCCAAGGTAGATGCAATATTTTTTATCAAAATAACATGTGATATAGGATTTGTATAATTTATTTTAATGTGATGTGAAATTGGATTTTTCATTAATGAATATATTTATTTTATGTTATTTTGTAGATATTGTTGGGTGTGTAATAAAATAAGACTTGAATTAGAGGTTTGATTATTTGTAGAGTTTTAACTATTAGTATTTTTGTAATAAATTATTAAGTGGATGGTGACAGGTTAACCATAAGACTTACTCACACATATGGCAGAGAAAAATGATGGTATTTATAAATATTATGCATATGATAAACTATATGTTAAACCTTGAAATTTAGGTATATTAATCATCACAAATATGACACAAAGTTGAAAGTATGAATGCTTTTATATGTCAATCCATTGTACATACCTTAGAAAATCTGATTGTCAATTTAAATGAATGTTATATAGTATTTTCTCCTAAGAATTTCATCTTTAATGTGGTAGTTTTATTGTCAGTGATAAGGATTGTGATAGGTATTTCTCAAGACATGCGCGAGTTTATTATGGCTCACAAGGTTGTAATAATCCATGTTACTTTCACTCATGATTCTCATATGTAAAACTTGAGGAAAACATATATTAATTATATGAGTATGATACTTACAAAGTTAAAAGTGTAAATACTTACAAATCATATCAATTTTTGGTCTTTATGATACTTGATGTCAGAAAATAAAAGTGTGCATATGAAATAACCATTTTTTAGTTTATTAAAATTAAAGAAATATTAATGGATGCTTTCTTAGTTTATTGTGATTCTTTCAAAAAATATTTGCATAATTTTGAAGTTATGAAAAACAAATGTAAAAAGGATTTTTTTTAAACTAGAAAAATTATCACTTCATGGTTGATGATGATGCAAAAGTGTTCATTTTGAAATTCTTACCCCACTCTAATACTACCATAAAAGGGATAAAAAATTTTATTGGACATGTAAAAGTTATATGTGATTATTTCATAACTTTTAAAAAATAACTAAACCATAAATTATTTGATAAATATGTAATCTTTAACTTTGATCAAGAATTTATATATGCCTTTTAAAAGTTGAAAATAAATTAGTTGAAAATTTAATCTTAATTGTGTCACAATGGGAATAAATAGTATTCATTATATGTGATGTAAGAACATATGCCTTGTTAGTTGTATTGGGATAGACGTGACATAAAAATTGATAGGAATCTCTTATGCTAATCATATATTAAATGAAATCTAAGTGAATTATAAATTAATGAATAATAAATATTAGTCATGGTTTTCTCTTGTGACAAATTATGACCATATATTCTCTAAGAAAATGTGTTATCTATATGGATCACAAAGTTGTGTGATACTTGATGATAAAAAAGAGGCTAGGCCTAGATTGATAAGGTTGATATTATTTCTTCAAGAATTTGAACTTGAAATTTGAGATAAGAATGGAAGTGACAATATGATAATTGATTATTTATCATGATTGGAACTTGGAGATATAATAATAAAAAAGCTAAAATTTTAGAAAACTTCTCAGACGAAAAATTCTGATTGTAGAGACTTGACTTCCAAGGTATGTTAATTTCACTAACTATTTAACATGTGGTGTCTTCTCCTCATTTTTCATGTCATATAAAAAAATTTATGATGTAAAATATTATCTTTGAGATGATCCATTATGATTTGAAAGATGTGTCATTGAAAATGAGCAATAAGCAATTATTTGGCAATGTATTGAAGAGATGTGTACTTGAAGGCTTTGGCCAGAAGAAATGTATTGATTTTGATGAAAATTTTTCTATTATTATAAAGTTATCATCAATCAGGATCATCTTGGGGTTAGTAGCTAATCAAAACCTTGAGATAGAGCAATTAGATGTTAAAACTATATTTTTGCATGATGATTTAGATGAAGAGATCTACATGCATTAGCCAAAAGGGTTTTAAGTCTAAGGAAAAGAAGACCTAGTCTGTAAATTGATGAAGAGCTTGTATTGTTTGAAGCAAGCTCAATGATAATGGTATAAGAAGTTTGACTCATTCATGGTGGGTAATGTATACCAAAGAACTATAGAAGACTATTGTATTTACTTCAAATGATTTCCTAGTCAGAAGTTTATTATGCTACTATTATATATAAATGATATGCCATTAGTTGACCAAGATAGAGCTCAAATCAATAAATTGAAGGAAGAGTTGGTTGAGTCCTTTGATATGAAGGATCTTGGCCCAGTCAAAGAAATCTTGGGGATGGATATCACTTATGAAATTAAAATTAGAAGATTTTGGCTGTCATAAGAAAGATATGTTGAATGAATTCTTGAAACATTTAATATGAAAAAGGCTAAACGAGTTCACACACCTCTTGGTGGTCATTTCAAACTCAACAAAAGGTCATGCCCTTTAACAGAAGAAGAAAAGAAGAAAATGGTGACTATTCCTTATTTGTTAATTGTAGAAGTCTCATATATGCTATGGTATGTACAAGGCCAAACATTTCTCATGTAGTAGGGGTAGTAAGTAGATTTCTGGCAAATCTTGGCAAAGTGCATTACGAAGCAATAAAGTTGATCTTCAAATATTTGGGTGCAACTTCCAAACTTTGTTTAAGTTTTGTAAAAGGAAAACCAATTCTTGAAGGCTACACATATGCAGATATGGCCGGTGACCTTAATGGTTGAAAATTTACATCTAGTTGTTTGTTTACTTTTACAGGGGGAACCATATCATGGCAATCCAAGTTGCAAAAAATATATAGTTTTATCTACAACTAAAGCTGAACACATAGCTCCCACCAAAGTTGGAAAAGAGATAGTATGGATAAAAGTCTTTTTTAAAGAATTAGGTCTGCAACAAGATGAGTATATAGTATGTTACGATAGCTAAAGTGCAATATACTTGAGTAAGAATGTCACCTATCACTCTTTGAAAAAGCATAGCAAAGTTAGATATCATTGAATTCATGTTGCTATATAACTAAAGCAATTCCAATGGAAGAAGATTAACACAAATAAGAATGTAGCTGACATGATGACAAAAATTGTTAAAAGGCAGAAGTTGGATTTATGTTCCGAGCTTGCTGGCATGGGATCCCACTAAGGATCCAAGGTAACTTCTACCTTTAGTCACATGCATGGGTATGGATGGGGGGATTTGATGGGGTCCACACCCATGTGAATTAATAAAGTCCACACTCAAATGAAATGATAAAGTCCACACCCATGTGATATCTCTAACAACCAACTTTTTTTTCTTCATTCTCTTTTAAATTATGTATGTCTTCTCGTGCTTCTATGCCATAATTCATGACATGTTTCTCTCCTTCCCTTGCCTATAAATCGAAAGCAAGTGAAAGAGATTAATATTTTTTATCTAACACAAGAAGAAGCAAAAGAAGAGACAGAAAAGGGAGAAAGTGAGAAAAATAGGAAGAGACCCAATTGAAAAGATTGCTCTCAATTGAGAAATTTCCACACCAGGGGAGAGGGTGAGGTTATCTCTATTTCTTTAATATACCCAAGATCAGTATATTCTTGGAGTGATTGTATTTTATACTACTTAATGATAGTGAAGAATTGTTCGAAGTTTGTCCCATACTTTTTTCCACTCACCTTGAAGGGTTTTCTACATAAATCTGGTGTTCCTTCTTTTTTTGCATTCACATATAAGCTACTATTCATATATATGGTATTATTCATCTGACGATGACAACCACTACTAGAGAGTAGTGTAGGAGCAACAAAAACTGATCATTCGAACTTCCAATAGTTGTCGCATATCTAGAAATATTAGATACAACTTGTAGATCTCTCTATTTATCTATCTCTTTTTCTTTCCCTCTCTATCACACACACACACACACACACATCTCATTTTCTAACTCTCAAACTCTTCCTTTCAATCTCTATGTCTCTAACATGTCTCCCTCTCTATTGCTCAAACACTTCAAGTATTCTCTAAATGTATCAAATGAGTAGTATTAATATTAGAATGGCTCTGTAAATGGGCAGCTCAGCATGGCACATTGGCATGTCATTTGGTTGGGTCATATCGAGTCATGTCAGGTCATGCCAAGCTGGATCAAGCCTAAACAAGCTAACCCGGTTCATTCCATGCTAGCTTGGGTTACCACTAGGCTAGCCTAGGTTAAGTCCAAGCAAGCATGGTTCATTCTAGGCTAACCTAGGTTAGGCTAGGCTAGCCCAGTTTATTCCATGATAGCCTGAGTTCATTCTAGGCTAGCTCAGTTTATTCCATGCTAGCCTAAGTTCATTCTAGGCTAGCTCAATTTATTACATGCTAGTATGGGTTTATTCCAGGCTAGCCGAGTTCATTCCATGCTAGCTTGGGTTCATTCAAGGCTAGTCATAGTTCATTCTAAGCTAGCCTAGGTCAGGTCCAGGATAGTTTGGATTAGGTCTAGGGTAGCTTGGGTCAAAATCAGGGTAACCTATTTGGCCAGTTAGGTCAAAATTAGCTCACATCTGCCATCATACATAGTAATGTCATGCTGGATCATATGGGGTCACACCTCTCATACCATAAACTTTTGTCTAACATGTCTCAGGCTAGTCCATGGCACATCTAGGCACAACTTTGAAGGAGGCCATGTTATGCCAGGCTTTACTAAATTGTGTCTTGCCAGGTGTGACCAAATCATATCATGCTAGGCATGGTTGGATCACATTATACCAGGCATGGCTGAATCGTGTTGTGTCTCATGTTATGCCAAGGCTGCCTGTCATAGTTGATACCTCTAATTTTCTCTAAAATATTAGACAAAGCTGCAAGCTCTATCCCCCCCCCCTTTCTCCTCTCCATCCCTCTATCTCTCTCTTGTTCTCTCTCTTTCTCTCTCTTGCTCTTTCTCCCCCCCTCTCTTCGTCTCTTGCTCTCTCTCCCTCTCTCTCTCCCTCTCCCTCTCTCCCTTTCTCCCTCTCTCCCACCCTTTATCTCTCTTTTGCTCTTTCTTCCTCATTCTTTTGTTGCCTTCCTTGTACATCAACAATATGATTAAGGAAATAAGATATAAAAACCAAATGTGTTTTACCATACATGGATCTAATTACATGTGTGGGGTCAACAAAGATTGAGCTAGAAAGCCAAAATAGTGGATACCAAATAATTTTTTGAATTTTATAGATTTTCAATTTGAAATACTTACATAAATATGTGTGTGTGTGTCTGTCATGTGTTGTATTATTTCAAAGAATACATATGGGTAGGTAAATAGTCATTTTGGTCATATCCAAAATCTATTTGTGATTTCTAATTTTTTATTCTATAAGAGATTTCTCCATTGTAAATCATTTTAATCTCTATTACCTTTTAGCTTGTATTTCATTTATTATCTTATTTATTTTATTATGTTATGATTGGATTATCTATTTTCATGTTATTATTGTGAGTTCTATTTTTATTATAGTTATATTAGAGATGATATTTATAATAGTAACATTTATGATTAATGCATATTTCTGAAAGTTTTTCAAAAGAGCAATAAATGCCTTAAGGTGTGTGGTTTTTAAGATGGTATTATGATCCCACCACTTACATGAGAAGTTTTTTAGTATATTAACATGAATAACTATTACTATTCTTATATACTATTCATTATAAAGTGAAATTAATAACAAAAAAATTTAAAATAGAAAAATCAACTAAAGTAATTTTTTATTATGAAAAATAAAAATCAAAATAATTTTGAGGAATGATAATTACTTAGATAAAATTAAAAAAAAAACTCATCGTGATTACTCAAGATAAGTGGAATGAGATAGTTAATGGTGCGATTGCTAATCTACATTTGACATTAAATAATGGACTACTATCTAATATGGTAGAAAGAATATGACATAAAAATATGAGATACTCTCATAAAACTATATGAAGACAAATCCACTTCACAACAATTACACCACAATAACACCTCAAGAACCGCTTGCACAAAAGAACAACAAACATAAGAATAGGGGGAAATTAGAATTTAAAAAATTAATTTTCTTTCTTTCATTTTGTTACAATAGAGTAATTGTTATAGAAGAGAAACAACAACCAAAGAAAATGAGATCCCTTCTCATTCTCTTCAGTTTTTTTGAACACATACCACACACACATCAAGAAAGCCAAGCTTTGTTGATTTTTCATTTTGGAAAAGCCATGCAACCTGCATGATTTTTCTGAAATATCCCTTATGCGTGATGATATTTTTAAAATTTTTTAAAACTTTTATATAATGTTTCTTTAAAAACATTACCATTTTTAATTATTTTTTGTTTATTATACACACACTCAATGAGAACACCTCATGGGTCTCATTAAATTAATCAACACAAAAACACACTAAATTCAAACCAAAAAAAAACAAACAAACCAGTCTGCCAAAACCCGAGCAGACCCAATAACATATGAACATATAATCAGAAATTCCAGCATTCAAGAATAGCTAGGTATGTCCACAAAATCGTGTTTAGATTATGTAGATACGTGTAAACTAACATGTATAAAAATGTAAAGCAATCACAAATAAAATGGAGTATGTGTTTAAATAAAAAATACAAAATACAAATATATCTAATATTTTTCATTCTCTTCCATCTGATTTTTTAAGTTCATTTCCCTTAAACAAAATATGTTCCCGTCACGCCCTAAAACACAATTGTCCTTAATATATTCATGCCTTCAAAATTGATATGTCTCTTTCATTAAAATATATTTTTTTAAATCAAGCTTTAACTTTCAAGATTCATCTAGAAACTCTTTGTTCACTTTCATTTGAATACGCTCAAAAGAAATGGGTTTCAACTGACATCTTAAAACTCTTTGTTTAGTTTGGTTTGGTTTGATGTACTCAAATAAAATTAGTTTTTGAAATGTATTGAAAACCTCTATTTTTCATTATTCAAATGAGTCCTGATAAGTTTGTTATTGTGACATATTTCTTAATGCCCACCTGGTACCAACAACATGATAGCCTTGTTAATATGTTAGATACTCTAACTCATCTTCGACCTATATATGAGGAAAAAGATAGTATTAGTTAGGTTTTGTGGGAGAGAAAGTGGGATACAAAAAATTATTTGGGAAGAGTTAATCTTTTGACTCATCTTTAAGATTTTTCTACTGAAAGAAAAAGTAAAAATATGAAGATGGGGATTTCAAATGTGTGGAACATATTCTCACATTCACTTGAGAGTGCCATGAGAGTGGAATCAATAAGGGTGATCAAAATATGGAAGAGTTCCTCGAATGTAAGAGAAATAAAGTGGCACGTGTTAAGGAACAAAAATGAGATCAAAATATATAGGTAGTGATTAATGATTATTTGGGTATAGAATATTGCTATATAAAAAGGTGCTCTCCATTTTTTCCATCATAGTTTATCATCCAAAGGAATAAGAGTAATCAATCTATTGAAGTATCCATCAAAGATATGAAGAATAAAGCTACACAAGCTATCGTACAAAGGACTTTGTATTTGGGATAACTTTAGAGTGTTTAAAATGAATTTCATCTCTTTGATTATTAGCACTAACGGACTTGATAGTATGAAAGACGAGATGCTGAATTTGTGTCTCTTTGAGATGGTGACTCGATCCCCATTAGCTACCAAGTAATCATTGTGATAGGAAATCACATCTCCTGAGATACAAGAGGTTGGCATATGGGCCCAAAGGTCCCACTTGGTTAAAAAAATTCTCTTTGATTATTAGTGATTTGTTCATGAACGATCATCCTGTGAGTTTTTTCTCTAGTGAGAATTGTTAAAAGTGGTGTGTCCTATTATAGTGCATGTTTACTTTTCTTTACATGTTTGGTTCCTTGTAAATATTTATGACATAATTGTAAAAAACATTTGAATTGATTAAAGCATAGTTTCATTAACTGTTTGTGTGTCCTATTATAGTTCATGGACAAGCTTCTTGTGATGACTATTGTATATAATTATAGCACACCATATTTAATTAGTGTTTGATTTGAAGCCTGGCTACAAATTTTTGAGCATCATTTGAACATACTCAACCAAGGTCCAACTAAAGTTATATCCTATAATATATTGGCAAAAATTACATTTAAGGGAATTGTGGATAAATAATTTGTGGAAAAATATGTGAAATTAGTAGGAAGTGTTAGAAATTTTTAAAAATTACATTTAATGATTTAGATCATAAGTATCCAAAATACTTTTTTATGTGATGTGATATTGATTTTAAATTTTTTTCCCTTTCATAATAATTATGGTAGAATATTTAAATGTAATGTTAAAGATAAAGAGTCTCTCTCTCTATCTCCCTCTTTTATTCCTCTCTCCCTCCCCCATTCATGGTCTCTCCTAATGATGCAACCTATCTAAAGGTTTTAAAGACACCTTGTAGCCCTCTCCCTCTCTCCCTCTCCCTCTCCCCCCCCCCCCCCCTCTTCGAATGTTGCAGCACATCAAAAGATGTTAGAGACAAATTGTAGATCTCTCTCTCTCTCTCTCTCTCTCAAACTCTTATTCTCTCTCTCCCTCTCCCTCTCTCTCCCTCTCCCTCTCTCCACACACACACACACACACACACACACTCTCTCTCTCTATTTCTCTCTTGGTCTCTCCTTTCTAATGATGCAACCTATCTAAATGTTTTAAAGACACATTGTAGTTCTCTCTCTCTCTCTCCTTCTCTATTTATCTCCCTCCCTCTCTCTCTCTCCTTCTCTATTTCTCTCCCTCTCTCTCTCTCCCCCCTCACTCTATCACACACACACACACTCTCTATCTATCTCTCTCTCATCTCTCAAACTCCCCCTCCCCTCTCTCCCTCTCTAACTCTTCCTCTATATCTATCTATTTCTCTCAAACATGTCTCTCTCTAAAGCGCTCAAACACTTCAAGTTTTTTTAAAGGTATCAAATAAGTAATGCTAGCATGGTTCTAAAAATGGATAGCTTAGCATGACCCATTTGCATGCCTTTTAGTTGAGTCATGTCTAGTCCTGTCGAGTCATGCTGAGTCGTGTCCAATCATGCCAAGTTGAATTAGTCATAGCTAGACTAGCTCTGTTTATTCTATGCTAGCCTAGGTTTAGTCCAAGCTAGCATGACTAGTTCTATGTTAGCCTAGTTCATTCCATGCTAGCTTAGATTCATTCTAGGCTAGCTACAGTTCATTCTAGGCTAGCCTAATTTATTCCATGCTAGACTATGTCAGGTTCAGGCTAGCTTGGTTCAGAACTAAGATAGGCTATTTAGTTACTCGAGCTAAAACTAGCATGCATGGGCCATCATGCATGGTCTTGTAATGATGGGTAATGCTTTGTTGCATCTCCCGTGCTAAAAAAATTGGTTTGACATGGCTCAAGCCAACCCATGGCACATCTAGGGATAACCCTAAACTAGGCCATGTTGTGCCAGGCACAACTAAATTGTGGTGTGCTATGCATGATTGAATCATGTTGTGCTAGTCAGCTAAATTGTAATGTGTCATGCATGACTGAATCATGTCATACCAAGCATTGCTAAGTCGTGTCGTGCTAGGCACAGTTGAATTGAATTATGTCGTGCCAAACACAATTGAATTGAATTGAATTATGTCATGCCAAACACAATTGAATCGTGTTGTAATAGACATAATTGAATCATGTCGTAATAGGCATAATTGAATCATGTCGTAATAGGCATAATTGAATCATGTCGTGCCAGACATAACTAAATCATGTTGTGCCAGGCATAAATGAATCGTGGCATATCAGGCATAACTGAATCGTGACATATCAGGCATAACTGAATCGTGGCATATCATGCATAACTGAATCGTGGCATATCATGCATAACTAAATCGTGGCATATCAGGCATAGCTGAATCGTGTCGTGTCCCATGTGTTACGGATGCCTAACTTAGTTGAAACTTCTAATTTTTTCTAAAAAGATTGGACAAAGCTGCAAGCTCTATCTCCCCCCTCTTTCCCCTATCACTCTCACTATATCTCTTTAGTACCCCCCCCCCCCCCCCCCTCTCCTCTATCTCTCTCTTGGTCTCTCTCCCTCTCATTATTTTGATGCTTTTTTGCACATGAATGATGCAACTAAAGAAATAACACATAAAAACCAAATGTGTTTTACCACACATGCATCTAGTTTCATGTGTTGGGACCAACTGAGATGGAGATAGAGAATTAAGAATAGTTTCGCAACAAAAATCTCAGTCAAATAAAGTTAATTAAGTAGACATTATAATTTAAACTTTTTAAATTTTGTCTGTTTTAAAACTTTACAAAAAAAGCAAATATCAAATAAATTTTTAAATTTTATAGATTTTCTATTTGAAATACACACACACACTCACTCACTCACTCACTCACTCACACACTCACTCACTCACACACACACACACAAACAAACAAACACACACACACACACATGTGTGTGTGCGTGTGTGTTATGTCAACAAATACATGTGGGTAGGTGAAATGTCACCTTGCCCACATTAAAAATCTATTTATGATTTATGATTTTTCTTCTATAAAAATTGATTTCTCTTGATAAATTATTTTAATCTCAACTCTTTTTTAGCTTATATTATATTTATTGTTTTGTTTATTTTATTATTTTATAATTCGATTTTTTATTTTGAAATTATTATTGTCGGTTATATTTTTATAATAATTATATTAGAGATGAGATTTATAATTGTAACTTTTATGGTTATTATATGTTCATGAAAGTTTATCTAATGAGCAATAAAAGCCTCAATGTGTGATTTTTAAGAGGGTATTACGACCCCTCAACTTACCTAAGAACTTATTAAATATATTTACATAAATACCGATTACTATTCTTGTGTGCTATTTACTAAAAAAGTAAAATAAAAGGCAACAAAATTAAAAATAGATAAATTTAACAAAAGTAATTTTTCATTATAAAAAAAGAAAATCAAAACAATTTTGAGATTTTAATCGCTTAGATACAATTAGAAAAAAGCTCATCAAGATAATTGAAGATAACTAAAATGAGATAGTTATAATGCGATTGCTGACCTATATTTAGCACTAGCTGATAACTTATTAACTATTATTGTAGAAAAGAATACGACAAATAAAATTTGGGATATCCCCATAATGAGTCATCTAATACTCAAGTAAATGTAGCAAGTATCCATGATAATAATAACATTCTATACAACAAGGTGTCAACCATAATTGAAAGCAGAAAATAGTAGAGGTATCTACCACGAGGCACGGCACGATTCGGTCGTGCCTGGGCCGGCCCAGCATAGGAATTTCCTGTGCCCGTGTCGGTGTTATGCCTGTCCATAGCACCAACCATGTCGTGCCGTGCTGAGGCCAATCGGGCCTCGTGCTATGCTTGGTCTGGCACGGTATCTCGGCACAAGCTGAGAAACCTCCCCAGCAGTAGAAGCTGAGCATGACGGGTGAAACTAGCCGGCCCCTGATAGTGAAGAAGAATAACGGCGCGACGACACGGTGGCGCGCTGGCAAACCCTAATTTTTTTTTAATTAGGGTTCTGCCCGACCAGGCTGAACCCAGCGAATTCGTGCCACGAGCTCGTGACGGGCTGACCACCATAGAACCGTATCAGGCTAGACATGGCACAGTACAATAATCAAATCGTGCCTAGCACAGCATGGAAGCACGGAAGGATCAGCTAAAAATGGGTCGGGCCGGGCTGACACGATTCGTTTGACATATCTAGAAAATAGATTGATGATATCTGGTTAAACTCGAGAGTTTCATAGAATATGATATCTCAAAGAGAATGATTCCATAAATAAGAACCAATCTCAAGAGATTTTATACACACAAGTGATAATCATGCTTTGAAGATTGTTGGTTAGTACTATCAAAATAAAAATATTTGATAGCATGGCTCACACTATTCAAGATGTATGACATATAAATGTTTTGAAAAAAAATATTTTATTTAAAACAAACAGATAGTCATAGATACAAGAATCATATTGTGAATGAGATAATATATATTTTTAGAGGCATGCTTGCGATTATGAAGGGAGAAAAGACCATGAAAATATTCTTCATGTATAAAGAGTAAATAATACAAGAAGTTGATGTGTCACATCAATTAATAAAAGAGAAGAGTTAATGATAATGTGGTATCTCAAACAAGACCACGTGTCAATACAATATTTAAAAATTCTCTCTAATAAAAAATTATTTATAGGGCTCATATTTATATATCTATCTTTTATAAATATTATGTTACAAGTAAGCAGCATAGATTGACTTTCAGTAGATCAGTTCTAGGAATAAGTATATTCTAGACTTGATTCATTCTGATGTGTGGTATTCACTAGAAATATACCAAGGAGCAAAGTACTTTGTGTCCTTTATTTATGATTACTTCAAGCGATGTTGGGTGTATCCAATTAAGAAGAAGCCAAATATATTTTAATTTTCAAAGAATTCAAAGTGTGGATAGAACTTAAATCTAGAAAAATGATTAAATATTTTATAATATATAATATAAAAGAGTATATAAATGATATGTTTCTTATACTTTATAAGTAAGAATGTATTAAATGACAGTTCACAATCACATACATGTCACAATAAAATAGAGTAGCTAAATGGATGAACATAACACTTGCAAAACAAATGAGAGTAATGATAAGTACAATAAGTCTGCCTAGCTCTTTTTGGGAGGAAACAACTAATACTATATGTTATGTGATAAAATAGTTGCCAACAACTATAATTTATCTAAAGATACTGATGGAGATATAGATTAGTATGCTAATAGATTACTCTATTTTATACTTTTTTGGATATCGTACATATATAATATATAATACCTAAAAAAAAGCATAATTAGATCTGAAATCAAAAAAGTATATATTCTTAGAATATGCTAAAAAAATATATGATAATTGCCAGTGTGATCCCATTATCCACAAGATAATTATCATCTGAGATATAATCTTTATAGAAAATCAATTATAAAAAATGCTTAAAAATAATTTCACATTGAAAGAAGATTTAGAGATTATAACTGTACAAGTGAAAAATAATGTAACATAAGAAACTCTAGTATTTTTGGAGAAATCACAAAATCACGAGGTTTAAAAAGATGTCAAGTCTGAGGTTCTATAAGTTAGTCATTCAGCTCATGATAAAAGATCATCAGCTTGGCACTCGGAGCACAATACACAGAGCAAAATTATATATTACATTCTAACAAATGATAGAGAACCATTAACATTTATGAAGCTGCAAGTAACTCAAATGAGTCTCTATGGATGATAGTAATAGAGAAATAAAATAAAGCTCTACACAAGAATAAAATTTCAAAGTTATTATTATTACCACATGGAAGAAAATCTATTAGTAATAAATATATTTACAAGATCAAACAGGAAAATAATGATCAAGTATAATAATATCATGCAATATTAGTGGAAAAGAGATATACTCAAAAAAGAGACATCAACTTCAATGAAATTTCTTTCCCAATGATTTACCTAATAAAATCAAAGTAGTAATGACTTTATGTATTGTGTTTTAAATTATACTCGTAGTAGTTGGATGTCAACTACATATTTTCATGAAAAACTTGAAAAATAAATTTATAGCTCTAACCAAAATATTTTATTGAAATAAACAAAAAGAATATGATTAACAGGTTGAAGAAAACCTTATTCAAATTCAATCTCAAATATGTATCGAGATATTGATATAAAAGATTTGATTTATTTATGATTAGCATTGGGTACAATAGACTTGGTTCAAATCATTCTACAAACTACAAGAGGCTTGAAATATAAAATGACTCATCATTCTATTTTGTATTTATATGACATGTTGGTAATAAGACTTAATAAATATTGAATTTACGAATTAATAATACAATTGACTAGTTAGTCTGATATGCACTTTGTACTAGCAAATAAGAATCTAATGATGCAAATTTATCAAAACATAAACAAGAAGATTTCACTCTCTCAAGAAAATTATATAAACACAATCTTTTGATGCTTCAATATACAATATAGTAAGTCAACTTTTTTTCTATTTTTTATTAATTTCAAGTTATACTTAAATATGTATAAGAACACACAAAATCATAAGATGAATATATCTCTAGTACCATTTATTTCAACAATAAGAAATTTTTTGCACACACACACAACACACACACGCACACACACATATTGCGTATGTGCGATCAGCTGCTGTGGCTCCATTAGTATGAAATGGGATCAGCCTGGGAGTCGGCCAAGCAATCCACGTGGGGGCATCATCATCGTGGAGGACACAAGGTGTCATCTCATTATAGAGGATATAACACGACTCATAGTGGTGCCAAGGGCGATGGTGCTGATCGTCGAATATGTCGCAGTTCATAGAGAAGGCGAAGAATTTCGTAGCGGAGAAGGTGGCCGATATGAAGAAGCCGGAAGCGAGCGTGACGGACGTTGATCTTAAAACCGTTCATCGGGACAGCGTTGAATACGAAGCCAAGGTCTCCGTCACTAATCCTTACGGACATCGTTTGCCCATCTGCGAGATCTCTTACACTCTCAAGAGTGCTGGCAGGTCTTTTTTTTTTCTTCTGCACCTATTGCTTACTTGCATTTGATTTGCTCACTTGCACAAGGCATTCAGATCTTAGTCTTGCTCACATGGAAAAGCCAAAGTTTGTAGGGCATATTCATGTGCCTGCTGTTGGTGTGGATCAGGGAAATTGCTTCAGGAACAATACCAGACCCAGGATCGCTGAATGCAAGCGACGTCACGGTCGTGATTGTTCCGGTGAAGGTGCTGCACAGTGTGCTGGTCAGTTTGGTGAAGGACATTGGAAAAGATTGGGACATTGATTACTTGCTGGAGCTCCATCTCGTCATTGATCTCCCTCTTGTTGGAGATTTCACCATTCCTCTTTCTAAGCAGGGGGAGATCAAGCTGCCTTCCATATCTGATGTCTTTTAATCTTTTTTACAGTTTGGTTGAACCGTGTTGCTTTCTTTTTTTTCCAACGCGAAAAAAAAATAGTTTTTTACTAGTATACGTCATCATACAATTTGAAAATTTGAAACTTTTAAACCAAAGCGAAAATTAGGTATCCGTCATCATATCTGATGCCTTTGAACCAACGCGAAATTTTGAAACTTTTAAAAATAGTTTTACTAGTATACGTCATCATAAAAAATAGGTATACGCACGTAATCCACAGCGATAGCGTGTGGCGCATAATCCTCAGCGGTGCGAGGGAGACAAGAATTCCGAACCCACTCAACACGGGCCGGCTGCCAGCACAAAACCAATACACCATGTTTCTACTTCCGGGCCAATAGGACGTGCAAGGGCGACTTATTGTCATGTGAGCACGAGAAGGGAACAAGCAAATAGGGCAATAGGGTCTACAACATGACGGCACAGTTATTTGTAAACATATATACAATTAAATAAATGTTTAGTCTTATACATACAAAAAAAAAACACACACACACACACACACACGTGTGCACACACATTCATAAAATAAGTTATTTGTTTACATAAAATAAAAGTTTATACATGTTTAGAAACATTTATTTGACATTTACGTATATTTACATATGCATTCATAAACCTAACTACAAAAATAGAGAGAGAGAGAGAGAGAGATTCATAAACGGAAATGGGCTAAATTGTAATTATTTTGTGAAGAATTTTTGTTAAATTTTCATGTTTTTTTTTTTTGTTGGAATATGAAATATCTAATATTTTGGAAATGGTACACACACACAAATCTACAGATCAATCAACATGCAGCGTCAACAATATGAAGATGTTTCTAGACTTCACGGATAAAAAACCATACTTTAGCTCCACACATCTGACTTTTCGTGATTTTGTTCAGAAAAATAACAAAAACACTAGCATCTCCCACGAGGCAAACAAGTACTCTTTTTCCTAACTAAAATGCTTTTTACAGAAAACTTCCAAAACTCAAAAAATAAATAAATTTGAGCCACACCAAACAGATTTCAGAGCTGCAGGCAACCCAGAGAACACCCACCACAAGGCAAGATCAACAACATGTATATGATTTGGGCCATGTCGACGCAACATTGGTCACTCTGTGTCGGACCCTGCACCCGCAGGGTGAAAAGAAAAAGTAGACCATGCGGGGCTCCTGTGACCCACCAGCGCATGAGCCCTGCACCTCAGTGAGGGGCACAGCAGGGTCGACACGGGGCCAAGGCTACACCAGCAGCAGACCCCAAGGGGCAATTTAGATTGCCGCAGCTAAGGCCAGTCAAAAAAATTAAAAAGGTACAATTGCAAATTTTGTATCACAAACAAAAAAATTATTTTAGGCATTCACACTAGTTCATTTTTATCAATATTACTTTGATCAAAGTAATTATAATTTGACAGATCAACTTTCCCATTTATTCCAACCACATGCTTAGATTTCCCTAGAGTGTTGATGCATATGCACCTCAAAAAGAAAATTAAAAGAAAACATATTTATATATCAACCACAGAATTTCATAAACAAGATGAGCAAAATATATATATTTAAAAAAAAAACTCATATATTTTTACGCAATAATATTGATAGCCATTTATTTGAAAGAGTTTGGAAAAAAAAAATTAAAAATAAATAATACATGAAAAATATAGAAATCAAAATTTTCATTTATTTTTTATTTAAAACTCGGTCCTTGAGAAATAATTACATTAAAGATATATCTAATTGATAATATTCTACCATCAATAAATATTATTATTATTATCACTTACATTAATCGTATAATCACAAAAATAATTAATATCAAAATAAGTCATAAAAAATCTTCCACAATCTATGCATCATGCACATACATCCGCAAATAATAATACTTAATAATTATCACATGAGCATCTCTTACTCAAAATTATCATGAAAAAATATATAGTTCACCTATTAGATGCAATGATAGAGCGCAACAACTTATAATGATCATCTTGATCACAAAAATAAATATCTATTTAATAATCAACACTATAAATCTTTGTGTATCTCCTTTGCTATACCAACCAGACCATGAGCCGATCAACCTTTCCTTCAAGTTCAACCTTCGCCATTCTTTTGCATCTCACTACAGGCTTGCTTATAAGTATGATTGGATACAATTATACTTAGTTCATCTAACAAAATATGTCACCATTTCAAAAAGAAGATTAAAGATTATGCAGTAGTCGAGCTAGAGAAAACTCATTTGGGAAAGGCTGGTGAGATACCCACCTAGTATATACCTTTGAGCTGAGATCATTAAATTTATTAATTCATATCTTCTCATCCTAAGAAAAGTCAAATTTTGTGTTCTTTATGACATTCACAACAGGCAACTCTTTACGACACAAAACTCTAGGTGGAATGTGACCAATTAGGAAAAGAAGTCTAGTTATCCTTTTCAAAACCAAATGTACAAGAAGTGCAGGGGAAGGAGCGGGAGCAACTGCTACCAATCTATGAGGAGCAACAATAGGATATGAGAATGGTTATACTACTACAGTGTCCAAATATGCATTCTTTTGGATAAAATACTTAAAAAATAATTTATCATCAAAGAACATTATATTGACACTCATGATAATCTTCTTGGTTTTTCTTGAGACATGCACACCCCTTCAAAATACTAGTGTACCTAATAATAACATTTCTAGTGGCACGAAAAGTAATTTCTCTCCATATGAAAAAAAATACTAGACAAAATAAGTACACACACAAATTTGAGTTAATGAAGAAAATTTCTCTCAAGACAAAATTGAATAAGTGATACGCCCTAAAAAAATTAAATATAACATTCAATTAATTAGGATGTAATAGTTAACACTAATCTCTCCAAAAAAAAGTCTAAAAACATTCTTATGTAGTAAGAATATTCTAGTTCTCACAACTAAATATAAATTGTTTATTTCAATTAACTTATTATGCATAATAATATTAGTAAATAATACTTAATGAATTATAACATATTATTAAAAAAAATAAAAAATTAACTAAAAATATATTTTATAGTACAATACCTTCACAATATTCTAATACTACACTCAAAGTAACTTTTATTTTTTTTTTAATTAAATTTTGCAAATATAAATACAATTTAAGATTTTTCTTTAAAAAACTAACAATCATGCATATTTAATACAAGTCGAACAAAAAACTCTTAAGAGAAATCAAATCATCACATGAAATAGTCTTAGAGAATCCCAAACGTATAAATTTATTAGATGGAAGTATTCTCTTTACACATTCCTTATGTGTCAAATATAAAGTTTTTATATATTATTATTATATCTAGCATGCCTCAAAGTTAGTAGAAGTCACAATCTTAATGCTCAAATATAAAATTTTCACATAATCCAATAATAAATATTCAAAACAAAAGTAAATAATCATCAAATTAGTAAATAGTCATTTTATCTCGCTCAATCCCCAAAAAAGTCATTCATACTGTTTGTCGATATAGTACAAAAAAATAATAATAACATATCCTAAGTACATAAAAAAATAACTGACAAAATAAATTATTAAAAAAAAAAGTAACATTGACATTATCATAGTATATGACTTGTATAAAAAAGTTAATAACTATAAAAATATCAAAAGTTCTAGACTCTAAAAAAAATAAAGAGCTTACAATCACATATGTAAAATATATAACCTAAGAATAGAGCAACATTGTAAAAAGAAAAAATAATAATAAATATAGAAGTATTTTGATTAGAGCCAGTAATATCCAAAGAAAATGATTTAGAGTACTCATAGAACATCCAACATAAGCAATATCCAACATCAATCTCCCACTAAAATATGTCATTACTAGTTTCCTCACTCAAAAAGCACTCATATCACATCTTTTATTGTCATTTGTAAAGAATCCATTGTAATAGTCTGATTGACCAAACTCATATTTTTTAAAGGCTTTTGTGAGGCACGCCTCAAAGGCACCTCATATTTTTGAGGTCAAAATGCCTTAGAGCATTTAAAATAAAATGATCATCCAATAAAAAAAAAGAAATGCTTTATGTAAGCTTATGTGGCCATGAATACTAACTAAAAAAAACCCCAAAACCCATGTCTCAATTTTGTTATCATGGTTTTCTCCTAGAACAAGTGCTCCACCTTGTTATCATCAAGTATATCGCCTTCCCCTTCTTCATGGTTTTCTCTTCTCTAACAATGAGTTCCCCAACATGTTGGAAAACATATGCAATTTTCCTTTATTATAAATTATGTATAAATAAATAAATATATATATATATAATTTATATGAGCGCACAAACACGTGGCCTCCATTTTCAACATTGCACACTCTTCATGAATAAAATTAAAGTTCTAATATATTTTCATATTTGACATGTCTCATAGTGAAATATAAGTCCTCATCTTTATGCTCGATCTAATATTTTAAAATTATATAATAATAAATATTCAAGCCAAAAGTATATAATCATTAAATCAATAATAATCAAGCATCTATATGAGATCATGTGAGTATAAAAAAATAAGTTATTTTCATTCACTCAATCCCCAAAAAAATCATTAATATGATATGCCAAAATAGTACAAAAATATAAAAAGAAATAATGATGTCACATCCTGATTATTTAGTAAAATAATTGACTAAAAAAAATTATTAAAAAAGAACCCAATACAAAAATCACATACATCAAAGAAAAAAACTTAACATTAATATTATCATAGTCCATGACAATTACAACAAGGTCAATAATGCCAAGAACACCAAAAACTCTTTAATTATAAAAAAAGAGAGAGAATATGATCAAATATTAGTTAATTACATAAATATTGCCTTTTAAATTTATGACCCAATTATACATAATAACATAGTGGAAAAAAATGATAAATATAAAAGTATTTTGATTAGAACTAAGAACACTCAAAGAAAAGAGTTTGGAGTACTCATGTGTTATATATATGTATATACACATAGAAACATACATCATCATTAAGTATGTCACCTTCTTCTTTATAGCTTTCTCCTCTCCAACGATGAGTTCCTTAGCACATAGGAAGAAAAACAAATAATACTTTCCCTAATTATACATTATATATTATACGCACACAGACACACATAGACATATACACACACATATATACATAATTTACATGAGTGCTCTACCACATGGCCTCCATTTTCAAAATTTATATATAAAATGTGCCTATATATAGATTCTGTATATACACATAAATATTATCATGTGTGTGTATACAAAACATATATATAGAATTTATTTTATTATATACTTTGCATGTATATATAGAAAATATATATATTATACATATAAATTATTCAGTAACCTATATAATATATATATACACACATATCATATGCAAAAAAATGTGTAAATATATATATATATATATATATATATATTATTTTACTATATAAGTATATATATAAACATATATACAAAATCTATATTATACACATACACACACACACACATTATGTATATAAATCTTATATGTCATTGAAGAAAACTAAAATATTAATATTTATCTTTTTTTGTAGAATAAATTCCTCAATTAACCAATTTTTAGAATAAAAAAATGATACAAAAATAACATCACATCCTAAGAACTTAGTAAAATAAATGACTAAATAAATTAAAAAAAAAAATTCTGATACAAAAATAACATACATTAAAAAAAAGATTCAACATTTACATTATCATAGCCTATGACTCAAATAACAAAGTTAATAATTACAAAAATATCAAAACATCTACTCTGTCCAAAAACAAAAAATATACAAACACACATAATATAAATATTGACTTTTAATTTATAATCCAAAAATATAAAATAACATGATGAGAAGAAAAAATAGTAAATATAGAAATATTTTGATAAGAGTCAATAACACTATAGAAAAGGGTTTAAAATACTCATCTTGGGTTATGAATTAGTACATTTATATATTAAAAAAAATCTAATATTCAATACATAAACATGAAAATAACTTAAATTTTAAAAAATAATGTTTGATCATGAAATTAAATTTTAAAAAAAAATAAATAAAGGAGATGAATTCTTAAATAAAAGAAAAATAACTTAAATATTATTATAAAAATTAATTAAAAAACATGAAAATGATATGAAACCTCAATCATGTCAAATAATTAGACAAATAAAAAATATATCTCTTATTGATTTTTTAGTAAATAATTATGTTGGTACTTAATTTATGAAATTAATTGATATTTTTGATATAATAAAAATAAAGAATTAATATCCAAATATATTGACGATGTGATAAAAAAAATTATAAGAGAAAATATTACAAGTCATCATTGATAATATATTTAATTATATGAATAATAAAATAAGGTTCATTAAAAAAAATTTTAAAAAATTATTTGTGCTTCTCATATTGATTTGGTGTTGAAAATTATTATAAAGCTAAATATTCATGATATAATATTCTATCAAACTAAGCAAATAGTGAAGTTTATACAAGTAGGTTCTTTGCTTGATAAGAATACTTACAAAAAAATCAAAAACTTCTTCGTTCAACAATTATATGATTTAATATTTTTTTTCTTACTTTTAAAAGTAATTATAAGCAAGAATAAGCTCTAATAATAATGTTCCCTTTGAAAAAATAATATTCAAGCAAATATGCTAAAAATATAAAAAGTATGAAAGATAAAGTATAGTATTTATTAATATAAATTTATAGCCTAATTTTACTTTTTGTATAAAAATTATTTATTCTATTAATTAGTGTCTAGATAGAGATTGATCATAATAAAGAGTAGTCATGAGCCATACACATGATAACAATCAAATAATATTGCAAAAAAAAAAATTCAAGAAAGCTAAATAAAAAGATAAAACTTCAAAACATCACAAGTACATGAAAACCTTCTAGTTTTTCATAATTATATTTATTAGAGCAATACCAACACTACCATATGAACCTTTATGATAACAACCATTTGAATCATTAGAGCTTTGCTAGACAACAAAAAATTAGCTCACATGTGTGATAACTACAATACAATAACTCAACAACATACAACAAAAACATAAAAATCTTAACTTTTCTCTATACAATATAATGGGGATGCTACTATCATGGCCAATCACCAGCACACTCCGTCATCGACCCACCATACTAAGCATCACACACAACCTTTGATTAACCCCCATATGCCTCTAATATCATGATGTGTGATCGTGGAACTCATTAGGATTTTCTATGAGATTCAAGAAAGGAAAAGATAAAGAGAAAAAAATTATCTTCCTTTAACACAGATGATAATTATATATATATATATTGAAACAATCTATATGTCGAAAGCTCTCAAATAATATAATGATAATAATAAAAGGTAAACAAAAAAAAAAAAGTACCCACTAAACCAAAAATCAATACTTTATAGTGTGGAGTTGATAATGAACAAAGATAATAAGAAAATAAATAGTAATCCAAAAAAAATTTGCAAACTAACATAAAATAAATGATTTCAGATTATTGCATCATTTTCTAGGTATAAATTTTGTTAGGATGTTCTTGAAAGTATTTATTTCTGAAAAAAAAATTCTAAAAATTTATGTGGTTGCAAGTCAATAGCTACTCTCCTAGCCTACATTTTTATTCTTAAAAATCATTAATAATCCTAGTATATACATGACAATGTTAAAAAAAAATATCCTATCAATGCACAACAAAATTATGAAATCAAATATACAAAAAATATTAAAAATAAAACTGACTTTGATAATAATAATAATAATTGGGGAAGATGTGTTGATGATATAATAAGAACAAACACATTTATTTTTTTTAATGGTTTAAATAGGTTTCTTTGGTCTTAAGGAAGCAAAAAATGAAGACTCGATCTTCAATAAAAGATGAGTATATATTAGCCTCTTTCACACCATACCAATCTATGTTACTAAAGATTTTAAAAAAATTGACAAAAAAATTGAAAAGCCTATTAAATAATTCTCTTATAACAAATCAATAATTGAATCAAATAATAATTTAAGTTAATCATCATCAAATAAAAGATAATTCAATCAAACATCATTTCATAAGATAAAATAAATTAATGAATAGAGATGATAAAATACAAATTCACCAATACAAAAATGAAAATCAAATTACTAATATTTTGATTAATTATCTTCCTAAAAAGTAATTTCAATGTTTAAGAATTATTTTAGTTGTTGAAACAAATATGTGTTCCTAATACTTATTTGGTGTCTCAAAAATGAAGATCAAATCACATGCTCTTCTTCGTCATATTGCTTTTATAAATAATTTATTATTAATTATCACAAAATGTTATGCATGTGCGCGAAGACAACTTAATAATATATGAGTTGTATTTAAAATTATTGTAATGGTTTATAATTATTGTGATGTTTAAAATAACAGTAAAATTATAAGATTGTAACGTTTAACGATGTGTATTACCCAATGACGAATACATCCGTGAAGAAGCTTATAATCTACTTTTAAATTTGCCACAATTCCGATTCAAATTGATATTGTTTACACAAAACACGGTATACAGAGTACTAATACAGTATTTTGCTACACTGTTGGACATAATAACTTGAAGTTGTGAAGAGTAATGACCACCATTTTCAAGATAAACAGGATTCAATAGTATAACACTACTAGTTCAAGAAAAGCAGGATTCAATAGTATAACACTGCTAGTTCAAGATAAGCCATCCAGTAAACCTTGGAAGTTGGATCCAAAATGATAGAAATGATGTTGCCTTACTGAGACATCTATAATCCCTAAATAGCATTTCCAGAAAAAAACCTAAATTACTCGTCGACCTTGTACAATCGAATCAGAACAAAATTACCTCCTTCTACCGTCATCGGCATAGTGCGACAAGGGAACAATCTCTGATAGTGGAGTGGACAGCGGCGTAGGCAAGGGTGAGTTTCGACAAACAGGACATGATCCATTGAGCTTAAGCCAAGAATCAATGCAACACTGATGAAAATAATGCCTACAGTCAGGCATCATCCTCAACATCTCTGAATCCTTGTACTCTGATAAACAAATCGAACATGTAGCATCCTGACCGTTCAACCCGGAATGATCTCTATTAAATTGGAATTTAGGGTAAGAGTTAATTACTGCGTGATTTAGTCCTGCGGTCGATCTTTCATCGCCATGTTCCTCGTCTTCCTCGCCATCGGCAACAAAGATCACGCGCGGCAGGATTATGCCATCTGATGGTGCGGTGCTTGCCGCGCCACCTGAAGCGTGCCGACTACGGAAGTTGCGGCAGCAAATGTAAGATACAAGTAGGATGGCAGATATTATAACCAGGATAGCCAGGGCTATGGCCACCGCGTAGCCGAGAGCGATGTGCGGCACATAGTTCGTGGAGCTTGTACTGGAAGTGGAAGTTGTAATCGTAGAGGCAGTTGTGGCTACCGGAGCGGTGGAGGTGGACATTGGGTTGGAAAAAAGGAGTGGAAGGATCCATTTAGGGTTGCGAGAATGAGGAAAGAAAATTAGTGAAGATTTGAGAAGCGGAAGGTGGGTGGATTTTCCAGCTGCTGCAATTAATACTCAGTTGGGATACTGGGGAGACATTTATTGTTTTGGCGATTGGGAGATGGGTCTTCCACTCTTCCTGCTGATTCCAGGTACCCGTTGGAAACCTAGCGGTCGTCTTTGCCGCGACTCTTCACAATTCCCAAAAATAATCATAAAAATAAGAGGCTAAGGAAGTTATTTATATTTTAAAAATTATGTTTACATTACCCAAAAACAAAATATCTATCTTGTCCAATTAAAAAATTTAATAAAAAAAGTAACTAAAACTTAAAATATGTAACTTTGTGTCTATTAATTTAAAAAACCCAAAATTACACCTCTTATTTTTTTTAAAAAAAAAACTCTTAACTCTCACCTTTCCCATCAATTTTAATTGAATAAAAAATTAAATAATAAAAAAACTCAAAAACTTTTTAGGCCTATTAATTTTGAAAACCCCAAAATTTCTTCTTCACTTATTAAAGATAAAACTCTCACTCTCACCTCACACCTTTCACATCAATATTAATTGAATACAAACTTAAATTAATATAAAAACTCAAAAACTTTTAGGTCTATTAATTTTGAAAACCCAAAATTACCCCTTCTCTTACTAAAAAAAACTCACACCTTTCCCATCAATTTTAATTGAATAAAAAATTAAATAATAAATAAACTCAAAAACTTTCAAGTCTATTAATTCTGAAAACCCAAAATTACCCTTTATCATATATATACATTGTATATGTTAGTATATTATATATATATATATATATATATATATATATATATTAACACATGTTTTAACATATAACATATATGTTTTAGCATATAACATTTACATTTTAGCATGTGTGTTTTAATATATATCATTAAATGTGTATGTTTTTAAAAATAACATATATGTTTCATCGTTTCTGTTGAGTTTCATTATTAATAAAATCTACTTTTTTATTTAATACATGTTGGCAATTGGGATAATTATAAAATTAATTCTCTCAGGTGCAAAATATTTTCTCACTATTGTAGATGATTTTACTTGCTGTACATGAGTTTATTTGATGAAACAAAAAATCGATAATGAGTAAAATAGTGTGAAGTGATAATGGTCATGAGTTCAAACTTGAAATTTTATGCTATCAAATGTATTGTTAATTAATTTTTTTTTGCGTCGACACACTACAAAAAAAATGGCATTTGCTCAGTGTGACATGAGTCTTGCTTATTCAAGTCGAGTTGCCTAGACAATTTTGGGGAGATGTAATTCTTGATTTAGCATATCTCATAAATAGGATGCCTACCCCTCTTCTTCATGGTAAAAATATCATTTGAAAAATTGGTATATGCTACTTTTGATAATTCTAACTTATGTGTATTTAGTTGTTTTTGTTTTGCTTCTACCCATGCACAAAACCCTTCAAAATTTGACCATCATGCAATTTGATGCATTTTTATTGGCTACATTTGTTAAAATTTTGTGAGATTTGGTGGAGTGCTCTCCTAAAAGTTGAGCTCTTCCCTTTCCCTTTTATAACTCAATCACCTCTAGGTTTTTCTCCTTATATCTTTCTTTCATTTACTAATTAAAATTTACATAGTTTTAAATACAATAATTATTTACAACACACACACACACACACACACACACACACACCATAGTATATGTATGGGTGTGCATGTGTGTTATATATGTATCAATATATACACTATTGCATATATGTATGTCTATATAAACACACAAACATATATATTATTGTATATATACACCTACAATGTTGTTTATGTATATAGATATTAAACTAATGGTGTATTTCTACATCCGTATATATACATATAGACTATTGTATATAATAGCTTATAAGTGTGTAGACTATTGTATGTCTATACATAAAATATTATGCACACACATATACACTAAAATACATGCATATAAATGGTCATATATCTACTATATTGTATGTGTTTGTGTGTGTGTGTGTGACTGTGTGTGCAATACAAAAAAAAAAAAACAAAATAGAAATGGAAAATTGAGATGCTTATTTATGTTTCTAAAGTTAAAAACATGATAAAAATGGATTAGAAATGGAAAAAAATATTGTACTAAATTTAGAAATACAATAATAATCCGTCGCTATTTCAAGTCACGAGTAATTTGACATAAAATGAAAATGGAATTAGAGATAGAAATTGAAAAGGTTAACTTTCTGTCGCTAGTTTCACATGGGTATGTTGATAGATAAAGTTACATGGCATTTAGTGATGAAAAAGTTCATTTCTACATATATTCGTTATTAAAAGTAATAACTTGTCTAAAAATTGAGAAGTAATTAAATTCTATTTTAATTTTTTTAGAAATAGATATGAGATACATTTCAAAATTTGGCGAAGAAATTCAATTCCGTTGTTGAATTTGAAACAAAAAATAATTCCATCGCTATTTGACATCAATGAATTGTTTCTGAAAAATACTTCATCCATTCGATACTCAGAAAAGGTGTTGGGAAAATTAAGCATCGATCTTTTTTCCCATCGACCTAATCAACATTTTCTTCCTCTATGGTTGTCTTCGTCAGCCTGTTCATCATTCATAGTGGTACGCAATTTTTATTTCCTACTTACAATCATCTGGCAATATCATGAGGGATTGTGTAAGATTGGCAGTATGTTGATATGTCTATGTTTTCCAACTACTCACTCATTTTACTATTTAATCTTATTAATTACAGTGTACGATGATATTCTTGTTACAAGCAACCTCTTACATTAATATTTTGTAATATTTTTGCATTTGGTTTATAGTTAGGGTTTGAGGTATTACATTTGGATTTGCTGAAAACCCCCTAGAACTAGATAACAAATTTAATATAAAATTTGCATTAACACACCACAAATACACCACTCATAATGTACAATATAATTATAATGCATGATATTTTCATTTATAGTTGACCATAATGTGCAGTAAAAACACTCCACATCATTATTTCTTTTTATAGTTTATGGTGTGTTTACCCCTAGCTCTCATTACCATTTCAAATATATATTAGTATATCAAAAATTTTTTATAAATGATACCCATATAATGTACCTTGAGAATGTCATCCTAATATAGGCTAACTCAATGATGAGAATTCACATGGTCATTGATGTCATATAGCAAATAAAAATATAAACAAAATGAGAACCATCAAACATAAACCTCAACACTAAAATATTTTGCATCAAATTTTTAGTCAATTTTTATATGATATAAACATTGAAATATAAACTTAAAATGGAGTTGTACTGTATTACTATGGTTATTAGATATTTATTTGCCATGTACTTATGGAGTACATGCTTGTTACAATGCTTTTATATTGAAATTGAGGTTATCGATATAATTTTACTTACGGAGTATAAAATTGTAACATATTTGATAAAAATTACATATATGTGTGTGTGTGTACACATATTTATTATTTTCTCTATGTTTTTATAACATACGCAAACATTAATAAATCCACATCGATATGATTCTACTTATGATTATAACTTATAATCTTTATAGTTGAAATAGTTGTATGCTTTTATTTTATAAGAGACAAAATAAATTTTCAGAAAATTATAATAATTATATTTCATATTTTTCTCTATATCAAAAATACTTTATTCACATGTTACTTATAACAAATGATGTTGTCATTAATCCTTCACTGAATGTTCGTATACATGTAGTGAAGGAGTAATGCCTATAAATTATACACCGCACACAATGATAGTGATGTGTTTGTTTTATGTGTGGTTGTGCTATAATTATTTATAAATATGGGTTTCCAACATCATACAATTACACTTTACACTTCTACGACAACAATATCCCTTTTTTTTTATACACAATCTAATTATGTAATTTATAATTATATAATTATGATAAATTATTTGTGATTTATGCTTCTTATTATACCCCATCTTGTACAACAAATATCTTATTATAATGTATTTCCTTATTTTAATTTTTTTACAATCTATTATCAATTATAATTCATTTACATTAATAATTTTGATATTCTTCTAAAAGATATGAACGAGAAGTAAGTAGGAACTTCTTTTACTCTATATAGTAATGATATTCAATTCATGATCCAATTAATTATGAGCATATATTTTGCCCCCATTATATAATACATGATTGTAAAGAACATATTAACAATACAAGATTATGTCCCGAAATTTATACATAATTTTATAAAATAATATATCCAAGATTAGGCATAAAAATAAATAACAAAATTTCATATTTGAAAATTTCTAGCTTGTAGACTAGATTAGTATATGATTAAATATACTATAATTTTTTTATTTAATAACAAGTATAATAATATACAAAAAAAGCTTACTCTTATCCTTATATGATAATGTCTCTATACATTTAATGCAATATATTTACATTTATGTAATATCATAAATAAGTGACTATAACTTAAGTACATATAAATTATTATCTACATTACTATTATTAAATATACCTTGGTATTATATATAATAGGAATAAAAAACATTAAAAGAAAAATCCCAAATAGGTAAGGAAAATTTCCTAGCTAAATGGGGATTTTCTGTTGTTAAACTAGATATAATGACAGATTAACGACGAAAGCTTTCCCAAGCTAAAGTGTTTGTCGCTAAAAATTAATGAGGGATAGAGTCCTTAGCTAAAAATTTTAGTGACGGAAAATTTTCTAGCTAGAATAATGTTTTCCCTAGCTAAATTAGCAAGGAAAAAATCCCTAGCTATTTTCATTTAAAAACTATTTTATGAAATTTTTTTTTTTCAAAAAAATTAATTAAATAATTTAATATTTTTTATATTAAATTGAATAAAAACAAAAACTATAAACGATAATTTATAAATAACAAAAAATAAAATCATTTAATAAATTATTCTAATATAATATTTTATATAATTAATACTAAAACATAACAAAATTTTATTACATCTTATCCATCAATATATCTATCGATAGTGCATAAAGTAGAATCTATCCGTGTATTGACGTTGCTTTCTCTCTCTCAACTCCTCCGATCACCATCTTTCTGTTGCGACAAAGCTATCCGAGTCATGGTGCATCATGTATAGTAAAAAATTTCTTCAATTATATAAGCTTTGTATGGGAAACAATACGATACCATATCTGTATGAAATGTAAACTAGTCAATAAAATCAAAATAAATAAATAAATAGAGTTATGTTTTGATAAATATATAATATTATAGTATATATGTATATATATACTAAAGTGTATATGTACATATATGCTAGCATTTCACTAGTTACATATATTACTATATTATTTGTATGTATAAATATGTACATATATACTGAGTATATATGTACTCAGTATATAAGTACGTATATATATACTATAGTATATAAGTACATATAATACTATAGTATTATATGTACATATATTGAGTATATACGTACATATATACTGAGTATATATGTACTTATATACCGAGTATATATGTTCGTATATACTCAGTATATACATACATATATATTGTAGTATATACGTACGTATATACTTAGTATATATGTACTTATATATATTGGAGTATATCCATACATATATACTCGATATATACGTACTTATATACTATATTATTTATCTACATATATACTTTGTATATACATATGTATATACTAGAGTATTATATGTATGTATATATAATCACATAGCCTCAAATGACACACACACATGTACTTTCATGCAAATTCACATACCATCAAAGACAACAGAAGGAAATGAGTATATACGTACGTATATACTGAGTATATATGAACGTATATATTGTTGTTCTATTATTGCTACTGATAATAAAAGTGGGGTGAGCAATGATGCTCGATTGATGAACTTTCCTGCCAACCACTCGTTTTGAGATTTAGTGAGTTTTTAACGAGGCGGCAAGCTGCTTATCTCAAAATAGGACTTGATATTCCTCCTGGCACTCGCGGCTTGTAAAAATCAGGTAATGGCTATTAACATTTCAATAGTTTAATTCCACTGATAACCAATAAAAAGCAATCACAGATTTGAACTGTGACAACGCATATCTGTGCAAAATAAGAGTGTCAAGAACAAACCAGCATTTGTGTGGGACTAGAATTTTTTTTTTCATCTCACAGCTTTAGAAGCTAAGGTGTCATTCCCAGCACCAAGAGGACCAGCCAAGCCTTTAACTTATGTATAATAGGCTAAAACTCTACCCAAAATATTCAGGGACACACAAATATATTCACAGATATATAAAAATAGTAATTATAGACATGAATAAACACATATCTAAGTTAATAATCATACAACTTCAACAAATATCTAAAAGATGTCTAGCAATGATGTTTAGAGAGAAAAAGGATGAAAAAATAAAATGTTTCAGGAATAATGAAGATAATAGAAGCTCGGACTCCTTTTGATCCAGCTGAAATCGGTAAATATGGGACCCAAGTATTGGAAGGACTGTGACAATGTCTGAATACTTTGAATCAGATATTTTTTGTGCATCTCACATCAAATTTCCTACAAAGATTCATTATTAGGTTGATCAGAAAAGTAAAGAACAAGTGATAATTGTGAATGTGTTTTACAACCAGGCCACAACTAATTATCTGCAGTTTTAAGCATTTCATAAAATTTCTGAGCTTCAGGATTAGGTGGTTCATCCATGTAATCCATATTGAAGTTAGCACTAGCCACTTCCATGACCATTCTATGGTATGTATTTGATGTTTCTTCACTATAAGCAAATGATTCAGTACCCTCATTTTGGTCAATGTTCAGGGCCATTATACTTTTACCCAAGATAAATCCAAACAATAATTTGGTAGAAATTCAAATTTAGCCAAATGGTATCTTATTATATTTACATCACAAAAAAGGATATTCTGACACTTGCACAATGATTATATGGATACTTAATTTTTTCTCCATCCATCCATCTCGTTTGACTACATGCAAAATTGATGAAAGTTTCAAGCCCACCCAAAACAATCTTAATTCAAAATTCCATTCATAAATCTTTTGTACATCAACTGAATGATCTGAACTCATTTTGTCCTATTTTATTTATAAATAATAATGCTCAATCATTATTTTAAATTAAACATTCAATTACTTCAAAAATATACTAATAATTAAATAAAATTACTTATATATGAATATTTAAAAATTAAATATCATGAATATCTAAGCAATACATTGCAAGAATCTACACGAATAGATAAAACACTTTTTAGCATGGTAAAGATCAATAGATATCACGCTATTACTAGATAAAGGGAGCAAAATATGATAATGGACAATAAAGGAAAGCAAAAAAGAAAGAAATTTAAAGTTTGAAGGGGGAGAGGGAGAGAGAGAGAGAGATGGGGAGGGAGAGATAGAGAGGGAGAGAAATGGAGAGGGGAGAGAAAGGGGGAGAGAGAGAGAGAGAGAGAGAAATCGGGAGGGAGGGATAGAGAGGGAGAGAAATGGAGAGGGGGAGAGAGTGAGAGAGAGAGAAATGGGGAGGGAGAGAAATGGAGAGGGGGAGAGAGGGGGAGAGAGAGGGAGAGAGAGTAAGAAAGAAAGAAGGAGAGCGAGAAAGAAAATATCAAGAGAGTGAGAGTGACATAGAAAAAATAAGAGGAAGAGAGTGACACAAAAAGAATGACAGAGGGAGAGAGAGACACACAGATAATGCAGTGTTAAAATGAGGAATTACATAAAAGAATAAAAAATTTTATTGTATACACACCTATCAAATATTACATCTTTTATCATACATAAGTTCATATATGATCCTGAGGCCCAAATAGTGAAATTAGGTAAGAGTACGATGCTTATTTCAACAGCATGCTATATCTGACCAATGGACACTCTCATGCTATGTGCTTACATATTGTTGATATTATATTTTTTTCCATTTAATTTCAAGTTAGTGCAACAAATCAGAAAGATCTCATTTATAATTATATGTTATTATACATATAGTATATATAGTTATCAATAGTTAAATATAGTTAAACATATAGTTATATATATATATATATATATATATATATATATATATATATAGTTAAACATATAATTAAACATATATGTATACATATATGTAAATCTATATATTTGTTTATAACTTCGTATACATTTATGTTTAACTACGTATAACTACTTGTATGAATATATATATATATATATATATATATATATATATTCATACAAGTAGTTATACGTAGTTAAACATAAATGTATACGAAGTTATAAACAAATATATAGATTTACATATATGTATAATTAGTTAAAAATATAGTTATATTTAATTATACAGAGTTTTATATAGTTATACAAATATTTATATATAGTAATACACATATTGTTAAACATAATGTTGTGTGTTGTTATACATGTAATTATAAATATAGTTACATCTGATTATACATATATTTACGCATATAGTTAAACTTATATTTATACATGTAAACATATATATATTTTTTCATATAATTATATATATTTATAAATATAGCTATGTATAGGTATAGATATAGTAAAATACAATTGTATTTATTAATATATAAAAATGTATATTAAATATATATTGTAAATTATATATTTATATATAGTTACATATTAGGTTTTTATAGGTATACATATAGTAAGATATAATTATTTATAGTTATATGTTATTATACATATAGTATATATAGTTATATATAGTTAAACATATTGTTGTGTGTGTGTATTCATACAAGTAGTTATATGCATTTATATATAAATGTATTCAAAGTTATAAACAAATATATAGATTTACATATATGTATACATAGTTAAAAATATAGTTATATTTAATTATATATAGTTTTATATAGTTATACAAATATATATATATATATATATATATATATATATATATATATAGTTATACACATATAGTTAAACATAATATTGTATGTTGTTATACATGTAATTATAAATATAGTTACAAGCAACCACACATATAGTTACACATATAGTTAAACTTATATTTATACATGTAGGTATATAAATTTTTTTCATATAATTTTATATATTTATACATATATAAAATATATGTATATTAAATATATTTTTATATACTAATATATACAAATGTATATTAAATATAAGTTGTAAATTATATATTTAAATATAGTTATGTATAAAGCTTTTATAGATATACACATAGTAAGATACAATTATTTATAGTTATATGTTATTATACATATAGTATATGTAGTTATAAATCATTATAAATAGTTATATATATATATATATATATATATATATATATATATATATATATATATATATTCATACAAGTAGTTATATGTAGTTATACATAAATGTATATAAAGTTATTAACAAATATATAGATTTAAATATATGTATACATAGTTACAAATATAGTTATATTTAATTATATAGATTATATATAGTTATACAAATATTTATATATAGTTATACACATATAGTTAAACATAATGTTGTATGTTATTATACATGTAATTATAAATATAGTTACACATATAGTTATACTTATATTTATACTACATGCAGGTATATATATTTTTTCATATAATTTTCTATATTTATACATATTGTTATGTATAGGCATAGATATAGTTAAATACATTTTTATATTCTAATATATAAAATTGTATATTAAATATATGTTGTTAATTATATATTTAAATATAGTTAGTATAATGTTTTTATAGTTATACATATAGTAAAAGACAATTATTTATAGTTATATGTTCTTATACCTATAGTATATTTAGTTATGAATACATATATATATAAGTATATTTAATTATACATATAGTTATAAATGTGTATGTATTTAAAGATATAGTTATATATAATATTTTTATAGTTTTACATATAGTAAAATACAATTATATATAGTTATATATTATGATACAAATAGTATATTTTATTAGAAATATAGTTAATTAGAATTGTATATATAGTTATAAATTATAATATAGTTAAAAAAATAGTTATATATATTTATAAATATAGTTATCAAATTAGTTTACATAGTTACAAATATAATTAAATATAGTTATAAAAAATTTATATAGTTATACAAATATTTATAAATAATTATACATATATAGTTAAACATATAATTATATATAAATGTTGTTATAAGTTTTAATTATAATTATAGTTACATGTGTGATTACACACATAGTTATCCATATAGTTATAAATGTAGTTATACGTGTTGTAGATGTAGTTATATATAGTTTTTCATGTAATTACATATATTTAGACATATGGCTATATATAGGTATTAATGTAGATAAATACATTTATATACAGTAATATCTTGATATACATATTGTTAAATACATTTATATATAGTTACATATATATATGTATGTATATTTATATGTATATTAAATATATGTTGTTATATATATATATAGTTATGTATATTATTTTAATAGTTATACATATAGTAAAATACACATATATATACTTATGTGTTATTATTCTTGGGATTTTAATATTTACATAATTTATTATGTAAATATTAAATATGTTGTTATATACACACTGCTCACCATAAATACCAACACCCACTGTGACTAACACATTCGTGGCAAAATACACACTGCCACAAGCCCGTCAAAATGACAAAATACATTAAAAAAGACCAAGACATCCATGTCGAGAACTAGTAAGCCAAGTTTTATGGGAGAATATACATAAGTTAGGAAAAAGATGAAATTGGAAAAAAAAACACCAGAATCAAAACAAATACTTATGCATTAAGATAAGCGATGAAGAGTTAGTGTAGAAAGCATACCTCAAAACGATAAAAAACTCACGGCTAAAGAAAATTGCTTCCATTGTTAGGTTTCTTTTTGATTTATCAGTGTCGACTGTCGAGAGATAGATATGGATGGCGCTAGTTAGAAACATAGAAGAGTTGTTGTGCGTAAATGTTTTAATTCTTTAAATGTTTTAATTTTTAATTATAAAAACATTTAATAAATAATAAATATATAAAAAACATAAATACTCACCTTTTTTTTTACTTAATAAATTATTTTCAACAAGTTATTGTGCATGTAGTAAGGCACGCATGAAAAACAAACACCTTACAATTTTTAATTATCAAATTAATTAAATAATAAATATATAAATAATTCTCAAAAAATAGATGTTTAGCCTTCTAACTAGAAAAAAAAATCATGGCTATAAAATTTATAAACATCAAATTGCAAGGCACACATTAAAAGATGATTGGTCTTATAGCCACTCTTATAAGAATTATAAATACTCTTCATATTAAAAAATATATAAATATATATATTTTATGGTTATAAATTTTTAAGAATTCATATTAATTTTTATGAAGATAATATGAAATAATTTTAAAGGCATAAAATTTCATATTATTTGATATCATTTATAATTTTTAAAATTTTAAAAATTATTAAAAGTGAGAAGACAATTAAAAAAAATTAAATTTATTATTTTAATAGAGACTGAATATTAAAAACTAATGGTAAAAATATTACTCAATTATTTAATTCTTATAAATTTTAGTAGGGGCAAACATATATATATATTTATTTTTAAATATCAATTTATTTTCTTTTAAATTTAATGAATACATTAAATTTTTTGTAAATATTAATAATATTTTTATACTTATAATAATATTAATAATATTTTTATACATTAAATTTAATGAATACATTAAATTTTTAAAAGTTCCTTATAATCATAAATTTTTTTATACTTATATTAATATAAATGTTTACTAATTTATTCGTCAATTCAAATATTTTTTGTAAATATTTTCTATTTAATCATACAATTTTTAAAATATCTTAAAATATCTTTACATTTATATTATTAGAAATTTTAATGTATGTTCATTTAATTTTTAAAATATCTTAAAATTTTATTATAAATATAGAATTAATTATTTAATGTTACTTTAATACAAAGTTTCTTAATTAAATATTTTAGAAAAATTTTTTGTATTATTTTTCTAAAATTTTTATGATAATCATAAACATAGTTATTTTAGTCATTATTAATATAATTTTTTTGTATTTTTATATTTTTAAAATAATTTATTTATAATATCATTTTTTATAATTTTACGAGGAGAATGTGTCTTTCAATGATCGTTTATTTATACACTATGACATACATTTAATAAACAAAATTAAATTAAATATAAAAATAAATAATAAATTAAAAAAAAAATAAATCATTAAAGATTGGAGATGAAAATTATCCATAGTGCAAATAGCTTGGGAAAAATCTCTAGCTAAATAGATATATTTTGTGAAAAATAAAATTTTAAAAATAATCACTTGCAATAAAATATAAAATAGTAAAAAAAATTAGATAATTATTTAGCATCATATTTTGTCTCAATATAATTAGGTAGGGAAAATCCATCGCTAGATCTATCACTAAATTCTTGATTTTCTTTGCATGAAAATTTATGAAAATATTAGCGATGAAATTTATCTCGAAATAATTAGCTAGAAAAATAATGTCACTAAATCCGTTGCTAATTTTATTGATAAAATTAGCTAGGAAAAATCTGTCGCAAAATTCCCGATTTAATTAGCTAAGAAAGTTTCGTCACTAAATTAATCACTAATTTTCCCAGTTTTCTTTGAGTGGGAATTTATGGAAATATTAGCGACGAAAAAATTTCAATCATACATTTTCGTCGCTAATCCGTCACTAATCCATCACTAATCCACGCTAATCCATCACTAATCTGTCGCTAGTATTTATTTCAATGTAAAATCAAAAAATCTCTTGTTATTCCCTAGCTAATCCCTCGCTATTCCCTAGCTAATCTTTTGCTATTTAGCTAGGATTAGATCCTTAGCTAAATTTTCCTAGCTAAATTGAGATTTTCTTCTAGTTAATATTATATGAACTTGTGAATTGATAAATGTCAGATTAAAAGATGAATTTTGACTGATGAGTTTGTAGCAGAGATTGAGGAGTTTGTTTGTTTTGTTGAAAAACACTCTCGATTAATGGATTAAACAAAAATAAGATGCCCATGTAATTATCATAAATATCAATCAGAGTTTTCAAGATATGAATACTATATGATTCCACCTTGCAAAAATGGATTTATTAGAGATTATTATGTTTGCTATAAATACTGAGAAATATTTTTGTCACAAATAATAAAGTATTATGTACATAGAAGTGTAGATTCAAATATTGCAATAGAATATATCAATCCCAACAATGCATGTGAAGCAATATTAAAGCATGTTATTGGTTCTTCTTTCAATCTGGATATCACTAACGATAACCGAAAATTAGCAGAAAAAAATTTTTATGAAATACTAAAAGCATCAGACGAAAAGATTTGACTAGGTAATTTTTATGGCCACTCAAAATTATATGCAGTGGCTAGACTGTTAAATTTAAAGGTAAGATATTATTTTTCATAAAGGTATTTTGATGAAATTTGTGAGTTATTATCTGAATTGTTACCAAAGAATAATGTAATTACAAATAGCTTTTAATGTATAAAAAAGTTAATGCAAGGTTTAAGTTTGCATATAGAAAAAATTCATTACTACATTAATAGCTACATAATATATTGAGGTGAAGACAATGAAACAATTACTTGCAATTTCTATAATTATTATCGGTATAAAAACTATGTATGCATACACTACAAGAAATATGTCTATTTCTATCCTTACTTCACTATCTTTTATACATACACTATGATGTATACAATCTTATATTGAGTAAGATTTATAATCATAGTGTAATGCATCAATCCATATAAAAACATAAAAAGGATAGACAAATTATGTTTGGGTATACCAAATTAAAAATATTTATGTTATGAGACTAGATTTTTTTATGGTTTTATATATCAATTTAAAAAATATTTATGTTTTGATATTCTAAAAATTAAACTGGAAAATACCATTGCACATTACATGTCAACAATAAAAAAATAAAAAATACTTGAAAAATAAAATTAGGATATATATATATTTTTAAATATTATTCATGATGTTTTTGAATGTTATGCACATACATAAAGTATTTGAAGAAGTTATCCATATTATTTTCAATATATCTACATATAATGTCATAGAAATAACATTATATGTATATATCATGTTATATATGTATATAATGTAATAAATATACATTATATAGATAACTTTATATATAATAAACATTTTGTATGCATAGTATCATGAACATCATGATATATAATGTTATCTATTATAATATAAAGTTATATATACATAACATAATATATTCAAATATCTATGTATAATGTTATATACAAACATGTGTATATATATATATATATAATGAATGGAGAAAAACCATTTTTCAAATCATTTCAAAAGTCTCCACACTAATATCATATAGTGGCATAGGCACTAACAAACACATCTCAAAATCAAGTAGATATTTTTAAAAGCCTGACAAACACATCCCAAACCCAACATGCACTTCCCAAACCTAACAAATATATCCCAAAACTCAACATACACATCCCAAAACCCAATAGAGACTTCCCAAAACTCAACAAACAAATCCCAAAGTATGATTAAATAAATAACTAATGATAATAAAAATCTCAATTGGACTTGAGCTTCCTATCTCATCTAGGCCTATATGTGGGCCTACTCCATACCTCAAAAATCTTAATGGGTTGAAAAGAAATCAGCTCTGACGAATGAGAAGAAAGGTAGCAACCAAATAATGAATGGTCTATATGATGAAGATCATCATCCATTATCCAAGTAGCAACAGAATCAGGATGATCGTGCCATTTGACAGAAAATTAACACAAACACCAACTCTATAAGTCACAAACTCATCATCTTCATATAATACTACAATAGAGATATAGAGGGTTATATTTTTGCTAGCTTCACATGCACTCACTCTAGAAGGCAAAGTTGATAGCTCAAAAATACCTTGGTAATATAACAAATCCTCAACATTAGAAATTGGTACTCAAAAGTTTTATGTATGGGCCTAATATCCATGTCAATAGACAAATCAAGAAGATATACATTAGATATAAGTTTATGAATAATATAATAAGGATTCATAGCTTTTGTATAAGGTTTTTTGAATATTTTTTTGTAATTCTTTCAAGACGAATGTGAACCATTACATATTCATCAAGATTTAATTTCTTAGATATATGAAATTCATCAACAGTCAGTTTATATTGCATTACTTAGAAAAAAATTTCACTTAGTCTCAACATGTAAGTCATGAATGTGTTTTGCAATATTTTTTATGGATTCAGACACGTGCATGTGATGATGTAAATGAATATGATTAATGGATGTATGAGCTAAGTAGCCAGTAATAATTTGAAAAGGATTTTACTAATTGAATAGGTAACAAAATTATTATAAGAAAACTTAGTTATTAACAAAGTTAAATCTCAAATACCTTATTCTATCTCAACCAAGCACTTAAGTTTATCACTAAAACTTGATTAATAATCTTGGGTTGACCATCAATTTTATTAATGAAATGCAAATGAAAATTTCAAAGTAGTGCCAAATAATTTCTAATGAGTTTTCCTAAAATAGCTGACAAATTTTACATATCAATCAGAGATAATTGTGAAAATCAAATCATGCAACTTAATAACTTCTCTAAATATTAAGTTAGCAACATGTGAAGCACCATTTGTTTTGTTATATGGAATAAAATGACAATCTTATAAAATTGATCAACAACAACCAAAATAGAGTCATGTCATCTAGCAGTCATTGGTAATCCAAGAATAAAGTCCATACTAACATTCTTCCTAGGTTCATGAAGAACAGGTAAGGGAGATATATAAACTAGTGTTTTGTTTATTAGCTCTAGCTAACTGACATGTTCTATATTGTGCAACTATCCTAGCAATATTACTTTTCATAGAAGGCCAATAAAATCTATCTCAACTAATGCAATTATTTTATCCCTCCCAAAATGGCTAACTAGACTTTTTGCAAGCATCAACTAAATTAATAAATCTTTTAAATATATCCGATGTATACACGAGTTAGTCAATTTATAAAAATAATTATTGTCAATAAGAAAGTCAATAAGAAAGTCAACAAGAAAGTCAACATACTCATATTACTAACCTCATCATAAATAATATCAAAGTTAGAATATGAGAATATTCATCCTTCAATCTATCAAACTCAATGATATGAGCATTCATATGATGAAGAGTAATAATCACCCAACTAAGTGCATCAACATTTTTGTTTTCTATACTAGCATGATGATTACTCACAAAACAATATTCATTCAAAAAATTCAATCTATTTAGCATATCAAGTATTAAATTTCTTTTGTGAGTTTAAATATCTTAAAGCTTGATGGTTAGAAAACAACACAAATTCAATAGGCCATATGTAAAACCTCCAAAAATGAAGATTCTACACAATAGAATGAAACACTTTATATGTGTAGAGTAACATATTTTAGCATAATTGATTTTTTAACTAAAGAAAACTACACGATGACTTTCTTAATTCAAGACACCATCAATATCTATACTTGATACATCACAAGAAACCTCAAAAACTTTGCTAAAATTGGGATATCTAAAAATAGGTGTGTTGATGATTTTGACATCGATTTCTTTAAATGTCTGGCTAGCATCATTAGACCATATAAACTCTTCATTTGTAAGCATTATATGATAGGAGACATAATAGTGATAAATCTCATAATAAATCTCTTATAAAGAGAAGGCAACCCATAAAACTATGAGCCTCGATGATAGATTTTGGTTCAGGCCACTCAATAATTTTATCCTTTTTGGGATCAATTGAAATGGGATCAACTGAAATGGGATCAACTGAAATGTCATGTTAAGACACAATAAAGTATAGGAAAAGCACATATGCTATATAAAAGAATGCTTCTTAAGGTTAACATAAATCTTGGACTCATAGTCAGAAAAACCTATTAGATGTGTTTTAAATATTTTATGGATTGACTATAGATCAATATATCATCAAATTAAAATACCAAAAATATACCAATGAATGGTTGCAAAACATGGGTCATTACTCTCATGAGATTACCAAAAGTATTAGACAAGCCAAACATCATGACTAAGGACTCAAACAAATCATCTTGTGTTTTAAATTTAATTTTCTATTCATCACCCTGACCTAACATGAATTTGATGATAACCACTATGCAAATTTATTTTAGAGAACTAACTAGAACTAGTTAACAGATCGAACACATCCTCAAGGCAAGGGATAAAAAATCTATGTTATATTGTGATCTTTTTGATGACTGTATTGTCCATACACATTCTCCAAAATCCATCTTTCTTAAGTATTAACAAATTTGGTACTATACAAGGGCTAAAACTATACCTAATAAATCTCCTCTCTTTAAAGTCTTTATGCTTGCATTTTCAACTTCTTTCTTTCTTTCTCTTTAAAGTATTAACATCATAAAATATGGAAGGTTAAGTAGTTTTGAACCTTGAACTAAATCTATTGCATGTTGGATGTGTATTTGAGGTGGTAGTTCACTAGGTAACTCATTGGCATCATATCAACAAAATTATCTAGTAAATTCTTCACTTCCAAAATAACATTGCCAATTGGAGAATAAGATATAACTTTTTTTTTGCACTAATGATATTTTATTCAGGAAGATTAAAGATGTTGCACTTCCTAGTGCTACCCTTAGGCTTAGTGGGTCTCAAAATAATATTCTTACCAAAACATTTAAAAGAATATACATTATCTTTACCAAAATTAATGATATTAAAATCATGGGGACAAGGGAAACCCGAAAGGCAACATCCATGAGTAGCACATCACAATATATTGCATCCTTATAATTCCTTATTTGAATAGACACTAGAAAGATATGAGTGATAGAAAAAGTATGTCATTCACCCATGCTACTCTAAAAGGATTTGGGTGTGGTTCTACTTTTAGATTTAATAATTTGACAACATCCATCAATTACTAATTTAGATTTCTTCTCTCCATTTTGTATGACTATGTGAAAAATATTAGTGTGCTTCCAATTATCATCATCAAAAATTATGGATAGTACTACATCAACACACACATCAATATCACAATCTTCATGAAGATCTCCTCAATCACCAGAATAATCTAAAGGATCAACAATTTGGCCTTCCTAATCCTTAGATTGCTTTGATCAACATCTAAAGCTAATATACATAGGGGAAAATGGACTACAATATGACATTTGTGATGATACTTATAACATATAATCGATGAATTACTAGCCTTATCCTCAAAGCAACATGAAAAAATTTATGAAAACTCAACTATGTACTCCTGATATTATTAGCCTAGTATTATCATTTGATGACATAGAATGTGACTAGGATTGATCTGTGTGTGCAAAACAAAATGATGATCGCCTATTAAACTTCATGACTTTTAATGTTGGTCAATATGCATCCTCTATAGTACGTGGAGCATTACATTTAACTATCTTTTAAATGTTGAACTCGAAGCCACTAAAAAAAAAGAATGCAAATATCAAATTGATCCTCAACATGAAACTCATGATACCTTAGTCTAACTTCTTCAAATGTAGCTGTATATTCAGCTACAATAAGAATCTTTTGATTTAAATTAATCATGGTAGAGAACAAGAGATTCTTATAAAATGGATGAATGCATTTCTCTTGTAACTTTGCTTTCATCACACCCACATTTGGTGATGAGAAATTCACCTTAATGAGCCATATCCTAAAAAACATTTTGCTAGTACATGTTCACTTAATTACTTAATTTCATTTTATTAAATTTTGTTCGTTCAATATCAATCAAATCATCTCATACTAATCAAAATATTTTTCAATAAAAACTAACCAATCAAAGAAATCATCAAAATCTATCCTACCATTAAATTTAAAAGTACTTACATTGACATATTTTGTTATGTCCATTTGAGGTTGTCTAATTTGTCTATTCTAATCTCTTCTATAATTACCATTGATCCTAGGCTTGTAGTGTTGAATAGCAATATTCTTTCACAATTGAAACTAGTTGAGTGGGTAAATTGACATAGGTGATTAGTAATAAAATGAGAAATTGGTACTAGCATGTTGAAAATAATCACCTAGATTGAATTGAAAGTCTCCAATTGCAAGTAATCTCATGTGAGGTTGATAAATCAAATTATTTTCCAAGTTCATCTTATCCATATTGTGATGCCAGTGATATGTGATTTCTTTAGATTGATGTGAATTTCTAGTATGTATTGATCCAACATGTTTTCTAACATTTTCATTCACATTTTCACATATCTCTTATTTACCCAAATGTTTAATGATCCAACATGTTTTCTAACATTTTCATTCACATATTCATATATCTCGTGTTTACCCAAATGTTTTAAAAATAAATCTATTTTTTGATTCATTGCATGAGTTTCTTGTTCAATGACATATTGACATTGAGTCAATTAACTACATTGAATTTAAATTACTCATCAATCTAGTGAGTGAATCATGTGATTTATTTGCATCATGATGATAAGTAATATAGACTCGACCACCATTTATATCTTGAGATAAGGCTTGTCTTATATCAAAATTATTAAATCTCTCATTCATACCTTTTGTGGTAGGTGAAGGAGGAAATTCAATACTATCACTTTTGATGGATGACATGATGAGATAAAATTTAAATTTTACTCAAAAAGAAAATTTAAATGCTCTATGCTAATATAACAAACACAAATCTAAACTATAGTTTGATTATATATATCACATATAGCACGAATCACAAAAGAAAACAAAAGCAAAAGAATTTTCATTATATATATATATATATATATATAATCAAACAAAATAAAGTTAAATATCATGAATATTAACTGAGTTCTCGAGTGAAAAAATGTACCTCTTTGAAGGACCTTTAGGGTGCCTACAATTCCTTCGTGTAGTTGCAAGGGTTGTGGATGAGCATCACCTCTAATCTTGGTTTTCTTAATTGAAGGCAATGGATGATTTGAAAGAAGAGAAAAATAAAAAATAAATAAAAACAACTTGATCTCATATCAAAGCTATCCTCTAATACCAAATTGATGTTGCTAAAAAACAAATAATAATAAATTTAACACAAGCAAAGAAAATAAACAAAGCTAAAACATTTTTCAAATCATTTCAAAAGTTTTTCACACTAATATCATTGGTTGCTATTTATAGGCACTAATAAACACATCCCAAAATCAAATGAATATATTTCATAGCCCAATAGACACATCCCAAAACTCAACAGACATATCTCAAAACCCAATAGATACATATTAGAACTCAATAGATAAATCACAAAAACTCAATATATGCATTCCAAAATCTAACACACATCCCAAAACCTAACAAATACATCTCAAAACTTAACAAATACATCCTAAACCCCAACAGAGAAATATCCAAGCATGATTAAATAAAATAACTAAAAATAATAAAAATTTTGATTGAATGTGAGCTTCCTATCGAATCTAGGCCTAGACTAGATATGGGTCTACTTGATTGCCCATCAAGAATTATGCTTGGGTACCCAAAAAAAATATTTTTATTTTAGTACCAAATTTTTTGATATTATGGTTTTCAAAACTAAAAAATTTTTATATTTTGGGTCCTTTAAATAAATAAAACCAAAAAATATTGTTACCAATCTATGACAATTTTTAAAAAATAAAAAAATATCAAAAAAGAAAATGAGAGATGCTATTTTGAAAATGAGACATACATAATGTTTTTGAATGTCATTTATACACATAACATTTTTGAAAACATTATATATATACAACTAACAAACAACATGATAGCATGGCTAACAAAGAAGATGAAGATATTTTTACCTTTAGGTCATAGTTTCGATTTTCAAGAACATTAGATATGTTCTCCACATTGTCTATAAATTTGCTCTATCATACTATTGGGACGGGGCTCTTACCTAATACAACTTTAGGGCACTGATACTCAAATATGAGCCGAAGAATAATATGAGTTGGTTTTGAAGGAGTGAGGGTAGATATATATATATATATATATCTATATCTATATATTTTATATATCTATATAACATTATATTTCTATAATATCATATAAATAATGTTATATATGTCATGTTATATGTGTGTATAATATATATATATATATATATATATATATATATATATATATATATGAATAGCATTATTGATAATTTTATACATTCCAACATATAGTTCTATATATATAACATGCATATAATGTTTTATGTATCCACAACCTTATGTTTAGTGTGCCAAATACTAAAAAATGATGAATATTTTGTATGATCTTTACAAAAACTTAATTTTAAAAGATTTTGATGAATGATAATGAAATCATGAATTTGTAATGTGAAATATGGGTGGCTTGGTGAGATTGGTGACTTGAAGGGGAGCGAAAAGTCATGCAAGTAATAGTATTTTATATGCTATGACTTGATTACATCATTGAGTACTTGTATATTAGTTTTGGTGTATATTTTTAGTCAAAACTCTACACACATAGTCATGGTAATTTTTATATGTCATGACTTTACAATCTTATTGATACAATCCATTTACTATACAACATATTCTTTTGGCTATGAAGAATTCTTGGAACCATAAACAAACTATCTTGAAATAATTTCATGATTGCGATAATAATTTCATGTCATAATAATCAAGTACCTTGCTGGTACTAAAAATCATGGTAGCCTTTAGATCTTGTGACTTTTTCTTTACCAAACTATAAAATACTAAAGCCAAAGTTGTAACTCTCATATGGAGTCATGATTTTTGGATATAAACTTGAGTTGTTATCAACATAAGCTCCTCGACTCTTGGCTCAAGAAAGAAATCAAATCTGAGGCTATCACTCAATACTATGAAAATGAGTTATAGAGGCTAAATACACAAGTCATGGCCATATTTTAGCATCGTATTATACAAATCATGGCCACATTTTGTATTATACAAGCTAGATGAGCTGTCATGATTTTTTTTAGCATTGTAACCATCAAGCAAGTGAGCATACCAAATCTCTGGCTCAAATTTCAGTTTCATGACTTTATGTTAAAGAGAATAAATAAGCCATTATGACTTTTTCCAATCTTGTGACCATCAAATAAAAGAAAAAGATCTAAGTCATAACCACTTCCATAGTATGCAGATTTTATCAACTATTTAGCATGTGATGTTTTGCCTATATTTTTCATTTCCTAACAAAATTTTTTTTTATGATATTCTATATTATCTTTGGGATGAACCATTATTGTTTAAAAGACACGTGAATCAAATTATAACAAGATGTGTCCCTGAAGATGAGCAACAAGTGATTGTTCTCAAATGTCATTCATCGCCATGTGAATAATATTTCATGGAGAATAAAATCACTCAAAAAGTATTACAATCGAGTTTTTGTTAGTCAACATTATTTCATGATTATCAATGCATGATGAGAAATTTTGATAGATGTCAATGATGATGAATATATCTAGATAAAATGAAATGCCACTGAATGATATTTTAGAAGTTGAAGTCTTTGATATTTAAGATATATATATTTCATGGGTCCTTCTCCATTATCTTATGATAAAGAATCTATTCTGTTGGCAAAAAATTATCTATTCAAATAAGTGGAAGCGACATTAGTGTTAGAATAACGATGAGAGAAATGATTTGGAATTCTTACACAAAAATATTTTAGTCTATTTGAAGAACAATAGTGTATCATAAATGATAGGGGAAGCAATCTATGTAATTGAATATTTGAAGAATACTTGAGAAAGCATGGTTCTAAACATAAGAAAGGATTAGCATATCATCCTCAAACAAATGGGTAAGTAGAAATATCAAATAGAGAGTTAAAAAAAATTGGAGAAAACAACCAACCCATCTCAAAATGTTTGGTTTAACAGTTGGAGAAGGCTTTATATGCTTATAGAATGACTTTCAAGACACCACTGAAAAAGTCTCCCTTTAGACTTATTTTTTGGAAGTCTTGCCATTTACATGTTAATCTTGAACATAAGGCATAATAGACAATCAAAAAGATGAATTGTAATTTGAATAATGCAAAGGAGTGACAAACCCTACAAATGAGTGAATTAGAAGAATTGAGAAATGAAGCATAAAACAACTAACATATTTATTAAGACAAGATAAAATAATGACATGACAAGCATTTTAAAAAGAGAATTCAAAGTTAGAGAAGAAGAATTAGTTTTCAATTCTTGGTTGAAGTTGTTTATAGAAAGTTAAAATATAGATGGAGCAATCCATTTAAAATAACATTTATGAGACCTTATGGCACTTTAATAATGAAGTTAAAATCCAAAAAAGAATTCAAGATGGATGGACATATATTGAAACATTACAGAGCTAAGAAAAAACATATGAAAGGGCAAATCGAAGAGAAAGCTATGCCTATATCCAACATCATGTTTTTGGGGTTTCAAAATAAAAATAAAAAATAAAAAATAGAAGATAAAGTGGCAGTTATGCCCACCATTGTGATAATAGTGAAACAGGATAAAAGTGGCCAAGGAAGGATAGAAGACAAAGCCATGGCTATGCACTACGTAGAAACTTTGGGGATACATAAAGAACTAGTCCATCAAAAGATTAAAGACAAATCTTTGGCTATGCATAACACTGAGACTTTGGAGTTATAAAAAGATAAGGGCAAGAAAAAGGTTCAAGATAGCCATGGCTATTCACACCACCATGACTTTGAAACTACAAAAAGAATAAAAAAGTACAAGCTCAAAAGCAAAAGCCACGATAGTACTTAGTGTTACAACTTTGTGGATCTAGAAGAAAAAAGGATAATGAAGTGGAGGAGAAGAAGCCATGAGATTTAATAAAGTTGTGATATCAACTGAAAACTACAAGAAAAATACCAAATAGCTAGAGAAAATTCCCTAGCTAAATGCTTTATTTCCATCGCTAAAGTGAATATAATGATGGATTAACGACAAAACCTTTCCAAAGCTAAAGTGCTCGTAGCAAAAATTAACGAATAAATATCTTTTCTAGCAAAATTAGTGAGGGATTATTCCCTAGCAAAACTAGCTAGAAAAAAATACCTAGTAAAACTAGCGAGGGAAATTTCCCTAGCTAAATTAGCAAAAGAAATTTCCCTAGCTAAAATAAAGAGGAAAAAATCCCTAGCTATTTTCATTCCAAAATTATTTTCACATTTTTAATTATTTACATAAAATTTAATTACATACTTTTAAATTTTTATATTAATTTAAATAAAAACATAAACTATAAAAAATTATTTATAATTAACAAAAAATAAAATCAGTTAATAAAATTTTCTGATACAATATGTTACATAGCAAAAACAAAAACATAACAAAAGCTACTTAAATATTATTCTTCATCAATATATATAATGACAGTGCACAATGTATAATTTATTCGTGATCCCCCATCTCCTCAAAATATGCATATTGCTCTAGCACCCAAGCATGCCCCTGCATGGCCTTTTGCATTGCTTCTTTTAGTTCTAGTCTGCATTTCCTCTTCACCTCCAACTCCTTTCTTTTCTTTGGCAATGGTCCTTTTTGTATCTAGATGCTCTTCCAGCAGCATTTTATCTAACCTTGCGATCAGTTGCATGTATGTATACTTGTGCATGTATTTATGTGCGTGTGCATGTGTATGTAAACACAAACACATGTACTTTAATGCTGCTACACATTCCATCAAAGAAAACAGAAGGAAATAATCTAGCTATGGCTTAAAAAATATACATATAGGTCTCCCAGACATGATCAGCATCTTGTAGTTCTTTTTCCTCTGGTACTCCACGCAGATAGAAAACATTGTTACACATGCACATTGAGCATAATATACTACATTTACAAACCAATAAATAACACAACAAAATCTCGCTGATAAATAGATAGACTAGCATATGCAACACTAACAACCATTTGCTAGTAAATTTCACACAACGAAATAATCATTAGCTTATTTTTTTATTACCGAAACAAGATTTCTCTAAGAATTTCAGTGAACTGCCCATTAACATATTCTTATGTGTTGTCGAGCCCCACACATCAGTTCATTGTTAATTTTAAGAAAGTTAGAAAGTGCCAAACAAAAGGGAAATGGAAGTTGAAATGACAACAGGCTGCGTGGTATTAATTTTTTGCACACTTGTATGTTCAAATAGGAATCCACCAGGGCAAGGAAACCTGAAAGAAACCAAAAAAAAAAAATAAAATTAGAAAAAATAATGCAATACACATGAAAATAACACAATGTAGCTCACCTTTGTATTTCATTCCCCACTTGAGTTTTACAATGACCGTCTTCCTAGTCAAGTTGTTAAGAAAAGGCTTGGGATTAACAGGGATGGTCTGCAATATTCAGCAATAAAAAAACTAATGAATGGTGCTATCATGCACGTATGCATCAGTTATTTCTCTGCATTTAATTACTTAAAAATTCATAAGCATGTATAAATGCAATATACCTGCATACACCAGAATATTGTATAACTATATGTGTCCCAAACACACACACTATTTTCCTATCTTCTCATATTTCTTTATTTTATCCATATATTGCACCTATAGGTTCAATAGAACAACGTATCAATTGATAAAGTAGAGAACATGACAGCCAACAAAATATAAGAAATATCACAAATATCTTGCTCATCAATAAAATAGTTATATACAACTTATATATACATTAAATACTACCATGTATATGTACATATACTAAGTATATATGTACATATATACTGTAGTATTTAATGTACATATATGCTATAGTATATATACATATACAATGTAGTATTTATGGATGTCTTATAGATATACAAAGCATGTATAGATATAGATATAGAATAGCAGGTAAAATATTATTCCATTTTACTTCACAAAGAAGGCACAAAACATCTCTATGAACATTAATATGAAAATACAAATATTATTTAAATTTTCAAAAATATATCTAAAAACTCTGAGAGAAAAACCTGGAAAACAAGCCACGAGCTAGGCTTGGCGCATCAAAATTTACACCCTACCTCCTTGCAACCAGAACTCTCTCCTGGTCCCAAGGCCTATAAGGGGGATGCTCTACCCCACCACTCCCTGCAGCACCATGCTCTCGTGCGGCTTTCCTAGAACGTTTCTTCTCCTCTCCATGTGCTTGCACCAATGATTTTGATCTCTTAGTTTTATTGTGTTAGTTTATCAACAATATAGTTTCTGATGCCATATGATTCTTCTCTTGGTTCGAAACATGCACCATCACTTCATTATATGCGACAACGTAACTGCAGAATAGTTCATTGTCGTACACATCCATGGCTAGAAACAATTCAATATGCACTTCATAAAAATAATATGTACTCCATAAAAATAATACACATTCATTGATATATAAAAATAGTAATTATAGATATGAACAAACACCAATTTGAGTTGATAGTCATACAACTTCAACATATATTTAAAAGATGACCAGCAATGATGTTTAGAAAGAGAGAGAGTACAAAGATAAAATATTTCAAAAATAATGAAGATAATAATAGCTCAGTCTCATTTTGATCCAGCAGAGATTGGTAAATAAAAACAATATGCACTCCATCGAGATCTATTACACAAATCATTATGATTATTTGATGCAGGAAAGAAACATTTTGTTAATTGATGAAAAAGAATCCATTGCGGTAAATAAAAACCTTGATCCTAACAGGGGGTTGGGACACTTCCGGTGATCCATTTTCAAGACTCACCGGCACTTGGATCAATCAGTCATGTTTCATTATTATTCAGACATAAAAGAAAATGTTGTGTTTTATCGCCAGCTAAAAATGCAGTGGGTTGGCTAAATTGTTTAGCACCAATTTTGATTAAGTCAGTACTAACGACCGACCTACCAAGATCACTAGTCACCTGCTTTACTACAACAAAGTCAAGCATTTGTGAAATATAATTAGCCAATCAAAACTTTAATGTTACCTGTGTCATGACCTCAGGCACATTGGAATCGTTTATGAGAGATGTTCCAAAAAGAAAGGGTCCACTACCCAGTTGAATCTGCTGCAACAAAGCACATGACAGTTGAAAACCAAAACAACATTGGGGTTCAAGAAACACGTGTGCATGAATGAGGCGTCTATTTCAAAAATACCTTTCCTGTTGGTACCAGCAAACCTGATTTTAACTGGGCATCTGACCATGTAACGCCGATATCATTGGATATCTTAGAATATGCTAGCAAACTTAAATAAATCCATGTCATTTATTAAGAGTGTTCTCATTCAAGTAGGAGAAAGAAAGAAAGAGAGCTAGGTTTTTACATGTCATATAGTGCGTCGGTATGGGAAACGTAAAGAAGCATTATAAAGTCTGATGACGTCTTCAGTAACATAGGTTGAAAATAAGCAACTAACGAGGTTAGATCAACATTGGGGCCTGGCTTGATCAACTTTCCATTCTGACCCATCAAAACACATGCATTGGGATATAAAAATCACAAATTAATAACTAGATATTATCGATTGTAAGCTAAGATTTTATTGATTGAAACAAATGAAAGACAAATGCCAAAGAAATTCATGAATTATTGTTAGTTTGAGATTTGCGATAAAATCACATTGTAGGTTTGGGAATATATTCCGGATTGGACAGGAGCAGACGAGCCACCACTAATCATGGCATAGTACACCAGCAACAACTTGTCTCTCTCAACCTGGGGAACGAGAGTAATTAGAAAACAATAATTTTATGCTTGCCATGAAGCAAAAATTACATCGAGTATGTAGGGCGAGCGAATTTCCCTAAAAGGAGTATCACTGAAGGTGAATTTTGAAGAAATGCGATTCCAAGTTGCATTCACAGTACTACTGGCATATGATCCAGATAGTTTCCTGCATAAGCAACATGCTTTTTGATCTTTAACATTCCCTAAGTAAATGTTTAAATTTGTTTACTCTAAATGCAATAGTCACACGAAAGATGTGCATGGATGAAAATTAGATAGGAATGAGAAAATGGAGGAACTACGTCACACGCATGGCTCTCAAAAAAAATATTGCTAGCACTAGGTTTTCCATTGGCCAATATTCTAGTCATGGCTATTTTGCGACTCAACATGTTAAACCGAACGCAATTTTGGTTATTGGATATCAATAAATTAAAACTAGCCTATCAGCTAGAGATGCAATATCGGGCTAATATGGCAAGGTAACTACAAAAATAGGGTTGACACCTAATTGATTTCAAAAGATTTTGACGGAGCATCAAACGTGTAACAACAGTGGAAATCAAAACACACCCTTAGCAGTTGCAATGGTCTTGTGGACAATAGCAATAAAAATGTTCAATGTTATTTAATTTTAATTGGAGACTATAAAATAAAAATGATAAAATAATATTGATGTTGTCTTCCAATGCTTTACAATAATATTTAAATAAGCATATGATAATATTTTAACAACTCTCATTTATTAGTAATATTGTTTGATAATACTCAAAATTCAAATAGAATAACAAAAATAAAGTGTTTTGATGCATTCTAAAGATATACAAATGTATTATATATATATTGATGATTTATATTTAATTTTATTTATTATATATTTTTTTAATGTAACAAATTTTTTAATATGAATAAAATGTTTAAATTAAAATTCAATGAAGTTCAATGATGCTTGATATGTTTGTTAATATTCATGTCTCATTTTTTTTCAATGAATTTAAATGAGCTTGGATATTAATCAATATTTTTTAACATTATTCCACATGTGTTCAATAAAATATATATATCTACACACAAAAATATAAATAAATAAATAATATATATATATATATATTATAAACATTATCTAAATGTGGGTGTGGGTGTGTGTGTGTGTGTGTGTGTGTGTGTGTGTATTTACATATCAAAAACCAAAGGATCGATACACTGATTCTTGAGATAGATGTGAGCCTCCTTGAAGGTTGTTAGTTCAATCTCCACAAGCTACTAAAAAATTGTTAGGATAAAAAATCATGCCTCATATAGTTATATTTAATTATATAGAGTTTTATATAGTTATACAAATATATATAAATAGTTATACACATATAGTTAAACATAATGGTGCATGTTGTTATACATGTAATTATAAATATAGTTACATGTGTTTATACATATAGTTACACATATAGTTATACTTATATTTATACATGTAGGGTATATATATTTTTTCATATAATTTTATATATATGTACATATAGTTATCTATATGTATAAATATAGTAAAATATATTTTTATATACTAATATATAAAAATGTATATTAAATATATGTTGTTAATTATATATTTATATATAGTTATGTATAATGTTTTTTTAGTTATTTCTTTAGGCAAATACAATTATTTATAGTTATATGTTCTTATACTTATAGTATATATGGTTAAAAATAGAGTTATATATAGTTAAACATATAGTTATATAAAGATATATTCATACAAGTAGTTATATGTAGTTATACATAAATGTATACAAAGTTATAAATAATTGTATAGATTAGCATATATGTATGCATATATGTATACATAGTTACAAATACAGTTATATTTATTTATATAGTGTTATATAGTTATACGAATATTTATATATAGTTATACACCTGTAGGTAAACATAATGTTGTATGTTGTTATACATATAATTGTAAATAAAATTACATGTGGTTATACATATAGTTACAATATTTATACATGTAGGCATATATATTTTTTCATATTATTTTATTTACGTGTACATATAGTTATCTATAAGTATAGATATAGTAAAATACATTTTTATATACTAATATATAAAAATGTATATTAAATATATGTTGTTCATTATATATTTATATATAGTTATGTACAATATTTTTTTAGTTATACATTTAAAAAAATACAATTATTTATAGGTATATGTTCTTATACCTATAGTATATATAGTTAAAAAATAAAGTTATATATAGTTAAAAAATAGAGTTATATATAGTTAAACATAGAGTTATATATAGATATATTTATACAAGTAGTTATATGTAATTATACATAAATGTATACAATGTTATAAACAATTATATAGATTTAATTATATAAATACATATATGTAAATATAGTTACAAATATAGTTATATTTAATTATATAGAGTGTTACATAGTTATACAAATATTTATATATAGATATACACATTTAGTTATAAAAATGTATGTAGTTAAAGATATAAATATATATAACATTTTTATAGTTATACATTTAGTAAAATACAATTATATATAGTTATATATTATTATACATATAGTATATGTTGTTAGAAATATAGTTATATAGAATTATACATATAGTTATACATTATTATATAGTTAAAAAAATAGATATGTATAGTTATAAATATAGTTATAAAAATAGTTTACATAATTATAAATATAGTTATAAATACTTTTATATATAAAGCCATTTGATTATATAATTATACAAGTGTTTAGATATAATATTTGTATTTAAAATATTTTTATGAATGTTACTTATATATAATTATATATATGTAACACTTTTATAAATATTATAAAGTATATATATCTCAATTATATAAACATTATGAATATTATATATTTATATAAAAATTAATATGTTATATAAATACTTACAAAAATGTATAAACATTTTATGTTATATAATTGTTATATAAAAAATTATATAAATAGATAGTTTTATGTAAATGTTGTATAGATATTTATAAATATTAATACATATATATAAATATTTATATATAACATTATATGTTTATATAAACATTTCAGTGTTTATATATAATATAATACATTTATATATAATAAAGTATAGACATTTATATATAATGTCATTCCATTATATAAATGTATAAAAGTTTATATATATTGTTATATATTTATAATATATTTGGAGACAACAAAAATATAACCCATTAACATTAAGTTTGTTTTTTCTTAAGTTACAGAAGGATAAACAATATGCAAACATTTAGTATTTGAAATCAATAAAACCCTAAAAATTTAAATAGTAAAAGAACAAAGTTTACACTAACAAGTTATTGTTCCATTAATGGTGTCGAGTTAAAATCATAAAATTGAAATGAAAAAAGAAGAAAAAAGAAGGAAAATTAGATGGAAATAAAAAAAAGTGATACTCAAATATTTTGTAAAAATGAAAATCTGGCGGTGGTAATAAAATTGAGAGAGACTGAGATATGCATATAGCATTCCAAAGGAGAAGAGCAATGATAATATTACCTAGTAACAAGAAGAGATAGATTTTGTAGGTTGCTCCTCTAGTCATGTTCTGCTTCTCCTCTCTTCGTCATTGAAAGATAGAAAAAATGTTAAGTGCTTAATGCATTAGCATTTTTTTTCAAGGAAAATATATATAAATACTAAACTAGATGTAAAAATATATAAAATAAAGATACAATAATATAAGAGTAAAATAAAATTATAAAAAATATATAATTTAAATAAAATAATTGAAATAGATTTTAATTAACCATAAATGATATTATTCAAAAATAAATAAAATAATATTTTATAATAATAAAGTATTCTTATATAAGGTTTTAAATTTATAAGAATTCAATTTATTGTTTATTAATATAATATGAAATAATTAAAAAGGCATAAAATTTGAATTTTTTAGTCATTATAAATTATAATCATTGAAATTTTCATTTAATAACCACACACAGAAATATTTATTTTTTAAATCATCAAATTTTTTTTTTATGTAATTAAAACATATATGTATTAATCTTAAAATATAGACTTATTTTCTTTAAAATTTTATGAAAAAATTGAATTTTTTTTTATAATTTAAAACTATCAAATCTTTTAGTCATAATATTTTTAAAAAATTCTTATAATCATAAACATATTATTTTTTACTTTTATTTTTATAAATATTTCATTGTTTATTCGTTTATTCATATATTTTTATAAATATTTGTTTAATCAAATTTTTGTTTATTTTAGTTTTTTATAAGTAGTAATTTTTATTTATGTTTATTTATTAATTAAAATATTTTAAAAAATATTATAATTATATAATAAATTATATAATGTTTTTTAATACAAATATTTAAATATCATAAATAAATATTTCAGAAAAAATTTGTATTATTTTTTATTTAAATTATAATCAAAAAATAGTTATTTTAGTCATACTTAATATAAATGTTTATTTGTATTTATATATTTATTAAATTTTTTATTATAATATCATATTTTTATTATTATATGAGGAGATTATGTCTTTTAAGGATCGCTCATCTATAGATAATGACATACCTTTAATATAGAAAATTATAAAAAATATTATAATAAATAATGCTTAAAAAATAATATCATTAAAGATTAGCGATAGAAATTATCACTAGCCCAAATAGCTAGGGAAAATTCCCTAGCTAAATGCATATATTTTGAGAAAATAAATATTTAAGAAATTATCACTTCCAATTATATATAAAATCATAAAAAATAAATTTAGATAATTATTTAGCGATGGATTTAAATTAGCTAGTGAAATGCCATCGCTAAATTCGTTGCTAAAGTTCCCACTTTTTTTTGCATGAGTATCTACAATATTTTTAGCAACGGACTTAAATTAGTTAGAGAAATTTCGTCGCTAAAGTTCCCACTTTTTTTTGTGCATCTACGATAATTTTAGTAGCAAAAAATTTTCATCCGAATATTTCTGTAGCTAATCCGTCACTAATCCATTGCAAAATTTTAATTTAATGTAAAATAAAAAATTCCTTGTTATTTCCTAACTAATTTCTAGCTAAATAGCTAGGGATTTTATCCCTGGCTAAATTTCCATAGCTAAATAGACATCTTTTATAGTGGAAGAGACAATATTAGAGATGAATATAATTGAAGAAAGGCTGAATAAAGAGACCAACAAAAAGGAAATGAAGCAATATATTAAAAAAAGTATGTGGACATCATAAATCTTTGATAAAGTTAAAGACATTTTGATGATCTAGCTACAAATATAAATATAGTATTCCCTAGGAAGCAACCCAAGAACTTTTTATTTCTATAAGTATGATATGATAAATACCTATATCCACTACTTGAACAAATATATATGCACAAATGACCCATGGTTATAGTTGAGGAACTCAAACCCTACCATGACTATACATATTCTTAATGTTGCTCTCATATTTATAAACCCGATGAAACTCAAACCTAATTAAAGGAATTCATTGTGATGATGCATATTTATTTTTTAGTAGGAAAAATTATTGCTCGGGGATGAGTAATCATTTTAGTTGGTTAAGTTTGTTTGATATTCAATCTACTTAAAATTCTAGAATATTTTAGAGGTTGATAATGATGTATATATGTAGAAATGAAGCAAATATGTGTTTATTTCTTAATTTTTTGTATTTTGGAGAATTTTCATGAATATATGTGAAATCCATGAGTTTTTAGAGATATTTAGCAAAAGAAATAAATCTATAAGTCTCTAAGAGATTCAACATTCATTCTTGGCTATAATTCTATTTAAATGATCATTGGTAAAATGTAGTATGTCACGATCATGCCCTCTTGTTAGCACAATCTTTTTATTGTGTAACATATTTTTAATGGCTATGATAGTATCAGGAAGTCATAATCATACTTAGCTCACAAACTTATAATGAAAAATATATTAATTCTCTAATATAATAACCAAGTATCCTACTAATTTTGAAGGTCACGACTAATTTCATAGAGCCATAACTTTATCTTTATATGGCTCGATAGTCTCAGGTCAGAGATATGACACTTTTATAAAGTCATAACTTTTGAGCTACAAAAAATTAAAAAGCCATTAATACTTAGTCCAAATTGTTTTGAGCCATGATTTTTTGGTCACTAAATAATATAAAGACATTTCTCTAGTATGACTATTCCCAAGACTATGACTCTTATCCTCAAAGAAAAGCATAGTCATGACTTATAAGCATAAGCTAAGTGCAAGCACCATGGACACATACATATCAAGAAAGGCAAATGGCCAATGCCATGGTCTCCACACAGTGCCATGACTATATAATAATGTTGGAAGTCATCTTCACTCCAATACCAATTCATAGTGTTGTGACCATATATGGAATTCAAATGATGAAAGTCAAAATTAATGACCATTGCATAACACTATGACTTTGTGTTATAAAGAGATTAGACCCAAGTTGTCATCTTTGCCAGTACTATGACTTTGTGTTATAGAGAGATTAAGATATTGAATAGAGTTATAGCTATTTTCTAAAGTCATGATCTCAAACTGAAGAGATGAAATCTGAAGTCATGACTTTTAATTGAAAGTCATGCCTCTTTACTTAGAGAAATACAAAGCTGACCTAATACAAAAGCGAAAGGTAAATAATTTTTGAGACATCTCTCATTTTTTCTTATTCTCCCTCATGAAATAAGCAAAAGTCATGGCAACTATAAATCCTAGGTAGTCTCATGGGGTTCTAAAAGCAAATAAGAGATGTATGAACTATGCCAATCCCTAGAGTTAGGGGGCACGACTCTCAAATTCTCTCTCCTCTCTAGAAAATTTATATAAAATTACTATGGTCTAGAATTTGTATTATCTAGATTATGTGATGTAATTGGTTTGGATGATAGATGAAATTCTAGTTTGATAATATTTTATGTTATGAGTATTAAAAGATCATAACTAAATAAAATTTTAATTAGGATTTCAACTAATAATGAGTTTGTGCGAGGTTATCATGATGGTTGATGACAGGTAAGCCACAAGACTCACTCAAGGATATGATAGAAAGGTGGTGACAACCCTTCCTATTATGATGGATGAGATGAACTTATACATCAACCCCCAAAGATTGGGTATAGTAATCGTCACAAATATGATACTTACAAAACTGAAAGTACAAAAACTTTTACATGCCAATCCATTATACACATCTTAGAAGGATTGATTCTTAATTCGGATGGATATAATAAAAAATATTTTATTAAAGGGTTCACCTTTAATATGGGAGTTACATTTTTATCAAGGAGGATGATGATATGTTATGCTCAGGACATGCACTAGTGTATGGAGACTTGTAAGGTGGTGATAGCCCTTATTAATTTTTTTACTTGTAATGTTCCTACTAGTGAAGCTCAAAAGAAATGTTTATTAATTGTGTGAGTATGATGCTTATTATGCTAAAAGTATAAATGCTTATAAAACATGCTAATCATTGATCTTTAAGATAATGAAGGCCAGTGAATAAGAGTATGCATATGAAGCAACCATTAAGAGTAGTTGATGAAGTTGCCTAAATGGTATGAGATTGTAAATGACCATTATGCTTTGATGAATTATTGTCTTGGTGTTAACGTATTGAGGAAACAATTATGAGGCAATCACAATTAAAAAAAAGATTAGTGGTGAGAACCACCTTATTTGCCATTAGGGCAAGAGGTCATTGCATAACACCATAACCTTTGTTCTATGTAGAACATAATATATATATATATATATATATATATCTCAAATGAATTAACAACATCACATAAATTAGATAACACCACAACTTGGACCTAAGATTGTTTAATAATCTGAGTATCCATGATAATAAAAATAAGTTGTCTCTTGTTGAATAGCCAAAATGTCGATATAGTCTCTATGAAATAGATATCTAGACAAAAGCTTTTTATACTAATTGTATGACCTATGCACTTAAAGGTCTTAGTTGATGAGTTACTCTCATTTATAAGATTTTGGGATATTACTTAACTGATTAAATTAGGTAAAGCAACAAAAAGTTGCATAGCTAATGATTGAAGGAGCTAGCCAAATGATTGTCTTCATGTGACCTATTGTTTCGACTTTATTATAGTGCCAAAACTTGTTTATGGCATTACACCAAAAAGATTATTGGATGATTGATTTTGTCTAATAGAAATTTGTAAATATATTAGGTCATACAATTAATAAAGTAAATATAAGTCTAGATATAAATCTTATGGGGATTGCATGAGTAATTTAACTAACTAACAGTGAACTAACAACTATTCAAGTTTACAAGATATACTTAGATCTCATATAAAAACTTATATTTTAGGATTGATTTGATTTCTCGTGTATGATAAATTTGTAATAAATATTGAAGAAATATTATGCTTAATTGTCAAAAAAATGATAGAATGATGTAGATTTCCCTCTTTTCTCTCTTGGAATATAAGGTAGTTAACTTTGGACTATCACTACCAAAGATGTCTCTTTGTAGTTATACCTTCGTTATTTTATTAATGAAAGCATACTAGCTCTATTCGTGGTTCATTCACACTTCAACTTCTTTTAGATAATAACTCAATTGATCTTGATGATTTCTTCGAGTATTAATTTATATCTCTAATCTTTATAGCCATAATAGACTTAAATGATTTGGTAATAATTAAATTTGATCTTTCAACTTCATGATCACCATACTCATATTAATTAATATATGTGTTTCTAATGATTTCTCTCATGGAAGTTATTCAAAAGAAGATGATCACAATATTATTATCTTTTTATGAAGTACTTCCCATGGTGTGTCTCATAACATACGTATTATTGTCCACCACAAATAATATATGACTCACACACCATGATGAAATCCCTAGATTAGAAGTTTTATATAGCTCTGTATAATTTGAAGGTTAGTTCTTTTCAAATATACATAATAGAATGGTCATAAATTAATTTGTGCTTACAACTTTATTAACATCATACTCGAATAAATTAAACTTACATAAATTTGGGATTTCCACACAGGTTCATCTAAGAGATAAGAATTAAAGTGCTATCGCTTCCTTCAACTATAATCATGTGAGTATATCTTGTGACTTACCTTTCACCATCCATTATGACTATTATATATAAATATATATGTGGTGTGAAATTTTACATCTTTATTCTAATTAACATTTATATCCGATAATATTCAAATCATAACAATTACACAATTAGACATTATACTTCCATAATCATCACACACACATATATTAACTAATATTAGATCCCTAATTAGTTTGACATTGGGGAAAATTTCATGCAAGAGGATTGGAGAATCATCCTGTTGAATCAAATGTTCGCTATGATAGACGACATAAGGATCTATGTCTCAAATCTAATTCCAATCTGTCATTACTTGCATTCAGCTTGAATTTGTCCCTAATTGGTGGTTAGAATTGATGCCCTTTTAGGTTTGGTGTGTTATTGGACTTGAAATTCACATCCTCAGTTCTCCTTTAAAAACCTTCAAGTTCTCATTTTATATCATCGAGGTCCAATCAAGTTCATGTATATATTTTCAAGTTGATTGTCACAACTTTAGGTTGAGGTCATTGTTTTAAATGCTCTTTTAATCCTCTTTGAAGCACAAAGTTATAGTGGCATAAAAATGTCACGATTAAGATAATTTATTTTTAGACATAAAGTAATGGTATCAAGAATAACTATGACTAAAGAAGTTTCTCTCTAGAGTAAATAGTTGTGGTGGCAAGAATATTATGACTGAGGAATTTTCTGTTTGGAGCAAATGGTCAAGGTGGAAAGAATGTCACGACCAAGGTAATTCCACTTTAAAATAAAAAGTAATTGTGGCAAGAATGGCCATGACTAAAAAGTATTTGGTATTATATGATTTTAGCTTTATAATGGATATGTCATGACACTAAAAAATATCACAGCTTCTTGTACCAATTTGACACTTGATTATCATGACATAAAAATAATATCATGACCAAATTATATTTTATAACTAATTTGGTTGTAACTCAAAGAAAATATCATGATCACAAAGAATGCATTGCACAATTGGGTGGTTGAGTCATGATATGCAAAGATTACTATGATTTATTTATAGAGTTGTAGCTAAGAAAAGTTGATGTGATGTTTCAATAGCAATGTGCTAGTAAAAATAAATTATGAATTTTATATATATAATGACTTTCTCTTGTTGCTATGCTCTATATTTCAACTTTCCACCAAATCATCATTTATACCCAATTAAAATCCAAATTTACTATTATAAATTCCATAAAAATCATAATTCAATGAAATCATTGCATTTAAGCTCTTATTAATTAGTATAATCACATCATTAAAATAATAGAAAATAATTATAAAAAATCAATACTTTGAGTGCCAAACACCTGACCAGCAATGTTCACTTCTTGGAGCAACAACAAGCTTAATGGCCTTGAGCTCCACACACTTCTTCACATCATACCAACCACTCATCAGCTTAAATTTGCACTGATGTTGTTTTGCAAGGACACTTTGACTAAACTTTTGAGAATCAACATCATGTGTGGTAGAGTTTCCTCAATGAATATTGCTATAAAAGCTTACTCTTCAAAGAACTCCATAACAACAATTTCATGCCCATCTCCCTTGTTAGAGCTCCTACTATCGACCAGAGTGGTGTTATCTTTAAATATTCATTAGATTAAAACCAATTTTATTTTCCTTTTTAATTCTCATCGAAAATTTAGAATATTCAAATGTTGGGTAATTGCGCTTCCACGGTAGTGAGATTAAGAAACAGAAAACAACAGAAACACAGAAAACAAACAATATATATCCCAATCCATCAAGCATCCACGACAGAATCAAAAATGAGAAATCAACACAAGAAATAACGTGGTTCGCTAGTCGCTCAGTACGACTAGCTACTTCCACCAGAAAATGCTTATGCATTACAGATTAACATCAAACAGAAACGTCTTATAGTATGCAGCACACAGTAGTCGCGAAAATTCACGCAGAGAGAAGAGAAGGACGATGAACAGTTTAACGGGTCAAAAATAGCCACCCGAAAAATAAAATTACAAATTGTTTTATATTAAAAAAAACATCCGGTTCATTTAACCGCAGCGGGTCGGATCATGGAACGGGTCAGGCTCTGCTCCAAAAATTTCAGGACCTCCGTTATTGTGCTACTGCTGTATCCCCGGGCTTTTAATATTTCCTTTCCTGCACTTACATGAAAATATTAAAACAGAAAAATATTTTGTTATACAAACAGATTATTAAATAAAAATAAATTACATATACAGTATCAAATATGAATGTCAAAAAGTTTTTAAGGGTAAAATTGTATTTTATATTTCCCCCATTCTTTTAAATAATTATTTTATATACCTACAATGTTACTAATTATTAATTGAGATCCATCCTTTTTAGTAATTCTACTAAAAAAATCTAAAAAAGTAATATATTTTATTATGATTGTATCTTGATGGCAATGCTACTTAAGTTATTTTTACAAAAAAAAAAAAAAAAAATTAGGGATCATTATGTAAAGGGGTCCAAAATGAAATTAATATTATTTTGAGACTCCTTTTATTTTAGTTTAATGATTGGGGACACAAATCAAAATATTTATGATTTGGGTTATTTTTTACCACCTACCCATAATTACCCATGTATGCATGATGTTTATGGATATACTCATAATGCATAATGTTTATAGACAAATGTTACTGACTTAGTGCCATAATGTTTATGAAAAAATGGCATGGCTGAAAACTTAATCTATGGGCTGATACATTTATCCACAACATCTAGTTATGCGTAAACTTGTTGTGTATAAGTTTATGCATAAACTTGTTAGGTATAAGTTTGTGCATAAACTAATGAGTTAATGCATAAACTAACGAGTTTATGCATAAGTTTCTGTATATTGTGTTATGCATTAACTTCTTATGCATAAACTCATTATGCATAAACTCATTAATTTTTTCATAAATAAACATGTATGCAAAACGAGGTGGTATGCATAATGAAACATTATGAAAAACCTCATTATGCATAATGAGACATTATGCAAAAACTAACATTTAGGCATAAACCTATAGATTACTCGTACATTAGTTTAAACATAACAAGACATCTAGGTGACAACATTTTTGCATATGCACAAACATTATTTTATGCATAAATTCTTGTTATGCATAACGACTTTATGCATAAGTTTATGTATACACTCACTAGATTTTACATAAACTTATGCATAAACTCATTAGTTTATATATGAACTAATTCATAAACTTATGCATTAATTTGTTATGCACAACGAGATACCATGCACAAACTTGTTATGCATAACTAGATGTTATGAATAAACTCATTAGTTTATGCATAACATGTTTATGCATAAACTCATTAGTTTATTAATAAGTATATCAAATACCGAATAATACATATTATTTTAGTAATTATGCTTGACGTGTTTATATAGAAAAGAGCTTTAAATAGAATAATTTCACTAAATTATTATTTTGATGGATTATGTTGAATACTAGTAAATTTGTGTTATGACTCTATTATATCTCATTGAGCTTATAAAATAGTTTCGACATCCATTCTTGGTCAAAACTCCATATATATAGTCATGACAATCTTCGTATGCTACAAATATACTATCTCATTAATATAATTATTTCACTGTATAATATATTCTTTTTGGTTGTGAAACTTTTTTAGAGTCATAACCGCACTAGCTCATAATATTTTTTTTATTAATGTGACACTTATTTAATGTTGAAACAACTAAGTAACCCACCGGTGCTAAAAGATGTGATGCTTCTCCAACACTATGGCTTTTAGCTACAGAGAGTTCCAAAAAGCATTTACTTGAGCAATAATCATTTCTAGGGCTCTAACTTTTTGTTCTTGAGAAATGACCAAAATTATGGCTTGTTCCTAGCACAGTGACTTTGGATTATTGAGAATAAATGCATAAGCCATGATCATTCTCAGTGCTGTGACTTAGTGTTATAGTAATGCAATGCATAGCCATTGTCTTTTCCAATACCAAAAAAATATGATGCAAAAGAGAGATTAAAGTCATAACTTATTTTTAGTACCATAACTTTGTATTATAGAGACTAAATGTATAGTTGTAGCTATTTTCAGTACTGTAGCATTCTAAGCTAGAAAGAGATTAAATTAATAATTAATTACATCATCATGATTTTGTGTTATAGAGATGAAAATACATAAACATGACATTCCTAAAAGTCATGACTTTCTACATAGAATTCACATAGTTGTTCGAATATAAAAGCATAAAATGATGAATTTTAAAAAGTGTTTTTGAGGCCACGATAAAGTGATAAAAACCTTGGGTTTGGGAGTACAATTTTGCTTCCTAGAAGAGATCCACAAGTAAAGAGGTGATGCAAAATATAAGCATAAACTCTAAGGGGGAGGGGAGAATGAATTTTGACTTCCACCTAGGGGCAAATCCAAAGCACGCACACAAATAAGAAGTCATGATTTAGCACATACAAGCCTAAAATTCTATAAAAAAAATCTCAAATTATTTCGTATGAATTCCTTCTCAATATTATACTAAATTGAGGTCTAGGGTTGATGTTTCATTTTATGTAATGTAAGCTTAATTTAATGATTTTAATGTTTGGATTTTATTATATATTAGTTATTGATGGATATGGTATTTATGTAGAATTGAAATTATAGTTTTACTATTGATTAATTTATGCATGCTTATAATGGCAGACGATAACATGTAAGCCATGAAGCATAATTGCATGTAATGGTAGAAATTAAGTGACTACCCGTTTAATCGTAATGTATGAGACAAACCTATATGTAAAAATCTGAAGATGAGATAAGTTTAATCATATGAATATGGTGTTTATGAAGCCAAAAGTATGAAAATTTTTATAAGCCAATCCGTTATGTATGTTTTAGAAGAACAGACCCTCAATTGATTTGGATATTTTATAAAACACTTTCCCAAAAGTTTCATCTCTAGTATGAGTGTTGCATATCAACATGATAAATAGTGACATATAAGCAATGAGACAGCCATAATAAAAAATGATTCATAAGGTGACACTACAAGAAAATATTCATTTAGTTAGGGAATTTTAGCTAAGGATCAATCCCTAGCTAAATTGCGAGGGATTAGCTAAGGAGTTGCAAGAGATTTATGATTTCTCATTGGAATAAAAATTTGCAACGGATTAGCGATAGAATATTTTTCGTAAATTCCGCTCAAGAAAATCGGGGAATTTAACGATGGATTAGCGACGTATTAGCGATGGAATATTTTTTCGTAAATTCCACTCAAGAAAAGTATGAAATTTAGCGACGGATTAGCGCCAGAATATTTTTCGTAAATTCCATTGTCAATCCGTCGCTATATCCCATTTAGTGATGGAAAATGTCCATTTAACTAGGGAATTATCCTTAACTATATGAGAATTTTCTTGTAGTGTGATGACAATCATGTGATTTACTTTTTGTCAGACTCATACTAGTAATATTAGAGGAAAAACATATATCAATTATGTGAGTATAATAATTATAAAACCAAAAATATAAATATTTTTAATAATACATTAATTCATATCTTTATGACATATAATGCCATATAATATGATTGCATATACAAAGCAATAATCAAAAATAATTGATGAGTTAATTAAGAAGTATGAACATATAAATGACCATTGAGTAATGATAATTTATAATTTTGGTAAAGTATTTAGTTGATAGCTATAAGAGGACAATTATTAGGACACTAGTAGATTTTCATAGTAGTTTAACATTCCTTTTATAACCAAGTATAATAATATCTATGCTATTTTGATAAGGTATCATGCGTAATACAATGGATTAATCCTAAAATATAAGAGTTTTATCAAAAACTTAGTTTTATCCTTTCAACTAAAGTAATAAATAACTTATCATTGGTGAATCAAATTGCCTGCATAAATCATGTGAAATTAAAATCTAGATGAAAATCAAATTTACTACTTATATGACTCATATAGCTATGAGATTGGTTGGATGAGAGATCATCACTTAGCAAACTTTTAAAATATTATCTAATCCTAAAAAGTAAGCAGTATAATAAAGTTTCAATATTTATGCATAAATATATGCATAAACATATGCATAGACTAATGTTTATGCATAGACATGTTATGCATATAATCATTAGTCTATGCATAAAATTATGTTTAGGTACAAACTTATGCATAAATTCATTAATTTATGCATAAACTAACCTTAATAGATATTGAAACATTATGCATAACAAGTTCCGAGTTCATGCATAAATTAATGAGTTTATGCATAAAATAACGAGTTTATGTATAAAATGTTGAGTTTATGCATAAGATGTTGAGTTTATGCATAACGAATTTATGCATAACAAGTTTATGCATAATGAGTTTATGTATAACAAGTTTATGCATAATGAGTTTATGCACAATGAGTTTATGCACACTGAGTTTATGCATACCGAGTTTATGCATAATGAGTTTATGCATAACAAGTTTATGCACAATGAGCTTATGCATAACAAGTTTATGCACGACGAGCTTATGCATAACAAGTTTATGCAAAACAAGCTTTTAAGCATAAATGCATCAGCTCGTAGAATGTGTTTCAATCCATTACACTTATTCATTAAATATTATGTCATAAAGTCGGTAATGTTTATGCATAAAGTTTAAGCATAACGAGTTTATGCATAAATGCATAATGAGTTTATGCATAAACATTATGCATAATGAATTTATGCATAATGAATTTATGCATAATGAATTTATGCATAATGAATTTATGCATAATGAATTTATGCATAATGAATTTATGCATAATGAATTTATGCATAATGAATTTATGCATAATGAATTTATGCATAATGAATTTATGCATAATGAATTTATGCATAATGAATTTATGCATAATGAATTTATGCATAATGAATTTATGCATAATGAATTTATGCATAATGAATTTCTGCATAAACATTATGCATAATGAGTTCATGCATAAATGTTATGCATATATATCATGTATACGTGATTATTGGCACTGCTAAAAAAGAAAGCCAAATTATAGATCTTTTGGTGCACTACCCGCCAAAATATTTAACAAAATAGAACTCATTTTTTAATATTCAAAAAAAAGTACCTAACTTTTAATAAATTGAAATTTGGTGCATTCTAATACATTAATTCTAAATTATTTTTCATTAAATATCTATAGTAAATTTTGGTACACTAACTTAATTTTCATTAACACTCTCACTTGCACCTTGCCCTCTCCCATCACCCCTTGCGCTTTCCAATCACCCTTCAACCATGAGCTCATAGTTGAGCTCCAAGGACTCATGGTCGAGCTCGATGGAGCTCATCATTGAGCCGATGGAGCTCATCGAGCTCTTAGAGCTCGTGGTTGAGCTCTACTAGCTTGTGGTCAAGTTTGCCGTCTAGCTCGATGTGCTCCATCGAGCTCCTTTGTGGAGCTCAATGGATCTCCGTGGAGTACATCGTGAGTGGGTGTGTGTGTGTGTGACAATTTCTTTAAAATTTTATGATTTTGAAAATTTAATTAAAATAAAATATTATAAATCATTTATATTATGTGTGTGTGTGTGTGTAGTGTGTGTGTGTGTGTGTAAATGTATTTAAAAGTTTGTAATAAATTTTGTATTTAGAATTTATGTTGAAAATAAATATATGATTATAATTGATATTTATGTATATTTGTAAATATCATGAATTATAATTTTACAATTATGTTGATAATAAAAATGCAAATGATAAATAGATATTATTATGCTTTTTTTAAAAAAATTATGTAAAAATATTAACGCAGAGATATATTCCCATTTATAATAATTTGTTATTAATATGTTATTTTGCGAATCATTATATTCAAACATTATGTAGTGCATATAAATAGATGCCTTTAATGTTCTGAACAAACTATTAATTCTATAATTATGTTGAAACATATTACCATATACATATAAAAGTTTATATTTCTATAAATTATTTTATTTTATTGTATTGAAAATAAATAAATAACCATATAAATAGTTGAGATTGTTTTCTTAAATAATAATATTTTGAATTTATTTTCAAAACAAGCACCTCGCCGTTTAATTTATTGTAATTAATAATGAATTTTGAAATATTTTTTATTTATAATAAACATAACATATTGCATGTTATTGTATTTCATTTTAAAAATTCTTTTTTGTAAATACAAACTACATGACATAGATATTATAAGATTTAAAAAAAATATTTATTACACACACGTATTGTATTTCATTTTGAAATTTACAATATCAATTTCAACCAAAGAATATTTTAATAAAAATGAAGTATACTTACATTATTTTAAATGAAAATTAACATACAAACCCTTAACATATATAAATCATAATGATTTATATAAACATTGAAAAATACAATTCAAAAAATATTGAAAAGGTTGGAACACTCAAATTGAACTTCCTAAAATATATTTATACAACATCAAACAAAAATATGTATGAATGATATAATGCGAAATAATGTCCAACAAAAAAAAATTGTTAACCAAATAAATTATCATAAACAAGAATTGGGGAAGATAGATCAAAATGCAACAATAAAACAAATATAATGCATCAAACCATAGAAATTTTACAAGTCTTTCTTTTGTGTCCCTCCTTTTGTTCACGTAGAATACCATCCTTTTGTTCATCAATTGAGATTTAATAAGTTTTTTTTTGTGGTTTTCCAAGTGGATGTTTTGACTTAGGAGGAAGTAAAGAGAAGTAAATTCGACCCAATATATCACGTAGAATACCATCTTCACATTCTGAAGGCATGTCATGTGTCTCTACTCTTGAAAATGAGCCTGAATATATTAATTCTTATTTTGCAAATTTATACCAATATCAACATAATCAATCATGGATTGACCTTTTGATAGTAGCACTACACATGCATGCTCATATGAGATACCCAACATTTTCCAACCTCTTACAAGAATATTCCCTATTAATAATATCACTATTAATGTAAGCCCACCCAATGAAAACTCCGTAAAGACCATTCATAAACTGAGAAACTTGTAATGACTTTCCCTTGGAAATATTAGACGTTACATTATCTTCAATTTTAAGGCTACTATTTACTTTCCAACCAATAGTATATTCCTCATGCTTAACCAACATTACACCTAACTTTATGATATACTCCATTAAAAAACTACAAATAGAATAATGTCATTCCACACGAACTCAAGAATTAAAAGATCAGCAAATTATAATGTCGTTTACACCTAACTTTATGACATAGCTCAGTGTTCTGGTTCATTTGATTCAACCCAAGTTGCTAAATCTTCAATAAACTTTCTAAGTCCCATTAAATATATATCATAGTCATAATTCAGCCTTGCATATGCAATACTATCTAACCATTTGAGAGCAATCTCTTTTCCTTCCTCTCTTTAATTATATGTTTCCTCAAATTATTGCTGAAATTCTTTTTTTAATTATGATAATAATATGCTTGATTTTCTACACCAAATAATTGTAGAACTACATGCAAAAGAGTTGGAAGTGTATCATCTATAACAACAACATCTCTATCATTAATAATTGTTTTCTTATTTTCTAAAAACCAAAACTAATTATCATAATTCTCCGAACTCATCACCCCAAAAATTAAAGGAAATATCAAATCATTGGCATCATATGTTGTTGCAGAGATAAGAGTTCCACTATAAGGCTCACTCATATGATATGAGGCAATAGAAATAATTGACCTACAACCCATAACGAATCCTGGAATATGCAACAAAAAGTTGCTCAAAATATCATTCTTTAGAATTAGTATACTTCACAATACTTTTTGGTTTTGTTAGAATAATACGCTCACACATCCAAGGTATTGTATAATAATTATATGGAACTCCAAATACATAGTTAATTCACCTTCACCTTTACATGTCGTGCTTGATTGTAAGACATTTTCAATCCATTATTTCGAACAATGGATTATGAATATGAATATTATAACTGATGATCTACTAGGTCAAACATCAGACATAGATACAATTATATCATCCAAAAAATGATTATGAATATTATCGAAAGTATGCATTTGAAAAATTTTAGAATTTCTAATTGCTCGACATGTAATTTTCCATGGATAATTACTTATATTGTATATCACAGTCATGTGTCTTATGAAATTCTTCTTAAATTTATATTTAAATCTTCGAGATGAAGACGTTAAGTAAACTACATCATGAAATTTACTTGCACTCGAAAATATTTGGCCTGACTCGATAACAGTTTTATCATATTGAGTTACCTCAAGTGTATAGCCATACACTTCCAGTACATCTTGATGAAAAACCATGATAATCAATAAACAAATCTGATTCTCTATGTGTAGATGCAATTATACATGCACTTTCACCATGTGCAGAATAAATATCAATTGGCCTGTATACAAAAAAAAAATAGATGATTTTAATAAATAAAGAATTTATATTAATAACATCAAATATTTGTTATGACATTAATAAAAATATATAACATAGTGCCTTATTATGTGAAGGACTTCTTCATTTGCAACAACAATTGAGGTTAAATAAATATGACAATGCATTTCATTAAAACGTAGCATTTTTGCTACGGAAGAATCATCAAGTGGCAGCATACAAGAAAGATCAAATTTCATAGTGAAATACATGTCGAATGAAATTAACTTCATGCTCATTTCAACACATCTGATTTACAAGTGAGTGAGATGTGATGTCGTGATGAATAACAATAGATTTCGTACAATTACCCTTATATTCAACTAATCCATCATTATTTTTAATCAAATCTCCACCTTCATGAATGATGCAAAACTAGAGGTGTCAACCGGGCCGAGCCGGTCCAGCCCGGCACGTTAAAAACCGTGCCCGAGCCCGTGCCGTGCCCGGGTTAGGCATGAGCCGTGCCGTGTTGTGCCTGGCCCGAGCCGTGCCGTGCCTGACCCAGCACGGCTCGGCCCGTGGCACGGCACGTCGGCACGGGTTCTTCCCGTTCCGGTTTCACGCGGCCACGCGTGGGCATGACTCGGCCCCTCCCGAAAAAAAGACCGCGGGTCGGGTCTGATTTGATCTTGACCCGCTGTCCTGACTCCCGACCCAATCCAAATAGGAAAAAAAAAATTTCAAATAGTTTTAATTTCAACCGTTGGATTCGCCTCCAACGGCTAGAAGGGCAGAATCCAACGGTCCTTGTGATTCTGCCCCCTAAATATTTATTAAAAATTCAATAAAATATAAAAAAAAATATTTTTTTTATAAAAAATTAATATCGATAATCTATAAATTCTATCCCTCTCCCTATAACATTTATGTTTTTCAAAAACATATATCCTCTCAAAACTTTCTCTCTCTCACATAAACCGTGCATCTCTCTCTCGGGCCTCGAGATTTTGCTTTCGACTTGGATTTTCATGAAACTCGACTTGAGTTTTGAACATTAGAGCTTGCTGTGGTGCACCGTGCACGTGACCGACCTTACTACTTTTACCGGGTAATTTATTCTACGCTTTTTTTTTACTTTCTCTCTCTATAGTTTCTCTCTCTAGAAAAAAATTAGGAAAAAATAAAAATCATAAAAAATGACAAATACACCTGACACATATTTTAATTTGGAAAATAAAAATATTACACACAGGTCTGAGGCTGCTGAAACTTTGGTTTCTCCAGTCGTCTCAACCCAAAGTTCTAAAAAACAAAAAACTAGGAGGACTTCTGTAGTTTGGACTCATTTTAAAATCATAACACAAAAAAATATTAGGGGTGAGGAACAAAAAATGGCACAGTGCAAATATTGTATGGGACTATTAACATGCAAGAGTTCATTTGGGACTAGGCATCTTAAGAGGCATGCCAAATTATGCACCAAAAAACATGGACCCTTAGATCCTAGGCAAACCCAACTTGGCACTACATTTTTTGAGACTGGATCGAGTTCAATCTCAAAGTCTACTCCCTTTGTATACTCCAGCGAGTTGGGTAGGGACGGCATGGTCAGACTCATCACATTGATGGGTCTTCCGATCAGATTTTCGGAAGATCCAAGGGTAGTGCGCATCATGCAGACTTATTTTCATCCTTCTTATTGTAGGATTCCTAGGTCCACATCTAGGAATGACATACTGAAGATATATAAGTTAGAAAAACAAAAAATAATGAAGGAATTTATGGCATATAGTGTAGTGGTGTCCGTGACGTCCGATATATGGACAAGTCACGATGATTTTTCTTATGCATGTCTCACGAGTCGCTATGTAGATTCTAACTGGACAATCAATAAAAAAATTTTAGGATTCACTGAGATTCTTCATCCTCATGATTGCCCGGCCATTTTTGAGTGTATGATGAAAATCTTTAGGGAATATAAAATTCAAAATAAAATTTTTAGTGTCACATTCGATAACGCTTCTAATAATGGAGTATCGATCAATATGTTTGTTAGGAATATTAGAGACGCACCATTAGGAGAGATCTTTCATGTTAGATGCATGTGTCACGTGATTAACCTGATTGTTCAAGCGGGTATGAAGGTGTGTTCCCCCGCGTTGGATAATATACGCAATACACTAAAATATATTCGCACTCCTCGCAGACAACAAGAGTTTGGTAGTCTCTGTTTGTTTGTGAATCTTAAAAAGAAGAAATTCCAATCGGATGTGAGACATCGTTGGAATTACACGTACCTGATGTTGGAATCATGTGTTGGATACGAACATGTGATATCCGACTACGTCAATAGTAAGAGTGACGAACTTATTATTGACAACACTGACCGGGCTTCAGGAATTTCATTTATGAAATTCCGGAAGATATTTTATGACACGCCGAACATGTGTTCGTCGGTTTATACGCCCACCACTTGCATTGCACTCCGGTGCATATGCAACATTAGTAGCATGTTTAGGAAGTATCGAGCTGACGCAACGCTTAGCCATATGGTTGCAGAGATGGAGACCAAGTACTTGAAGTACTGGTCCACTGTTTCATCTCTTTATTGCCTTGCTACATGCATGGATCCTACGGTTAAGGTGGAAGGGGTAGAAAACACCCTGACTTTCATTTCCCCGTGCATGAACCTGGAAGAGCCACCTGAAGGGTTCATTCACGAGAAGTTGACTGACCTGTTCACATACTACGATACTAGGTATGGTGGTGGTACTAGTGAGACTGTGATTACGGACATTGATATCTTGTTCGGAGATGATGATTTTTCTATTCAGCTAGCGAGGGAGAAACGTAGGGGTGGACCATCACATAGGAGCGAGCTGTCTCGGTACTTACATACCGATTACTGCTCAATCCTATCACATTCTGATACTAAGAATCTTGATTTATTACAGTGGTGGAAATCATATGAGTCCACCTTTCCCGTACTATTTAGGATGACACGGGATCTACTGACTCCTCCGGTGTCGAGCGTAGCATCGGAGTCTGCTTTTTCTGTTGCAGTGAACGTGATTTCGGATAGGAGATCGAGATTACGTCCAGATATGGTTGAGGCCTTGGCTTGTTTGAAGGATTGAGAGGAATCGAGGTTTAGCATCCTTGATCGTGCTGGAGCTAGGACTGGGACATGCACTACAGTCGCATCCACATCCACTACGATGGCGGAGGAGTTGATTGCCGATGATGATGATCAATATGATACTGATCTTGATGTTGTGGCTGATTATTCTCATGATATGCCGATTGACGATTTATGATGATTTGTTGTTTTTTCTTTTCGATATTTTTTTTATTGATTGTATTTGTATGCTTTGTTTGTACGTTGTGTTGAAACTGATACTTGTTTTGTTCGGACCTTTGATTTCAAATGGATGATTGGTAATTTTTCATTTGTGTTGTTTAATTTTTTTTTAATTTTTATTTTTACTAACATAACGTATTGATTCATTTTTTTTACGATTTAAATTTTATTTTAAAAATTAATAACTTTAATATATAATTAATAAATATAATAAAAGTTAAAAAAAATATATAATTAATTAGAATTTGATTAAAAAAAAATTTCTAAACTTTGTTTTTTTATTTAATTTTTATTTTTAACATTTTTAAAAATATTTATATTTAATTTTAATACTGTACCCTTAAGAATTACAATATATAAAATTAAAAAAAAAAAAATTTCTGCCTCTAGGTCTAAAGTCTCTGGTCCGCCCTGGCCTGTATGGCCAGGACGGGTTGTTTTTAAACCGGGCCGGGCCGGGCACGGCACAGTAGCACGAACGTGCCCAAAAAAATTGGTCGGGCCGGCCCGACCCATCCCATTTGACACCTCTACGCAAAAGATCTCACCATCCATTTCCTTTCAATATGTAAACGAAATTTACAATTTTCATGGATTCTATATTAGTCATGTCAATTATGAATTAGTAAACATAATTAAGAAATTTATTAGAATATTTAACATAAGTCAAAATTACATAATTACTTGAACCATAATTTACATACATGTAACTTAATACATGTACATAAATATAAACTATTGTCAATGCATCAACATATACATAAATATTGTTCAAAATACATCATTATATGCATGCATATAAATGCACATAATATACACTTGGATCTATATATGTACACACACACACACACATGTATATTTATATTTGTTTTTAATATAAATGATTTACAATAATGTGTGTTTGTGTGTATATATGTTTGTTTTTAATATAAATGATTTATAATATTTTAGTTTAATTAAATTGTCAAATTCAACAAAATTTTAAGACTTTTTCACACACACACACACACATATGCACACACACACACACTCACTCACACACACACATATATGTACACATACTCACACACATATATTTATATGTATATTCAGATTTGTTTTTAATATAAACATTTTACAATAATTTATTTTTAAGTAAATTTCAAAATCAAAAATTTTAATTACATTTACACACACACACACACACACACATTAATGTGTGAATATATATATATATGTTTGTTTTTAATATTAGCAATTTATAATAATTTAGTTTAATTAAATTTTCAAAATCAAATATTTTTTTAGACATTTTATTACACACACAAACACAAACACACATAGACACACACACACACACACACATTTTTAATATTAACAATATACAATAACTTATTTTAAATTAATTTACAATATCAAATAATTTTAATTTCATTTACATACATACATATGTATGTACGTAAATGTGTGTGTGTGTGTGTACACATTTACACACACACATGTATATATAACAGTCTCATGTTTTTATTTGTAAATATATAAAGTCTATAGGTATATATGTGTAATGGGTGTGCTAAGAGTACATTACGTTAGTAATGTACTCAATTTATGATATATGTGTGTATATGTTTTTATTTGTAAATATATAAAGTCTATAGGTATATATGTGTGTATGGATGTAAGAAATAAGATGTGTTTATGCGCATATGTATGCATCCATACATGCGCACATGGATGAGTTTTCGATATACATGTGTGTATGGATGTAATAAATTAGTTTAATTCTCCCAATATTTTTGATTTGGGTCCTTATTAAATTAAAATAATAATAACATCAAAATTATATGTGACCGTTCATATGTGGTTTTTGATGTCTTTTGAGCATAACGAGATGGGATTCACTTCACTCTAGTTGAATTTGTGGAATTTATTTGTAATGCTGAAATAAACTGTTTGTCATCGTCATCTTCTGATTCGGATTGAATTACTATAAAGGAAGTTCAGTACAGCACAGACGAATAATGCGAGACATTGTGGCTGTGCAAGACAGATCGATCGGTCATGTTCCCGTCGGTGGAAGAGGTGTAGACTCCATTATTTCTATTTTATGATCTCTAAATTTTTATTTATGGTAAATGCGGATTATGTTCGTGAAATGCTTTGTATGTATGCCTCATTTTGACGAGTAGTTTTTATTTATGGTCCTGTCATTTCATATTTTGATACTGCTAACTAGGATTCCAATTATTGGTATCAGTTCTTATATCAGGATCCACTAAGAAACAATTAGTACATGAATACATGCAGTCTTCATGGTTTACAAAATTTACCATTGACCTCCTAGACTCATGCTTTACGAAAGTCATGATATAAAGTGGGAGATAAACCACCTTCACAACTAAATAAACTTTAATAATAATAAAAAGTTTTGTATATAGATCTATTTCTTTTCTGGCACACACACACACACACACATGATGCACATTATCAAAGTGGAAGTGAAAATGAGTGTTTCTTGGATCCTCAATGCATAACCATTTGATAGAGTTTGGAGGACCTTTTATGCATTATTTCATGTTATTAATTTAATGAATTTTTATTAGGAATGATTTGTGCTTTGAACCTCTTACTAGTGTTTAGTGTTGCAACATGAATTATGAAGTTGTGATTTGAATGAAATTTTGATATTATGACTTAAGTCTTAAATTTAATATGTTTTTTATTTTTCTATTAAAGCATTTGTAAATAGAAGTAATGTGATGTAACATTGTATTGTAATAGAACACAAAAAAAATTTATTAGAAATATTTATTAGAAAAATTTATTAGAAATATTGTAAATAGAATGACTTCATGATTATCTTGTGTGTGTATATTTTTTTACGTGAGAGTTTCTTATTCCTCCACCTTTTAGAGACTCTGAATTATTATTTCTAAGATACTCAAGATTCTATATTTGATATCAAGATACATTTGATATTAAGTATAACTTAACATTTGCATATGGAAAGAGATACGTGACTTGAGATTTGATATTAGAACTAAATTGCGAAGTGCATAAATATAATTATCTTCCAAGATTTGGTTTTTGAGGCTGGTTCATTATAACTTAACATTATAATTATCTTGAGATATGTGAGTTGAGGTCAGGCTCATTATAATAATCTCCCAAGATTTATGTTTGATATTTATTAGTGATGAGACTCTTTTGGGATGACATTATGTTTTTTTCTTCTTTCCTCTTTATATTTGATATCAGAGATCTTGGTTATTGACTATAGTTTGAGTGTGGAATTAAGAATAATGAATACAATGATATATAAGGTTGAGATTGAGAAACTTTTGGAGAAGAGATTTAAACTTGAAATTGAAGATTGAGGATTTGTTGGTTGACAAAGATGTCAGAAACAAACTTTTTTGAGATTGTCAACTAGGATAAGTTGGATTAAAAAATAGGACTTAATTTGATTTTGTTTGACTGATGAGATTTTGATGAATATTTTTGGTGAGAGATTAATAAATAAGTTGTGAAATAAACTTAAGGTGCTTTATTCGAGTAAATTCTTGGTTAACAAGTTGTTCTTGAGAAAAAAGTTGCATATATTACAGATGGAGGAGATTGATTTATTTTTTTCATATCTACATTATTTTCATGTATTGATCAATCAATTCTTATCTATTGGTTCTAAGATTAATGATGATGATAAAATTATTATATTCCTTTGTTCCTTATCAAATTTATGATATAATTTGATTATTGTTATTGGTTGTCTTACAATATTATTATTATTCTATGAAATAATAATTTGTCTTATTTTCAGAGGATATAAGGAGATAGAATATGAGAAAAATATACAAAGGAGACTTTTTTTTGTGAATGTGAGGACTAAAAAGAGAAGTGAATGATGTGAATGAGAGGACTAAAGAGAGAAGTGTGCAATGTGAAAACTTAAAGGGAAGAGGAAGAATAAAAATTATGATTAACCTTAAAATAAAATGTTAGATATATGATAAAATTTGATATTTAAGGAGAGACTGCCAGAACAAGCCAACTTAAATGAGAGTTAGTTTGGAAGACACGCAACAATTTAGGGATAAAATTAGAGGTGTCAAATGGGCTGGGTGGTAGAAGCATGGCCCAAGCACGGCTCGGTACCCGGCCTGGTTCAAAAGTACCTTGCACGACCGGCCTGGTCCAGAATCTTGCCTCTGGTTGGGCTAGGCCATCCCATTGCATGGTTCGTGCTGTGCTACTCCGGTATGAGCTGTGTCTCGTGCTGGGCTAGACACGATTCATGTTCTTGGCCCGATGACATGATAAATTGGACCAAGTGATTGCCTGATGGGGTTCCCATTAGGCAGTTAACCGGGCAGTTTTATTTTTATTTTTTTAAAAATAATTAGTCATGTGGTTGATTTTAAATGGTTGGCTTGTAAGTCATCTATACATTGCCATCATGGCCGTGCTCTTGAGACTGTGCCATCGTCTACCATCAGGTAATGGAAAATATGTACTACCTATGCATATTTGCTGTTTGGCATGGTTGGGCATGACCATGCATTTGGTCGTGGCCACCGTGTTGTGCTCTTCCATTGAACTACACCATCGTGCTATGTTGGGCTGATGTACTGCATCATCTTGTTGTGCTTGGCATGACATCATATTTTAATCATGCCATGAATAAATGGGTTGTGCCGGCATGAACTGGCTTGAGTTTGTTGGATTTAGGCTGGTTCATGTCGGGCCTAGTGGGTTTCGTGCTAGGTGGTGTCAAGTAGTGTAGGGTGATGCCGAGACATGTCAGGATGTGCTATTTCGGCACGTTTGGAATTGGGTCATCCCAAACTTCAAAATATAATTTAAATTTTAAATTTTAATACTAAATTAATTAATTAATTAATTAAATATATTAATACAAAAAAAATTATAATCACAACTCACAAAAAAAAATATAATATAAATATTATAAATTTTAATGATTTTATTTTTATAACGTAATACAAGTACAAATTATAAAATAATAAAGCAAATTCAAAAAATAAAAATCAATACATTAAAAATAAATTCATAAATATTAATCTCTTAAGTATGAATAAAAAATAATAAAATAACAATGAAAAAAGTAAGCTCAAATAATAAAAATTAATAGATAATCTAAAAATGATCAATCTCATAACTATATGATGGTATCACTAGCAGTAGGCCGTAGGTAGTAGGCTCAATTTTAATTATCATTAAAGTCCCACAAATCATATCAGCCACTAACTTTTCCGCTCTTACTGTAGTTGCATGATGATTTTGGATGTCAAAGTTTGAATCATCTCAATTATTCATACATACTAATGTCTTAATAATATTTTGTCGTAATCGTGATTTTCTAACTGAAATCACATTCACTATAATAGAAAAAGTAAATTCTGATGCTACACTCGATGCAGGAGTTAGTAGATCATGTGCAATCTTAGACAGCATGAAATAAGTGGGCTCATATTATTTTTATCATGGTAAAATATTAAAGTTTTTGTTATTGATATGTGATATGATTGAGCAGTAATTAATATTTAAGTACCGAGACAGTTCGTTCCTATTTGACAGTCTACCTCATTTTTCTTCCCTTGCTAATTAAATAAAAAAGTTTTTATTTTCAAATATGGTATATATATCTGTATTCGGAGTCTGGCTATTACTATCACAATACTTAATATCGTAGTATGTAAATGGTTCAGTCAATTTCTTGTGAATAAATCCTTTAATTTGGTATTCATTGTTTATACACGAGGATATATATGTTAAAATATTATTAATCTTTTTTACCTTAATTCTAAGGTCTATACAGACAGTCAAACAATAAAGAAATAGAATGATGGGTAAGTAATTTTATATATGTGTATATATATATATATATATAAATAGATTTATATATATTTAGAAATACTCACACACACACACACAGATACATACATATATAAAATTTTAGATTTAAAAATAATAAAATTGCTTTTCAAATATGAAAAATAGTTTGATACATTTTTTAGTGGTTTTCAAATTCGAAAGCTGTAGAAAGATTTTGCTTAAATTGTTGACATCTCAGCATATGGACGTATTCAGGTTTCTTAATATTGGGGTCCCAAAATATAAGTAATTTATGTTTTGGGATATTTTTTTAAAAAGTTTTAGGTTAGTGTTTTAAAACATAAATAATTTTGTTTTGGAGCCAAAAAAATATGATTTTCTCTTAATTTTTTTGATAATTTTTTAAAATTCATTGAGCACCACAGCACTCTTCGAGTGATTTTTATTTTTTCTAGTTGTTAATCGGGTAATTTTTTTTTGGGATTTTGGGTAATTTTTTAATATGTCTTGAATGATTATTAAAATGTATTTACATAATTTGTTTTGAAAATATTTTTTCAAAATTATCTTACTACTATTTAAAAATTGATCTCTTGTTCATGTTCTTTAAATATATTTGTTTTAGAAACTTGTTTGTAATTTTTTTCATTTGTTAACCTTGATCAACTATTTAAAAATGGATTACCAAATTATTTAAAAAGTAGTTTTCTTCATTTGTAGATGTCAAATATTATTATTTTTCAATCAAACTAAAAATAGAAAATTTAAGCTTGATTTAAATTTTTTTTTTTGTGTATGGAATAAATTTTAAAAATTAATGTTTTAGTATTTATCATGTATGGTTTATATTTTTTAAAGGTAACTTTTTGTGTATTTTTTAAAATTATTTCTTTATATTATAAATCTCAAGTAATGTTGCATTATAATGAAAACTTATTTTTTAAAGTCTTAGGTAGTAATTTAGAAAATTACTAGAATAAAAAATTGTTGTATAAATATTTTAAATGATTGACATATAAAGAAAAATTATTTGGTGTCAATGTCAATGTGATTGGTGAGACTATTAAGGTATGATCAAATTTTTTCATGAATCTTCTATTAATTCAAAAATAATTTATTGGGAAAATTATATTTTGGGCTCTAAAATAAAAATATTTATATTATATATATATTTTTTAATTTTTTATCTAACACCCAAAATGTGAGGCATCAATCAAAATTGGGTTTTTGATTTACCCTTTCTTGTGAGATGTCAACCTTGTAAAAATTGCTTGGCTGATTTTTGAATAAAAATAATTATTTCATTTTTATATAACTTAAAACTCACTTATAAATTTAAAAATAAAAAAATATATATGTATATATACATATTTATAAACCTATAAATATAAATAAATAAATAAATAAATATATATATATATTATCAATCTTTATAGGTTTATATACATATAAATATATATACATATGTATATAAATATTTATATTTATAGGTTTATATATATATATATACATTTATATGTATAGGTTTATATATATATGTATATATTGATAGGTTTATATATATACGTATATATTTATAGGTTTATATATATACGTATATATTTATAGGTTTATATATATACATATATACTATATAAATTTATATATAAACATATATTTATATACATAAATGTTTTTATATAGATATATATAAACCTATAATTAAAAAGACATATATATAAGTTTTAAATTTTAAAAAAATGAAACTGCTTTTTTTTATTTGAAAAACTTTTATATAATTTTTTATAAGGTTGACATGTTAGCATAGGAGCAAAATACAAAACATGATTTTGGGTGCATAAAATGAATAATTATTTTATTTTTTAGAGATTTTGTTTTTTAAAATTTTGTGAGGGAACATCAAAACAAAAATATTTTTGTTTTTTGTTCCCAAAATATAAAACTTTATAATTTATTTCTAGGATAAATTATAGCGGTTGTATCAATTATTTAAAATTATAAATTTTTTATTTCATTTGTTCATTGACTTTGAATGGTGAGTTTGTAATCCTCGACTATTCAATTGTCATTCTTATTCTTAATTATTCTTGTATAATTTATTTTGGTATATATTTTTTGTTTGATAGACATAATATTTGAGTTTCACCTCACTGAATCTTGAGTGAGGTACCTTTGTGAAAAAATATTTTTCTTAAAGGTTTTTTTGGTCAACAAATAGTAGACTCACCACTTGGTATTGTGATTATATGTTTATTGGTTGAGCTTAATCAGATATAAGAACTTAATCAGGTATAAGTTATACTATTTTATTAACTTATTTTTAGTATTAGATTAAGCAAAAGAATATGTCAATGTAAAATTTATATTCTTATATTTACAATATGAATAAGATAATTAAAAAAGCACTTATTGTCACATGAGGATTTAAAAAAATAACAAGTAATATTCTAAAGATGTATTATTATGTTTATAATATTTGTTAATTTTTATTTATAGTTTTTTATTCATTAAGTTAAGTAAATTATCATTTTTATATTTTTAAAATAATATCAGATGTTAATAAAATATAAAAATTATGTGAGTTTTAAAAGAAATTAATGTTATGTGTAATTGATAATAATAAGTTGTTATATTATTCCTAATTGTATTCTATTAATTATTTTAATTTATATAGAAATAATATTTGAATATATTTTTCATATAAATTAGTCTCATTGAAATTATGGAGTAAATTAGTAGAAATAACTTAACGAGTTAGATTTTTATAGTCTTTTTGAAATCATATGAAAAAAAAAACACTTAGTGAACCATTAAAGGTTAATCTATGTATTATTTATGTCGACACCCTCTTTTAAATATAGTTTATCATATATTTTTTATAATGAGCGATATGTTAGGTTTTATTGTTAATTGTTATAATTTATTTCATCCTACTTTGTTTTTCTATTATATTTTATAATATTTCATTTTTTTTTGGATGGAAACACCTAGTATGTGAATTAGCCCACATGAACGCACTTGCATGCACATAAATAAACACACACACACACATTTTTTTTTTGTTTTTTTTCAAGAGTAAATGAATTGTTTTTTTTGGCCCCAATTCAAAAAATGTTGGAAGGAAGATGGAGGAATGTGAAGAAAAAATCACTCCACAATACAATACTTAAGAAAATACTTTAAACTCTTTTTTTATTGAATAAAATACTAATACAATAGGATATTTAGGTTACAAGAATCAATATCAACTACACAATTTTAAGTCATTAAATTCTCATTTAACTTTGATCAAACTTTCATAATAATTTTGATTTTTTTTTAAATTCAAATTTATCATGGTTTTAGATAAATAAAAACAAATTTATATTTCAACATCTTTCTTAAACTTGATTTCATTACTCTAAGTAAACTTTTTAGCTTGATTAAGTCTTTTTGCTTGAGTGACTTGGTCAAAAAATCAGCTAATTGATTATGAGATTTTACATATTTCAGCTGTACATTCTTCTTCGTAATGTATTTTTTAATATAGTGATAACGAGTATCAATATATTTATTTCGATCATGTAAGATTGGGTTCACGGTGCGGTTTGTGCTGTCCCGTGCATAGGCCAATTGGGCCACGTGCCAGGCCAGACATGGCCAGGAACAATGGTCTATGGGCATGGTATCTTGGCAAGAGGTGGGATATGCCCCAAAGCCCATTGAGCCCCATGCCCCCGACCCAAACTTGAGGCCCGATGGATCCAAAATTTTCATTGGGCCCGAACCTGACCTGTACTCTTTTTTCGCACTCCCCAGACTTGAGTCCGAGGCCGAGCCCTCCACCCCATGGCTCAATTCCAGAAGCTGAAGTTTTTGGAATGGACCGTTCGGGTTGATTTGACGTTCGAACTGATCCAACGAAAAAAAAAATTCAATCTAACCATTGGATTTTTGTCTTCAACAGCTATGAGGCAGAATTTGATAGCCCTAAGGATTCTGCTCATTTTTTAATTATAAAATATTTTAAAAAATCAAAAAAAATATTTTTTTTTAAAAAATATTTTTTTCTTTATCTATAAATTTTTCACCCCCTTATTCTAAGATTTATGTTTTTAAAAACATAAATCTTTTGTTTTTTTTTATTTCTCTCTCTAATTTTCTCTTTCTAATTTTTTCTCTCTTAGGACTCGGGTTTTTGAATATCAGTTTTGGGTTTTCTGCATTTTGCATTTTGGGTCTCAACTTTGGTGTGGATTGTGGTGCACGTGCGGTACAAATATAAAAAAACTAAAGTTTACACATTATGGTTTATATGTATTTTTTTTATTTATTATTTTTTAAGTTTTAAAGTTTCAAAATTTTAATCTAAAAATAATATCTTCTATTTCTTCTCTCTAGTCTAGTCTCTCTCTAGTCTAAAAAATAAAAAAAATTAATAAATAGTAATTTTAATAACAAAATAAAGTTTATTATAATTTAGATATCAAAAATCTTACGGAAAGGTCTGAGGCGGTTGAAATTTTAGTTTATTTGGTCGTCTTGATCTAAATATCTAAAAAATAAAAAATTAGAAGAATTTCAGTAGTTTGGACTCATTTTAATATAATAAAACAAAAAAAAAATATTAAGGGTGCTAAAGAAGAATCGGCACAGTGCTAATATTGTAAAAAATATTTACATGTAAGAGTTTATGTGAGATCGAGCACTTTAAGAGACATGCCGATCTATGCACCAAAAAATATGGTATATTAGATCATAGGCAAATCTAACTCAGCGATGAATTTTTGAGGCTAAATCTAGTTCAGTCTCAAAGTTACTCTCTTCATATATCATCAATGAGTTGAGGAGGAAAGATATGACCAAAATGATTATCATGATGAGTTTTTCGATTATATTTTTTGAGTATTAAAGGGTAGTGAGTATCATGCAGACATATTTTCATCTTGCATATTGTAGGATTCCTAGGCCTACATCTAGGAACAACATACTAAAATATTATAAGTTAGAAAAATAAATAACAAATAAATGGATTTAAGGAATATAGTAGAGTGGTATCTGTGATGTCTGATATTTGGATTAGTTATGATGATGCATCTTATGCATGCATCACCGCCCACTATGTAGATTTTAAATAAATACTAAATAAAAAAATAATAAGATTTTTTGAAATTCTTCATTCTTATTATGACACTGCTATTTTTGAGTGAATGATAAAAATTTTAGAGTGTATAAAATTCAAAATAAAATTTTTAGTATCTCATTCGATAATGTATCTAATAATTGAGTAGCGATTATTATGTTTGTTAAAAATATTAGGGATTATCTATTAGAAGATCATCTCTAATATTTAAAGATAGATATGTAGACAGATAGACAGACAGAAAGATAGATTGATAGATAAATAGATAGATAGATAGTTAGTTAGATAGATGATAGATAATTAGATTGACAAATAGTTAGACAACTAGATAGAAAGGCATAAAGATAGACAAATAGACAGACAGATAGATAAATAGAAAGATAAATAGACTGATAGAAAAAAAGACAAATATATAGTTAGATAGATATATAGATAAATAGATAGATAGAAATATAAACAGATAGATAAATAGATAGATAGATAGACAGATAGATAGATAAATATATAGATAGATATACAAATAGATATATTGATAAATAGATAGATAAATTAATAGAAAAATAGATAGATAGTTTGATAGATTGAAAAATAGCTAGAAAGATTGCTAGAAAGATAGATAGGTATATTGATAGACAAATATATCTACACATAGAAAGAAAGAATGAAAGATATATAGATAAATAGATAAATAGACAGATAGATAGATTTATTGATAGATTGATAGATTGATTGATAGATTGATTGATAGATTGATTGATAGATTGATTGATAGATTGATAAACATTTTGATAGATAGATTTATAGACCGAAAGATTGACAAACAGACAGATAGATATATCAATAGTTTATATATTTTTTGTCATGTTAGATGTATGTGTCATGTTATTAACCTGATAGTACAAGTGAGGATGAAGGTATGTGTCACCGCTTTAGAAAATATATGTAACTCACTAAAATATATTCGCATGCCTCGCAGACAACAGAAATGTAGTTTTTGTTTGTTTGCGAATCTCAAGAAGAAATTTTAATCGGATGTGAGATACCACTGAAATTATATATACATGATGTTAGAATCATGTGTTAGATACGAATACATGATATTCGACTATGTCAATAATAAGAGTGATGAACTTATTATTGATGACACTGACTAGACTATTATAATTTTATTTATGAAATTCTTGAAGATTTTTTATGATACGATGAACATATGTTCGTCAGTTTATACTTCCACATCTTGCAGCACACTCAGATACATATGTAATATTAGTAATATTTATAGGAAGTATTGAAATGATCCGACATTTTGCGATATGGTTTTAGAGATGAAAATTAAATACTTAAAGTATTGATTTACCATTCTATTTATTTATTGTCTGGCTGCATGCATGGACCCTAGGGTTAAGGTGGAAGTGATAGAGAACATTTTGACATAAATTTTCTCGTGCATGAACCAGGAAGACCTATCCGAAGGGTTCATTAATGAGAAGTTGATTGAGCTCTTTACATACTACTATATTAGGTATGGTTATAGTACTAGCGAGACTCCAAGTATGAACATGAATATTATATTCGGCAATGATGACTTTTCTATTCAGTTAGTGAGAGAGAAATGAGAGGTGGACCATCGAATAGGAGCGGACCATCTCAGTACTTAGATATTGATTACTGCTCAATTCTATTATATTTTAGTATTAAGAATTTTGATATATTACAGTGGTGAAAATCATACGAGTCTATCTTTTCCGTGCTATATAAGATAACACGGGATCTATTTACTCTTTCAGTGTCGAGCAAAACATTAGTCTTTTTACTATTGCAGTGAATTTTATTTAGGATAGGAGATTGAGATTACGGCCATATATCATTGAGGCTTTAGCATGCATGAAAGATTGAGAGAATCTAAGTTTGGGCATCTAGGATGATGCTGGGACTGCAGCAAAAGCAAAAGAGTTGATTGTCGATGATAACTCGTGTGATATTGATATCGAGGATGATATGACGATTGATGACGTTGACGATTGACGGATTGAGACACTAATGTCTGATATTAGATTTTGATTTACTCATTTATATTGTATTTGTTTGATTATTTTTTGTTTGTGATATTACTTTGAGATTTTGAGTTTGTGTCTTTGTAGATTTGATTGATGCTTGAAACTTGAATATTTATTTTTTTGTGAAATTTTATTTTATATTGATTTTTAATATTTTATTAATTCATACACTTACACTGATACTCATTTAATTTTAAAATGTATGTTGTTTATTATAATAAATAAACTTAATATTTTATTAAATTTAATAAAATAAAAATTTTAAATTTAATTATTTATTTATAGTTAATAATTAACATTAACTAATTACTAAAAATATTAACAAAAACTTTTAAGTTTTAAAGTATTAAAAATAAATTAACATTAACCATTCTGAAATATGAATAAAAAAATTAAAATATATTAAAAATTAAAAACTGGTCCTTTCGGGCTCGACCTGACATGGTTTCATCACTTGATGGGGCGACAAGCCGTGTTGTGCCTGGCATGATGAAATCGTGTTGGTCAGCATGGCACCATGGCCCGATGGCCTGGTTGGGCCACCTAAAACTAGGACGGGCCTGGCTGGCCCGCCCCGTTCGACACTTCTAATTTTGACCCTTTTAATTATAAAAAATATTCAAAAAAAATAAAAAAAATGTTTTTTTTTAACTTTTTAAATCTAAAATCCCCCCACCCTCATTCATAAATTTTAGCTTAGCTCCTTCTCTTTCTCTCGTATTTTCTTTTCATCTCCTCTCGACTTTTGTCTTCTCTCTCTCTCTTTCTCATTTTGTTTTATCTTTTGGGACTCGGGTGTGGACTATAAGTATGACCTGTCGATTGCAGTGCTGTGCGGACATCAAAAGGCAAATGTGAATATATGATTTTATGCATTACGGGTTTTTTTTAATTGTTTAGTTAAGTTTGTTTTTTAATTTTAGTTAACTCTAAACTTTAAGAGCTAAGTTTTACTTTAATTAATTTTAATTAATATATTATTTAAAAAATATTAATTACAATACAATTTAAAAATAAATAATAAATAAAAATAATAAATAATAATTTTAATTGCAATAACAAATTAATTTAACTGTAAACATAAAAAATTATAATATAGATAATAAAAAATCTACGGAAAGGTCTGAGGTCGTCGAAACTTTAGTTTATATGGTTCTTTCGACCCAAATATTTAAAAAATAAAAAACTAGAAGAATATTAATACTTTGGACTTACTTTAATATAATACAAAAAAAAAATAGAGGTGCCGAAAAAAAATTGGCTCAATGTAAGTATTGTAAAAAAATTTTAAGTTATAAGAGACATGCTGAATAATACAACAAAAAATATAATACATTAGATCCTAGGCAAATCTAAATCAATGGTAGTTTCTTTGAGTTTGCATCCAATTTAACTTTAATGTTAACTCCCTTCATATACCACAACGAGTTAGAGAGAAAAAAAATGACCAAACTGATTATCATGATGAGTTTTTTGATTAGATTTTTGGTAAATCCAAGGGTAGTCAGTATTATACAGACTTATTTTCAGCCTGTATATCATAAGATTCCTAGGTCCATATCTAGGAATAATATACTAAAATACTATAACTTAGTAAAAGAAATAGTAATTAATAAATTTAGGTATATAGTAGAGTGGTGTCTGTGACATCTAATATCTGAATTAGTTACGATGATGCATCTTATGCATGCCTCACCGTCTACTATGTAGATTCTAAATGGATACAAAAAAATATTAGAATTATCAAAGATTCTTCATCATTATAATGACCCGATTATATTTAAGTGTATGATCAGAATTTTTAGAAGAATATAATATTCAAAATAAAATATACAATATCATATTCGATAACACATCTTATAATGAAGTTGCTATTAATATAGCTGTCAAACGGGCTGGACGTCCTGGGCCTGGCTTGAGGCACAGCCCGACTTGATCATGCATGGCCCGACATGGCACGATGCTGACCTATGCCCATGCCCGGGCTTGCTAACGGCACTACTCATGCCGTGCCGGGCTGAGGGTCTTTAGCCTGCTTGTCTTGCCATGCATGACTTGGGTGCCTGGCAATTGGGCACGACATTGGCGAAGTGCCTAATGGTAGACGAAACGATGCCCGATCGGGGACGACGTGGTGTCACCTGACGCACGATGGCTCAGCAGGCCCGATGGGGATGGTGGCGTGGTGATGTGGGTCTCAAACTCTATTTTTTAAAATCTAACTTAACATAAATTTATCCCGACCCGACCTAATCTAGCTCGAACCTACCTGAACCTGGGCTATTTTTGGGCCACTGGCCATGCTAGGCATGCTCTTCAAATAATCTTGCCGTGCTAGGAATGGTACGATGTTGTAGCATGCTGTGCCTGGCAGGACATGTGAGCCTGGGTGGGCCTAGAAAAAATGTGTCGGATTAGCCCGGTCCAGCCCATTTGATACCTCTACCCATTAACATATTTATTAGAACTATTAAAGATGAGTTATTAAAAGAAATTTTCTATGTTAATTATATGTGTCACGTCTTTAACCTCATAGTACTAGTGGGAATAAATGTTATTTCTCTCGATTTAGATAATATACATGAATCATTAAATTTTTTTTATATACTTCGCATACAACAATAGTTTGGTAGTCTCTGTTTATCTGAGGGTCTAAAAAAGAAATTTCAATTGGATGTGAAACACCATTGGAATTACACATACCTAATACTGGAGTCATATGTTGGATGCTAACATGTGATATTGTACTACGTTAATAGTAAGAGTGACAAATTTTTTATTGACAACATTGACTGGGCTACATGAATTTTTTTATGAAATTCTTAAAGATTTTTTATAACACGACGAATATGTGTTCGTAAATTTATATTCCTACAACTTGTATTGCACACAGGTACATATGCAATATTAGTAGCATGTTTAGGAAGTCTAGAGATGATCCGACACTTAATGTTCTCGTTGTAGAGATGGAAACCAAGTACTTAAAGTACTGATCTATTATTTTATCTTTTTATTATTTGATTGTTTATTTGGAAAATAGGGTTAAGATGGAAGTGATAGAGAATATTTTGACATGCATATCATCGTGCATGAACCAGTAAGACTAACATAAAGGGTTCATTCACAAGAAGGTGATCGAGCTCTTTACATACTACGATACTAGGCATGGTAATAGTAGTAGTGAGGCTCCGAGTATGAGAATGGATGTCATATTCAAAGTTGATGACTTTTCCATTTAGTTAGCGAGTGAAAAATGACGGGGTGGACTATCGAATAGGAGCAAATTATTTCGGTATTTAGATACCGATAATAAGAATCTTAATATTTTATATTGGTGGAAATCATATGAGTTCACCTATCCCGTTCTATCTAAGATGGTATGAGATCTACTGACTCATCCGATGTCGAACGTAGCATCAGAGTTTATTTTTTTCTGTTATAGTGAATATGATTTTAAATAGAAGATCTAGATTACGGCCAGATATTATTGATGTATTATAATGCATGGAGGATTGAAAAAATTTGAGCTTGAGCATCCATAATCATGTTGAGATTGCTATAAAAGTAGAGAAATTGGTTTCCTAATGATGATTTATGGGACATTGATGTTGATGATGATTGATGACTGATATGAGATTGAGATATTAATGATTAAGCTAAGTTCATGAACCTACTTTACTGTCTTCGGACTACTGTACTGATATCGATATATTGATATTGATATTATCATTGATCCAACACTGACGATATTTATATTTTATATTTTATTTATCATTTTGATTGTATTTTTTTGTTATTTTATTTTGAGGATTGATTCAAATACTTGTGTTTTTGTGATTTTTATTGAATTGTATTAGTGTTATAGTTTTATTAATTCAGACATTGTTATTGATATTGATTTAGACACGTTTTTAAATTTTAGATATTTACTTATTTATGTTTTATTAATTTAATAAATTAAAAATTAAATAAATAATTAATTATTTTAATTTATGTATTAAGTAATTAAAATTAAAGTTTTTTAATAATTTTAAATTTGGGATTAACAATTTTTCAAATGGCCCGAACTCGGCCTGAACTCGCCCAAATTGCCAAACCTTGCCCAAATTGACAAACCCCACCTCAAACATGGTCCGAATGGGCCAGATCTGGCCATTCCAGGGATGACCTGGCCCGAAAAGTTAAACAGCTGGGCTGGCGGGTCTTGCTAGGCTAGCTCTGCTGAAGCCGTGTCGTGCCAGGCATGACACCTCTACTTATAGTAGATGCTTGACATGCTTCTACTGTAACACATTCGTGCCACTGCACTTGCACACACATTGTGCTCACACACACGTAGCAGCTTACGTGTAATTACGTACCCATACCTCATATCCAAAATATGTATCTTAGCTAAGGTTTGGCTATGATACCATGTGAAATGTAAAATAATAAGAGAAGAAAGACCAAACAGCATCATGAAAATTATATAAGCAGAATCCTCCATATATGACCATAACATAGATTGGGACAACTCATATATAAGGAGTTCCTATCTGTAAAATATAACTTAAATAAATTAAAATAAAATAATGGTGAACCATAATAAAAGACTATTAGATTTCAGTTTTTTTTTTTCCCAGTTTGATATTTTGGATTTTTATTATTTTTATTTAAAGTTGTGTGTTTTATAAATTGAAATCCTAATATAATTTAAAACTCTAAGATTAGAGTTGGGATTTTTGATGATGTTTTTGTTTATACCAATAGGTGAATTGCATCCAGCTGATAGAAGGTGGCATGTATTTGTCTTGTCAAAAATAATGCAGCTGCTGATGGGCTCTTTTGGGGAGGCAGGAAAGTTTCTGCTGTCGTATTTTGTGCTGCCACAGCCATTTGGATTCTTTTTGCTGTGGTTGAATGCCACCTTCTCGCTCTCTCATGTCAAATTTTGATATTCTGCCTTGCAATTCTGTTCTCTTGGTCCAATATTAATATTATCATGAACAGGTGATTTGTTTTTTTTTTTTTTTTTTGTTTTTTTTCTTTTGATCATTCCTAAGTCTGGCATCTTGTTTATATATTGTTCTTCACTGATCTCATAGGCCCCGACCCCACATTCCTGAAGTTTTTCTTCCTCAAGAAACTTTTGAGCAGGTAGCTCTGAATCTGAGATTACAAGGCAACCGAGTTCTATCCATCCTCCATGACATTGCCCTGGGAAAGGATTCGAAGAAGTTCCTCATTGTTTGTTGCTCCACGTGAATGGGTCCCACTCTTTTTTTATATCCGAGGGTTTTGAGATTTCACCTGACCATGCTTCTTCTCCATCAGGTCGTTGCTGGCTTATGGATTCTGTCACAACTGGGGAATTGTGTTAGCTTCGTCACCTTTTTGTACATTAGTAATGTTCCATCCATCCAGCAGTGCTGTTTTTGTATTTTCACAGCCCTTTCTCTGTTTGAGCTGATGTTGATTGTTATATGATCTGGGTGTGTGGAAGAGCAGGTTTTATTGTTCTTTACACACTGTTTGTTGTTCTTCACGAGACACACGAACATTTTGTTGCCATGTTTGTGGAGAAGGCAGCAAGTGGGTTGAAAAGGCAGTATGCTCGTGTTTTGAGAATGTGTCAAAGATGAATGAAATCCTATCCAAATTGCTGTGCAACAGATGATGATCATCCTTCTGTTTCGCATCTTCCTTTTTGCTGCACACTCTGTTCCTGTCATGTTTTTGATTTGAACTGTGTTATTGTCAATCTTCATCCTTGTTTTTTATTTACTCTCCTACTTGTTCTTGCCAAAATAGCTAATGTCACTTTTACTTGCTGGAGAACCATGCAATAAATATTTGTTAAATGCTTGTATACTCTCTCTCTCTTGATATATATATATATATATATATATATATGTTTGTATGTGTGTGTGTGCGTGAGTACAGTGTAGTATATTATTGTATACACATGCTATAACTATAGAGAGAGAAATATGACTTTTTGGATGACTTTTTGTAAGAAGGTTGAATTGGCAATAAGGCTATTTGTGAGTTGTTAAAAAATTATATATGTAATATCTAAAATATAATTTTGCTTATTAAGTGCAAATCAAATACAAATTATATGTGTAATATGCATGTATATTTATGTTAAAGTATTTGTAGTGAACTTTATTAATAAACTTTATTATATGAGAGTGTATGGTGCCATTGGCTAGCCTAACCAAAAAACACCATTTTGAAGGGAATGAGACTCATTTAGTAGTGAAAAGCTACCAAAGAGTTTGTGTTCAAAATGCATGATCAATCCAAGGCTCATGATGAATCTAATACATCATTGATTGACATATGCATCAAAGGTAACATAAAAAATTTGGTTATATTTTTGTTACTTAGGAAGCAAAGAGTATATCCGAATGACTCAACTATGCAATCATCTTTGCAAGAACACCAATGTCGTGAAGATTAGAAAATTAGAGTGACCTAGAACCAATAAATCAAAAATTTGGTGACCCATCATATAGCTGCTCAAAGATTCTAAAATTCATGTTACAACAATTAGCATAACCAATAACAAGGCAATGAAAAACAAAAACTAAGAAAAAGATATAAGGTGACCGTAACATTGATTTGATAATTCTTTCATTTCCTAAATTTGTTCAATTGATTCTCAGTGGCCTCATCAAATAGTGGCACAAATATATTAGATGACCAACTAAATAAATTCATGCAAAATAGTCTCTTGGCATGACAAGGGGAGGGGTGTAAAACAAAAACAATAAGATAGGTGAATAGATACAAATTTTTTAGATCAAATGGTTGTCATAGAAATCATAATAGTAACAATTGAGCATCTTCACATTATGCTCATAGCAAAGGTAAAAGGTTAGGGCTGATAAGAGAGGATGATGATCGATCATCTGGCATTGAGTCATCCACATGTAATTTCCATGAACTTACTCTACCTATCCTTCTCTCAAATCTTATCTTAGATGATGTGCCTATAGTGATCATCAATATTTGATTGCATAACCAACACTAAAAGTGGCATGCGAAGCAAAGCAAACTTAGGAAGATAGCAAACAATAGTCCTCAACTATCAGATGCATCGCATAGATTATGCAATCAAATGCTTATGATTGAAATGTAGTGATAGTACAACCAATCCATCCATTATATTGACATAAACCATCTGCCTAAAGCATAATATAATATCAAACCACCCCATGTGTTTTTTCTCCTCTCCTTTTCAATTTGAAGAGATCAACAATTCATATGATCATATATTACACTTTAATCAGACTCTGATCTTGAACATTTGAAATGACAAACTACAATACAAAATATTTTATACCACCCTTCAAGAACTAACTTTAGTATGATTTCACTAGCTACCTCAAAACACATTTGGTTCCTTGAAAGACTTATGGGAAGTGTTTTCAATTTAAAGTTGGTGCTAAGTCTACAAGAAGTAGAATATGATCTTGCTCTAGAATGTGAAAATGCAACAAGATGAATACACTCCCTCGACAGATGGCATGCATGTTAAATGGAAGAAGTAAAATAGCATCATAGATGATATTTTACAAACTTTTAAAATGGAATTTTGGTTAGAGGATTAATTTCTTCATCATTATCTTTGAAAACTTTACCTATCATTGAGAAACTCCTATGAAGAGTAGACAAGGTTTCCATGTCGGAAGAAATATCAAAATAGAAATTCAATAAGTCATGATCATAAGTTAGATGGCTAGGAAGGACAATCAATATGAATTTACTCTCACGACAAACAATTTCAGTTGAGATAATGTCCAAAAGCAACCCAATCAAAGGAACAATAATTATTGGTGGCTACTAGTTACATTAGTAAAATGTTAGAAACAATAATCTATGTCCCTGTAAAATATAATAATGTATTCACTATCTGTGAACAAAAATTGTTTGCTAGTGCAAGATATCCATTCAATTGTTACTAACAATGAACTCTAATTTGACATATTTATATCTATGAGACCAACTATTTATTCCACCTCATGCTCTCTCAAGAGCAATGGCTTGACATAGATTTAAACTAAACATCGATCAAGATATTAAAAAAACATCAAAAAGGAACAAAATAAAGATGAGGAACATAATGTTCTATGAGTTATTAAAAAATGATCAATTATAATTTTTACTTTTAGGTCAAAATACAAAATATTGGTAGTCATACTTTCTAAATTTGTGATACTTATACTAATCATTAATTCAAACTTTTCAGAACATGTCAACAAATCCAACCAAGCTCAAAATAATTAGATTGAATTAATGAAGCTCATGAAATTTCTACATCCAAATAGCTTTATACCAACAAAAAAGTAGTCATTTAGTACAATAAACATACAAGTCACTAAATACTATGCCTAGAAAACTTGATTTTATGTACATTTCTAAAATACTTAGTCCTACTTGACAGAAACTTGTTAGAAAACCACTAAGGACTATTAATAAACTCATTCTAATGCTACTTTTTGCTTTTATATTAGTTAATGACTTCAACATGTTCTTCAGGAGTAAAAAACTTCATTTTGTTTAGTTTGTTTGAGGTTGATTACATAAATATTGTATTCAAACTTATTAACATTAAGTTGATTGAATAATTAATGAACTACATTTGTTCTTACTGGCAATAACCCAATTACATAAGCATTATATGTGGGTTCATCAAAAAATTATATAAACAAATAACTAAAGAATTGCATCTAGGCTTTCAAAAATGAAACTGATTAGATAAACATTATATCTTTGCTTGCTAGTATGAAATTGGCCAAACAAATAAAAAATTATATTTGAGTTTACTAGCACTACTAATTGAATAAATAAAAAATTATATTTTAGGCTTACTAGTATTAAACTAACTAGATAAATATTGTACTGAAACTTACATGTACACTCCAATCAAATAAATAAAATTTTATTTGGTCTTACTAGCTTGAAGTAGACTGGATAAACAATGTATTTGGACTTAATGGCACGAAATTGAATGATTAAATATAAAAAATCACATATGTGCTTACTGGTACCAAGCATTTTAGATAAACACTCCAATCAAGCTTAATGGCATGAAGTTGATTGAATACATAAAAATATTATATATGAGCTTACTTGTGGGAATCAAACCAAAGAAATATGATGATCAAGTCTTATAGCATTAATCCATCACCAAATCGAACTGTGGTTGAATAATTGGCATGTAGAAAGTCAACCTTGACAAATATAGCAAAACAAAAATTTCTCAAGGTATATCATCCACAAGAAGTTTTGTTATACAACCAACAATATGGTAGTCTAATTGGTAAATGGGAAAAAACCCACCTAACCATAAGGACATTAGTTTGATTCTCAGGGATGTCTCATATGCACACTAAGGTATCTTTGTCAATCCTCTATTTATACTATTGGGATGGTGACCTTACTAGCTCAGAACATTACCCCTAAGGCCCATATATGATTTGAAATATACTATGTGAAGGGCCAAACAACAAGTTTAAGTAGTTTTCAGAAAGAAGAGGTAACATCATCAACTACATGTAAGTACATTGCACCCTCAACTCTAGGTAGACCATCTGTAATAACTACATCTCGAATAGGCTCCCTCCTTTCATTGATGCAAAGTACAAGTTTAAGCAAAATATTACAAGCATACAAAACAAGATAACCAAAAAAAAAAAAAATATTTGCCAACTCTAGGTAGGCCATCTATAATAACTACATCTTGAATAGGTTTCCTCCTTTCATTGGCTTTGATGCATGGGACAATGGGTACAATCTTTAAAGTGGTCAAATAAGCATCAATAAAAAACTTAGATGGAGATTCTTTGTCAAAATAAGAAATTGTCATATCTATACTAAAAAATATACTCAATGCACTTTTTGAAATCCTCATGTAGATCATCCTTATAATTTTTTGTTTTAGTTCTAATTCTAGCAAAACCCTCTTTGGCATCCATCAATTATAGAATAAAGTGTGTAAGTTCACTCTTCAAGCAATATTTGATTTAATATGCTTACTCATAGGCCTCATTATATTGGGATCACATCACAACTCTTTTGCTTGGACCCCTACTTTCCTAGCATTGATTACGACTCCATAATGGTCTTCTAAACCTTAGCATTAAGTAGCATCCCACGATTTTTGTCATGACTATCACATATTTTTAAAAGGCTTTAGGTGCACTAATGCACAGAGTCCCCATGGAGCATGAAGTGCAAGGCACGCTTAAGGCATGAGCTTTCGTGAAGTGAGACACCCTTTTTTACATATATAATTTTATATAACATCAATAAATAATATCTAATTTTTTTAAAGCTACAAAAAAATATAAAAATAAAGAATTTTAAATAATATTTTTTTTTATTATTAAGTCAAATTGGACTTAATAAAAAGAAAAACACACCCTATTATAAAGTCAAAATAAGTGAGACACACTTTTGGGAGTTGGTTGATAGACCAACAAATAATACAATTTTCAAAGTTAAATTTGACTTGTAAAGTAAAATTATGAAATTAAAGAAAAATAAATAAATAAATAATATGATTTTTCTAGGAAAATTTTCAATATGGTAACTTTGTAATAAGGAAAAATAATCTGAAAATTTTAGAACTTTGATGATAAAATAGATTTCATCATTGAATTCGACTTGAAAAATATTACTATGGTGACAAATTTCATCAAATTCTAAGAAAGCCAAAATTTAGTTATTTTTTAAAATTTATTTAATAATTATAGCAATAATTAGGAAAAAAAAAGACCATGCCACAGCATCAGCGACGTGGCTGTGCCCATGCGCAGCCCATGTGTCAAGAAAAAAAAAAGAATTAAACATAAGTTTTTTTTATATTATTTTAATAACATAATAGAAAAAAAAAACCAAAGGGAATCAGGAAAGGGAAAAAATAAGAACTTTGAGTGAGAGATACAGTGCATAAAAAAAATAAAAGGTTTGTTGATTTTCTTTTGATAATAACTAATTATTCTAGAGTTGAAATAGAATAGTACAAGAATAAAAGTTATTCCACACGACCAGAGCTTCAGATTGACATCAAATTTATAAAGATTCCGTGAAATATTCTGAGTGGTTGTGGTTTTCTCATATTGGAATTTCTATTTAAAGGCCATAAATGATTGTGATTTATATTTCAATTCAAACTATTTAGAAATTTCATTATGGATGATTAATTGGTAAAAAATTTATATGTTTTATTTAGTAAAATATATTACAGTGTGAATTGTGTTTGAATAGTTATAACTATACTTGGAACATAGTTTAATCGTAAATGAAATATTTGTATTTTATATGCATGAGAACATTTCAAATAAATGGGTGGGTGCATAATATATATATAAAGATATAATGGAAGGTATTATGCAAACTCAAATTGGGATAACATCTAGATTGAGTTGCACAATATTTTTTTCAGAGTATGGTTAATATTATTATGCGAACTCGAATTGGGACAACGTCCAGACTTACTTACATGGTGATTTTTAGAAAATATTCAAGAAAAAAAATATAATTTATCACCAAATATCCAATATTATTTTTTTGGATGAGATCCATATTTCTCAGAGTATGTCTAAGAAAAATATATTTTGTTCGGAGAATGTCCTATATTGTTTTTAAGAGAAGATCCATATTTTTTTGAGTATTTCTAGACACACACACACACACACACACTTATATATAATATGTCACACTTGGCTTCAGTATGTGTGCGAAAGTTGATGAGACTCAGGATATGAACATATAAGTATTTCATTCATAATTATATTCATGTAAACATTATACTTGATTGGGAGTTGATATATGTGCACGATATTTTTACGTGCACTTAAGTAGCTAAGGAGTAGCCATGTAGAAGTTTATCTCTACTGTGTTTTGCTCACTTTTTTGTGGGACTCCTTTCAAGTACATGTCTAGAACATATGATAGACTCACATGCGGGATCACATGTGTGAAGAAAGATGGTGGTGGCTTGAATAGTATATTATGTGTTTTTATTCTACCGAGCAAATAAAAGAAAAAATATGTATGCTACATTTGGGAAAAATTTTATTTTATTACATATTTTGTTGTGTGATGGAATGAATGAGATCCCCTAGGGAATGAGGTGTCACAAAAATATAATCAACATGATTCAATTCAATAAAAAGGATCAAATTATTAGTTTAAAACTATGCATGATAGTATATGGCTTGCATTCAAAAAGCATTAAATGTTTGCATAGAAATTAGAAGAGTGCTCATTATAATTATCACGATAAAAGATTGATTATGATAGAAACATGAAGTGAAGTTGGATTATTTTTAGAATAATGACAAAAAATGTATATATGCATCAACCTCAATTCATTGCTAAAGAAAAAAAATCATTCGAACAAAATATTATACAGACTACAAAATTATATAGATTAATCAAATGGAAAATGACATTGTGCCGTGTGTCATCATGATCGTTCAACTTCCAACACTAGAGAAGAAAACATAGTTTTTCCTAGTTGGGTTATTAGGCCTAGCTAGAGGCATGCACTATTGTGCCTAAGTGGCGCCTCCGTTAAGTTGCATCACTTGTGCTTTGGTGAGGCAATAGGGTTGGGCATTGAGTCGCCTTGAGCAATGTGCATTTTATACATGGAAATGGCTTCCTCAGACTCCTACTTCTTTATCACTTGCTCTGCATATCCCTTGAAAATAATGGCACATGTCAAGCATGGGATAAACCTTCTCGAGCTGGTACACTATATTGTGAATGATCTTGATCACTTGTAAAATAAAAATGAGAGAATGAAGAAATGAATTATGCCACAAATTCTAAAATGAAATAAAAAATTATTAAGAGGTTTTGTTACCAACTTAATAGATCCATCAAAGCATTGATGATGCACAAATTTCTCATTCTCAAGTACTTGGCTATGAGACTCAACTGAAAGAAAAGCATGCACTTGGACAAATTATTCTTCCTCACATGCATGTACCTACTTTCCATCCATTTAAGAAAGTGTGATAACTCCCACATATTAAATGTGGTAGCTCCTTTTATTTATCATGTAAAGTTGCCTAATTAAGCGAGCCATCTAGCTCACCACCTACTATTAGGGGGAAAGTTAGCTGGATTTTGATGATGAAACAATATGAATGGGGACCAACTAAGTTGGTTGGGGGAACAACCCCCATAGTATCTTTGCTTGACTCGTGGATGAAACATGCATATGTTTCTTAATTATAAAAAATATTACTAAAGGTGATGGATGATCACCATTATCAACTTTTTGCTTATGCATGTGTGTAGGTTAACATGTAAGTGTAACTTAGATGTTTTATTTCCCTGGAGGTGATTTTCTTCTCTTTTGTTTGGGAAGCAAAACTTTGGAGTAAAGGTGTCAAGTGGGTCGGGTGGCCCAGACATAACACACAACATGGCACATGACATAACATGATTCACTTGTGCCAAGCCCAGTCTTGCACAATCCAGAATGATGCCTAAACCAAAGTCATGCTTGCCCATGACATCGCTCATGTCATGCTATGCTAGTGCTGCATAAGTCTCATGTCATGGCTATACAACAACATGGAATGTGGCACTACCATATTTTACAAAAATAGTCATTTTAAAATGGCTGCATATTATTGACAAGACAATGCTAATCGCTATCCTATCAACCTAAATTTTAAAAAATACATTAGTATTTATTACAGTCATTGTATCACATCCAACGGCTCAATGCCTGAAATCCAATAACTATCAGAATTATGCCTTAAAAAATTAATTTTTTTGATAACAAAATTTATATAAATAGCATATTGATATTTTTTTATTTTTCATAGTTTGCATGTAATCACCTCTCTTCTCCTTTCCTAATTCTCATATTGCCATATGTACTATTTGTGCTCATAATTTTTTATTTATTTTTTTTTATTTTAATTTAGCAAAGTATCAGAGTTATTTTTGGTGATAAGCTATGATTTTCAGGCACGAGAATTTGAGGCAGAGGTAAAAAAATATATGCTGTCAAGCCTACTAAAGTCAATGTATACATTGAGTTGAAATATTTTATTAATATTTAATAACTTTTAGATAAAAAATAAATTAATGATAATAAGTAAAAAATTAGAAAAATACTACTCTCCTTCTATTTTTAATCTAGTCTCCTAGAATAAAAAAAACATAAATCATAAATATTATTAAAATGAATTATACTTAGACATAGATAATGATGATAACTCGACCAAATTATATAAACCCAAAACTAGGTTTTCTCTCAAACTCTATATCCATATACCTCAAACATATAAAAATATGTGAACATCTGTAGTATGCATATACTTTAACATAATTAATAAAATAAAGTTTTAGGGATTTCAAAAAAGATTTGACATAATATATACATGTATGTATGTATGTATGTATGTATGTATGTATGTATGTATGTAGGAATAACGACATTGGCCACCTTAAGTGATATGCTAATCAATGCACTAAAATACATAGTATATTGAATCCAAGGAAAATTTAAATTAGTGGTTGGGTCTTTGATTTTTGAAGTTAGTTTAACTTCATGTTTATTGACCCCTCTTTATTTACTACAATAACTAGGAAGAAAAGACATGGAATTCTTAGGTTAATTTATAGAAATGATATAATAAAATATTTTAAATTAAAAAAATAATTAATAATTAACAAACTTGAGAAATACATTGGAGTAGTCTTTGTGCAACAACCCATACCAAATAATATAAGTTTTTCGTACGTTTGACCAACAATTAATATTTGGAGCCAAGTTGACATTTTCAAGGATGAATAATTTTGGGTTGACTAGGACACTATTTCATAGGCCTCATCGATATGAGTTCATTTACGGGTTGAACATCAAAATCCAACGTATGGTTAAAAAGTTATAGCCATAGGAAATTCAAACAGTAATATTTTATTAGTGTCCATGATTATCCTCAGTTTTTATCTGAAAATGATCATAGGCTCTATATAAACCTAGTTTTATGTGCCAAATAGAACCCTAGCTCCAAAACACTCATTTTCACCTCGAAAACCCTAGAAAAATTCTTCAAGACGCATTGATCCCAAACTATGCTGTTTCAACCCATTTTCAGGTCAATTAGGTTTTAGCTAGATTTTGATATTTTTTGACCATTCCAGGCTGACCCATAACTCTCTTCCCCTATTTTTGGACCCTCTGAATTCATTTTCGTGGTCCTTTTCTATAGATTTCTTACCATTTGAAAGATATGACGAAAACAAGTTTGGACGATGGTTGGATCAAGTTTCCTGGCCACCAAAGCAACTTTTAGACCATGGTAATGGTACTACTGTGTTTTTTGTCTCTTAGGCTTTCTGTTGATATAAATTTTAATAATTCTAAATATCATTTGGTTAGTTTACCATTTTTGAGTCATTTAGGGTAATTATCGAAAGGATTTGGACTAAAATTGGATAACAAATAGTCAAATTAGGTAAAATTGAAGTTGGATCAGTGAAATTGGACATTTTTATGATTTATTGGAAAATTTAATTTTTAAAAATTAGTTTCTAGATGAAAACCCCTAATTTTAAGTACCGAGTATATATGACACATTATATAATTGGACCTGTCGGAGTCCAATTTTGATAATTTCATAGTTCAAAAAATTATTACAAGATAGTTGGGGCATCTCTATGTATTTCGTTTAGTTATTTGAGTCTAAATAATATTTTTATTATATTACAGACACTCACACTAAGCCTAGAGATGGTCCTGGAGGGGAGCATGACCGAGCATATATAGTCTGTGAGTAGTTTATAAATTTTAAATATTTTGGTACATGGATTGAGGTTTTAAAGTACTTAAAAATTTATTGATTTAAGAAATGAATTTTGAGATTTTTTAATGATTTTAAACATGTTAAATATTTTTAAAGTTTTAGGTGCTTAAATATTGGTCATGGTGAATATTTTCATTATGGTATTTCTCAATTTTGGCATGAATTGATGAATTGAAATTCATCAATATATTTGATTGAGTTGTTGAAATTATATTTATAAATTCTTAATTTATAATATAGTATCGTTATAAAAGTTTATGAGTAAGGATACTCTAGAGTTGTTATAAATTAATGTACCATATAGTAACAAAGGTTCGATTCAGTATTTATATAATAATGCACTGGGTTTTTCATGGTGTCGTGAAGTTGGTTTCATCCAACAATTATATATTATTTCTAAGGTGTCGTGAGGTTGATTTCATCGATTGGTTATATATTATTTCTACATCATCGTGATGTTGGTTTCATCCAATAAATATATATTATTTCCACATTCATGAGGTTAGGTTTACCTGATGGTTTATTATTATTATTATTATTATTATTATTATTATTATTATCATGACACATTTTGATGTTTAGGGTCATGAGGTGGGGTATCCCATGGTTTATGATGAGTGCATGATATGATACATTATTGGTTTCTGAGTAAGCTATAACCATTCAAAATTTATGGTTATTGTATTTTAATGATTATTTTATTCTCAATTTTTATGTTATGAATAATATTTGGTTATAATTTTTTTAATAATAATTTCGGTAAAATTTTTGAGCATGATTTTCATATTGTTGATTTTGCTATGAATTTGGGTTTTATGAAATGATTTTAAAAGAGGAACATTGCAAAAGAGTGGATGTTAGGTCTTGGGAGAAGAAATTTTAAAAATAAAAAGATTAATTCTTTCTTATAATTTATGCTACTCAGTGAGATTTATTATCTCATATTTTATTGATTTAAATATGTTCCCTAGATTCAGGAAGTTCATAGAGACCAATCTCATGCCAGCTTCCATATCACTCTTTTTATGATAGTTGTAGTATTTTATCTTATCTATTTATTTTTATTTTTTGGACTTGTTTATTTCCATTTATACTCCTAAATTCGCACACTTTTAGAATGCTCTGATCTTAGTATTAAACTCATATGAGTCTTTATTATGTGTGTTTGTGGTTATGACCTACAGTAAGATAGGTTAGTTGTGGATTTGATCTGTTGTGGTCTTTTTTTATGCATGTGTTTACTTTCTTTTTAAAATTGTGGTTCAATTGGATATTCCCTATGAATTGTACAGTGGGACTTCACTAGGCGGGACCACACGGGGAATCCTGGGAGGATATTTGGGTCGAGTCCTATCACTTTGTGCTTTCGAACATCTAGACAAGTCATGATAACTTTGCATTCATGTGCATCACCACCCACTTTGTTGATTCTAAGTGAAAATTAAATAAAAAAAATTAGATTTCATGATATCCCCCAACCTCATGATAGCCTGCCATATATGAGTAGTTGACGAGAAACTTCAGGGATTATAATATTCAAAATATATTTTATAGTATTTAATATGATAACATTTCAAATAATAGTATTATGATTAATATGTTTGTGAGAACTATTAGATATAGGCCCATAGGTAATATTTTCACATTAGATGTATTTGTCACATAGTTAACTTAATAGTAAAAGTAGAAATAAAAATTATTTTTATCATATAAAAAAATAAAAAATTTACTAAAATATTTTAAGATACATAGTAGATAAGAGTTCTACACTATGTTCGTCAATAAGCCTAAAGAAAAAAAATCTAAATGGATATCAGACATTATAGAACTTATACATGATATTAGATTCAAGTATTGACTATGAACAAGTGATATTTGACTATCAATATTAAAAATGATTAACCTAATATTGATGATTTAGACTAGAAGACATTTCTTTTTTGAAAAAATTGAAGATTTTTTATAATATGATAAACACATACTTGTTTGTGTACACTCATACCACAAGTATTATATCTAGGTATATATGTAATATTAGTAATATGTTTAGCAAGTATAAAGGTTATTATGATTTAAATATCATACCTATCGAGATAGAAACTAAGTATTTAAAATATTGGTCCTCTATACTTTCTCTTTATTACTTGAATGCTTGTATCGATCCTAGGGTTAAGGTAAAGTGATAGAAAATATATTAAAATATATTTCCACCTGCATGAACCAAGAAGAACTAGATGATATAATTTATAAATAATTAGATAACATATTTAAATATGACGATACTAGGTATGATAGTTTTAGTGAGCCTATGAGTATGAACATGGACACCATATTCAAACATAATAACCGTGTCATTAAGTTATTATGTTTAGGATTATTATTATGGAAACCTAGTTTTAAGGAGAAAATGATATAGGTGGTTCATTGTTGCGACCTTATTATGATGCTTAATTTTTAAGATTAGGTGATGTTCCAAAAGCTCATTGGGCAAGAGTCTATCATCCAATAATTTTCACAAGTGTATGGGTCATATACGTTGTAAAGTAAACTTTCATCTATATATCAATCTCATATGAAGGATAAAACTAGTTTTCTAGCAAGACTCTTAGATTCTAGGGTTGGTCATTTTATTATGCATAATGGTTTATCTAAATAATCTAGTTGTTATTGTGCTTGGTTATATAATTAATATTAGATTATTATGAAAATATCCTAGTACCCCACTAGCATATAAAGTGGTTATCATCTATTAGGCTCTCCCCAATAATGGTCCCCTTGTAGTTATCTCATTAGTACTTTACTTCTATAACAAGAAATCATTCATGATCAAGAGTCATCTATAAGTCTATATCTTTTAGGAAACTCATCAACTTTCCTTGATGGTCACTTATATTCTCAAACCTCATGTTTCATATGGATGTGTACTAATGTGGCATTAAAAGTATTTATATTTTCAGCTTTGAAAACATTATACTTATGAAAATTAACATAAGCTTTTTCTCAAATGTCATTGGTATGTATCATATGAGAGAAAGTACATTGTATGACTCTCGCCATGTTATGAGTCATCTCCACTCATGTGTGTCTCATGGCTTACACATCACTGTCTATGACGATTATACATGACTCCCATAGTAAAGGTAAAATCCTTATAAAAATATTCTATAAAACCTTCATATCAATTGAGGATAAATTTATCTAAGATATGCATAATGAATTGGCCTATAAACGTATTCATGCTTTCGACTTTGTAACCATCATACTCATATAATTAAACTTGCCTCATTATCAGGTTTTAACTTATAAGTTTGTCTTATGCATCACTATTTATAAGAGTTGTCACTTATTTCCTATATTTATGCATGAGTAACCTTCATGACTTACCTATCACTATCTACCATGAAAACATATACAAAACTACAAATAGTAAAATCCTAATTTTAGTTCTAAATAACCATCATATTTATTAGTAACCAAACTGCAACACAAACCAAACATAAAATTCATTAATTATATATCTTCTACATGAATAAAATAAACCAACCCTAGACCTCAATTTAGCTTGATATTAGAAAAGAATTCACATGATATAATTCAAAATATATCTTATGGAATTTTGGATTCCTAATGATAGCTCTCGAGAGTATTTAGAAATCAAAACTCTAAACTTATAATTCTTATTCATGCACCTTAGATCTACCACTAGATGGGAGTCAAAATTCGTGCTCCCTCCTTAGGATTTATGCTTGTGCCTTGCATCATCTTTTTGCTGGTGGATCTTCCTTATGGTTGGGCGAATTTTGCATTAAATCCCTATGTTTTCTGCCTCTTTGCTCATGTCCTCACTCTACTCATATTTGGTTATAAGTCCCACTTTTAAACTTGAATGGATGTGTGCATTTTTTAAGTGGGAAGTCACAGTGCTTGGGAAGGGCTATAACTTTAGCTTTGCCTTTCTATAACTCAAACTCATAGCACTGGGGAATGACTATGGCTTTCATCTCTTTTTTGTTTAGATTACCATGGTGTTGAGAATAAACATGTATTTCTCCTATGTAACAAAAAGTAGCAACATTGAGAATTAGTGTAGCTCATGTATTTCTCCTCTGTAATATGAAGTCATAGTGCTGGTTAGATAGTATGATGGCCAATTTTATTTATTAGATAGTATCCTAAAAGTTTTTTGGAAAGATTATCTAATCAATAAAAATTCACACACACACACACACACACACACACACACACACACACACACACACACACACACACACACACATATATATATATATATATATATATATATATGTATGTATGATTAAAATAAGTAGTAAAGATGACTTTCATCCAAATATCAATCCCAAGGGGAATGTTTCAATAGTTTGGTCAATTAATTATGAGACAACATACTTCTAATAACATAGAAATTTATGGATTTTGTATGAATCTAAGATTCAAGGGTTTGCCCATTTAATTTATGTGATACATAATTATATAATTTGAATCATATTGGATTTAGATAAAGAACAAAATTTGAGTTTTTATGCAACGACTCTTTGCTTCAATGGCATAAAAAATAATTATCACCATTGAGCCCATTGTTTGATATTTATTTTATCAAATATTCTTGTATATTTTAGTAGTTGATAATGATGTGTATATATGGGATGGAACTAATATGTATTGATTTCATGAATTTTGATATTTTGAAAAGCTTTGATAAATAATCATGGAATTAATGAGTTTTAAAAGTGTTTAGTAGAGGAGGTAAACTAGTAAGTCTTACATAGTTTCGATATATATTCTTGATTGAATCTCTACCCAATTAGTTGGAGATAATTCTTGTATATCATGAACTTACTAATTCATCAGCATAATCTTTCTACTATGTAGTATATTTTTAATGACTATGATATTATCATTAAGTCATAATCATACTTAGCTCAAAAAATTTAAATGGATGTCACATTAATTTTCAATCATGGTAATCAAGTATTTTATTGGTGCTCAAGGTGGTCGCCAATTTCACAATGTCATAACTTTATTTTTATATGGCTCGACAATCTCAATTTAAATTGTTATAGTTTTTACATAATTGTAACTTTTGAGCTATATAAATTATAAAGCCATAAATACTCATACCAAATCCATTACAATTATTTAAAGCTATGAATTTTGGGACATTATATGTCATATTGGATATTAATAAAGTTAGACTGATTCTAAGGCAGCGACTCTTATCCTTAAAGGAATGCACAACCATGATTTATATGTGCAAGCTAAGTACTAATGTCATGATATCATATAAGTATCATGGTAATATATTATATGAAAGAAGTAAAGACAAGTATTGCTGATACTTAAGATGTATAAATGGTTACTTTTATGTTGTGGCTAGTTCCTAGTGGCACGGTCACAACTAATACAAGAAAGGCCATTTTCCAATTCCATGGCCTTTATATAGTACCATGGATATATAATAATATGAGAAACTATCTCCACTCCACAACCACTTCATAGTGCCACTTCACTGTACCATGGATATATATGCATTACCTAGTGGTACGGCAAGGCATGATGACACAACCATTTCATAGTGTCGTGAGTTTGTGTTACAAAGAGATTAGGGTCACATGATGGCCGTTGGTAATACTATGGCTTTGTATTACAAAAATATCAAGATATTAAATAGAGTCGTGGCTATTTTCTGGAGTCACAATCTCAAGATGAAGAGATGAAGGCTAAAGTTACAATTATCTTTTGAAAGTCATGACTTCCTACTTAGAGTAATGCATGGTGCCCAAGTATAAAAGTGAATATATATAATTTACATAAAACTCTCATTTCTTCTCTTTCTCTCTCATGCAACAAGCAAAACCATGGTAACTATAAACCCTAGTAGAAAATTTCACACTAACTAGGAATTTTACTAACAAATAAGGGATGCATGACATATGTCAATCCCTATAATTGGGGGTGCATGGCTTTCAAATTTCTTTTCTATAGGGATAGATTCAAGAATTTTTATCAAACTAGTATAGTATAGGGTTTGTGTAATTTAAATTATATGATGTAATTGTTTTTGATTATGAATGTATTAATGGTTTGATTTATTTTATGTATGGATGCTGATAAATGATAACTAAATAAAACTTGAATTAGGGTTTTGAATATTAGTGAGTTTGTATGAGGTTGCCATAGTGGATGGTGATAGATAAAACATGAGATTTACTCATGCATATGATAGGAAAAAACTAAAAAGTGACAACCCTTCTGATTGTGATGCATGATATAAAGCTATTCACCGAATTTTTAAATTTGGGTATAATAATTATTATGAGTATGGTGCTTACAAAGCCAAAAGTATAAATACTTTTATTTTTATGAATATTATACATATCTTAAAGGAATTGATTATCAATTATGATGGATATTATATAGAACATCCTCTTAGAGGTTCATCTTTAGTGTGAGAATAACATCATTATCGAGGAGTATGATGACAAACAATTCTTAAGACATATACTAGTATATTATGACTCACGAGGTGGTGACAACCTTTGTGAGTTACTTTTATTCATATGGATCATATTAGTGAAATTCAAGGGAAACGTATGTTAATTATGTGAGTATGACATTTATAAAGCCAAAAATATAATTGCTTATAAACTATATCAATCATTGGTCTTATGATAATATAGGTCAGATAATAAGCATGTGTATATGAATAACCATCAAAAGCAATTGACAAAGTTTCATAACAGTTATGTTATTTTGAATGAATCTTATGCAAAGATGAATTATTGCTTTGGTAGTGATGTACTAAGAGAACAACTATAAGGGGATCACCATTGGGAATGAATCAATGGTAAAAACTACCTTGTATGCTATTAAGATAAGAGATCATTGCATAATATCTCAACCTTCATTCTGTTTCTAACATAATATATTATACATATGAGCAATTTAATGATATCACATAGATTAAATGAATGAATCATGGACTTAAGATTGTTTATAAATTTAAGTATCCATTTTATTGAAAATGAGTTGTGCCATTTTGAATAACTTAAACTATTGATATAATTCATATGGAATTGATATCTAGATGAAAGTACATTATACTACTTGTATGACCCATGTACTTGCAAATCTTTGTTGATGAGAAACTCTTATTAAAGTGAATTTGAGATATTACCTAATCAATTAAATTAGGTGAAGTAATAAATTTATAATACCCATCCCAATGATGATCTCCTCGTAGATATCTCCTCAATACTTTAACATCGAAACAACAAATCATCTCTACTTTAGAGTCATTCCCAAGCCTATTTCTTTAAGATAACTCACTAATTATCCTTGATAGTTACTTCACATATATATTCTTATTATCCTATCTCACATATCATAAAATCTAAGAATTAATACAGTTTATAAGTATTTGTACTTTCAACTTCGTAAGTGCCATATTTCCATAATTTAAATATACTCGTTTCTCAAGTTTTATAAGTAGAAATCAAAGGAGTTAAAACAACTCAAAGGGATATCATCACCTTGTGAGTCAATATACTAATGCATCTTCGATGGATTACCTATCACTATCATCCTTGGGTAATAATGTGACTCTCATATTAAAGGTGAACCTCTTAGGAGAATGTTCTATAAAACAACTACCTCATTCAGAATTAGTTCTTCTATGACGTGTACAATGGATTAACATATAAAATCATTCATACTTTTAGCTTCATGAGCACTATACATGCAATGATTAACATACTCAAAATTTGAGTTAATGTATAAGGTTTTTGCCTACATCATTGTCAAAATAGCTATTACTTTCTTTTCATCATATGCACGAGTGAGCCTCATGATTTACCTATTAATATCCACTATATCAACTCACACAAACTCACTAATAATTAAATCCCTAATTCAAGTACTTTTAATTACCACATCTATCAATTTATATTCTACTACATAATTCAAATATAAATATAATTGTCAAAACTATTTATATATCACAAACAAAATTACACAAATCATAGGATATTTATTATTTTTATTTATTTTCTTGAATCTACCATGGGGAGAAGGGGTTTGAGAGTCACACCCCCCAACTTTATGATTTAACTTATATCATATATCCATTGTTTGCTTGTGGAGCCCCTAGAAAGTGTGAAAATTGCTCCTAGGGTTTATTTGATGTGCTTTGACTTCTACTTGGTACATGGAAAGAAGAAGATCTTCTATGTTTCTTATGAATCTTTTATCTTTCCTCTTTTATCCTCTAATATTTCTACATTTTTCAAGTTGAAATTCATGGCTTTTGAAAGATATTATAACTTTGAAATTCATATTTTAAGCTCAAAGTCACGACTCTAGAAAGTAGGCATGACTCTATAATGTATTCCAATCTTTCTTTTATACAATGTCATGACACTTGGAAATATCTGTGACTTGGGACTAATCTCTTTGTAACACAAAATTGTGGTACTAGAATGATAATGACTTTGGCATTGATTTCTCACTTGTCATATGGCCATGACACTATGAATGACTTCTGATGTGTATCATATTATTGTGATATGAAGAATGGGTGTGGCTTTGGTGTTAGTCTCTCTTAATTATCATATAACCATGATGCTAGAAACAACCTTGACATTGGAAAATAAATATCATGTGCATCATATTGTCATGATGTTGGGAATGATCATGACACAAAAAGGTCTCTATTGCGCATTAAATGACCTTGGATCTAGGATTAGCCACAATGCTAGCCTTGACCTTTCTAATTTATCACATGTCCATGACACTACAATAAGGCTATGACACTGGTAATTAGCCCAAACATAAAAATCATAAATTTTCCTTCTCTTAAGAATTAAAGTTGAAGCCTTGGTGGATGACCATACATAAGCAAATGTCCTTTGTAACATATTTTGTCAAAAAAATAAATAGTGCTAGATAATATCCATGGCTTTGGCCTAAATAATTTTGGCATTATAACTTATTGTAGCTCAAAATTAATAGTTTTGTGAAAAGACTATAGCTCTAGATTGAGACTACTAAGACTTATTAAAAATAAAGTCACAGCGATAAGAAATAGTCACAACTTTTAGTATCAGTAAGATACTTGGTTATAATAATATAAAATTAATATAGTATCTATTTAATTGTTATGAAATAAGTAATGCTATGACTATAGGAAATATCACAACCATAGAGAATATATAGTACAGTTGAAGAATTATGATAAATAGGTGATAGAGTCATGACATACAGATTTTTTTTTACTAATTAGGTAAAGTTTGGGTATGAGCCAAAAATAGATACCAAAACTACTTGATGATTCATAATCTACCAAGTAGCCAAAAGCTTCCAAAAACCAATCGATTTTTTAATTATTCATCAAAATCTATCAAAACTCCAAGATCAATAAAATCAATCCAATTATATCATATTTCCATACTTATACATTATCTATTAGCACTAAAATATTCATGAATATTCAATAAATTGAGCACTAAAATACTCAACAATATTTAGAATTTAGTATATTTATCCTATGTAACATGATGTCATGACATTGATAATTATCATAGTTCATTCATGTCTTTTCTATAATATGAAGTCGTGGTGCTATGAATTATCATGATTTATATATTTCTCCTCTATAATATAAAGTTATGGAACTATGAATTATCATGATTTATGCATTTATACCTTGTAACCCAAAATTCAGGTACTGAGAATGACTATGACTTTGGTCTTTTCTCTAAAGAAAAATTTGTCTCGAAATTACTATGGCTCTATTAAATGCTATCTGGAACTCTTTATAGGCCAAAAGTTGTGTGCCTAGAATAAGCAATAACTTTTTCCTTAGTATGTGTGGGTCTGTAATAAGAAAGTCACAACACTAAACGATGGCTTAACTTTTAGCACTAGTAGGGTATTTGGTTTATATGACATAAATTTAATATAATAGGTATAAAATATTACCAAGCTAGTGTGGCTACAACATAAAGAAAGTTTTATATCTAAAAAGAATATGATGCATAGTGAAATAATTATGTCAAAGAGATAGTAGAATTATGAGGTATAAAAATTATCATAACTATTTGTGTAAAGTTTTTACCAAGAATAAATATCAAAACTACTCTATAAGTTCATGGAGGTATAACAAAGTCAAAACATAAGAAATATAATGAATTTACATGACTTTTTTCTCCCCTCTTATTGAACATGTCCATCAAGTTTTATATTTCACACAAAAACTAACAACTTTTACCACAATTCATCATAATCTATGAAAACTACAATTTTAATGAAATAATCCTTTTTAAAGCCAATTTTCATGCAAATACTATATGCATAATTATGAAAATAACTAATATTATTCAGTATCTAATATACCAAACACCTATCAAATATGATTGAGATATCTTAGTTCTTAGATATTGATTACTACCTTCATCCTGTCACATGATAATCATAAAGTTAGATATTGATATATCATGTTGGTGAAAAGAATATGAATCCATCTACCCATGCTATATAAGGTGACATATGATCTATTGACCATTTTAGTGTGTAGCATAATATTAGAGTCTACTTTTTCTATGGTTATGATTATTATTTCAAATAGAAAATCAAAATTGTGACTAGATATTATTGAAGCACTATTATGTTTAAATGACTAAAAGGATTCATAGATGGGTCATCAAGATCAAGTAAAAGAACTAATAGTGTATGATGTCTCATATGACATCAAGGATATCAAGACTACCACCATAACTTAAGTTTTAAATGTTATGATCTAAACCATACAAATAGAGGCTGATCTTTGATATTAGAGGATTGACATGCATATTATTGTTGTTGACTACTATTCATTATCATTGTCAAGATGTGCTATTATAATTTTTCAATTTATTATTATTTTTGATATCATGTTGTAACCAATATAGTGAAATAGATCTATTTTTTTTTTGGTCTATAAATTCTATTCAATTTCATTTATAGTGATGCATTGATGTAATTTATTTTTAAAATTTAAAATTTTTAAAATTAAAAATTTATTTTAAAGATAAACTTTGTTTGACAATGTCGGTTTCCATGACCCCATGCCTAACGTGTAGTGGTTACTAGCTATAAAAGTTTAATTGCAGCAAGTAGCACTTGCACTGGGTGTGCTATAGTAGTCACTAGATTGGACCAATTGACTAATATGCCAGCTAGCCTGGCTACTACAATCTAGTGGTAGTGGACACTACTGTACTCACTAAAAAATGGCCACAAGATGACTAGCTTGTGTCGCTACTGACTTGACATGATAGTGACACAAGCTAGTCACGTAGGGTATTCAAGCCTTGCCGTGACAATCCAACACACCCATTCGAGGAAGGTAGACATTTATGTCATGTTAGAGGTGTCAAGCAGGCAGAGTGGCTTGGGTATGGCATGAGGCATGACATGAAGCATGGGCTAATTGAATCATGCCTAGCCCCGCATGACATGGTCCAAAACCATGTATGGACTTAGGTTGTGCCGGCCTGAGGCATGGCTCATGTCGTGCTAGGCTAAAGGCTACCATGCATAGTGCTAGTCTAGATATGACCTACATGCCTGGCTCATTGGCACGGTCCACCTGCATGGTAACCGTGACCTAGGATAGTGGACTTGGAAGTGAGCACGGTCCACTTAGCCCATGCCTACCCCTCTCGGACTCATTTTTAATACTTACATGAATGAATAATTGGAAAGATTTAAGATTGGGTATCTAGGATTAAACTGGACTGATAGTGCAAGAGTTACTGGTAGATGATGACTCATGGGACTTGGAGGATATTGAGGGCACTGCTAGTAATACTATCATACACTTACATGATAATGATGACGATGATGATAATGAATTACATATAGACACTGATTGACATTGATATTGATGATCATATTTTTTGATTTTGTACTTATTTATAATTTTTATGTTATCATTTGTTTTCATTTCATATGATATGATAAAATTGTGATTTATGATTATATTTTTTTTTCATTAAATTTGTTGTTTTGGTTTATCCCTTTTTTATTTGAATGATGTATCTTTTTTTTTGAAATTTGAAATAAAATATTTATTTTAGTTTTTATTTTCAATGCACTACACATACAAATTACAATCATATATTATAATATTTATGTAATTCATTATTGTGGTGGCTAGCATGATGGTTGGTGGTGGTGGACGGTGTCTATGGTGTTGTGCCACTACTCAAAAAACCGATATGACCCACATGACCCTAAATAACCCAGTATTATAGGCATGATTTTTCTATGACTTGTGTAGGTCGTGCCATGCTTGGATTGGCAAAATACTATGCCATACTGGGCATAGCATGAATTTATTTATTGGGTCATGAACATGTCCAACACAGCATGGTGGCACGACTGAGCCACCAAAAAATGGGAAATGGCAACATGATATGACCCGTTTTACACCTCTATGCTATGTAGGTCTAACTTCCCATGATGTCGTGCTAACACTATAAGGCTTCAGTACCCAATTTGGGCCTTGTACAACATTGCATGCATGGTGACCCAACTAGGTCACCAAAATTCAGGTTGTGCATAACCTGATTGCCACCACTTTTCAAGAGAACCTTCTTTAGATTCTTATTCTCCATTCTTGTCAGTTTCTAACAAACTAGGGACAATTAAATCTTAAAAAACATAGTGCTCACTCAACGCAATCTCATTTGGAGCTAACCAATGCATTACACTAATCACACTGAGTGTGAGATTAGCTAACACAAGACCATGATTATTTCAAGAGAGTAGGAGATGATGCCTCCATGCATAATTTGATTTAATATATAGACTTTTTAGCTTATACTAGACTACTCTCTTTGTCCATAATATCAGGAAGTCTCATTTGGCCTTATCTACATAATATCAATAAAGGTCATAGGAAAGGGTAGGCAAAAAATGCATTGATACTCAAATAACATGAACATGCACATAAAAAAAACATGCATCGCCTCCCTAATTAAATTTCAATACATTTTGTTCTTAAACTAGACATTTTTCCTATATCAAGACTAGTCGATAAGATTCTCATGTCTAGCTAAAAGAAAATTGAGGCATTGTAACAAATGATAGGCCACACTAGATATTAGCCTTTGGGCAGTCCATGAGTGTTAACTGGTTGCCTTTTCCCTACTAAGTATATTATTATTTGTCTGCTATGCTCACTAGGGCATATGTTTTTATACTTGCCCTACTTGTTACGTCTCCTAGGATTTAAACTCATTGCATCTAATCTAAATAGTTTTATTTCCTAGTACTTGAGTATCTTTGAACTACTTGGCTCAATTGGTGCTCAGGTGCTAGGATTTGGAACTATATAGATTAAAGGTCTCGAGTTCAATTCATAGGATATGCAAAATGTAGAGTATATATAAAACCAAATTCAACTAGTACTCGAGTACTAGTTTTTAGAATTATATAGATTAGAGGCATTGAGTTCAAATTCTAAGAGCTATGACATGTGAGGCATGCGTAAAATCATACACCCTAATGGGAAAAGCATATAATATTGATATGCTCGATGGGGGCCAAGCAACTAGTTAACACTCATGAGGCTGCATGAGAATTGAGATTGAGTGGTTCTCATGTTTGTTACATATAGTGGGATCCACTTAACCTTAGTCCTTGAGTAGTCCCTGAGTGTTAACCAATTGCCCGATCCCCCTATTGGGTATATCAATATTGTCTGCTTTTCCCATCAGGACACATGATTTTAAACATGCCACACATATTACATTTCATAGGATTTGAACTCGAGACCTCCACATGTGTTACATTAAGTCTTGCATCCCTTACTTAAGTGTGGAGCTCCTAGAGAGGGTTAAATTCACTCATAGGGTTTGATAGCTATATCATGAATTTGCTTGTTACATGGTGGGAGAGGAAAAAAATATGAGCTTTTTTCAAATTTTTTGATCTTCCACCTATATACTCTAGTGATCCTACATTGCTCTAAGTAGGAAGTCATGACTTACAAAAACACTCACAACTCTAGCCTTCATCTCTTAAGCATGAGGTCGTGACTTTAGAAAATAATTGTGACACTAGAATCCTTTTCAATATTTCTATAATATAAAATCATGGCATGGGAAATGACCATGAATTAGGCCTAATATCTTTATAACACAAAGTCGTGACACCATGAAGTAGCTATGCCTTTGTGTGCTTGCCTTCTTATTCTTCATAAGGGGTCATGGTGATCGGAATGGTCATAACATGGTGAAGGGTATCTTATATTATTATATGGCCATGGCATTGTGGCATTGACATTGGTCTTTCTTGATCATTATATGACAATGACACTAAGAAATAGCTATGAAACTAAGATTGTTTCTCTTGTGTATCATGTGGCCACAATGCTAGGTGTTAGAATTTCTTATATCTTGATAGTGATTATGCGAAACTATTGGATTGCGCAGAAATATAAATAATGCACCCCATAATAATCAACCACTAGTTTTAACATCTTTCTCTTAGTGCTACATGACCAATCTTTCAACATATAAGTACCTGCACCTTTAAATAAAATAGAGAAACAAGAAAACAAATGGTAAAATAAATCTTGAATAAGAAGAGATCATATACTACACTAGGATATAGCCATGGTACAAAAGTTTTCTTTCATATGTCTCCAATATTCGTGATGCTTTGAGTGGTCACAATACCAGTCTTCACTTCTCTGATATATCATGTCGCCATGACACTGTAAGGATGCCATGACACTAGTCTTCACTTCTTTCATATATTATTTCAGCATGGTACTACAAGGATGCCACATTACTAGCAATTAGGCCTTACATAAAATTCAAGGTTTTACCTTCTTTTTAAAACAAGAGTTGCTACCTTAGGGAATGACCTTACTTACGTAATATTCTCTATAATATTTAGTATCCTAAAAGTCATGGCACTGAGTATCAATTGAGCTAGGTTGCCCGGCCTAGTTGACGCCTCTAAATTAGGTCGCGTTTCAGCCAAGAATAGATATCAAAACTATGCAAGACTTCATATTCTACCCACTCAGCCAAACACCTCAAAAACTTATCGATTATATGACTATTTATTAAAAATCACTAAAACTCTAAAGTCATAAAATGTATCAATAATTTTTCTATTTCCATGTCTACACATCAACATAAATCATCAGAATACATCTAAATATTTGGTAGTTTAAATACCAAAAAATCATATTATCCTACAAACTCAGACATTATTTCTTTTGTTATAAAAAAATGGGTAATATAAAATGGAAATCATCTGTTACCAATCAAGTTCTTTGATAATTTCAATTTCTTCATATGATATGCTTTGTTTCTATATACCATGAAGTGTTTATCACTTTTGGATCTGAACTTTAAATTAATCTAGAAATAGTTTTCTTTCCATTCCTCTTCTTTATCATCTCTCTAGATGTTAATGAAGATGCCAAATTTATAAAACTCGAGGACTTCTAATTTTATCATTTATGATATTTTTTGAACACTATTTTTTCACCATTCAGATAATCTTATTCTTTTCCTAGTTTCTAAACCATTAATCAGAGACATTATGCCCATTGGAAGAGAGCTATTATGTTCACTCATTATATAAAAAAAATTAATTTGTAGATAGTTTGATTCCTAAACAATAAAGTTCTTTTCAAAATCTTCATAGCCTTTGGATTATAAAGAATAATATGATTAATTCATGGATTCTAAATTATATTTTAATAGATATATCAAAAAATATAATCTTCATTGAGTATGTCCATAAAATATGGTTTTATCTCAAGGAGTGATTTGAACAAAGGAAAGATCTTAGAATTTTTTAGTTACATAGAAATATGATGAACCATATTCAAAATTATAACCATTTTAGTGCCTATTTACTAAGCTCAAACCCATATGAGGAGAGTTGAATAACTAGAGACCCAATTGTTCTAGTGATGAGTGTTACAATTTTGTCATGCTGCCTAATTTTATTGGTTATGTAATATTCTAAAAGATTATTAACAAGTATATCTCATCAACAAGATCCATAAGTACATGGGTAATACAAGTAATAAAGTAGATTTTCATCCATATATCGATCACATAGAAAATTTATCAGTTTATTAATTCAATTATAAGACAAATCATTTTTAGTAAAATAGATATTCAAATTGTTAGATAATCTTAGGCCTATGGTTTATTCATTTAATATATGTGAAAATATTTAAGTTGCTCATTTTATATTATATTGGCCACAAAATAAAGGCTGAGGTATTATATAATGACTTTTTCCTCTAATGATATATAAGGGAGTTTTCACCATTAAGGATGTTCTATGGTAGTCTTCTCATAGTTGTTCCCTCAGTATATTATCACCGAGACAATATCCTTCCATGCTTGAGATTCATTCATAATTCCATACCTTTTAGGAAACTTCTTTAACTTCTTATGAATATTGTTTTATGTGCATACTCATATTCTTTAGCCTCAATTATTATAAAGTCTAAAGATTGACATGATTTGTAAGTATTTGTACATTTGACTTCATAAGCAACATACTCACATAATTAATATATACTTACCTCAAATTTTATCAGTGAAAACCATACTAGTAAAATTAAATCACAAAAGTTGTCACCACCTCATGAATCACAATATACTTATGTATGTCCTGAGGATCACTTATCACCGTCTTCTTCAATAATGATGCAATTCATATACTGAAGGTGAACCCCTTGAAAGAATATTATATATAATACCTATCTAAATCAAAAACCAATTCTTTTAAGATGTGTACAATAGATTTACATGTAAAAGGGTTCTCACTTTTTTCTTTGTAAGTACCATATTCATGATGATTAACATACCTAAATTTTAGGTTTCTATGTATATGTTATCTTGTGTATTATAAATAAAATGACTATTACTTTTTTTATTGTATACACAAGTGAGCATCATGATTTATCTATCATTATCCACCATGACAATCTCACACAAACCTACTAATAGTTGAAACTCTAGTTCAAGTTATATTTTATCACTATTTATCAATTGTCACAACAAAAAATAAATCAAACATATTCATTTTTTTATTAAAAATCAAAGTCACATCACATATCTCATTTTATATAAACCCTAGACTCATGCTATTTGGGTATAAATTTTCAAATCCAACCTAGAGAATGTGAGTTTGAAAGCTGCACTTCCTAACTCTATGGATTAATATTAATCTTATGTCTCTTTCTTTCGTATGGAACACCTAAAGAGTACAAAACTCACCCCTAGGATTTGGTAGTTATTGTAGCTTTGCTTATCATGTGAGAGACAAGAAAAAGAAGAAGACAAATGATAGATATCCTAAAATTTTTTTATCTTCCATATTTATACTCAGAAGACCTTGAATTACTCTAAGAATGAAGTCACATATTTTTAGAACAAGGTTGCAACTTTGACCTTCATTTCTTTAGCTTGAGGTTGCAATACTAGAAAATGTCCTCAACTTTAGTTTGCATCTTAACCTTCCTGTAACAAAAAGTTATGGCACTAGAAATAATCTTGCCTTAGGCCTAATTTTTCTATAATACAATGTCATGACACTGCAAAGTTTCCATGACTTTATGCATTTTTTATCTTGCTATTTATAAAGGACCACAATGTTGGGACATGACCATGACATAATGAATAACTTCTTATTTTGTTACATAGCTATGATATTGTGTAGAATCTATGACATGACAATAGTCTTTCTTGAGTTTTATATTATCATGGTATTGAAAAATAGTCATTGCACTAAAAAGATTTTTCATGTGTTGGGCATGGAAGTGCCTACAACATTGGAAAATGGATACATCATACAATTTTCCCTTCAGCTTCATATCTCTCAAGTATCCACAACACTGTGTGTATTCACAATATCGACATTCTCTTCTTTTATATATTATGTTGGCATGATGTTGTGAGGATGATATGACATTGAAAATTAGCTCAAGTGTATAAGTCATGGTTATGTCTTCTTTTAAGGACAATAGTCATGACATTGAAAATGATCATATATGAGTAATATTATCTATAACTTTTAGTATCCAAAAAGTCATAGCTTTGAATGATTTCTATTGGTTTAGCCTAAGTAGTTGTGGCTATATAATTTTCTATAAAAAAAAAGATAAGGCTTGGTAAAAAAGTCACAAATTTGACTTGATACTATCGAGCCATATTAAAGATAAAATCAAAGTATTTGGACTTAGCCGTGACCTTGAGTACTAGTAGGATACTATATAAAATTAATATTACAACCATTTAAATTTTTTGAGATGACTACTACTCCAAGATAATATCATAGTTGCTAAAAATATATTGCACAATGGAATAATTATGCTAACAAGTTGGTAGGGTTGTGGTGTATAGGAATTATCCAGATCAAATAGTTAAAATTTTTGCCAAAAATAGATGTTGAAACTACACGAGACTCAATATTCTACTCACTCTGCTAAACACCTCCAAATATTATTGATTTCAAGACAATTCATCAAAAATCACCTCAATGCCAAGTCGTGAAATCAACACATAATATCTCAATTTCTATATATACACTTCATCATAAACTATCAATATATGTAAGAAGGCTCATAGTTTGAATATCGAATAATGAGTACACTTGTGGAGGTGTTAAATAATTGAATTCACATTATCAAAGAAAGTAAATAATGTCATTCCTCATGGGATTACATAACTCTTATTCTTTAATTCATGGTCAAATTTTTCTTATAGACCCATTACCTCCCATAAATATTCTATTTGTCCTCTTTTTCCAAGAGCATTAAAAAGAGATTGACAGATGTCTCAACCCTCCTAATTCTAACACCTATGGAATAATTGTCAAGAAGAAAATCCAAGGGGATATAATAATATAAAAATTTTCAATTCCAATATTCATAACTTGAGAATTTATAAAGGTCAAAAGAAAGGTAGACAAATATTCACACAATGTCATTACCATAGATACATGGTTGAAAAATAAAATTAAATTGATGGTTTTCCACTAGGATAACGATGTCTAACTATGATAAATTATGGACATCCAACCCTATTGGGTTGCTTTGTTGGTTGGGACGTTGGTGTGCTCTCTCGCAATCAAGAGTTTGAGTCTCACCAGGGTCATTGAAGGCTTTACATGGCCTTTAAATTTAGGGTCTAATGGGAATAGATGGGAAAAGCCTAGAAATCTACAATTATAAAAAAAATGTAAAAATAGACATTCATACATATTCTAAAATTTGAGCCATTGTGAATCAATTTTCTAATTCCATGTCATTTAGAATTCACAAATATGTTGGATCATTGGCTAAATATATATGGGGAGGAAATAATCTTCACTTGAAAAAAAAAGTAATAAAAATAAAGTATAAAGAGTATACACATAGAATGCAAGAGTTGATCCCCAAGCATATAGCAAACCAAGAAATAGTAGTGCTGGGAGCAATGCTTGGAACAATTTCTAGCGCTAGTTCTACCTGATGTTGAATGAGATCCTAATTAAGGACTTGTATAAGGCAATTAACATTTGACCATATAGGCAATGCAAATAGTGGTTCTTGGAGAAAATCAAGAAACAAGGCATATAATAGGCCTCGCCTATTAGAAGCTATGTAAGGTACCAACAATCCAACAATGGGAAGTGCTGCTTGAATTGGAAACAACTAGTGGATTCAATTTTTTTAAATTTTTTTTTATATTTTTAAAATTCTTCTATGAAATCAACTTTATATATCCCACATTCAATCTTCAAAGGTGCTGAATGTAAGATATTCAAAGTGTTTTTTTAATTTTTCCAACTATATACACATAGAATACAATTTCAACTATGTATATATTTTTTAAACAACTAGTGATGCTAAATATAATATTTTTCAATTTTCGTTCTTTATCTTAGTAATTAAAAAAAAAGTTGTCACTTTCTCGATCTTTACTACAATTTTGATCTTCAGAGATTAATGATTGTAGCTGTGACTTTTTATGTATCACAATTTTTTTCAATGATCTAGTAATTATATATAGTTATGATTTTTTTAGGTGTCACCTTTTTTCTTAGAGGTGTTAAGTACGCTGGGTAGCCCTGGCACAACCCGTGGCATGACCCGATTCAATTGTTCCTTGGACGACATGACATGGTTTAGAACCATCCCTTGAAGTGCCTTTGGGCTAGCCCATGACATGACTTGGGTCATGCCGAGCCAATCTTTTTGGCATGGGAGGCTTTGCATGACATGAGTCAGCACTTCTAAAGAGGTGAAAAAAAAACAAATATCTTTAGAAGAGGGAAATATATCTGAAAATTTTGAGATCTCAATAAATTATATGCATAATAGAGAAAGATAAGATTGAAATAAAATTATCATCAATAATATTTTTGATTACCAAATAATCTTAGACATCACAAGAAATAATGAAAATCCATGCTATGAAATATGAAACAATATCAAAATAGAAATGATTGACCAAAATGAAAAGAAACTATACAAATAGTAAACTCATAAATGAAACAAAATATTTTTAGAAATGTAATCCAAAGATATAAAATGTAAATATATTCCAAAGACTTGGTCATGACTATGAGGAAATATATTACAAAGACCTTTAGTTGTTTGGAGTCAATTGCTTATTACTTTCTAATAAGTTTAACAGTCTCTATAGAACTACATATGGATCTCGTGGATGTCATCATAGTTTATCTATATGGATCCATAGATATTCTTATATATATGAAAATCTCTAAAGTATTTAAATTACCTGAAGCAAATAATACAAAGTCTCATAATACGTACTCAATCAAATTACATTGATCTCTATATGGATTGAAGCAATTTGGACACATGTAGTATAATAACCTTAGTAAGTATTGATTAAAAAAAAGGTATGCAAATAAACTATATGTATCCATTCATTTTTACTAAGAAATCATATATTGGATTTGCAATTATTGCTTTACATATCGATGCTCTAGATTTTATTGGGACTCCTAAATAGCTCACAAGTATAATAAAATATTTGAAAAAGAAATTTAAAATGAAAAGATCTTGGGAAAACTAAATTTTATGTTAGTTCATCAATTGACATATACTAAAAAAGATTCAAAACATTTTTATGTGGATAAAGTATACCCTTTAAATTTTTCAATAATTATCCATTCACTTAATGAAAAAACTGACCTATTTCATCCTTATAAAAAGGGTGGAGAATAATTTGGTCCTGAAGTAATTTATCTTAGTATTATTGATCCACTTATGTATGTTACTAACTACACTCATCCAAATAATGTTTTTTTTTGTCAATTTATTAGTCATATATAGTTTTGCTCCAACATAAAAATATTTGAATGATATCAAACATTTTTGTGCTACCTATATGGAATTAATAATGAGAGTTTATTTTACTCAAAGGAATCAAAACAACATTAGCTTGGATATGCTAATACAAGATACATTTCAAACTCACATAAGGACATATCATAAACAAGGTATGTGTGCACATGTAATGGAGTTACTATTTCATGGAAATCCTCTAAGCAAACTATGGTGGCCACATCATTGAATCATTATGAGATGATAATAATTCATGAAGTAAGTCATGGATGCATATGTCTAAGATTGATGATTCAACATATCTAAGAATCATATGGACTCTACTTGATCAAAGACAAATCAATAATATTATTTGAAGATAGTGCTGCATGTATTTTACAAATCAAAAGATGTTATACCAAAGGATATATAACTAATATGCTTCTCCAAAATTCTTTTATACACATGAACTCTATAAGAGTGGTAAAATTGATATTCAACAAATATGAATGAGTGATAATCTAATAGACTTATTCACAAAGTTATTGCCAAGCTCAACATTGAAGAAGCTAATATATACAAATAGAATGTGCCAATTTAAAGATATCAACATGAGGGAGATAATACTTATGATAATATATTAGTGTAATGCACTTTTTTTTCTTTGTCCAAATTTTGACCCGCTCAATTTTACTAGAAAGATTTTTAACTAGGTAGTCCTAACATACTAAGAACATTCTACAATATCATATAAATATCGTACCATTTTTCCTTTGCTATATTTTATTCCATTGGGTTTTACTAACAAGATTTTAATGAGGCACAATGATGATCAATCAAGGAGTTATAAATAAAGGATTATGTGGTGAATTACCATATTAATTGCATGATATGAATGATAAAACATTGTATCACTTAATGTATCTTATAAATTCATTTTATAAAATCATGAACATAGATATACTAAATGATGGTTTTTCTTAACATATTTATGAGGTCATTTAAAGTTAATAATAACTATTATGCATAAAGCAAGGTCTCTTTCACTTCATTATAATAACATCCCAATGAGAAGTCTTCTAAATTTTTCTCTCCCTACATTTATTCTCCTTTAATATGTATTTTATTATTTATTTTCTCTTTAGATATATATAAAGAAAATAACATAATTCTCTTTAAGTCTATATTTTATCATGCTATTTTATAATAATATTTTCATTTTGAGGTATATTTGCATAATTTTTTTATGTTATATATATGTTTAGAATATTAACAAAATTTGAAATTATATATATTACATATAATTATACATTATATAGTAGATATCATTTTTCAAAAATAATATATTTTTTGTGAATGTTTTCATATACATATAACTACACACACACACACACACACACACACATATATAGTTAATAGTTATCACATTTCAAAAATACTGTTGATAGTAATGTTTTTGAAAAATACTTATACAACATACATTTTAATATATATTTTATATATTTTTTAATTTATTAAATACTAATGTGGGAGGGTGTGTTGATAGTTTTTTTAATTAGGGAGGAGCAATTTAAGATTAACTACTAACATAGTTTTTTAAATAAAACCATAATATTAGGGATTAAACTGAAGAACAATCAATTGCAAGCACTTCCACAATGAAAGGAGGAATCTGAAGCTAGTAGGATAGGAAGGGATAGCATTATAACAAGTAGCTCAAGTCACAATGTGAGCTAATCTATTGGCTTGTCATTTGATAAAACGAAAGTATTAGTTGGCATTTATCTGTAACTACATTTTTACAGTTTCATGGAGGGCCATGGCTTCCACTATTGCAGGAGAAAAACAACTTGTAATAGATCTAAATGAAGTGTGTATTAACATTCCACTATCATCTCGTATAAGGTACCTGGAACCTACCTTTAAAGAATCATCAAAAACTACTCCATCAAAGTTAAATTTAAGACAAAGTCAATCAAGTGTACTCCATCGGAAAAGAGCTAACAACTAATGTGATTGCTAGTAAGTTGATTCTCCCTAGCTCGACACCAATCTTGAACAAAAAGGAGACCATGTTGTATTGCAACCAAGGGTGAGAGATTTTAATGGACCATAATTTAGCATTTCTTTGCTTTCATATTGTCTATAATATCATCTCAAAAGTATTATCCTTTTCCTTGCTCAGATGAGAGTCTCTTTTAAGAAAGAAATCTGCTAGAGAGCCAATTCCGATAGTATTGACCTCTAGGTTACTATTTAGAAAATATATGCCAACTTCACTGCATGAGATTAAGGTATGGAAAATAGTTACAGTCTCTTGATTACATATCAAATAGATAGAATCAATGAGCATATGTCAACCCTTCAACACTTCCAATACTGAGAGATATCCCATACAACCTCGCCAAAAAAATAACATGAGATGTGGTGGCAACATCCAATTCTAATTACTATACCAGTTTCCTAGAATGCATGATGATTCTTGTTGCTGGGTAAGGTTAATAGCTATTCAGTACCCTAATTTTACTGAATACACTCCATCTTTTGCAACATACCAAATTGGTTGGTCTCTACCCACATGTGATGAATGTGATGTTTTAGCAATGGCTACCACATACATAGGATATAAAAACTTTTCAAGTAATCTAATATCCCATTCATGTGACATAAGGATAAAAAATTTGCAGACTTGTAAGTTATCTAACCCCTCTATAATAAGAGTAATGAGTTTGGGACCATCAACATTATTCAACCAAGCATCTTGCCAAATATTAATGGTCTTTTATATGCCACCTACAGTCTTGTGTGAGTATGCTTTGTGGTGACCATATACTATTCCATATATAGCTTAGGTTTGAACCTAATTGAGCTAACAAAAAAACCCTTTGTAGAAAGTATCTAACTTTGATCAAACGACTAGCTAGAGTATGTAATTAAGAAATAAAATTTCATCCATGGTTACCCAATAATGCAAGGTTAAAAGAGTAAAATCTTGAAAGTCAATACTTCCTTGTTTATTTCTTAAACATAGTATATCCCATTTGATCCAATTATTGTGTCTAGTTCTTTCAGTCTTCCTACCCAACCAAAAAGAAATTATCATCCTTTACAACTCTTGACAAAGGAAGACTAGCAATAGAAAAGAGTTCATGCAAAAATTTGGTACTGCTTGTGCTACTATCTTTATTAAGATTTTTTTTCCCACTTGTAAAAGTAGTTTAGATCTCCATCCATAGATTTTTTTCAACATCCTTTTCCAAAATAAGGCAAATATGACTTTTTTTATTTTTGCCAATAAGGAAGGGTAATCCCAAGTATCATTTTTATATTCAAAGAAGCATCTACACCTAGTATATTCAAGATAATTGATTTTAAGTTTTATGATACATTACCACTATTGAATATCCCCAACTTTTGGACATTAACTCCTTGGTTCGATATCTTTTCATAATCTCACATGATAGAATGCAACTTGTAACTTTCTTGTTTGGATGCAACAAAAAAAAATAAGCTATCATTAGCAAATAATAAATGAAAGATACGTGGGGAACCTCTACTAATACAACTACCATGTCGATCACCACATGCTTATGCCTTCCACAGCATAGCTGAAAGGCCCTCGATAGATATGATATATAAGTAGGGCAAAATTTGGTCTCCTTGCTAGAATTTTTTTTCTAGAATTATAGGGTTAACCAATTATCCATTAATAGAGGCAAAATATTGTATTAAAGTAACACAATAGAATCTTGGAAATGAACTGAGAGTCAAACCCCATTCTTCGCATCACTGCCTCTAGGTACTTCCAATTAATATGATCATAAGCCTTACTAATATTGATCTTTAAAGCCACATTGCCTCTCTTACCTTTCATTGTCTGTTTCATATAGTTAATCACCTCAAAGGCCACAATAACATTGTTATTATTAGATCTCCCTGAAATAAAGGTTGATTGAGAATCTGAAATAATTAGTGGCAATATATTTTTTAGACAAATAGCTAGGACCTTTGACATTATCTTATACACAACATGCATATAGCTATTAGTCGCAAGTCTTGCATGAATGAAGGATGAGTCTATTTAGGGATCCAAAAAATATTTATCAAGATTAGATTGGAATTTCAACTCATTCAACAATACAGCGTATTGAATGAGAAGATCATTACCCACAAAGTAGCTAGAATTTTTGGTAGAAAGTTGGATTGAACCCTTCTAGCCTAGGAGACTTGTCAAGGTGCACCTGAAATAAGGCATGTTTAAACTCACCGATATATAATAGGGTAACTAGTTTGTTGTTGTCCTCTCGAGATACTTTAGTACTAATAAAAGACAAATTCAGCTCCTACCATTCTAGATTAGTTGCAAAAAGCTAAGAGAAATATCTCTTAGCAACTATACAAAGATCTTCTTGATTTGAAATCCAAACACCATAAGTGTTACGTGGTTTTTCTATTTTTTTTATTCTATTCCTAGTGGAGGCTGTTGCATGAAAGAAATTCAAGTTTGTGTTGCCACCTTCAAGCTAGTGGCACTTAGCCCTATGCATCCAATGATCTTACTCTTGAGCAAAAAGATCATTTAAGAGTAATTAGTGTTTTTGCATTTGCCACATCCATTGAGTCCTCTAATGATTTCAATTAATACAACTTCTATTTATATTTTCTTATCACGTTTTTAAATTGATGAGCAAAAATTTTTCCCCATTCATTCAAAGAAATCGAGTAGTTTGTGAGTTTGTCCACAAAAGGATTACCTTGTGACTTTTCCCAATTTCTATTACCACACAATTGAGTTCCGACTCCCATAACTATTATTTTTTGAATAGAAATGGTAGGTAATGTTGACACAAGGCCTTAGAACTTATATTCAACTCAATAGATGAGTCATTAGATACTATTGCAACAAGATTCCACACTCTAGCTTTAGGAAAAATAAACAACTAAGATGGGGTGATCATGGCTCTGTTTAGTGTTTCTTCTACCCTATTGGCCTTCCCTTTCCCCCAAGCAATTAAGAAAGAGCAACCTTATGAGTCTAGGTCTATTAAAAAATTATCTGAGAGGGCTATGCAAAACCCCTTGTAAAGCCATGTGGGGTGCACAATTCCATCATTTTTATCTTTATCACACAAAAGATTATTAAAATCTCCCATTATACACCAAGGCAATGAAGATCTAGGACAAAGAGATTGTAGCAATTCCCAAGCATATGTGCCTTTACTTCTCTCCTAGAAACCATAATAACCAGTAATACGTCAAATAGGTTTAGCTGATTCATAGACCTCAACATCAATATGGTTATTAGAATAATTGGTGAACAAACAACGACTAGTTATCTTCCATAACAATGCAAAACCTCCACTTCTTCCCAGACATTCAACACAAAAGTGAGCTTCAAACTTTAATTTAACTTCTAACTCCTCAATTCTATTTGAGCAAACTAATATTTCACATAGAAAAATAATAACTAGGAGACATGACTGAATAATCTTACCAAGAGCCTCGGTAGTTTCAACTAAGGAGAATCATTAGTGTCGGCAAGCTTACTTAGCAGGACTCACTGATGATAGGTCTGAAATATCTTTGATCTTAATCCTTAGGAAGGAAACATAATCAGAGGTGTTGAACATAACATCGTCCACATCTTGGTTACTATCATGTTTTTCGAAGCCTTTTCATTTATACCATTCTTCAAGTATAATTAAACCTTCAGCAACCAAACCTAGGCCATGTTCCGTACCACTATCTGGACCATTATTTGCTTAAGTCCTAGCTTGGCTAGGTAAATTGACATAAGCTGAGTTTGTATAGAATTTAGAAATAATTCCATGTTGGCTCTACCTTATTTTGGAGTTTGGATAAAATGATATCGTTTATATCTCCTTAATTTTTTTTGGGTTTGCACTAGAAAAATGTGATCATTAGTTACTCGACCTTCTTCATGTAGCCACCTCTCTCCACCATACCCGAGAAATCTTCTTGTTGGAGCTTTCAACCATAAGTCCCATTATTTTCTAGTTTGTTTTCTTTCAATTAAATAAGTATGCTATAAAAATAATTCATGTGGCCCAATCCACGTAGAAAATAGAATGTCCCTATCATTCATGCTTACAAGAAATCATTTCCCTTTCATCATTTTCCATTATTACTTTCTTTTGGCATTTCAATGTGATTCTAACAACAAGAACCTCCAAAATTCACATTTAAAATCTCAATAACCTGGTGTTATTTAGTATTATCATATTTCATATATATTTCCAATATAGTTTCTCAATTGCTTTCCTACTCACACAGACATGAAATTTGCTGGTAACTCGTACACTTTGGCCCAAAAAAAGCATAGAATAAAGGAACACAACTAGAGTTTTCACCCAATTGGAATACATGCAGAATGAGTAGATGCCCATCAAAGGACCAAGGACCCAAAACCTGCAAGTAACTTTGCAAGTCCATGGTGTGAAAAAATTAGAATATGTAGAGTTGGGGGTTATCTCTTTAATTATTTTTTCTATCTCTTTAATAGGGAGAAGTATGTTTTAGGAGCATTTTTTGAAAATAAATGGGAAGTGGGCACAAAGAATTAAAAATGGGTCAGTCGGTACATTTGACCAAAAAATAATTGTATTTCAAGAACCTAAGCCAAATTTTTTCAAACAATACCTAAAATACCCCCATCTAACTATTTACCTCATTTAAAACTCTTCCACTTGTTAAATTTCAAGATCTAAATGAGATAACATTTTCTTGATCCTATACAACTCATCGGAACTACTCTCTCTGTGAAAGGTCTCGATCCTATACATTTCAAGATCTACCAAATCCCTAACTTCATTTTCCTCTCTCTACAAAAAAACCAAAGAAAGATAAGCCACATCCCTATACTTTGCATCTGCTCGATCCTATCCCTCAACTTCTTAATCATCTTGATTCTCTCAACTATTTTTGAAAGACACCATTTGTTTATCTCTCGTTGGTCTCTTCATCATTTACGAAGAGGTCTGGTTGAGTTCCAGAATCTCGTCTCCTCTTGATTATTGCTTCAGTGTTCTTCCTCAAAAGGTATCCAACCCCTCACTTTTATTACAGTGTAGTCTGGTTTTATTATGTTATGTTAATCTAATTTTCAGAATCTAGTATTTCTATGATTATCGGATTTTTTTTTCTATTTGATTTTCTCGAGAAAATTCTACTTTAGTGTTCTTCATCATCTGCTTTGTGTTGTTAATCATGGAAAGAGAGATGAACAATTGATTATAGGATTTTTGGTCAAATGTACTAGTTGTAAGTTACCCATGACCAATTAACTGTAAGTTACCCAAGAGCAGTTATATGTGCAGAAACATATAAAGCAAATACATAACCCTCCCATCCCATGACCATGCAGTATTTCCTATGCCAATCTTACATACATAATCTATAAGTTACCCATTTTTAATGATGTTAAAAAAGTCATTTAGATATGTTAATTAGCAAAAAAAAAAGGAGTGTATGATCTAATATAATGTTATCTAACATATCCCACATATTTAATTGTTTAACTAATATTTCTTCTAATTTTATGTGTCTCAAATATAAGGTATAAATTTAAAGAAGATGGAGAATAAAATATTCTATTATGCCTTATAAGGTGGGAAAATGGTGAAGATGCAAATAAGTTAATTGATTATAAGGGTAAACAAGTCATTATAATATTTGTAAAAGTAAATATTTATTATGATGAATTTCTCTCAATAATTTGAGCTAAGTTAAGGTTTGAACCAAAATCGGTAAAATTAAACTACACATATAAATTTGATCCATCTTTAATAGTGTCGTTAAATGATGATGAAGAACCAAAGTGCATAGGTTGTAATTTAATATATTTAAATTACTACTTTAATGTAAGAAATGTACTACCATACAATTATCAGGTACTACCTTATAATTATCAGTTACTACGTCAATAGAAAGTTCCTAAACCCTAATTTTCCATGATTTGTTGTACAGAAATTCAATTTTAATCCCATTTATATTTTATAAAATGCATGAATTTTATTTGGACTCCTAGAGGGAGAACCAAAGTAAATATGTATGTGAAATATTTGGGTATTTATACTTCAAATGAGTATGAGGTCCTTAGCTAGGAAAGAAAGTTGTAATTAGGTTATCTATAGTAATATTTAGGTAAAATTGAACTCAAACCCTTTACCATATGACTCAAGTGCACATGTAGTACTTTAATATGTTTCAAGTACTACCTTAATGTAATGAAGGTAATACCTTACAATTATCAAGTATTACGTTAATAGAAAGTCCATAAACCCTAATTTACCATGTTGTTCTATGCAAAAACTTAATTTTAATCCCATTTATATTTCATAAAATGCATGAATTTTATTTGGACTCCTCTAATTTATAAAATTGAATTGAAACTTGAAAGATAATAATTAATTTCCAAGCTCAATGAATGATTTCAATTGTATTGTTTCTAAATGAACTTATTATGTGATAAAACCATCATAGTTGTTGATTCAAAGAACATATACCCACCATTCAATACAATGTGCCTTTTTTTGAATATCATTCTATTACAACCCCAAGCACATAAATGGAAAAAGAAGGCAACAAAAAAAAAGTTTTACCTTTTAAATGTGTAGCAACTTAACCAATTTAGTCATACGGTAAAGTCTAAGATATATAAAACACAGGTGACATCCAATTCCAACTTCTATAATATAAAATTTAATAGAGTTTCCAAATATTTGTGTTATCCAGTAGAACAAAAAATGGCTACCAAATAGCTATAACATTCAATTATACTTACATTCTTCATGAATTCGCTCCCATTCAATATTATCATTGTGCATCAACAATGTACATAACAACTTTATTCTGTAATAATCCAGTTTTGTCTACAAAACACAAATAACACAAGTGTAATTTAGTGTATATTATGTTCTAAATATATATATATATATATATATAGATTAATATAATGCATTTACCATAACAATTGATTTTGTTAGTATTGAGTGATTCCAAAGTTTCATATATTTAATCTCATAAATTCCACAATCATGCCTAAAAACATGAATAAATATTTTTATTTTGTGAGAAAAAAACTAGTAATAATAATTGTGTTGTCTATAAACATTTTTGTTAACTTGAAATATTTTGAAATAATATTACCAATTTTTTTGTTACATAACATCCGAGTAGACATGCTCCAATTTCTCTATGTCCATATCTTTACACACATCAAATGCCTTCAAGCATTGTCCTAAAAAATATGACAATTTTATGGAAGAGCCCTTTATGTACTTTCAACGAGTCATTGGAAATGAAGATAGTAACTCAACATGCTTTGCATGAAGGTTAATTATGTGTACATGCCAATGAGTATCCACACATACAAACAAAAATAACTATAATAGTGAATATATTAGTCTCTAATTTGATAATAGATTAACAAACATACATCATCTAAAGATTATATAACATTCATACCTTTTCACAAGTACCGGAGGCAATGGTCGTAGCGAATGTTGGGTCAAAATAGTATTTGGAGCGATCTAACAATAATTCTTTTTTTGCTTGTCTTGTCATTTGATCATGAACCACTTAAAACACAATTGTGTAAAATAAATTAGAACATACAAAAATCCAAGATTAACATATATTGTTGTAAGTAGTATTGGTAAACCACCGCGATTGAAGAATCAAAATAGAGATTCACTGGTGATGATCCATGTTGTGCATTTATTAAATGACAATATATTCTAATAATCTTCATATGGATATAATTATTAGCAATGATTGATAAAATAATTTACTAATAAAAAATTAAATTGCTTTATACATGAAACATAAACCATGTGATATATGTACCACAAAATTGAAAAATCAATTTCCTTCTAGGCATGCCATCTCATACCAAGTAACAAAATTTTCATATATTCGACATAATACTTTCATGTTACATCAAATAGTTAAAAAAATTGTATATAAAACATAACATTACATAAAAGCAGCACAATAGCAACGTAATTACCCTTAATCACCCTTGGGATCTAAGATGAAATCAGCAATGCATTTCTGTTTGGGGGTAAGCCTAGGGTACTCTTGAGCACATTGTTGGATAAAAGGTGATTTGCACCCGGAACTCTTTTTATGAGTCTTCATGCCATCCTCTTTTTTTTTATTAGTTGCCACTTTCACTGAATAATTTACTACATCATCTTTAACATCCATTCTAATGCATTTTTCTATCTTTGATTGAAACTTTGAGACGGATGAATAACCTTTAATTGTTTGAGCCTCATAATATAGAGTCATTGGCACTACTGTAGCTATATTCCCATCATCCAACTGAGGTTTATTGCTTGGATGAGAAATATGTTGTTGCATTGATGACATCACATTTCTCACAATAACTTCAACATCAAAGTCATTTGTTAGAGTCTCATAATGTTGATCTCTTAGTGAGGTTGTAGCCCTAAATCCAGCAGCAAAATCATTGTCATGATATGAATGAGTTGATTGAGATTGAATAGAGAGAGAATGAATGGATGGTATTGGTTCATTTTGTTGTCTTCTAGTATTGTTAAATGCTCTTCATGTGTGTTGAAATCATAAACCATCGAAGATGCCAATTGTACAATTTATTGTGTTGATTAACAAAGATGACGTTGAATACCCATAAAGCTAAGAGAATGAAAACCCAAATTTGAATACTCATAGTATAAGGTCATGACAAATTAATTAACCTAATATAATTAGATCCTTACAAAAGTGGAGTCATCATAATGTCTAATAAATTTTGGATTTTGCTGTACACACTCATTTGCTATAGCAAATGGAGGTGCATGCACCGCTTCATCAAATGGAGGTCAAACTTCTTGTCCAATTTTGGTTTCTAGAAGTTGTATTTGTAGTATGTCAACATTAATAAAACAATTAATATAAGATATATTAAAAAAATAAGTTTACCATGAAATATTAATTTGTGTTTAACTATCTTACATCAATTTTGTCATATCCACCCAACATTGTAATTTTATTACTTAGTCGTCGTTTGGTTAACTAGTCATTCCTTACAGAAAAAAAAGGCATTACTACAAGAACATCCAACACTGACACATATAGGTAAAAAATCTACAAATTGAGGATAAATTTGTACTCATTATAACCCATATTATAGCACAATCATAACAAAAAACATCAACTTTGAATAAGTGAAGTTACTTGTAGGAAGAGCAAACAATCGCACATGTATCTATCATTGCCACTCTGGAATTTCATGATTCCATTTTCTATGTATTGGAATACAAATTTGCTCTAATTTCTTTGCACATTAATCTTACCATCCCATATAAGGTCCCATAAGTCATATATGGCCTCCAACTTGTTGTTTGGTGTCAAAATCATTGCGCATACAAAAATAATGAATACTTTTTGGAATTCAATGCTGACTTCAAAGTCTATTAGACTTTCTTCCAATCAAATAAGCAAATATACCCGAGATCTTATTCCATGTCGTGGATGAACAACATCAGGTCCACCTAATGGGATACCCATAACATTTAAGACATTATCTACTATCACATAAAGAGTACGATCTCTCTCCAATCTTATATGATGATATGCCAAATCATAGTTAGATATAAGTAAATGGCATAACTTATAGCAGATCTCTCAGCATGCAAGTTGTATGAGTCCACCAAACTCGAACCCCCTAATAGCTTCCAACTTATGCTTAGATAATTGATGAATAATAAATATAAATTTCTTCCCCGAACAAAGAGATTTGGAAAGTTTTACCTAAAGTTACATAAAAAAACAAACCAAACTATGCACATAAATTAGCAATCTTGTTAAATAAGTTATTAAAATCTAAAGTTATAAAGAATGATATGAGTTTTATCTCATCACCTCATGTCTTGCTTGTGGAAGATATTGTTTACGTTTTCTCTAAAATTTGGTCATGCTTAATATAACATGGATGATAATATATATAAATTATATATAGACATTCATGCATGAAACAAATATTAGCATAGCACAAAGATAAGAGAAACATAATTCCACATAATAATATATAATTTTTTTAGCAAAACTTGTAGAAAATATGATACATAGTTCATAATTCATTAATTAACAAAAGAAAATACAAATCAAATAGAATATGTATGATAATAGCTCATTAATATGAAACTCAATAATATTAATCATATCAATGATTTTTTTCAAGTTTTTCTATTATGCCAGCCATATTATATCGTGAGTAATAAATAGAAGAATACATTTCCTATGACATCTCGAACAACACCATCATCTTGGACTTTTGGCATGTCATGCGTCTTGATACTATGAAAAGTGTTTCAATAAACCTATTGTTGTGCTAGAGATTTGAAGATTTCATCAACAAAATCTGACATTTTGCCTTATGGAAAGTAAAACTGTGCATGCATGATCACATGGAATCCCTAACATTTTCCAACCATAAAATGTACATGATTGTTCCTTAATGTCTACATTCAGCACTAAATTACCTACAAATACAACATAAAAGGTTTCCATGAATGGACTGACTGAGTAAACCTCCCCTTTTGCAATATTAATTTTTACTTTCTCTTCAATTTTCGGCCCTATAATACTCTTCAATGCATTTGACCCAACTTTATGTTGAACAGACATTGCACCCAACTTAGTCATATGCTTGATAATGAAGCTACAAATAGAGTGATGACGTTCATTTCTTAACTAAGCATTGAAAGACTCGACAAGATTAGTAGTCATTTTGTCTCTTCTTTTCTTGGGGAATTTTGACATGACCCAATGCTCAGGTTCATTTTACTCGATCCATTAAGCCAATTCATTATACTTTCACAATTCAAACATGTGATAATTATAATCGATCTCCATCCTTGCATACACAATTTTAATTAAACATTCAAGTATATTTTTCTTCCCCTTGTTCCCTTTTGTGTTATGCTTATTAAAATAGTTATTAAAGTTCTCCTTTAAGTGACGATAACAATAAGCATGGTTATCTACTCCAAATATTTTAGGTACATTACGAAGGAGACTTAGATGCCTATCTGATATAATGACAACCTCTTTCTCCCTAATACATTTCTTTAAATTCTACAAGAACTATAACCAACCATCATAATTCTCCGAACTCAACTCCACAAACTAATGAAAACATGTTGTCATTGGCATCATAAGATGTTGCAAAAAATAAGGCACTACCATAGGGCACACTCATGTGAGATGAGTCAATGACAATGATTGGCCGACACCCCATCAAAAACCCTTGTATGGACACATAATGTGTGATAAACAGTTGTTCAAAATTACCATCACTTGAGTAGGTCAACTTGATGATTGATCCTAGATTACTCTGAACTATTCGCTCACACATCCAAGGCACAACTTATAGTAATTTTTGGGTTTACCATATATTCTCTCCTTAGCTTTCTCCTTGATTTGCCATGCTTGACAATAAATCAATCTCATTCCATGTTCTCTAATGAAATCTATACAAATTTGTTATGGTTGGTACACTGGAGTAGATCGAATAACCTCATCAATTACCATATTGGCAAGATTATATCTCACTACAAGTTGAGAGGCGACCACATCATCAATAGTATGGCTATGCTCATTTTGGAATGTGTGCACTTGGACAACATCTTATGCACCAACAACATGACAAGTTGTTTTCTAAGGGTGGTTGGTCACTATGCATATAATAGAAATGCACTTATAATAATTTTTTTTATAGTAGTACCAAAATCTCCTTGATAAAGACATTAAGTACAAAGCATCTCGAATAGCAGAAATATTTGGAAACATTTGTCTACTGCCCATAATTGCATTTTGATGTCTTCTGGTACTATGTTGAGGCACATTTGTTTCAACTCTTCTATTAGACAACCCATAAGACTTTATTGTTGGGCCATTTATAGAAAAATCCATTGACAAGTGTAGATTTGGAGTTTTATTTTTATGAACGTGTTCATAATTAGAACCCACAATAGGTGTGAGGTAACTATTAATAAAACATGGGAAAGCTTTAGTTATTCTTGAACATATATTTTACAAATAAACTAGGCAATATCATGACAATGATGAGTTTAGCTTAATATACCTCAAAGGTAATATACACCATTTGCATCTTTGGTATTCGACAATATATATACACGACAATAGCTATCATTGAATCTGAATATCTTCATCAATTCTTTATCATCATTTAATAGCACTATTAAAGATGGTTCAAATTTAAATGTGTATTTCAATTTCACAGAATTTGGTTCAACTTTTAACTTAGCACAAACTAATGAAATAATTTCATCGTAAGAAATATTCACATTCATAAATATTATAATGACTTGTCCACCCTTGTAATCAATTGACTCATTTGCATCATTCACCATTTTCTCACCTTCAAAGGCATAATAGAACAATTTGTTCTCCATATTCTTCAAATTTATATCTTATATTTGAGACACATAAAATTTGAAAGAATATTAGTTAGACAATTAAACATATGGGATATAAAAGTACTTAATGCTAGATAACATTATATTAGATCATACACTTTTTTTTTCTAATTAACATATCTAAATGACTTTTTTAACAACATTAAAAATGGGTAACTTATAGATTATGTATGTAAGATTGGCATAGGAAATACTGCATGGTCATGGGATGGGAGGGTTATGTATTTGTTTTATATGTTTCTACACATATAATTGCTCTCGGGTAACTTATAGTTAATAGGTCATGGGTAACTTACAGCCAGTACATTTGACCAAAAATCTGATAATCAATTGTTCAGCTCTCTTTCTAAGATTAAACAACACAAAGTAAATGAAGAATAGTGAAATAGAACTTTCTCGTGATAATCAAATAGAAAAAAAAATTCCAATAATCATAGTAACACTAGTTTACAGATTTTAGATTAACACGACATAATAAAATTAGACTACACTATAATAAAAGTGAGGGGTTGGATACCTTATGAAAAAAAATACTAATATGATAATCAGGAGGAGACGAGATTCTGGAACTTGACCAGACCTTCATAGATGATGAAGACATCGACAAGAGACAAACAAACAATGTCACTCAAAAATAGTTGAGAAAATTGAGATGATTAAGAAATTGAGGCATAGGATTGAGCAAATGTGAAATATAGGGATGAGAGAGTAGTGCCGATAAGATGTATAGGGTTGAGAAAATGTTATCTCATCTAGATATTGAAATTTAACAAGTAGAATAGTTTTAAATGAGATTAATAGTAAAAGGAGGGTAATTTAGGTATTATTTGAAAAAAGTTTGGATTAGGTTTTACAAATACAATTATTTTTTGGTCAAATGAACTAACTGACTCATTTCTAATTCTTTGTGCCCAATTTCCATTTATTTAAAATAAATCTTTAAAACAAACTTCTCCCTTATTAACACTTGTTTTTAATTTAATGACATACTTAAATGGGCTTACTTGAGTGGCGCACGCTTTGCATAGAACAAACCCAGAACAAACCCTTTTAACTAAGATTGCTCTGACTGGGATTTCAATTTTTTCGACTTGACAGGGTTTAGATCAAATGTCTCCTTTGAACGAGATGTCGGCGGAGCAGACTGAGAGTCCAGTGAACCTAATGGAAAGTAAACTGGAGGCTAAAACCTCTGATTCATCATCGTCATCTTCTGATTCGGATTCAGATACAAGAACAGAATCCCAATCGAAGATTGCGAGACTCTTTGGAAGACAGAGATCGGTTCACCATGTTCTTGGTGGAGGAAGAGGTGCATGCCTCTTGGTGTCTTTAATGATCTCTAAAATTTTGGTTTATGCTTCATTCTAATTATATTCACTAATTTCTTTTGATATATAGTTCTTATGAAACATATACTGACCATTTTAATGAGTTGTTTGATCAGTATGTAAGGATTTTTTCATTTCTGATTTTAATATTGTTCTCATTGATTACAATTATTGTTATCATTTCTTATATCAGGATCCACCGCTAGTAATTTGCATTAGTCATCGATGTGCACTCTCTACTTTGCTAGAAACATGTTTTATGTGATTAAATTGAATGGGTAGCCATGTGCACGTGGTTTAGGAAAAATGACTATTTGTAAACTGTAATTCGTTTCACCGTGATAATAAGGGAATCATGATTATTATAGCTTTTAGTTTTTCTGCAGAATATAAATGTAGTAAATACATGCAGAGCGATGAAAAGTTTTAAAAGGCAACACATAGATACATCTCTTTCAAAACTAAAAAAAAATTGAAAAATAATTAAAGCATACATACATATAAAATGTTCATCTTCAAGTCTTTAAAATAGACATTGTTGAAATGCATGTCGAACTCACATAAAACATCACTAGAACTCAATGAAAAAATAATTGATAGGCATTGACCTTATAAGATGGGTCAATAAATTAGGACATCTCAAATATTGTTTAATATCATTAATAAGCATCATTATCAATAAAGTGTTATCCAAGTTAATTATGGTTGGCAGGTACTATCATTAATATTTGCATGAAAATAATAAAATAATAATAAAAAAGATAAAAGCAACAAATATAGTGAACTTCAACATTCCCATTATGTTGGTATGTACAAGTACTTAATATCAAACTTATAAAAAAAACTTATGCCTTTTTATTATTTTTATAAAGGTATTTATTGATTGTCATGTTATTTGAATATATATTATAGTAATTAATTTACTATAATTTTTTTTGGAGAACAAATAATTTATCTTTATATATTTTATTTTCTCATAAAAAATATTCATTCAAAATTATATCTCTCACTTTATAATTATCATAAGTGATGATAATTATATTTTCTCATAAAAAAGTAATGAGAGAAAAAATATAAATATTTGATCTTCTCAAGTAGATACTATATCTAAGATATCTCATAAGTGATGATCATTATTATTTTAAATTTTATTTTTGTATAAAATTTTAAATTATTATTTGTCTTTTAACTTGTTTTGAGATAATATTATCTTTAAAAACTTTTAACACAATATTGGATCTCCTCTTTGTACAAGCAAATATTTAAATTGAATTTAAATATTTGGATAATTATAAGTATTTGTGATTATTGAGAGTTACAAAGTCTTCGAAATTTTTATATATAACTTTGTATGTGAAAATTTGTGATTGAGTGAATTTTTTGAGAAAAAAATAAGAAAAGATTAATTATATTAATTATATCTGATTTGATAATAATTAAATATTTATTTATTTTTAGAATTTTTATATAAGTAATGTAGTCAATTGAACAAGTTATATCCAATTTATAAATTATTTGTATTATATGTTTGATTTCTAGGTTTTGGATTGTTGCTTTAGTTTATACAATATTATTTGTAATTTATAAATTATATTTGATTGTGCAAAATGTGTCCAAATGATTCGAAAGTATGTGGCATATCTTGAGTTGCAAAAATAGTGCCATGGAATGATATGACATGATATGACATCCTGGCTTGTGTGGGTTAGATTTGATTTGCATAGCAAACCCTAGGCTAGCTTGGACTTGACCTAAGCTAGCTTGGAACAAACAATGCTAGCTTGGACTTGACTTAGGCTAGCCTAGAATGAACTAGGTTTGCTTGGATGTGATCTTGGCTAGCCTGGCACGAACCCATGCTTCCCAAGCTACCTTGGGTTGGAACCATGCCTGGTGCTTGGCCATGTTGGGGATTGCTAGCTAATGGGTCTATGGGTCGTGTTAGGCTACCATTTTTGGAATCATGCTAGCATGACATAGTGGCATGCATGAGCCTAAAAAGCACATAAATATTGTCCCAACATTTCATGACATATTTGACATAACTAGATTGTGTTGCTTGAAATATAGGTAGATGTTTTATATACATTTATTATTAAAAATCTTTGTGAAATGATTTATTCATTATATCTAACTAATAATTTTTTATTATGAGATACTATTAATAAAATAAGAATTTTTATGGTCTTATTGATTACTAAAATGGAAATATTTTGAGTGAACTCATTTGTTACAAGTCTTATCTTGTGGTGATTTATCTCTTTAGTTGGATGTGTCTTCATAGTTAATACTCATGGACAATTAACAATAAATTTTTGTATAAGTCATGATATTAGTTTTTAAATTTTATTATAATAAATAATATTTATATCTTTTACCATGATAATATATTATCATGGATGATATAATATTTTTGAAAGAAACTTAAATATTATAATGATCTCAATTCTCAAGAAAAGAAGTAATAGAGATAAAAAAAAGAATAACATAAATATAATAAAATTCATCTATGATAATATATTATCATAGATGACTCAGTTTTTTGGCTTACCATGAGCTTGTACTAGGATGAATTTCTAGATTACTGCATCAATTTGACTAGATAAATTTTTTTTTTGGAAAAAAAATATTTTTTCTAGAATTAATAAGATATGTTCATATTAGAGTATATGATAATTAATATAAATGATATTATATTATTAATCAACAAGTTTGGTTATAATTAATGAATGACTCTTTTTATTAATTCGAGGTCCTGATAGAACTATATGAGAGAATTGAAAAGCAATGATTCTAGGTATAATTTCTGGACTTATCCTTGTTATGCTTGCTAAAATATAAGTAATGCTAAGAAAAATAATATTAGTGCTTATTAATATCACATTAAGCTTTGGTGAAATGTTTTTGTATCGATTTGAATACTGAAGTATCAAAGAAAATTATATCTCAATGCTCTAAGTATTATATTATTTTATCTTGATGAAAGATCATTCACAAAATAGAAACTTACAAAATTTTTATGAGGAATGCTGAATAACTTTTTATCATGATATAACATCTGAAAGAGCAAATATTGAGAAAAGACAAAATAAGCAGAGTTTTATATTTAGGAAAATTTGAGCTATCTCGATCATGTATTTATTTGTTTTTTATGAAGCTCTATTCTATGGGGGTATGTAAATACTTGAAGTTGTGAACTACCATTAGTAAAAATAATAAAATGATTGAAAAATAAGAATATTTATAATGATGAGTGAAAATATTAATCATGTAAGTTGTGAACTACCATCAGTAAATGTAACAAAATGCCTAAATCTTTCTTGTTGATATATTTTTGATTAGTTATTAATTTATTATATAACTAAGTGTATCAGATCCAATGAGTTACAGCTCATATTAGTTTGATATGTATGATACTAAATTTTGATATATTTTTTTAATTGATATATCTTATATTTTAGGATAGAAATAGCTTTAAGATTAGAATAAATTATTTTCAACTTGGCTAGTGGTAGATGAATAATTTGAGAATATACAAACAAATAATTTAATATACTTAAATATCAAAAATAAGATATTATCATATAAGAGAAGATATATGATTTAATATGCTTATTCTCAATTAAAATCATTTTCAAAATCTTTCGATCTTATAAATAAATATTAATAAAAAATAAAATAAAATCAAAATTGAGTTCTGAAAAGATAATTCACTGAAGATAAATTAATAAGATAATTGAGAATAAATATAATATGAAAAAAAAATAAAATGATAAATTATTATATCTAATAATTCTAAATAATTTATTATTGCTTATAATAATATTCACAGAACAAGAAAAAGTGATAGTATATTGATAATGATTATTAATCATGTGAGTTAATGTTTATGATGATAATTTAATTTGAAGTCTAAGAATGAGTGACAAAATAATAATACATGAAATGAAATTTTATGTTGTTATCCTAGATATGTGTATTTTATATTCTTATTCGCCAAGTGTTACGGTAGATTAACTCTATATGGATTTTTGGGTAACTCTAATAATTGATTTATTTTTCTCATTATTTTATAATGCTCTTGGTTATCTCTTTGAAAATAACTATGAATTCTTGTTTTTAGATATCTTCTTCTTACAATATGTACCTTGTAGGAAGAATCTCAAATATTTGTATATCGATGTTATATCATAACTCTTTTTAATTAATATTAATAGTAGGCTGGTATCATACACAAATACTTAGCACCTATAATGAATTAGTGTCACTCACAAAAATTTTGCCAAATGGAATATTCTTTCATTTTTTTTATGTGCATACTATAAGCATGTGTTGTGCAGAATGCATGGTAAACCTGTATGATATCATACACAGTAAAGATTGGCATGCCTCAGGTTTTAAAATGCCAAATTTCTTGAGGGGCATTCCTAATCTCTTACAAGTTGAACGTAGTGGGTGTACAATAGAAATTCTGTTTCATTAAAAATTAAACAAAGATATATGGGGGAAGGAACTAGGGTTTATAATGCAAAAAGCATAGTAATATGAATTATAAAATGCATTTTTTTTTCATATATCGAGTTTTAACTCTTATATAATGTTAAAATGCAAGTTAAAATCATATAAAATATTATTTGAACTCAATGAAAAAATAATGTACAAGTAATAATATCTGTATATATTGTGCTAATGGATTAAGATAGTTCACATTATATGTGTCAACTGGCTTGAATTTTTTAGGCCTAATCAAGTTACCATGTTGTGTTATGCCATGTAAGCATTGCCATTTCTATGAGTGAGGTAGTGCTGGCATGACCCAATGGGCCATCTAAGGCATCATTACATTGAGTTGTGTCGAACCCATGTAGTGCTGTGTCGAGTCATGTCGGAGATTTATGGTAGGTAAAAATCAGCATGGTTGAACTAAGAATGTTTTTGTGCTCGCCTAGCCCATGGTTAACCCAGGATAGCATGGGTTAAATGTCACAGGCAGCACGATAGGCTGTAATGGATAGGCTAATAGGGTAGCCCGGGACCTGGTCTAGTTGACTGGACACTGTGGCTAACATAGGCGCTGCTAGCAAGCTTGCTACCTTAAATTGTTAAATTATATATATATATATATATATTATGTATTTAAAATAAAAAAATAAATTCTGTTAAAATGTAAATTGTATTGCAAATATCATTAATATCAAATTCTAGAAAAAATATTTAAAAAATATACTCAAGTATGAAAATGTAAAACAAAAAGTAAGAAAAAAAAACTTTGAAAAAATGCATCTTTTCATTTTTACACTTTGGTTTGAATCTTCATAAATTATAGTCATGGTATCTTTGTATTCGTATATGTTATCGTATATTTGTAATTTTTAAATTTTATCTTATTAATTTATTTGTGAATTCTTTTAATTTTTTAAGTGTGATATAGTTTTAATAATATTTGATTGAGTATGATTCTATTATTGTGCTAGACATTAGATGGATCAATATATTGCGTATTATTTTAGATAATACAGAAAAAATGATTTTGTATGATTTTTATCAACTTAATATATCTTAATTTTTTATATAACTCTGTGTAAAATATAATAGTAAATAGTATTTAAATATCTTGATAACATATTTTTATTTAATGGATCTCTTCATTTTTTTCTCTTAGCTCATTGAATTAAAAAGTTATTATTTTTGAATATGTTATTAATTTTTATATGAGTCTCTAAAATTATCATACTTATTTATGTAATATTTAAATAAGTTATTTAATTATTCATAACTTTACGATTAAATAAGTTATTTAAATAAGTTATTTATGTAATATCTAAATAATTTATGCAAGTAAATATGTATTTAAAAATATTTTTTCTTCGTTCAATTTTAACCTTGGGATTTATGCAAGTATAAAATAATAATAAAAAAAAAAATAAATGATTATCATTTTAAATATTTTTTTTAATCTTAATAACTATAACATAAAAATTTAGATGTTCTGTATATTTGTGACTATGATGAGGATATATTTTATAAAATTTTAATATTTTTTATATAGTTTTTACTTAAAATCAATAAAATAAATAGTAATACATACGAATGTATTATAATCGTGACTAATTCAAATGTTGGACGGAATGAAGATTATTTTATTTTGTATTTTAAGTTTGTTAATTATTATTTTATTTCATATTTTATAATTTTTTATTATGTCATTCATATTAGTCGATCCGATTATCTTACGATAAATATACTAAATGTATGTGCATATATCATAAAGTTGTGTATGTTTTTTTTTAAAAAATTTAATCATAATACGAATGGTAGCAATGAACTTAACTATGACTTTTCTTGTAATTTTTTTTTTTGAGAAATAAAGGAGTCACTAAATTTGATATTGACAGTTGATCCAAATTCAAAAGTCTCATAACTTAGATTTGTCTATGATTTAATATATTATATTTTTTAGGTATATTATTTAACAATTTTTCTAAGGTGTCCTTGTGATACTAGTACTCTTATAGTATATATATAATTTTATAATATATATATTGTGTTAATTTTTTTTATATATTTCTATTTTTTTTAATTAAATAAAAGTTAGACTTTATTATATATGTTTGTTTCTTTTTTATGTTTTTTAGTTGTAATAGTTAAAATTAACCGTTGATTGGGAGATAATTCAATCTCAGATGTTTCGGTTAGATTATCATTATTTATGTTTATCATTTTTATAATATTTATTATTTTTATTTTTATTTAATTTAAAGTTTTAAGTAGAATAGAATTTTATTTTAATGTAGGTTATATTACAATAAAATTATTTGAAAAAAAAAAATAAAACATGTTTATCTTTTATTTCACAAAAATTTAGACAATGTAATCTAAGGTCCAAATATAACAAGTTTGTGATCAGAATATTTACTTGTCAATATTAATTTACTCACAATCTCACATGATCTATATAATATAAAAATATAAATAAATTAATATTTAAAGCTTGTTTCTTTATTACACATATCATAACAATTGGACAAAAAATCTAATTGTTGAGAATAATTAATTTTTTTAATTTCTTTTTAATTGACTTGTTATTGTTGTGTTAGAAGGTAGTTCATCGAGGTGATGGGCCATTCCTATTGCATGCAATGGCTAGAAATTTAAGTTGGGCACATGTGTTCATGCAATATCCCATTTTACAAGATCTCCAACATGACAAGTGCTTGTCAAACTTGTGCCATGCAATTTTGTGCTAGTCGTGCTGAAGTCATGTGAGCCATAACTGGCATGGCATAACGCATGTAATGCTTTGGCATGAGGCAAGTGTAGACTATGAAGAGGAATGCTCTATGATTATGAGTATTTACCAATATATGTTCACATTCAATTATTTCTAAGTCCATAAATAATAACCTATTTATATTTATATTTATATTTATATTTATATTTATATTTATATTTATATTTATCTTTATCTTTATCTTTATCTTTATCTTTATCTTTATCTTTCTTTCCTTGAGTTTACTCCTGCCAATTGAACCATCATATTAGGGCATGATTTTGGTGCATTTGATCATGTGATTAGTCGTATCCTTGTGTATCCAATAAAAAAGCCAAATTCATAGATGATTAAGTCTAGAAAAATAGTTTTGCATTGATATTTCAAAAATGTTATTATTGAACAGATATATTTTTTATGAAATTATTTAAATTGTGCTAAATAATAAGGAAGATTTCTTGTGGATCTGAAGCAAACTTGGGCGTGTTTGTTTTGTTCAAAATTATGCAGCTGCTGATGTGTTCTTGTGGAGGGACAAGAAGATTTCTGCTATCATATTTTGTGCTGCCACTGCCATTTGGATTCTCTTTGCTTTGGCTGAATACCACCTTCTCACCCTCGTTTCTCACATCTTGATATTCTGCCTCGCTATCTTGTTCGCCTGGTCCAACATCCACATAATTTTGAACAGGTGCCCTGTTTTTTTTTTTTTTAAATTTGTGCTTCATTTTGCTTTTTTTGTTTTGTTTTTGACTATAATAAAGTTTGTTTATATCGATCATGCTTAGACTAAAGTATGTTGTAGGTCGCGACCTCATATGCCAGAAGTTCATCTTCCTCAGGAAATCTGTGAGCAGGTAGCTTTGGCACTGAGAATGGAAGCCAACAGAGCTCTGTCCATCTTCCATGACATTGCGCTGGGAAAGGATTTGAAGAAGTTCCTCATTGTATGTTGTTCTATCTACATGCGTGCCATTGCCGTACACATATCTTTGCCTTTTTTGGTGGGCAGCGATGCTATCAGTCCAGTGACAATGCTTTTTCTCTGTTAGGCTTCTGCTGGCCTATGGGCCATCTCATGGCTGGGGAGTTGCGTTAGCTTTGTGACCTTGTCTTATACTTGTAATGTTCCTTACTGAGTGAGAGCTTTTTCTCTATCTTCATTGCCCATCATCTGTCTGTGCTTATGTTTTATTGTGTTCTGCATGGCAAATCAGGCTTCATCTTCCTTCACACAGTGTTTGTTGTTTATGAGAGGCACGAAGACAAGGTTGACGTGTTTGCAGAGAAGGCAACAACAGAGCTGAAAAGGCAGTATGGCCGTGTTGGTCAGAATGTGCCCAAGATGAATGAAATTGTATCCAAATTGCAGCGCAAGAGAAGATAATTTTGAGTGAATTTGGTTTCTCGTGATTGGCGGATTGTTGAATGCTGTGGTGGTGTAACTCTGTTTTTTTTTTTGTCTGCTTCGTTGTTAAGCTCTACACTTTGACTTCTTGGAGAATGCTCATTTGTTTATGCTTAAGCCTGGTCTCAACTTTGGTCATGTTCTTTTTACTTCATTATCATTTGCTCTTCAAATTTTTATATTATTTTTGATAAAGTTAGGTTATTACTCTAGGCATGAATGATTCGTTCCAAGTGAATTTCATGAAGCTTAATTATTTTCATCATTTACAAAAATAATATTTTAAATTATTTTTTCTTAATCATTCTCATCATTCACAAAAAAAAAAAAAATTTATATTAGTTTCCAATGATAACTATAATGAGGATATAAGTTTTAAACCTAATTATCAAGCTATCATTGCTTGTGTTCTGCTTGCATTGTTCATAATTAGTGGTTTGATTTTGTGCCCTCTTAGTGTGATTCTTGGCCTTGTTTTTTGAATCCCACAACTCACCTTTTTGAAAACCACCAAGTCCCCTTTTTTATCATCAGGGTCACATTGAGTTGATGTATGTATCTTCAAGTTGAGCATCATGACTTTAGGTTGAGATCACAATCCTATGTGCTCTTTAAATCCCCCATGGAGCTAAAGTCATAGTGGCTGAGGAGAGTCATGACTGAGATAATTTCTCTCTAAAACACAAAGTCATAAAAAAAAATGTTGTCGTGACTAAGGCATTTCCTTGCTAGAATGCATAGTTATGATGGCAAAGAATACCATGACTAAAGAATTTGCTCTCTAGAATACATAGCCCTGTTAAAAAAGTGTTTTATGACTAAAAATTACTTGGTGTTGTATCATTTTAGTTCTGTAACGAATATGATATGCCTTTTTATACTAGTTTGGTACTTGGATGCAACAATATAAAAATAATACCACAACCACAATGTAAAAATAATGTGACAACCAAAATTGTGCTTTGGAGCTAATGTCTCAAGCATCATCCATTGAGAGTTGGTATGAAGTAATACAATTATTTCTAACCAAATTCTTTTCACCTCAAATTACAATACAACTAATAAAAGAGATAGCTCAATTTAGACAAGATGAGTATGATATATTATATGATGCTTGAGATTGATTCAAATATCTATAGATAAGATGCCCATAACATAAATTTTAATTATGGTTCCAAGCTGAGACATTTTACATGATGAGATGCATTGTTGATGCATTCTCATATGGTCCTATAATGAACAAGTTGCTAGAGGTGGCTCACTTTCTATTTGAAAAAATAGTCAAGAATAACTAACAAACTCCAAATGAAAGAGCAAATGGAAAATAAGCCAGCTAAAGTATTAGAGTTGGAAAGAGTAATGGTGATGGAGGTAAAGTTTGATTTATTTTCATCAAGTTTGGAGCTCAATATGACAAAAGGCTTAATGTAGTAGAAATGACTATTTTGCAACAGTAAGAAGTTGATAATTTCAACTCAATTTATCCAGTATAGCAAGGAATTAGTCTATAGAATAGAGGATATGTGTTCAACCCCAACAAGAGTGCCCCTATGCACTATCATTTGAATATGAGAAATCACCAAATTTTTTCATATGGAAGTCATGAGAATTTATAATAGAATATGTGATAATATCAAAAGAACTTTGGAAGCAACTCAATGGGATACATAGTCACGTTTAAATCATCACTAATACACTGGATCTCATAAGAACTTCAAAGTTAAATATGCTTAGTCTTGATCACTACTAAGATGATTGATCAGTGTATAAGTTTGTCATGTGTATCTATCCTGGGATTGATAAGAAGAGATTATGGGTAGGGTAGAATAAATAAAAAAAAAACTCATTGGGATACCAAATGCAAGGGGCTTTGAGTTCCAACTACAATAATTCGAATGAAGTAGAAAAATCAACATTTGAAAAGAGTATTCTTGTGCTACTAATGGAGATAAATATAACTAATAATGCACACGAATATCAAATAGAATAAATGGAAACAAAACTATATCACCCGGATATCTTGATGAAGACTATTGAAAATCAAATTAGAAAACTAAAACTAACAATGAATGAGGAGCATTAATAGATTACCAAGCAATACCAAAGTGAATCTAAAAATGTACATATTCATAATATTCAAAATAAATAAAGAATTATAAGTATAGAAAATAGAAGAGAAATTAAAATGGACGGGGAGGCTAATACATAAAATGAAGTCATGGCTAACAAAGTTGAAGTGCTACTAGATCCTACTAACCAACTATGCCACCAACTATCAAACATGAAAAAGTGAAATTGAAGGAGATGAGATGAACAGAAGGGTGACATGCTAAATAATGATTATTTAGTTGGTAAACAAATGATCCAATCTAATCTTTCCCTTTTTTTTTGCATTGGTTTAGAAAGCAAATGTTGGATAAATAATTTGATCAATTCCTCAATATATTTAGGAAGTTGGATGCCAACATATCCTTTGCTAAAGCATAATCACAAATACCTCATCACATAAAATTTATGAAGGATATCACAACTAGCAAAAATAAATCTGAGACTTATGGAATGGTGAGCATGTCCGAGAAGTCTAACATGGTCATTCAATGTAAACTCTCAAGAAAGCTCAAAGATCTAGAGCATTTTATAATTTTGTATATTATTAGTGAGCATACCTTTCGAAAGATATTATGCAGCTTAAAAGCAAGTTTAAACTTCATGTCATTTATCATATAGTCTAAAGGATGAATCTTGATGAGAAAACTCTAACTTCTCTCTTGTTATAGATGAAAGACCGATCAATCAAGTTTTGAGAGGCATTATCGAAGAGTACAAAACAAATTTAGAAAGCTTAATTTTTTCTGCTGATTTTATGGTGTTAGACATGGAGGAAGACTCATTTACCATGTCGATCTTGGGACAACCATTCTTGGTGGCTAGACGTGCATTGATTGAAGTGAATAAAAAATAATTTATACTTCAAGTGTGCAAAGTGCAAGTGAAGTTCAACACATATAAAAGCCTATAAATTTTAGATGATAATGAGAATAGATAGTCTTTCTCACACATAGACAAAAGACATCGTATGGTTTTTATAGATGGAAAGATTTTGTGTATAATTATTGGCCCGAAGAAGCTGAATTAAATGAAAGTTTGGAAAGAAATGATACAAATAATTATTTTGAAGTCACAATATTTCTCAAAGTCATGATAGAAGAAGAGCTAAAGAAATGCTATTTGAAATTGTGAAAAAAGTGATTGATACTATGAAATTCACATGTATACAACATGAAGAAACCATTGAGGAGACTCTCGAGACTCGAGAAACATTACAAGAGTAGAAATGTTCACAGTTGATTGACGATTTACTAGTTAGAAACAGGAAGCGGAGACCATTATCAATGATGATCAAAAGGAAAAAGAGGTTGAATATGACAAAAGAAAAAAATCAAAATTTTGATGAAATAACAACTGCAATAGGATGTCATGACATATTTCATAATTGTGATAAAATTTCTTAGGAGAACAAAAGTTGGCACCTTGATATTAGAGAAGGGTATCATACTCTATGATTTCACAAAAATTAATAAAGTCATGGCATTTCAAAAAATATTTCAAAGAAGGAACCTAATAGATGACCACCAAATGTTGATGTTGAATAAGAAGTTCAAAAGATATGCAAAGGAAAAAATTTATATGGAGAAGATGACATGGATGAAGTTACTGATTATATGAATGAAGATCAAAAAATTAGTCTAGCTAAGAACATTATTATAGTGCAATTTGGAAGATAACCCAAGGTTTATTTCTGTGTTGCTGTGTTGATTTTTTTAAATATTCAACGAAGTCAAACACTTATACAAATATCAAAATAAAGTTATAATACTCAAATCTAGTTGAATTTCTTTTATGACAAATAAAGTCGCAGCACTCAAATATACTCACAAATTCTTTTCATTAAAATTTGAGTTGTGATACTCAAACCCTTTCATGACTATATTATTAAAGAAAGGTCAAGGTATTTTGAAAAGTCATTGCTATTTTTTTATCAGTCGTGACTAAAACCTTAATGCTATAAAATACCACAAATTCTAATTTTTGCCAAAATTTCTTGTTTTGGTTTTCTTACCATCGACTGAAACTATCACGATGCCAAATTTGTGCAATTCAATGCCATAATGGATGAAGAAACTCTGATTTCTAATCTGATGGCTAAAAAAAAGGAAGTTGAACTTAATCACAGATATAAAGAGAAATGATAGAAGTCAATTGTCATTGAGATTTCCTCCCAAGTCTAGGGACTCGAACCTATTTTTTGACTAATAGGCGAAGAAAGTGGATGATGTCTACCAAAGCAAGAAAAAATTGTGGGTGAGAAAGGATTTGAAGAGTTTATTCCACCTTTCCATCCAATTATTAAAAGGAGGAATTGGAATCGATTTTGTCTGTACATAGAAAGGAGCAACATGAGAGTCATGAAAGAGTTCTACTCTAACCTTAAAGACACACAAGAAAAGATAATCTATGTACAAGGAATTTGGGCATGTTTCGATAGATGATTTATTAATAAAAATTTTGGATTGTAGAAGATTTTGGATGGTGCATTTTTTAAAACCCTAAAAAGGCAACCAATCTACAAAGTCATCACAAAGACTTTTATGGATGGTAAGAAAAGTTAGAGTGTCATCAAAAAGTCTCTTTTAACACCTAGTGAGGAAATAATTGACATAAGAGAGCAAAAGTTTAATTGTATTTTTTGTATAAATGACTCTCCACCTCTCTTCCATCATGCAAAAAAAGGTGATCATACTTTTTATCCTAATAAAAGGGTACAATATCCATTTTGGAAAATTTTTGGAGAAGTCAATTCTTGACTTCTAGGTAGAGAAATTTTCAGGGCATTAATTTTTGACAATCATTATTTTTGAGTTTTAGTCTAAAGAGTCAATTATTTTTTGGAGACCACTTCTCTTTAGGTAAGAGTATGAGATCATAAGTTTGGTTAATATGAAAATACTTCATATTTTTCTACATAGCCTAGAGTCATTCTTCTTTATTCTCAAGAAAGTTGACCTCCTAAAAAGTCTTAGGCTCACCAAATATATGAATATTATATAATCATGGAATCTAAAGGATAACTAATAGTGTTTAGATGATCTTCTCAATTTAGACTGAGATATATCATCAAAAACAAATATGTAATGCCTAGTTCTAGCTAAAATATTGCCCCTCATCTCCTTGACATGCATATCATGGGGTTCAAAATATCATATAAATCATGTGACGCAAAATCATCAAGTGGATGTATTTGGTACTTCACTAAATAAATTGTGTTATTTGGAAAGTAAATATGTTTTTGCATGTATTTTAGTATATAACAAAGAGATTCCACTAAATTCCTATTTTATAAGGATTTGATGAAAATTAGTGAAGCATAAGGTATTTTATTGTAAATTGTGACTCGTTGGATTAAATGCTTGGAGAGGAGAAGAGATGAACGATGAAAAATAATGATACTTCTTTTGTCATGACTCTACCATAGAGTTTGATAAGGGAAAACTAGCCAACACAATAACAGACCAAAAATAACAGAGCAAGGGGCAACACAATTAAGTTCCCCTTTACTTGCAAGTACTTATGAGGATGACCAATAAAAATATAGTGCAAAAATAGAAATCAACAGCACATAAGAGAATAGCTTCAGTTTGATCAATAGAGATACAAGATAGTTTCCAACAAGTTCACTAAAAAAACATAATATAGCTAGCAATCCAAAATTAAACACCAATACTTTAAATGTAAAATATGAAGAAACAAGGAAGAACCCAACAGTAGAACATAAATTGTGAAGCACTTATATTTCTGCTCAAATATCAAATCGATGACCCAACCATACAAAATGAAGTGTCACATTTTCTAAACTTTCTGTCCAAAAATCAGTCCGTACCAACAGTTATCGAATCTACAATTGTAATGTGAAAAATAATTTCTGGTGAATATGTGAAAATCACAAAGTTTTTCTTCTCCTTACTTATCTTTCTACTTAGATATTGAATCGATAATCTACCATACAGAATGAAGTATCATGTTTTACGAACCATCTATCCAAAAATTAGCCCGATCCAATGGTGAATGAATCTATAGTTATAATCTGAAAAACAATCTCTGGTGGATGTGCAAAAATCATTAGGCTTTTCTTCTCCTCACTTATCTCCCTTCTCAGATATTGTATCGACGATCCAATCATACAGGATGAAGTATCACGTTTTTTGAACTTACTGTCTAAAAATCAGCCAGATCAAATGGTGAACATATCTACAATTGTAATCTGAAAAATAATCCATGGTGGAAGTGTGAAAATCACCAAGATTTTTTTCTTCTCCACTCTCTTTCTTTTTCTGTTATCTTTTCCACAAAAAAATGAGCATACCTACCTTTTTTTTTCTTTTTCTTTTGTTGCCCTAATTTGACCGCTCTCCACTCAAATAATTGAGAGAAATGAGCCCTCACAATGTTGGGCTTTTAGTCCACATTGAAATGGAACCTAAACCCCAACAAATCTCCCCCTCACAACTATGTAAAGATGACCACCAAACTAGCTATCACACAATAAACTTCAAACTTCCCTCTTGTAAATACATTAGTCATCATATTAGCTTCATTATCATCAGTATGAATTTTAGCCAGCTCCCACAACTTAGCATCCAAAACATTTCATATCCAATGATATCTCATGTCAATGTGCTTAGACCTTGAATAAAAGGTCGAGTTCTTACCAAGATAAATAACACTCTAACTATCCACTAATAGTAGATATTTCTCTTGAACAACACCATGCTCTTGCAAGAATTTCTTCACCCATAGAAACTCCTTGCTTGCTTCGGTAATGATAATAAATTCTACCTCTGTAGTAGACAAAGCTACACACCTTTGCAACTGGACTGCCAAGTGATAGCTCCCCCTACAAAATTAATCATATAACCCAAAGTGGACTTCCTGGAATCAATATCTCCAGCCATATCTGAATCTGAGTATCCCACCATAGTAGGCTTATCATCACAAAAACAAAGCATAACATTAATAGTATCTCAAAGATACCTTAGAATCCATTTTACCACATTCCAATGCTCTCTACCTAGGTTTGACAAAAATCTACTGACCATACCAATAGCATATGCTATTTCTAATCTTGTGCACACCATAGCATACATCAACCTTTCCACATCAGATGCATAAGAAACTCGTTGTATATATAATTTCTCATCTTCATTTGATGGACTTTGTTTGGAACTTAGCTTAAAATGAGTAGCAAAAGGAGTGCTTACCACCTTGGCCTTTTCCATGCGGAATCTTTGTAATACTCTTTCAATGTAGTGTTCTTGTGAGAACCACGACTTTTTCTTTTGTCTGTCACGGATGATTCTTATACCAAGAAACTATTTAGCATCTCCCATGTCCTTAATGGAAAATGTCTTTCCCAATTGCTCCTTTAGCCTGTCAATCATGGAAAAATTTTTCCTAACAATAAGCATGTCATCAACATATAATACCAGGATAATGAAGTCATCATTAGAAAACTTTCTGATAAAGATACAATGGTCAGAAATAGTTTTCATGTAGCCTTGCTCACACATTATAGACTCAAACTTCTTGTACCACTACCTCGGAGCTTGCTTCAAACCATATAGGCTCTTTCTAAGCCTAAACAGATAGTCTTCTTTTCTTTCAACATGAAACCCATCAGGTTGCTTCATATAGATCTCTTCTTCCAAATCATCTTGAAGAAAAGTGGTTTTCACATCCATTTGCTCTACCTCCAAATCAAAAGTAGCAGCTAAACTCAATGTAGTTCTAATGGATGACATTTTTATCACAGGAGAGAAAATCTCATTAAAATCAACACCCTTCCTTTGACTAAAGCCCTTTACCACTAATCTAGTTTTATACCTCAGAGAGATAATATTACTAGCATGCATCACCCTATAGATTCACATGTTATCCAAGGCCCTCTTACCTTCAGGCAACTTCTCTAAATAAAAAGTGCGATTATCATTTAAGAATTCCATCCCATCCTTCATTGATCAAGCCACTTTTTATTTTCTTCACTCTCCATGGCCTCTCTAAAGCACTCAGGTTCTTCATCATCTATTAGAACCACATACTCATCAGAAGAATACCTCCTAGAAGATTGTCTCTCCCTGTTAGACCTCTTGAGTTGAACTTGAGGTGGTTCGATAGCATCACTCAAATTTTCATCTTGTGACATCCCATGCTCCTCTTCATCATCATCAACAGGAACATTTAGTTCATATGAAGGTTGCTGATCACCGACATCATTCTGAGCATCAGTATTCTAATTCTGAATAGGCGGCTAGACATGTTCAAAATTAGCAACACCATTGTCTTCATTATGTGTAGACTTCTCCATCTTAGTAATGTCTTCAAAGGTTTGATCTCCATGAATTTCACATCATGGCTTCTAACAAGCTTCTTCTCAATAGGATCATAGAACCTATAACCAAATTCATACTCACCATAGCCAATGAATATGCACTACCTTGACTTTGCATCCAACTTGGAACTTTCATCATTTGGAACATGAACTCTCGCAGCCAAAAACCCTTAAGTGATCATACTTCACATTCTTTCCAAACCAAATTTTATTTGACACCTCACTATTCAAAGAAATAGCCGGACTAAGATTGATCACGTGCATCGTTGTTTACAATGCTTCACCCCATATGTGCTTGGATAACTTTGCTTTAGAGAGCATGCACCTCATTCTCTCAACCAATGTCATGTTCATCCTCTCTACCAAACCATTCAGCTAAGGAGTTTTAAAAGGAGTCTTCTCATGTGTGATGTCATGCTGCTTACAGTAGATATCAAAAGGTCCACAATACTCACTACTATTATCAATACGGATGCATTTTAGTTTCTTGTCTGACTGGAGTCAACTGAGGCATGAAACTCTTTGAACTTTTCCAACACTTGGTCTTTTGACTTCAAAGCATAGACCCAAAGTTTTACGGAATAATTATTGATAAACATAACAAAATAAAATGCACCAATTAAAGCAAGTCAATTTTTCTTGAGGGATGATGCTTCTTGAAGGATACGCTAGTTTGCTTACCAAATATGCAGTGAGAAAATTTCTCCAAATCTATATTCTTCAAACCCGGAAGCATATCCTTTTTGCTAAACAATTCATCCCCTTTTTACTAATATGACTAAGCCTTCTGTGCCACAAAGATGCCTCTATTTCCATAGCATTCACACTGTCACTAGCAACCAAAGCTTTCATCCAATACAACTTTGAACTCTTTTGTCATTTCACCACGACCAAGTTACCTTTTGTGAGTTTCCACTTTCCAAAACTAAAGTCATTATAATAACCAGTATCATCAAGTACCTGCACAGAGATCGAATTAAAGCGGACATCTGGAGCATGTTTGACTCCACTTAGTAGCAATAGTCTTCCCATGTTGGTTAGCAAACAGACATCACTGACCCCAATAACCTTGGGCACACCATCATTACCCATCTTCAAAACTCCAAAATCACCTAGAATGTAAGATGTGAAGACCTCCTTTCTATGTGTAACATGCAGTGTAGCATCACTGTCAATTATCCACATGCTTTCATTAGATACAAAATTAAGTGAATTAGGGTTGTGGAGAATAACAAGATCATCACTAGTAGCAATATTCACACAATCACGATTATCATGATCCTACTCTTTCTGCTTATCCCTTTTGTATTTACTCTCCTTCCATAAAAAATAGTTTCTTTGGATGTACCCTATTTTGTGACAATAATAACACTCAATATTCTTGTACTGAGATATGGACTTGCTCTTACTCTTGCCTCTGCCACATTTCAACTCCTTTTGGCTTTTCCCCCTCTTTTTAGTAGCAAGCACCTCTGAATGAGTAGATGTACCTTGCACCTTCCTTCTCATCTATTCATTCAGAGCACTGGTCTTTGCCATTTGCAAGGGAATAATGCCATTGAGGGTAGCACTAATCATGGAAACTCGAAATATCTCCCCGAATCAGGTAGAGTTATTAATAGAAATAGTCCCAACACATCATCATCAAATTTGATACCCTCAGCTGAAAATTGATCACAATTCTCTTGAAATTCACTCAAGTGCTCAGTAAATGAAGTTCTATCCTTATACTTCAATTCAAGAAAATTCTTCAACAAGTATAATTTGTTGCTCCCTGATATAGAAGCATACAAGGACTCAAGTGTTTGCCAAATAGTTCTTGCATGTGTCTCATGAGCAATAAGATTATAAATGGGTTCATCTACAAAGTGTCTGATAAAACCACATACACATTCATGCTCAAAACCCTACTCTTCATCCAACATAAACTTCGGTTTTTATGCGCCAAAGACATGAATATGCATATTCTTTACAAATAGCAAATCCTTCATCTTACCCTTCCAATAATGATAGTTTGCTCAATTCATAAAAATCATTTTCATATGTGCTTCCATCTTTCAAACAAGTTAAAAATAACCACTAATAACATGGATCTAATACCACTCTGATAGAGAAACACTGTCCAACATAATAACAAACCAAAAACACCATAGCAAAAGGCAATGCATTAAATTTTTCTTTACTTGCAAGAACGTATGAGGAAGACCAATAAAATATAGTGCAAAAATAGAAATCAATAGCATACAAGAGAAAATATTCACTATGATCAATAGAGGTACAAGAGAGTTTTCAATAAGTTCACTAAAAGATGTGTTATAGCCAGCAATCTAACATTAAACACCAATACTTTCGATGTAAAATAAGAAGAAATAAGGAAGAACCCAACAGTAGAACATAAACTGTGAAACACTTATCTCCCTGCTCATATTTCAAATCGATGATCCAACTAAACAAAAAGAAGTGTCACATTTTCCGATCATACTATCCAAAAATCAACCCAATCCAATGGTTAACGAATCTACAATTGTAATCTGAAAAACAATCCCTGGTAGATGTGTGAAAATCATAAAGTTTTTCTTCTCCTCACTTATCTCCCTACTTAGATATTGTATCGACGATCAAACATACAAAATGAAGTATCACATTTTCCGAAACTTCTATCTAAAAATCAGCCCGATCCAACAGTGAACAAATCTATATTTGTAATCTAAAAAATAATCCCTGGTGGATGTGTGAAACTCACAAAGCTTTTCCTCTCCTCACTTATTTCCATACTCAGATATGTATCGATGATCCAACCGTGCAGAATGAAGTATCACGTTTTCAAATATGCTATCCAAAAATTAGTCCGATCAAATGGTGAACGAATCTATAGTTGTTATCTGAAAAATAATCCCTAGTGAATATGTGAAAATCACCAAGATTTTCTTCTCCTTTACCTTCTTTCTTTTTCTGCTATTTTTCCACACAAAAATGAGCACACCTACCTTTTTTTTCTTTTTCTTTTGTTGCCCTAATCTGAAAGCTCTCCACTCAAATAATTGAGAGAAGTGAGCCCTCACAATGTTGGGCTTTTTCTCCACATAAAAAGGAAGCCCAAAATCTAATAGAGTTGTGATATTCTTTTTATGTCATGATTCTACCATTGAGTTGATATAATTATTATATTATACAACATATTCATCATGGCCATAATATAATTTTGAAGTAATGGCATACTAGCTCTAAGCTACTTTATGACTATGACAATATTTTCACATTGTATATGTTGAGTACCCCATTGGTATGAGTTGGGGTATCAAACGAGCCAACACAGCTTGGCTCAGCCCATTTTTGGAGGCCTAATCGAGCCATAATGACGTGCCTGACATGGTCCAATATAGTAACCATATTGTGCCAGGCATGGCATGGCTTGGGAACCACCAGCCTAACATGGCCTGCCAACCCAACTCATACCCAATTAATGTTGGGTCGCGCCTAGATTTGCTGGGTCGATCCAGGTCATACCCCTAATTTTTCTAGCTGAATTTTAAAAAAAAAACTAGTTGGGTCCCTGGGCTAGTTTACCATGTTATCAAGCCAGTCAAATAGGCCGTTCCTGACCCAGCACGAGGCAATAATCATACCAGCCCAGCACGACATGAACTATGCCAAGGGTCGACCTAGCCCAGTCTACGGCACAGTTTCAAATCATGCCATGCTGGGCTAGGCATGGTTGAATCGGGCTTGGCCAAAACCACCCAGCCCATCTGACACCTCTAGGTACAAGTAGTCATGGAACATTCAATAGCAACAACTTATCCATTTTTTAAAAAAATTATTTTGGCCATCATATTTTGCAATGTCATGACATTATGATCTATAAAGAAAATAGCAAAGTTGTAGCCAACTTTAGTACTGCAACATTGTGCTACAAAGAGATTTTGCAGCATTGTGACAATCTGTTCACAAAAACAAGGCAAAAGTGACAGCCAAGAGCAAGTGAAATTCAACCTCTACAAGGCCCTTTAGCTATAGATTTCGAATTTTAATGATGAAGATTGCAGGAGAATAATAGTCTCTTACATGATGAAATAAAACAAAAGGTGAATTAGAAATAGAAAGAGTTCGTATAAGAATGTTGGCCCAAAAAAGTTGGAGAAAATAATAAAGAATTTAAACCATACCTCGAGGAAAATGATGAAAATGAAGATTGCTATGAAGTCATTGCTTTCTTTGAAATTATGATTTCTAGTGAATCATAATTATACAACTATGAAGATGCAAATGAAGAGGAGGAAATACCAAAGTTCTCAAGAAAACAACAAAGAGAATATATTGAAAAGATATTTGAAATAGGGATAGAAGTATAAGTAAAAGAAAAGCTCCAACTAATCATTGACATGTTGGAAAAGAAAGATAAAGCTAAACAGTAATGGTAGAACATACGAAGAACAATAAGAAAGAAGTAATTATAATGAAAAAAAGTCATGATTTCAATAAATTATATGAATTTTCCAACAAAAACAATGACGAACATCATTATAAGAGGCAAAGTTGTAACCAATATCATCTAAAAAGTAATTTCACTAGCCATGACAACAGAATGTGTCACATCACTTTTCAAAGAAGCTATAGACAATGATGTTATGACAATTCCTAAATTCATGACATCCATAGTAGAATATCCTAATTAATAAATAATGAAGAATCTCATCATGATGAAGGAGAAATCAAGAAAATGAGCTGAAGAAAAAGAGTAAATGAATAAGCTAATCTGGATAGTTAAAGTTTGTATGTTGTGTGGTGAATAAATACTTCCCAACATGACCCATACACTTCCCATATCTTCTCAAAACTCTAAATCTTATTTCCAAAACAAAATCCCATCACGATACTCAAACATTGGCATAGTCATCATAAATGTGTTTTTCTTTTGGTGTTTATTTTTTGAGGGAGACTCGCTTGCTCAAAGATGGGCAATACTTTTAGTGTGAAAATTTATTTAGTACTCCAAATACAAAATAAATTTGTTATTTGGAGAGTCAATTTATTCATGATTACATGTATTCTAGTATATATAAAAGAGATTCCACTAAATCCATATTTTAAGAGGATTTAATAAATATTAGTGAAATCATAAAGAATTTTAGTGAAAATTATGGCTCAATGGATTAAAAGCTTGGAGAGTATCGAAGTGACTTATGTATACCCCCTATATAGATCAAAGTAGTTTTGATATTCTATATTGACCATTACTCTATCATAGTAGTCATGGTATTTTTTTTATGCTACAACTCTACCATTGAGGTTACATATTTATTTCAATATATAACACATTCATCATGGTTGTGACATTTTCTTAGAGTCATGGCACACTAGCTCTAAACTACTTTTAAGGTAATGACATTATTTTTATGTCACAACAATTGAGTATTCCACTGATATAAATAGTCATGACACATTATAGAGCCATGACTTTTTTGTTCTAAAAAGTAATCACTCTTTTTGTTGTTTTTTCAATACCATGACTTTATGCTTTAAAGAGAAAATAACAAAGTTGTGGCCAACTCCTATGCCATGACTTTATATTATAGATAGTTTTTGCCTCAATCATGGTGATCTCAAAAGGCAATAATTTGTTCACAAAGGCAAGACTAAAGTTGTGTTCAATCCAAGTGCCATGAATTTGTGTCATGGAAATTTCAACACAATGACAATTTACTCATAAAGTCAAGATCAAAACAATGATCATTCTCAATGCCAGAACTTTGAGTTACAAAATGACAAGAATTCATTGTGGCCATCCCCAGCACTATAATATTTATGCTCTAGAAAATATCTAAAAGATCTCAAAGTTATGACTTCAATTCTATGATATGACTTCCAACTTAAAGTATAGCATGCATGGATCCCTAAAATAAAAAATCTATACTTAAAGAAATAAAGAAAAAGAGAGAGAAGGGGAACATGATGTGCATGGTAGGAACCCTATGCAACATAAATGTAACCATAATTAAGAGAAAATCTAAGAAAAATATAAGTAAATTTGATTGGAATTAGAGTTTTATGTTTGATAAATCATTTGGCCATTATTTGGAACTCTTAAATCTATAAGATACCTTTTATTACATCTCACATGATTCCCTTTCAATGTCTAACTAAATGAATTCTAGGGTTGATAATATAACTATGTTGTAATTATTGATTTTATGAGGTTATATTTGTAATTATTGGTATTTGAATATTGATGGATATAGATACAATTTAAAACCTAAAGTTAATATATGTTTAATCATTGTGAGTAAGGCCCTTATGAAGCTGAAAATATTAACATATTAAAAACTAATTTATTGTGTACTACGTAAAAGAACTAACCTTTGAGTAATGTGGGAGTTTAGTATAATATCTTACCTATAAGTTTCTATTAGAGTATGCCCTAAAAGTTAATTATTAGATAATTCTTTTGGGATTTTTGTATCATGTCTTATATATAAAAAAACATCATTTTATGATTATTATCACTATTTAGATCTGTGAAAATATTAGATGAATATAATAATGTCCTAGAGTGATATATTCTATGGAATACAAATCTAAATTATTTCTAGTCAAGTATTAATATTCAAGTGTAATATTAATATATTAAGACAAACATGTAGGTTAACTAATATGAGATATTGAGTTAATACATGAGTATATGTTGGAGAACATATACTGAATTGACGTGCTATGAGAATGTTGCATGGATTGTTATATAAGTGTCATACACATTCTCACATTGACTATTAGTATGAATTATCTTTTGACCTGAAGTCACTACAATTCCTTACATAAGGAGTTGTATACTTTAGATTCAACAAATGCCACATGTAATAAGGATGGTTATAAAGTTGTTTACTATGTATACAATTAATTGTGCAGAGGAATGTGATTGATGTAGATTGAATTTGTCTTTTCTATATAATGAAATTGATATCAGTTGACCCATTGATTGAGTAGGACTACTAAAATGCATGGACATACACAAATAAGTCAATATGAGATATTGAGCTTATTTATTTAAGTTAGTCTACTCAAAGATCAAGAAACATATAGTTTGATGTGAGGATGACATGATCGGTGTCTTATAAATCAATCTAGATATCATGGACAAAAGGACTTAGTCATATAATAAAATAAGTCACAAAATTAGGTTAAGTCAAACCTATTATATTTTCATTACTTAGGTAGCAATGATGTATTACTAAATGATGCTTATTACTTATTTCTTTAAAATAAGATTTTAAAGTTACTACCAATGTTATGAAAACTTATTGGGTCACACACATAAAAAAGTATATATATTTGGAGTTCATTTTATTTTAGTTAGACTATAATAAACTGGGCCTAATCTTAAGTATGAACTTTGTTTCAATTCTTAAGCTAATTGGATTAAAGAGTTTGGTCCAATTAGTAGATGTTTGGACCTTTAAAATGGGCCCAAACTTAGAGCCCACATTTTTCTCTTTTAGTTAATGTCACATCCTTTTAGAAAGGTATGTCATTAATGACACATCCTTTTAGTTAATGATACATTATTTTAGAAAGCTGTGTGAAAAACCAAAAAAGGTTTGAAAATTGGGAGAGATAGAAAACATATCAACAACGAAAATATATTTGTGTGGATACCATTAGAGGCACAGACACTTGATTATGCTAGGATTCGAACAAACCATTCGAAATCTAAAAAAATTCTATGCTATAAGAGGTAACATCCTTGTCCAATATTTAATTGTATTTACTTTGATCACTAGTGGGTTCCTAGTCCACTGCAAAATTCTGATCTTAAATTCATCAGAACCCTACAATTTCACCATAGTCTAGGTGTCACACATTGATTATGATAGATCGTAACATGCATGTCATGGGACACATATAAATGGTAAGACTCATATGATGATGATGATGATAGCCTTATGAATCATTCATTCTTGTATTACTTTCATATAAAAGATTCATGAGAAGATATATGATTAATTATCATAAGTGCTTACAAAGCCAAAAGCACAAACATAATTATTACCAATTTATCTCATATCATAAATAATTAGATGTTAAAGAATAGAACTATAAAAGTACATAATCAAAACATCATCAAGGGTAACTAACATATTGCCTAAAAAGAGTAGATATACGAATGACCCCTACACAAAAAGATATATTGCTTCGATGTAGAAATGCTGAGGGGGCAACTATAAGGGAATTATCATTGGTAGTGGTAGGCCATTCAATGATGTCCAACTTGTATGCTAAGAGAGTACATAGATATTTCCACAATAATCTACTATTTATCCAATAATCAAACCAAGCGTAATATTGACCAAACATTAAGAAACATTATCATTCACATATACATTTGCCAACCTTAGAGTAGAGCCTGAGTATATTTATTCAACTCATATTGTTGTTCATTATTGATTGATCAAACCTTTAAAATATTTAATGTGAAAATACTATCTAGACATATATCTAGTTTCTTACATGTATGACTGATATACTTGTATAGCTACATTGGATAGAAGATCCTCGCTCAACTAGGTTCTGGGATAGTGTCAACTAACTATAAATGTTCACAATATCATAAAAAGTTTTGGTACCATTGTTAGAGATTATTTTAAAATTTTGATAGTCAACTTGAGTTGGCATAACTATTCTTGTGAAAGGATAGTTCTGTTACAAGTTGTGTTGAAAGAGAAATGATGGAAAAAAATGGAAGCAACAAAAACAACCAAGGTAGTGAAGGACAAATTGTCCAATAGCCCAATTCTCACCATACCATGAGACACTATTACAAGCCTACTATGATGAATAGATATTCTAGGATTCAAATGCAATGGGTATAAGTGGATTACTTTGAGTTGAAATTGATTTTGATAGTTATAGTGCAAAAAAATCAGTATAATGAAAGAATATCTGAAGATGCAACTAACCATGTTGTAAATTTTTTAGAATTTTGTGATATGATGAAGATACATAGAGTTAGCTTGAATGTTAAAAGGCTTCGGCTCTTCCCCTTTTTGAGAGACAAAGCCCATAGCTAACACCAATGTTTGTCTCGAGATTTAATTGAGAGTTGGGACGAATTGGTACAAGCCTTTTCACCATATTTTTTTAAAATCTCATCTCAAATCACCTCTCAACTAAGGGAAGTCATAAGTCAATTTTTCTAAGAGAAGCAAAAACTATTATATGATTTTTAGGACTAACTCAAAGAGCTTTTAAAGAGGTTCTTGCAATATATATTGGAGTTGTGATATCAAACACAATTTTTTTGTAATTGTCTCAATTATATGATAAGATGCACAATTAATGTGGACTTGATTAGTTCCAACATGAACAATTCAATCAAGGAAATAAACATTTTGTTTGAAGAGATAACAAGGAATAACAATCAAACTTCAAATAATCATGTATTTAGAATGAAGCAAACTTGATTAATAGAGTTAGATAGATTGATCTGTATGGAGGCAAAGAATGATAAAGTTTTTAGTAAATTTGATTCCAAAAATAATAAGTAAATTAGTGTGAGAGAAATTTCTACTATGTAACAATATGAAGAAGATTAATTCAACACATCATATTAGTGGAGGGAGTTAATATTCTATAAAGTAAAAAGTATGTTCTTTGCCCCAATAATAATGTCCCCACTCATTATCATCTGAATTTGAGAAATCATAAAAACCTTTAGTATGGAAACCCTATGAATGTATAGTAGAACTTGGGCTAATATTAAAAGAATTTTGAGAATAACTTGATAAATTATCACATGCAAAGAACATCAAGGTCCAGCTATATTCATCTGAATGAAGTAGAAAAGTCATCATGTGAAGATAATGTCATGGCCATACTCATGGAGAAAAAGTAAAAAAGATCTTCAAGAAACCCATTGGGAACATATAGAAATGAGGTTACAACACCTAAACACAACAATAAAAATTATTGAGAATCAACTTCGACAATTAGCAATCTAAATGAAAGAGAAAGCTGAGAATAGAATACTTATACCATGATATTGAGACAAATCCAATAAATTACATGTCCATAATATTGAAAAGTGACAAAGAATTAGAGGGGCAACAATTCAAAATATATGCAAATAGGAAAGTTATTATCACAGAGGAAGTTGTAACAAAGGAAGTTCCAACCTTTTCTAAAGTCACTATGGCACTCATCAACGAAGCAAAACAAGTTGTGGCATCTTCCGACACCACAACAAAACATGCCATAATATTTTTCCAATGTCATAGAATTACCAAAACCTTATGCCCATTTCTTGCTACCAATAGAGTGAAATAAAGATATAGAGAAAGAGGAGAAGCTACAATTTACCATAAGTATTGATTAGAAGGATATGCAATAGAAAGATGATGTTGAAGATAAATATTCTCTTCATAATATCACATTTCCACAATGTTTTAGAAAGGAAAAATAGATGAGCAATTCAAAAAGTTTTAAAATATTTTCCAGAAGTTGGAGGTAAACATTTCGTTTGGCGAAGTGCTAACCAATATACCAAATTATGTGAAGTTAATAAAATATATAATGAGTAAATTTGGAGACTTATGAAATGGTAAATATGACTAAAAAGTATAGCATCATCATCTAATGTAAACTTCTAAGAAAGTTAAAAGATCCATAAACTATGTGAATTAGGATTAAGTGTGAACTCAATATCATTATCTATTGTATAAAGATTAAACCTCGGTGAGATAACTCTAACCACCCTCTCACTTTAAATGGCTAATCATTTGATCAAATTTTTAAGTTGGGTGATTGAAGTGTTTTGGTAAAAGTGGAAAAGTTTATTTTTCTAGCTAATTTTGTTGTGCTTAACATAAAGGAATATCAATATGCTTATTTAATCTTGAGATGCTATTTTTAGCCGATGGACAAGCATTAATTGATATCAAGAAGAAATAATTAATTCTTCAAATGGGAAAAGAACAAGTGAAATTCAATCTCTACAAGGGTCTTCAAAATCTAGATTATAGTGATGAAGATTACTGAAGAATAGATAACTTCATACATGCCACAATGAGATAGAAGGTAGATTTTAGATGGAAAAAGTTCATATAAAAGTGTTGACATGAAGAAGATGGAAAAAATAATGAATTATTTGAACCATAACTAGAAGAAAATAATAAAGATGATGAAGAAGATGATGACTGCTATGAAGTCACAATCTTCTTTAAAGTCATAACTTATAAAGTATCAAATTTATATAATTTCAAAAATGCAAATAATAGGATAAAAAAATTTCAAATCAACAATACACAGAATCTATTAAAGATATTTTTTGAAATGGCAATAGAAGTATAAATAAAAGACCAGCCTCATCCAATCATTAACATGCTGGAAAAGAAAGACAAAGCTAAAATAATAATGGTGGAACATCCAAATGTAGATGAGAAAGAAGTAATTGTAATGGAGAAAGTCATAACTTCAATGAATCCCTCAATTTCTCTCTCTAAAACAATAATGAAAGTTGAAGAAAATCCATGACCAATATGATCCAGAAAGCAATTCCACTAGACACAACCACACAAAGATTTGTAACACTTTCCAAAGAATCCATAGGCAATAAAGCCATAGCAATTTCCAAAGTAATGGTATTTATGGTAGAATATCATGATGAGGATGTGTTGAAGAATGTCATGATGATGAAAGAGAAAATAAGAAGACTGGCTAAAGAAAAAAGTATACAGATAAGTTGGTCTAGATAGTTGAAGCTGCTTAAAAAATTAGAGATCTAAAGAATGTCTAGCTATGGATTTTAAAAATAGTACTTCTTGAAAGATAACCCAACGATATTTTCTATGTTCTATGATGAATAAACACTTCCCAACATGACCCATACAATTCCCATTAGATTTAAAAATTTTATATCCTATTTCGAAAACAAAATGCCAGCATGACACATAAACCTATTAGTAGTCATCATAAATATACCCTTTCCTGGTGTTTATGTTTGGAGGGTGACTCATTTACTCAGGGATGAACAATACTTTTAGTATCTAATTTTGTTTGTACTCCAAATACCAAATAAATTATGTCATTTAGCAGGTAAATATAGACTTGTTTGCATGTATTTTAGTAATAATCAAAGAGAATCCACTAAATTCTTATTTTGAGAGGATGTAATGAATGTTAATAAAATAATAAAATTATAAAAAATTTTGGTGAAAATTCTGACTTGGTGGATTAAATGTTTGGAGAGGAGATGAGCTATGGAAAGTAATGACAAATCTCTTATCATGACTTATAAATACCCTTTAATTATTTTGAAGTTGCTATGTCATCCTATCTTAGTCATAACTCTATCAAAATAATCATGACAATCTTTTTTGCAATAAAATTATCATCGAGTTGACATAATCATTTCATTATGCAACATATTCATCTTAGTCATGGTATTTTTTTAGAGTCATGGTCACACTAGCTTTAAACTACTTTATGACTAAGATTTTATTTTCACATCGTGGCAGCTAAATATCTCATTAGTACATGTAGTCATGACACATTCTAGGGCCACAACTTATATGTTCCAGAGAGAAACTATTCTAGTCATGACATTTTACATTTCTATAATTTTTTTCTCTAGAGATAAAATACCAAAGTTGTGGCCAATTCTAGTGTCATGACTTTGGGCTACAAAGAGTTTTTTCTTCAATTGTGGTGATTTTAGAGCCACAATAATTTATTTAAAAAGACAAGACCAAAGCCATGGTGCATCCTAGTATTGTGACTGTGGGTCATAGAAAATTTAATCTCAATCATAGCTACCCTAGTGTCATGACAATTTCCTTATAAAGTAAAAACCAAAGCTACTATTATTCTTAGTGTCTTAATTTTATGTTATAGAAAGATAAACATCCATCATGACCATCCTAGTGTCACAATATTTGTGCTCTAGAGGAGATCTAAAGAGATGTCAAATTCATTATTTCAATTATATGTCATGACTTCCAACTTAAAGTATTACACAGATTCTTGAAATATAAAAGCTACAATTAAAGAAAAAATGATGAGAAGAGGGACATGATGTGCACGCCAAGAAACCTAGGTGATGAAAATTCAATCCTAATTTAGGGGAAATCCAATGCAAACAACATGCAACTTCAATTTGAATTAGGATTTTATGCTTAGAAAATCATTTGGTTATTCATTGGGACCTCAAATCTATGAGATACCATTTAACACATTGCATGATTTTCTTCAAAATATCTAGCTAAATTGAATTTCAGGGTTGCTAATATAATTGTTTTGTGCAAGATTATTGATTTTATGAGTTTATATTTATTTTATATGTTGTTTGGATGTTGATGGATGTATATGTAATTTAAAACTAAAAATTAGGATTTTCACAAATATGTTAGTTAGAGGTGTCAAACGGGCCGGCCCAGCACGGCACGGCCCGTTTTTCACGTGCCCAGCCGTGCTACCGTTTTTTAAATTCAGGCACGGCACGGCCCATGGGCACGGCAAGGCCGTGCCGTGCCGGCCCGCTCGGGCACGGGCACACGGCAAGGCAGGGCATGCGGGGCGGGTCTGTTTGGACCCGACCCGCGGTCTTTTTACCGAGGGCGGGGCCCGGTTGGGTCACGAGTCGCGACTCACGACGCAGGCACGCGTGCCGGCGTGCCGTGCCAAGGCACGAGCCGTGCCGGGCCAGGCACGGCACGGCACGTGCTTTGTTCGCCCGGGCACGGCACGGGCCTGGGCACGTTTTTTGATCGTGCCGGGCCGGCCCAGGCACGGCCGAACCGTGCCGTGCCTCGTGCTGGGCCGGGCCGGCCCGGCACGTTTGACACCTCTAATGTTAGTTTATGCATATTGGTCATGGTGGATAATGACATATAAGTCATGAGACACACCCCATGATTTGATAAGGAGGAAATGAAAAGACTTCTAATATTAACACATGAGATAAACTAATATGTGAAAACTCAAAGTTAAGGTATGTTTAATCATTATAAGTAAGGTACTTAAGAAGCTAAAACTATGAATGTATTAAAAATTAATCCATCATGTGCTATCTAAAAGAAATAATATTTGAGTAAATGGGGTTAACTAGAATATCTTACCTAGGAGTTTCACTATAGCGTGAAAGTTGTGTGTTGATTGTGGTGAAAAATGACAAGCATGTCATGTGGCACACTTAAGTGGGAGAGACTCGTATGATAGTGATAACCTTGTGAATCATTCATTCATGTATGACTTGTATGGGTAAGATTTATGAGAAGACATGTTTAATTATCATGAGTATGCTGTTAGAGTATGCCCTAAAATTCAATCATTAAAGGATTCTTTTGGGACTTTTGTATTATATCTTATATGTAAAAATGCATCATTTTATAATTATTATATTGATTTAGATCTATGCAAATATTAGATGAATATAATAATGCTCTAGAGTGATATATTCTATGGAATACTACTCTAAATTATCAATAGTCAAGTATTAATATTCAAGGGTAATAATAATACATTAAGACTAGCATGTAGGTTAACTAATATGAGATATTAAGTTAACACATGTGTATATGTTGGAGAACATATACTGAACTGACGTGCTATGAGAATGTTGTATGAATTGTTATATAAGTGTCATACACATTCTCATAATGACTATTAATATGTATTATCATATGATTTGGAGTCATTATGTTTCCTACATAAGGTGTTGTATAATTTAGATTCAGCATATGCCACTTGTAACAAGGATGATAATAAAGTTATTTACTAGGTATATAATAAATTATAAGGAGGGATGTGATTGAAGTAGATGGAATTTGACCCTTCTATATAATAGAAGTGATATCATTTGGCCCCTTGATTGAGTAGGACTACTAAAATGCATGGCCATGTTAAAATAAGTCAATATGAGATAAAAAATATCATTTGGTAAACCACTTAATTTTTTCAAACCATTGAAAATTTTCATTTTCAATTGTTTGAAAAAATCAATGTGTTAGATAAAAAATATTTAGGAGCTGTTAATTGAAAATTTTAAGTGAAATAGCATTGAAAATATTAAGTAGGCAGAGACCTACTTAATGTTGAATGGAGAAAATTTTCAATAAATTTTTTTAATTACTATTTTGTTCTTTTTTTCCTATCTTTTTTATTTACTCATAAACCCTAACCCTAGCTCTCTTTCATGATTAATTTAAGAGAAAAAATAGCAAATCAACTAGTTGTTCATTAATTTTGGTTTTTATATTAAAAATTTGGATAGTTTTAAGAGTATATATTTTATTGGTTATTTTTTTTATCATTTTTATTTCTTTTTTTGATTTATGATTTATTTATGGATATGTTTTTAGTGATTTTATTTTTTATAATAATTAATAATTGTAGTGAAAAAAAAATTCATTAGAAATTATATTTATGTTGGATAATATGTAATATATCATTTTCAGCATTCAACATTTATAGTTATCAAACAAAATATTTATCTTCAGCAATCAATAAATAGTAATTTATCAAATAGTTTTTTAATATAAATTCAACACTTATAAAATTTATCACTTATTTTTTCAACACTTATTTTTCAGTACTTAATTTTTTTAATTTTATCAAATAAGCCCTTAGTCTACTCAAAGATCACGAAACATATAGATTGATGTGAGGATGACATGAATTGTGTCTCATAAATCAATCTAGATATCATGGACAAAAGGTCTAAGTCATATAATAAATTAAGTCACAAATTTAGGTTAAGTCAAATCTATTATATTATAATCACTTGGGTAACAATGTTGTATTGTTAAATGTCATTCGTTGCTTATTTCTTTAAAATGATATTTTAAAGTCATTGCCAATGTTACGAGAACTTATTGGATCACACACATAAAAATGTATCTATATTTGGAGTTCATTTTATTTTAGGTAGACTAAAATAAACTGAGACTAATCTTATGTCTAAATTTTATTTCAAATCTTAAGCTAATTAAATTAAAGAGTTTGGTCCAATTAGTATATGTTTGGACCTATAAAATGGGCTCAAACTTAAAACCCACGGTTTTTTTTTTTGTTTAGTTAATGACACATCATTTTAGTTAATGTCACATCTTTTTAGAATGTGTATGAAAAAACCAAAAAGGTTTTTAAATTGGAAGAGATAGAAAATGGATTTACAACCAAGATACATTTATGTGGATACTACTAGAGGCATGGACACTTGACTATACTAGAATTCGACTGAACCATTCGTAATAAAAAAAATTTCTATGCTACAAGATGTAACATCCTTACCCTAATGTTTAATTGTATTTACTTGGATCACAGGTGGGTTCCTAGTTCACTACAAAATTTTGATCTTAAATTCACCATAACCCTACATATGATGCTTAGGAAGTTGAAAATCCAAACATAATTAGTATCATATTATTTCATACCATCTAGATAAATAGAGGTTATAAAATAAAAGTACATACTCAAAGCCATCATTAAGGGCAATTGATGTAATTCATAAATGGAGTAAATTTGTGATTGACCCTTGCACAAAAAGATATGTTACTTTTTTTATTAAATATAGTGTATAATAATGAGGGGATTATCCTTAATAGGAATATTTCAATGATGTTTAATATGCCTAATATCAAATAATGCTAGTAATATTGATGATTATGGATGTTGTTTTTATTTTGAAAAGTACTTTAAATGGAAAAGTTTCTCTAAATTTTAGTTTTGATAGATTATGACAAATAGTTGTGAAATTAGATGGTTTTTTTATAAAATATCAGACTTCTTGGATTTGTTTAGAAAGAGTGGAGCATGGAATCATGTAAAGTCATAACATTTTTTGTGTATAACTTTCTTACACCTCATTGAACTTAAAATGTAGTTTCATCATCCATTTTTAGCTGAAGCTCTACATAAATAGTTCTTATTATCTTCGTATATCATGCTACTACTACTTCATTCACATAATTATATTGTTATGTATTTTTTTTTCTGTTGTGAAACTTTGCTAGAGTTGTAGTCATAATAGCTTGTAACATTTTTAAGACTATGATATAAATTTTATATCATAATGATCAAGTATCTTACTGATTCTAAAAGAAATGACCATTCCTAATACTACAATTTTCTAATTATTGATTCACCAAGAATGGGGCAAAAGTCATTGATGCTTCTCTAACATCATAATATTTAGTTATAAAGAGTTCCAAAGAGTATTAATCGAGCCACATCCATTACCATGTCTATGATTTTTTTCTCCAGATAAATGCCCCAACCCATGACCCATTCCTAGTACCACGACTTTGGGTTAAAGCAAGAAAGAGACCAATCAAGAATAAAAGAACAATCAAGAATAAAAGAACAATCAAGACAATCAAGAATAAAAGAACAATCAAGACAATCAAGAATAAAAGAACAATCAAGACAATCAAGAATAAAAGAACAAAATGTGGTGATTTTTAGTTTTTTAAGGTGCAAGAGAAACAATGTAAAAACTATGATTTGGTAGGCAAAATTTCACCTAATCTTAGGAAAGATCCATGAGAAAAGGGGAAAAGAAAGGCATAAGTATAAATACTAAGTGGGGGCGTGAATTTTGATTCCACTTAAGAGAAAATTTGAGGCACGTGACCAAAAATTTTGGAATTAGGTTTGATTCTTATACACTCCTCAGTGTTGTTATTAGGATCCCAAAGTTTTATGAGATAAATTTTTAATTATTTTATATAAATTCTTCTTCAATATTAGACTAAATTAATGTCTAGTGTTTTTGTATTTGGTTGTGTGTTGGCATGGCTCATTGAAGACCTATAATACTCAATGCAGGATTTTTATTGTTTGGACTGTATCATCACTTAGTTATTATTAGATGTGATATTTATGTAGAACTATAATTATAGTTTGACTATTGATAATTTTGTATTTGCTATCATGGTGGATTGTGATAGGTAAGTCATGAAGCATACTCATATATAATGGTAGGAATGAAGTGACAACCCTTTTAATTATGACGTGTGAGATAAACCTATACATCAAACCTGATATTGAGATAAGTTAATAATACAAGTATGGTGCTTACAAAATCAAAATCATGAATAATTTTATATGTTAATTCATTATGAATATTTTAGATAAACTAACCCTAATAGTTTCACCTTTAGTGTGCAAGTCATGTGTCATCATAATAGACAGTGATAGATAAGCCACAGGGCATAGATAATTGGAAGTGACTCATAAGGTGGTGATAGTACTGTAATTTTTTTTTATTATATAACCTCTAATAATAAGATTTGAGAGAAAGTGTATGTTAATTGTGTGAATATGATGCTTATGAAGCCAAAAATACAAATACTTTTAATATCATATTGGTTCATGTATTTAAGATTCATGAGATTGGAGACTAAGAATGCATATATGAAGCAATCATCAAGGGTATTGATGAGTTTACTAAAAGATATGGACTTATGAATAACTCTCGAGTATGGATGCTTTATCATTTTGTTAGTATAGTAAGGAGATAGCAACAAGGGGGCCATCATAGGAGAGAGCCCAATAATTAATAACCACCTTGTATGCTAATAGGGCACTATGACATTTACATAGTAATCATACCATCATTCTATAACCAACCACAATAATGACCAAATACTTTAGACAAAAAATCAAGTATATAAAATAGTGCAATCCTAGAACCTAAAATCTTACCAAAAATACAGTGTTATCCTTTTGGCTAGAGTAGTTGTTGACTCATAATTAGTTGATCGAACTACTTTCACATTCTTTATAGGATTGATATCTAGATGAAAGTATCACTTTACTATTTGTATAACTCAAATACTTGTGGAACTAGTTGGATAAAAGACCCTTGCCCAATGAAGTTTTTGACATTGCTTAATCTTAAAAAATAAGTATCATTAGAAAATTGTAATAAGTTTTTGACATTGATATTAAGGATTATTTAGTTTGGTTAGTCAACTTTAGTTTATGTAACTATCTTTGAAAAGGAATAGTTCTGCTTTTAGTAGATTGAATATTAATATTTTTATTTTGTGCCTTGATTTATTTAATTTGTCATATGTTACCTATTTGGAGCTCTAGTTTAGTATTTTTATAGCCATCATATGTATGACCAGAAATTATGGGCTGAGCTAACATTTATGGACCCATAAATTAAGTAAACTAGAAGAGCACTTTTGAGAAAGAAAGTTGAGAAAGAAAAGATTAAAGGAATTGGAAATAATAGAGAAGCCCAAAAGGCAATAAGAAAGCTATCCAATGGCCCAACCATCACCATATCTTGAGAGACTATTAGTTGCCTATTATGACCAAAAACAACTCTAGGACCTGGATGTAATTTGTGAAAGCCAATTATTTTGAGTTGAAATCAAGTGTTATAGAGATGGTTCAATAAAATCAATACAATGGAAGGATATTAGAGGATATGAATGGGTATGTTGTAATATTTCCGAAGTTATGCAACATAGTTATAGTGAATGGAGCTAGTCTGAATATCATTAGGTTATGTCTATTTCCTTTTTCTTTGATACAAAAGGCTTGGATTTGGTTCTAGTACTCATATTGAGGCTCAATTGATAGTTGAAACAAGCTTTAGCAAGTTTTTCTTACATAGTTCTTTTTACCTCAAATCACCTCATAATTATAGAGTGAGATAAGCTAATTCTATTAGCAGTAGCTGATGACTTTGTATGATGTTTTAGACTATTTTAAAAAGTTGTTGAGAATATGAACTCAATATGTGTTTCAGTTATGGTTCCAAGCTCATACTACTAAAAATTACGAAAATACCGACCAATTTGCCAACCTAAAAATTCGGTCGGTAATTGCTATCCAAATCACGACCAGTTAGCGACCAAAAAATAGTATCAAAAAAAAATTTTTGACCACTTTTTCAACCGAATACCGACCATAATTACCAACCATAATATTTTAAGTCAGAAATCAGTCTTTAGAGTGGTCATCGAATATATTACTAACTAATTAACCACCTATCATTATAATTGATCGGTATAGTGTATTATCAAATTATTTATAACTTTATACTAACCGACCAATTACTGACCAAATATATAGGTCGGTAATTATTGATCAATTCATGACTAATTTAGAGATTCAAAGAGGGGCATCAGAAAAAAAATATTTCCAACCAAAATTTTCGACCAAATACCGATCATATATTACCGACTAAATATTTTTGGTCGGGAATTGGTCGGTAAATTAGGAGGTAATTAGCGAAAAAATATTGCTGAAAAATTACCGACAACTTAATGACCAAAAATTTATAATCATGAAAATAGTCTGTGAAGTAATTTTCCAAAATTTTTATGATGTCGTAATTACCGACCAAACTCTCGACTAAATATTTAAGTCGGTAATTCCTGACCAATTCACGACCAAATACCGACTATACCTACCGACCAAATGTTTTTGGTATGAACTTGGTCAGTAAATTACGATGGAAATAGTGAATAAAAATTACCGATAAATTATCAATCATTTAACAACCAAAAATATATTACCATTAAAATTGATCGGTAAATCAGACTTCAGATATCTTATAAATTTATTCTCACCGACCTTTTACCGACCATAATTTTGGTCAATAATTCATTATTTTATTTTATTTTTTGATTTGAAAATAATTTGTTAAGTCTTTTACACCTTCATTGAATAAAAACAGCATCAATTTTCAAATCTAACACGACTGTAAGCATGAAATTGATAAATTTATTAAATTCTTCTGAATTTAGGTAAGTTTTTCTTTGTTCTTCTCCTTTAATTTGTTTATACATATCTCCGTCTCTCTAAATTATATATAGACACTCAGATTTTTGTTATTTTAGTATATTTGGGTATTAGGTTTTGTTATTTCTCCTCTGAATTTCATATTTTTTGTTTAATTTTCATTAGGCCAAACATTATTTTAACTCGACACAAATAATTAAACTATACTTTTTCATGTTTAAAATTTGTTCTTATACTGTTTAGAATTTTAGGGTTTTAGTGATTTTGATTTCAATTACATAATGTTTGCATCCGAATAATCTTAATGTTAATGGTTATATTTATATAATCGTATGACATTATGTATAAATGTCAATACTTTAATATATATAATGATTAATGTTAAATCAAACTTTTATATAATGTTAATCTTAAATGTTTATGACAGTATATATAAACTTTTATACATTTATCTATACCTATATATTACTATATGCATAAATATATAAAATTAAATGAACAAATATATAAACCTACATGTATAAATATATGTTTAACTATATGTGTAACTATATGTATAACCACATGTAACTTGTATAAATATATAAACCTACATGCATTGTGGGTGAACTTATACTGCATTTGTATAAAATAAAAATGATTAAGTTTCATGAATATTTCATTTCTACAACTTTTTTGATAAACAAAATCAAATCTATTAATAATTTATTACAATATGCCCAAGAGTGTTTGCATTGAATTAAAATTTTAAAATATTTGATATGAACTTACTTTAATACCTAATTTCCTTCTTAGAAAGTGATTTTCCAATAAATTATCTTTTTATTTTCTCAAGTTTTATTTACTTTAAAAAATAATTTAGAAAAATAATTTAATTTTATTACCAATAGTAAATATGTTTATAATTCTAAAAAATAATTTAAATTGGGTTTTTTTTCAAGTTCTTATCATCACCAAATGCAAAAAATAAAAATGATAGGTATAATATTTATTTGAAAAAACATATTTTACTTGGTTTGAATTTTTATTAAATTTCTTTCTTTTTTATATAACAATTAAAACCTAAAGCTCTGATATCTTAAACTATATCTAATCAAAAATAAAAATATTGCAAATTATTAATTAATCACCTTGGGATTGTCCTCGTTGAAGCAAAGCGAAAATTTTTGAAAATTTATTAGAGATTAAAAGATTTACGCGTAAGTTCAAATAAATATTTGTAATCATTAACATATTTTATGGGACACTTCTTTATTCAAGAATAAATAGTTGTAAATCTTTTAATCATTAACATATTAAAAAAATCATATAAAAAGCCTAGTAATTAGGCACTTAGCATAAAGAGAGCCCAACCACCTACATGTTACACTTATTGAATAGAAATATTTAGAGATATATTATTTAATATATATATTTATACTCGAAATATATATAAGGGTAACTATATATATTATATTAATTGGTGTAAGATCATATAAATTAGAATATTTATATTAATAAATATCAATAATTATTATCTATTATATTTTTAGATATACCAATATTATATGATAAGTTTGGAATAGTAATATTACACCACTAAAAGAGTTTGGTAACCAATAAATATTACTATAAGTTTAATATTATATAAATGTATATTTTATATCGTAAAATATTATAATGTTATAAATAATGTGTGATATATATTTAAATATCCTAAGGAATAGTGACTATATGCTACTAAATATATATTATGGTGACTATATAATAATATTTTAATAAATATTATTAATATATATATGTATATATATAACTAATAAAAGTTTAAAATTATAAAGAATATATCAAATATCTATTAATATAATATTTAGGTTTATGACCTAGTTATACTCAAATAATCATACATGTCATAAAAATATTTTATGACATATTTTATAGATAAAATATCACAAAATAAATTTAATCACATGTCATTTTTCTAATAATAAATATTGGTATGAGGTGTCCTATAATTGATAAAAGTAGATACTATGCCTCATATAGACTAATTATTTTATTAAATAGTATATCGTACAGTCCAATTAAAATATATTAGCCAAGTCCTTAAATATTCTAATATGATGGCTCATTTTAGTGGTTTGATTGTAAAATAAAATTATAAACTTTTAACAAATGTTAAGTAATAAACTTTAAGATCACTCATTAATCAGATGCATAAAAATCTATAATACAAACTCTGGAGAAAAAAAATGTAAATTGATATTTTCATAAAGGTGTCTACTATCTTTTTAAATATCTTTCATAAACCATTAATTAATCTGAACCAAAATTAAATTATGACCATGAGTAAGTTTGAATAAGAATTCTTGTGTTAGGTTTGAAATTGAATCGGTTTGATCTAGAGCTAAATTATGACTTTGAGCTAGTTTGAATCAGAACAAAATCATGAACTTGTACTAGATCTGAAATTTTAAATAGTTTAAAGCTGTACCTAAGCATGACTAAGATCTAATTTGAACTAGAACCAAATTATGAATTTGTGCAAGGTAAAAATGTTTATCATCGAGTGGGCATACCTATAGCGAACCATAACTTTTGCTCTAATTCTGCTGAGGAATATTTCAGGCAAGAGGAGGCCTGGAACATGACCAACTCTCATAGCAAATGTGAACACAAACACTAGCATTACACCAACCGTTAGTTTAACGGCTGTGGAGCCAGACATGTAGAAACCAATACTACAACTTGCATGCACATGGATACCTCTACACCAAAGAAGCTCAATAAGAGAGCTACTCTTTTCTTCCAACTTTATCCATCAATACCATCACAGTCACATATCTAGATAAGCAAATAGGGCTGACTAAATAAAATAAGTTTGGAATGATGTTCTCGTAATAGCTCTGAGAAGATAACATAATTGACATCATCTCCTCTATCAATTATTGATGCTCCTTGCATTGCAAACTTAACATGAGAACCACCCAACAACTTCTCAAAGTCTGCCTTAGCCACAATAGTCTGACCTTGTTTGTATGGTCAATGTGGGTTCTCAGCACAAGACACCATGGGAAAAGCAAGTATTTCAGTAGGAACAGTAGCCATGGTAAAATCAGATATGCCACCAGCCTGCAATTTCTGTGATGTGAATTCTGATGAACAAGACAAGTTGCAATCTGAACAAAGCTTCCATGTGTTCCCCGAACAAATACAAGATAAACTCCTATCGCATAACTGATGTAATAGGGGTGCCAATGGCCAACACTCATTCCAATGCTAACCAGAAACCTTCTTGCAAGCATAGCAACCACATTTTTGGTTCTTGCACTCATAGAAGCACCAATAACCATGGGAAAGATGGACAAAATAAAATGCAGAATCATGACTGAACTATATTAATGATGAACAACAATATCCCCTATAACATCCCTGATAGTAACATATTTGGTAGTGCCAAATCTTCCACTTGCACATTCATTTCTCTCTGTGCCTTGAACAAATTAGCAAACTTTTTGCCTGATAGATGATAAGAGTATGACTATATATGTATTTTAATTGTTAATCATTTTTGTTTATTTTCAGTGTCTTATGTATTTTTTATAGGTATGGCACATGGACGAGGTAAAGAAAGCACGTTGCAAGGTCGTACGAGTTATGGTATAGGAAGTACGGCCTCATGTATGCCCGAAATAGGTAGAGGGTCGTGGGTGGATGAGATGTCAGAGCAGACAGGAGAGGGTTGTAAATGTACCACAGCAGCAGCATTAGCTGACTAATCCACATAATGGTCCTAAGATTTTGATGAATGATCAAGAGACATGGGAGGGAGAGGAGGGAAAGGATGGAGATGTTGGAGAGTCTTCCTCAGCACCCTACAGACGAGACACTCCCTATTGCTCATTTTGATCCGACAATTGATAATCCGTAAGATATAAATCTTAACAAATTATTTATCAATTTATTTATTTATTTCTTATTTGCTATTAATTTTTTTGTTACAGGACAAAGTTAGAGTCGTCTGGTTCTATTTCTAGGGTTCTGAGGATAATTTTCAAGAAGTCCTTTAAACCTAATAGACATAATTGGAAGTCACTCACACATAGAGACCGTTTGATGATTTGGAGAGAATTTAAGGTAAATATTACTACATAAAAATTTTTGCATCTTTTATTTATTCTTCTATTCACTGATCAAAAATTATTTATTTATAATTACAAAAAGTTTATAGGTGGACATAGCCAAGGAGACTGTCAAAAGTGTGTTCTACAAACATGCTGCTAGTTGGTATAAAGACACAATGTACGAGATCAAAGATAAATTGATGAAGAAGAAAGAAAAAGATTCAAGTGTTCTGGATCATGTTTTCGAGGAGTAGCGGAGCAAATGGGAAGATCCAGATTATAGGAAGAGGTGTGATAAATAGAGTGGCAATCATCATTCAAAGCAGGCTGGAGAGGGTAGTGGCATGTCTACACACACTTGTGGATCTCACTCTATGCGTGATCATGAACGAGCATTGGTATTATTTCTAATTTATACTTTTTATGTTTACTTTGTGAATTGTGTTCAACTATGCCTAACTTTTATTTCTTATAAGGAATTTTTTTAATATAATTAACGTATGTATTATGTGTAATTAATGACACGCAAGGAGGGCAAGAAGCACAGTGCTCCTTGCTTATTCAAATACACGCACACGAAGGCTCATGATGATCAGAATTTCATTGATCATAGATCTCATGTAGCAAATGTAAGTTTAAATAAAAAAATTAATTTTTCTTTTTTTTGTTTGAATATAAATTAAAATACTTTTCATACATTTTTATTAGGTGAGATATGAGGAATTATTAGCTGCTGTGACTCAAGCGTATTCCCAGTCTACTCTAGGTTCATCCGTTCATGTGATGTTGCAACAGGTAGTTCTCATATATCAGCTCCACCAGTTGATGCGAATCAGATTTGGTATGCGGCTATTGATGGCAAGAAGGAGATGACCGTCTATGGTGCCGGTTCGTTGAGGTCATCATTCTACTCGCATAGACGATCAAACTACGAAACTAAATTTTCAGGACCAGTTTTGAATTTGTTCTTGAAGATGGAGGAAATTAAGGACAGATGTGAAATTTGTTACAGTTTCAGTTGGCTAGTACCGAGCGACACATGATCGACTATGAGGATGATAGGGATGAGTTGCGTATGCATTTTGACTGGCTTACAAAGAAGTTTCAAGAAGAATGACTGTAGTTTAACCCTAATGATCTACCTTGGATTATTCGGCATAATGATCTAGCTACAACATTTACTCCACCACCTACAACAGCACCTGCAGTAACTGCATCAGGACTAGCAGCAACAGACAGCTCTACCCCAGTACCTGACATCTCATCGTGTGGACCAGAAATGTCGCATCATAATGATTATGAAACTAGGTTGGATGATTGAGTATATTACACATATTATTTTTCAAAACCTTAAACTTTGATTTTGGATTTAATATTTTTATTTTCTATTGATGTTTTTAATATATATATATATATATATATATATATATATATGTGGTATATATAGTTGTTTGTTGGAGTTAATTGGATTTTTTTTATTGTATTATCTGTATATGTTTCTGCAGCAAGTGCAACAAAATTGGATGGTAATTGGACATTTATTTTTGGTTTTTTATGTGTTCCTGTTTCTGCAGAAACAGCTCCAAAACTACAAAAAAAAATTTGGTCATTGATTACCAACCGTATTATGACCAAACCGACTAAAATTTTTTAATATCAATGGTCGGTAAAAGGTAACCAATGGTAGGTAATACTCCAAAGATCAATTACCGACCAATGATTTTAATAGATTTTGGTCGGAAAATGGTAGAAATATAGTCAGAAATTATTTATCATATTTGGTTTATAAATTGTCGATAATTACTTACCATTTGGAGACTATGTACTAACCTAATTATTTTGGTCAGAAAATGGTCGGATGATATTTGGGAAATGTTTGTCGATAGAGGGTCAATAATCGGTCGGTAGTATACCGATCGACTAATTTTTCATTGGTAAAAAAATTAGCGATGAACAAAATTCTGACCAAATATTTTGGTCGGTAAATGGTCGCTATTTCATTTACCAACCAAAATAGACCAAATTACCGACCATATAATTGGTGAGTAATTAGGTGTTTTTTAGTAGTGTCAACATTATACAACAAGCTAAATTATATGATAAGATATACCAGTGATGCTACCTTGGAAGACTCAATTATGAACAAATCAATGGAGGAATCACTATATTTATTTGAGAAGCTACTGAATGACAACTACCAAACTTTGAAAGATGATATCTTTAAGAGAATATAAGCTAGAGTCTTGGAGTTGGATAGATTTACTGTGATAGAGGCAAAGATGGAATTATTTCTTAGGAAGTTGGAAGCCCAAAAAGAGAAGTGAAAAGGAATGAAAGAAATCATCTTTTTTCAACCACAAGAAATAACAAATTCTAACTTTATTTATTAAGTAGACGAGGCCAAGGATTTGCAAAACAAAAGGTATGTATTCTAACCTAATATACATATTTCCACATATTACTATTTGAACATGAGAAATCATGAAAAATTTTTATATGAAGGTTATAGAAATGGCTAGTAGAGAGTGTGGATAAGTCCCAAAGAATTTTGGGAATAATTCTTTGGGACACAATAATCAAGGAGGATTAAGTTCACATTACCAATATTCAAATGGTATAGAAAAGTCTTTCATCACTAACAAAATGATAAAATTATTAATCAAGTTAAAAAAAAAAGAAATAATCTTCAAGATGACCATATAGAGAGGCTTGAGATAAAATTAGATTATACAAATATGAAAATGAAGAGTATGACTAATCAAATTGGATAATTAGCACCATCAGTGATGAGTAATAATATTAATTAATTATTGGGTGATGTTAAGATAAACTCAAAAAATTATTTTTTTAATTATACTTAGAAATGACAAAGAGATTGGGGGGCAAAAAATTTAGAATGTTGAAACATAGGGAGTTGGAGTAGGTAGCACTATGACTTTTCCAAATGTTGTTTCCCCCACTATGATTTTTTTCTAAATCCAAGGTCCCCAACCCTACCACATTTTCCAAAGCATTGATGGCCATTAGATAAAATATCAAGCTCAACCCCCTGGTGGTTATAAAAGAAGAGGGAGTAATAGATGAGTGATTTGAGATTGTCTGATACACTATAAAGATGAATGTGATGAAGAATGATAATAAAAATAATTATGCCCTAAACCTTCTTTTTCTATCATATTGTGGAAAGAAAAAATTAGATGAATAGTTTGAGGAAGTTTCTCAATATTTTTTGTAAGTTAGAAGTAATTATGCTATTTGTCAAAGCATTGTCTCGAATGCCTAATAATATGAAATTAATAAAGAATTTAATGAGTAGTAAGAGAAAATTAGAGATATTTTGAATGATGAATATGAGGTAGAAATGGTGTAATAATTCAACAAAAACTCTTGAAAAAGTTAAAGAATTTAGAAAGTTTTATGATACCATGTATAATTAGGAAGCACACATTCTATAAGGCACTATGTAATTTGAGATTGAGCATCAACTTAATGCATGTTTCAATAGCATAAAGATTGAACCTCAATGAGATCACTTCATCCTCTCTCACACTTCAAATATTCGATCAATCAACCAAGAATCCAATAGAAAATATTGACAATATGTTTGTTAAGGTTGGTGTATTTATTTTTCTTCCAAATTTTAAGACATTTGATATGGAGGAAGACTACCATGCTCTATTAATTTAGAGATGACTATTTTTAGCCATTGTACAGGCCCTTATTAATGCTTAGAAGAGAGAGTTCATACTTTCTATAGGTGAAAAGAAAATAAAATTTAATCTTTTCAATTGCATGCAGAGTCCGGATGATGATAAGAGACATTGTTAGAGGAAAGTTAATCTTCTTTACACCACAAGGCAACAACAATTTGACATTTAGTGGGAAAGATTTTGTTGATGTATGTTGGCCCAATGTAAATGATGAGGATGATGTAGAATATGAAATATAAAGTGGCAAAAGTGAAGCTAAGACTTAAGAAGAATGATTGGTATGAAGTCGTGGTATTCTTTGAAGTCGTGACTTTAGAAGGCTCAAAAAAAAAACTCCAGAATGGTAGAAAAGAAAAATGAAATGCCCCAATTCTTTTTAAATTTGCATGGAGAGTATGATGTAGAGAATTGGAACAATATACTAATAGAAAAATAAGAGGAAAATTTTCAACTAGTGGTTGATGAAATAATAGAAGAAAATAATTATAGAGGTTCTAAAGGAAGAATAAAAAGAAAGAGAGACAATAATAAAAATGTGGCTTTGACTAGTGACATGACTTTGGGGATACAAATACTAAAGAAAGAAGTAATGGAAAACCATAGTATCATAACTTTGAAGTTCTAGAATGAAAAGGCACCTAGTGCAGCCTAACAAAAAGCTATGGCAGTCCTTAAAGTCATAGCATTCAAGATGAATAAAGACATGTCGATCCAAAAAATCACAACTTCCAAGGATAGAGAAAGATTAGAAGAAAACACTAGAAAAAGTAAAGAAAGAATATGATTCAAAGATAAAAAAACGTTCAAAAAGAAAGAGGATGTGATAAATTATATAGCGAAGCTAGCATGGATAGTTGAAATCACTAATTGATGTAACAACTCATTGATGGTCTAGCTATATTTGTTAAATGTAGCATTGCATGAGAGGCAACCCAAAAAAATAATTTCTGCAAGGTGTGATGAAATAAATGTACTCACTCTCATAGAATATTTTGCACAATTTTTGGTGCCATAATTTAATCACAAAACTCAAACCCTACCATGACTCATTTTCATATCCACAAAAAGAAGTAGCTCTACTATCTATACACATTATGATAAAAAAAATAATTATGTAGGATGAATAGAAAGTTATATTTTTTATAGAGGGAAATAATTTCTCAGAGATGAATAATCACTTAAGTGTGTGAGTTTATTCAACATACCAAATACTAAATAATATTAATTATTTTGGTGATTATGTATGATGTATTTGTATATAAAAAGCTTTAAATATAACTATTTCACTAAATTATACTTTTGATGAATTAGGATTATATTAGCGAAATTGAGTGATTTTTATATGAAATGTCAAACTTAGTAGAATTATTGAGAATGATGAGAACAAAAAGTCACGTAGACCCATAATATTTCTTGTGTTATAATTTTATTACATCTCATTGAGCTTATAAGATAGTTTTAACATTTATTTTTGGCCAAAACTATATACAAACTCATGATAATCTTCATATGACATGACTCTACCACCTCATTAATAGAACAATTTCACTATGCAACACATTTTTTTAGTTGTGAAAATTTCTTGGAGTCATAGTCGCACAAGCTCATAATATTTTTTTATAGTTGTGATATTAATGTTATGGCATAATAACTAAGTATTCCACTAGGACTAAATGTTGCAGCCATTCCTAGCACCTCAATTTTTATGTTACAAATCCTCCAAGATTAAGGCAACAATTATGGCTGCTTTTCTACTATTGCAGATTTAACTATACATATATCTAGAAAGCATTATTTGAGACATAGTCATTTCTAGGGGCATTACTTTTGCTCTTGAGAGATGACCAAAACCATGGCCCATTCAGAGCACCATGATTTTAGGTGATATGGATAAAATACATAAATCATGGTCATTCCTAATACCAAAACTTAGTGTTATAGAGGAAAAATGCACAAGCTACATTGTCACTATGCCCAATGGTTATTCATAGTGCCATGATTCAATGTTATAGAGATAAAATTAGAGATGTCAAATAGGTTGGGTAGCTCGAGACCTAGCCCAGTTCAGTCGTGCCTTGCCTAACATGACACAGCCTAGAACTGTGCCTTAGGTCGGGTTGGGCTGCCCCTTGACATGGTTCATGCCATGCTAGGCTGGCACAAACCATGCCTTGTGCCAAAAGCATGGTAAACTGAATTGGGTGACCGAGCGATGAGATCCCCATCGGGCATTCATTCAAGTCGTTTATATTTTTGTTAATTCAGCTGCCCTATTATGGAGCAGTCCATTTTTTTAAAAAATAATGCCGCCACATGGTCAATTTTAAATGACCAGCCACATGCCATTTTTTTTATTCACGGCACGGTCGGCATGTCCATGCCCACCATAACATGCTAGGCTGGTGTCACATGCACCATACAGTGTCTAACATTGCATGAAATTTTAACCTGGCACAACATGATGGCCGGATTGGGCTGAAAAAATTGGGTCATGCTATGCTGACAAGGCTCATTTTTTCTAGCACTATGACAATCTAATACAAAAGAAAGATAAACTCTAATCAATTTCCAGTATCATGACTTTGTGTTACAAAGACAAAATGCATAAGTCGTGGCTATTCTTAGTATCATGGTAATCTAAAGTAAAAAGAAGTGACCAATGTCATGGCTCAATTCTAGCACTGTAACTTTGGGTATAGAGATAAAAAGTTACAGTGATAAAAAGAAGTGACCAAGGCCATAGCATATATAAAAGTCATAACTTTCTTCTTAAATTTTATATGTTGTCATTTGAGTATAAAAGTGCAAAATGAGAATATTTGGAGTTTTTTTGGGCATAAGAAAAATGATGAAAAAGTTAGGGTTTGGAGAGTAAAATTTTCCAAACATAGAAGAGATCCATAAGAAAAAGGGTGACTCATGGCACAAGCATAAACTTTAAGCTGCCATAAATTTTGACTACACCTAGAGGCAAATCCAAGGCACATGACTAATAACTTTAGATTTATGGTTTGATTCCTAGACACACTTGAGTGTTTTCATTGGTAACCCAAACTTTTATATGATAAATTTTGAATTATATCATATGAATTCTTTTCCAATGATAGGCTAAATTGAGATCTATGGTTTGTGTATTTGAGTTTGTGTCATGCATGCTTAATGAACAATTTTTATTATTTAGATTGTGTTGTAATTAGGTTATTTATGGATGTAGTATCTTTGTAGAACTAATATTAAAATTTTATTATTAGTGAACTTGTATGTACAATCATGGTGAATGGTGATAAATAAGCCACAATGCATACTCACATGTAATGGTAGGATAAGAGCAATAACTTTTTTGATCATAATGCATGAAAAAAACCTATTCATCAAAACTTGGCATTGAGGTGGGTTAATCATATGAGTATGATACTTATGAAGTTGAAACCATGAATACTTTTATAAACAAATCTATTATGCATATCTTAGATGAAGTTTCACTCAATTGATATGGGTATTTCATAAATATTATCCTAAGGGTTTTACCTTTAGTATAAAAGTTGTGTGTCATCATAGTAGATAGTAAAAGGTATTGTAACTTTTTTACTATGCCTAATTTTATTGGTTAGGTGACATCATAAAAGCTCATTAACTATATTATCTCATCAACTGATACCCATAAGTATATAAGTTATACAAGTAGTCAATGAATTTACCCTAGATATTGATCTCATAAGAATTATATTGATAGTTTGGCTATTCAATAAGAGGCAACCTATTTTTAGTATGACGGATGCATAGATTAAACAATCCAAGGTCTATGATCAATTACCTAATTTCTGTGATGCTATTAATTTTTCAATATATATTATGCTGGACATGAAAAGAAGATTGGCGAATTATACAAATGACTCCTTACTCTATTGACATACAATATAGTTGTCACTATCGAGTCCTTACCAATAATGGTTCCCTCATAAGTATTCTCTTAGTACATCACTAAGACAACAATTCTTCCTTGCATGAAGATTATTCGCAATCTTATGCCTTTTAAGCAACTTCAAAATTTATTGTTGATAGTTGCTTCATATACATAATATTATTTACTAGATTACCAATGTCTTAAAGATTATTGATTGACATAATATATAAGTATTCATATTTTTAGCTTCGTAGGTACCATACTTACATAATTAACAAATACTTCTTTTAAGTTTTATTAGTGGAAACCATATGAGTAAAAATATCTCACAAAGATTATTAATACCTTGTGAGTCACCACACAATCTCATAAGTCTTGAGGATTGGCCGTCATTATCCTTCTTGGTAGAAAAGTGAATTTCAATCTAAAGGTGAATCCCTGGAGAGAATGTTCTATATAATGTGCATCCCAATCAAGAACTAGTCCCTCTAGGATGTGTATAATTGATTAGTATATAAAAACATTCATACTTTCCGCTTCATAAACATCATACTCATGATGATTAACATATCCAAACTTTATGGTTTGACATATAGCTTTATCTAATGCATCAAAAATAGAATAGTTATCACCACCTTCCTAGTGTATGCATGAGTGAGACTTGTGACTTACTTATCTCCATCCACCATATTAACATTCTAAAGACCCTCTATTAGTCAAAATCATAATTTGAGTTCTATTTAATCATCATCTATCTATATTCATAATATAAAATATAATCAAATCAATATTACAATAATCATACAAACCATTACATAAAATAATCCAAATAACACAAACCCTAAACCATGCTAATTTAATAAAAATTCTAGAATTAATTTCTAGAGGAGAGTGTATGAGAATCATGTCTCCCAAAACTAGGGAATGACATTGGTTGTGCATCCATTACTTGCTCGTATAATCTCTAGAGAGTGTGAAATTATCTTATATTATTTGTAGTTGCTTTGGCTTTTGTTTGTTTCATAAGGGAGAAGGAGAAGAAATATTTCTATCAAAATTCTTTAATTTTAACTTTTGTACTCATGCAGCATTGCATTACTCTACGTAGGAAGTTATGATTTTTCATTAAAAATTATAACTTTAGCTATCATCATTTTAGTTTGAGATTATGACTCTAGAAAATAGTTATGAATCTATTCGATATTTTAAACTTTCTACAACACAAGGTTGTGATATTGGGAACAACCATGAGTTGGATATAATCTTTCTATAACACAAAGTCACATTATTGTAAAATAGCCATGGCTTCGTATTTTCATCATTTGTAGTCCATAGATAGCTGCAACACTATGAAGTGGCTATGGAGAATGTGATGCTTTGAATATTGATATATAGCCTAGGCACTATGTGGAAGCCACAACATTAGCCATTCATCTTTCTTGATAAGTATGTGTTGGTGCTTGCACTTTGCTTATATGCATAAGTCATGGCTATGCCTTTCTTTGATGATAAGATTCACTATCTTAGAAATGATTATACTCGAGTAATCTCCTCTATAATATTAAGTGACCCAAAAACCATGACTTTGAATAATTGTCATGGCTTTGGCGCAAGTACTTGTGGCTTTTTAGTTTTCTATTGCTTAAAAGTCGTGATTATATGAAAGATTTACAGCTCAGATTTGAGACTACTAAGCCATATAAAAATATATTTACAGCTCTATTAAATTAGCCATGACCTTGAGTATCAGTGGAGTACTTGGTTTTTATGATGGAGAATTAATATTATAGCTATTAAAGTTTATGAGCTAGGTATGGTTGAAATTCCATGATAATATAGTAGCTTTGAGAATGTGTTGTATAGTAAAAAGATTTTGCAAGCGAGATGGTAGGATCATGATATCGATTTTGCCAATAACCATTTAGATAAAATTTTGACCAAGAATGAATGCCAAAACTATAAAAGACTTAGAGATCTACCTCTTCGACTAAACGCCTTCAAAAACTCATTAATTTCATAACTATTTATCAAAGTTCTCTAAAATATCAAAAATTATAAAATCAACACATATCCACCACATTTCTACACATACATATCATTTTCAGCTATCATAATATACTAGAATATTCTATAAATTGAATACCAAATAATATGTATAATATGAGACATACATTAGTAGATGTAACTCATAAAGTCGTGATCGTGCTGTGAGTTACTTTATATCATATGACTCATATCAGTGAGATTTAAGGGGTAAAATATGTTAATTATGCAAGTATGATACTAACGAAGTCAAAAGTTGAAATATTATTGATGTTACATCAGTTCATATCTTTAAGATATATGAGGTATATACAAAGTAACTATTAGGGTAAATTAATAAGTTATCTAATAGGTATTACTTATGAATGACTCTTGAGCAAGAATGATTTATTATTTTGGTAGTAAAATATCAAGGGAATTGCTACAAGAATACTATCATTAGAGAGTGCCCAATAGTTAATTACCACAATATATGATGTTTGATATGCAAACTGACAAATATTTTTGTAAAGTTGTGGTGTTATTAGATGATATGCAAGCATGAAAATGGGTCATAATTAGATAAATTTCATGACTTTGGAAATTTGTTGGATTTTGATGAATAATTATGAAATAAATATGTTTTTGGAGGTATTAGGTGACTAGGTAATGTGTGACTCATCAAATAATTTTAACATCCATTATTGGCCAAAACTTTTCTTTTTTAATCATGACAATCTCTATACATTGTGACTCTCACCTCGATAGCATAATCTTTCAGCTATATATTATATTCCTTTTGGCTATTATATTATCATGGAGTCATGGCTATATTTGTCTCATAATAATGAAATAGGTGTGACACTAATTTTATATTATAGTAACCAAATACTCCATTGGTGTTAAAATTTATAGTCAATTCCTTGCACCATGACTTTATCTTTATTAAGACTTTATATTCTCAAATCACGACTATAATCTTTTATCAAAACTATTATTTTTGATATACAATAAGTTATAAAGCTAAACCTAATCAGACTATAAAGTTATGGCAATTATCTAGTATTTTGAACACATGATATTATGCTTAGCAGGACTAGTTAGTTGAGATAGAATGAGATTATGGGATAGTGCATAAGAATTGGGCATCATAACAAAATCACAAAAATGATAATTATCTTTTATGCCAGAAGAGTACAATTTTATTTCTATACTAATCTACCCTTCGTCTAATAATTGAACATAATATCGATTAAACATTGAGAAACACCAAGTCCAATGACCACACTAATCTACCATCATGCATAAGCATGTTTTCCAAGCCTAGAGTTTGAATATATTTTTAAAGACCAAGTACATATATTCAACTCATATAGTTAATAGTTCATAATTGATTAATCAAACCTTTAAAAAATTCTTCATGGGATATATATCTGGACTTACATCCACTTCATTATATATATATGACCAATTTTCTTGCTAAGTTATATTGGATAAGTGATTCTCGCTCAACTATATTTTGAGATTGTATCAATAAACTATGAGTTTTGAGACCCTCACAAAGTCACAATAGGATGCTCAATTACTATCCCATATTTTGATGGATCTCTAGAAGGAATTGACATTGGATTTGTGTAAATAACAATCTAAATGGGATTACTCTTATCTCTGCTTGGATGACTAATATTCACTAACTAGTCATCTAGAAAAATCACATCTTTGGTTGAATGACTACCATCTACTAGTAGGTCCATAAAAAATCATATTTCTAATGTGAACAATATTTTTATTGATTGGGTACCATAGTCTACACACAAACTATATATTTTCATAGTCAATAAAGATGTATGGATATGCAATATCACCGAGTTTTGATCATTCATCTATTAGGATATGAATGAAGGCTTTGTGGTTGAATATTCACAAGTGATCATATGAGATATCATTCTTAATCAAGATTTTGTTGGGGACATCTCCATCTAGGACAATGGTAAAGTACATATTAAGTATATTAATATTTATAAACAGAGATTTTCCCTAAAATTCTTTGGAAATATGCATGTGAGAAAGTATGAATCAGACTATCTCCTAAATAGTTTAGTTCATCCTATAATCCATACTATTTAATTAAGGCATCTTGATTAGCATCTTCGCATGTCTGATGATATGAGATACATAGTATCTCTCAAACTACCCTTGGTATTCTCCCCATCATTAAAATTTTCAGAGATACATTTTCTACTAATCTCTCTCTTAACTCTAGTGTAGAAATTCTTAAAGACAAGAATGACACGTTCTTTTGTTTTTATTGTAAATGCATACACCTTCTTAGAGTGTTATTCAATGAATGTGACAAAGCAAAGAACCTTGTAGAGTGTTCTACTTTTCATATAGTATATATCATTAAGAATAAAATCGAGAATATTCAATCTATTTGAGAGTGGAAGTAAGTGAAAAAATAATATATAGATTTTTTCAGACATAAAGTCTGTACACTTATCAAGAGATGATATATGGTCAAATAATAAGATATTCCTTCTAGCTAAAAGCTTAAGGATATTCTTACTCACATGACTAAGTCTCTAGTGATAGAGACTAATATTGCTCTTTTGATGAAAAATATTTGTATTATCTTTAGGCATTCTTACTTGATTAGCATACAAAATAATCTCCTCCTTACCACTTATAATGACTAATGAACTCTTGGCTAGTTTCCACTGGCTATCACAAAAATGATTCATATATCTCATGTCATCCAACATGCCTATGAACATCTAGTTCACATGAATGCCTAGCACATACTAGATATCTTTCTACATAATTTAATATCTTGTCTGCATCTACAAACTAATATCCATCATGCCCAAAATATATGATATCTCACTATTTCTTAGTTTTATTGTGTCATAATAACTAAGTGTGTATACAATAAAAAATCAATATGCATAGTGATGTGAAATGAACCTCTTGAGTTAATAAGTCAAATACCCTCATAAGATATATGATTAGTAGAATTATTATCACTAACATCCAAGTCACCTTCTAAGGTGATTGTTGCCTCTTTCTCAAGCATATCTACCCTCATGCACTATGGCTATAGACTTTTTCAAGAATAGTGATCTTTTTTTCATTTGTCTTATTTTATTATAGTGGTAACGTTTGACTACTTTTTTGCTTTGTGACTTACATTTTGCATTCCTCGAGAGCATAAAGATGCAACCCTAGAAATGGTTGCAGCTCAAGAATTAATATCTAGAACTTCCCATAGCTAAATGTTATAGCTCTGGGAATAGTGACGTGGCTTTTGTCTTGGACTTGGTTGCTTTCTAATGAGAAAGTAGCAGTGTTGGGGGTTGTCGTGGCTTTTAGCACAATGTGTTACTTAGTTGTCTTGATATAGAATTAATGTCATAGTCATAAAAATATTAGAAACTGGCATAACTGCAACTCCAAAAAAGTTTCAGCCAAAAAAAAATATGATTTAAGTCATGTCATACAAAATTTTCATGATTATTTGTATAGATATTTGGACAAGAATAAATGAAAAAACTACTTTATGACTCAATAAAGTATGAAAAAGTCATAACACAATTAATATTTTGATTTTACATGACTATTTGCTTATCACCTTCTCAACAATTCATCAAATCTATATTTCACATAAAAATCATTCAATTTTCATTATTTTTCATTAACATTCTTTAAAAACTACAATTTAATAAAATGATTCATTTTAAGGCTTTTGCCTATATAATCACATCATAAATATCCACTAAACTAATAAGTTTTATTTGGTATTAGGCACACCGAACCATGATCTCCCCATATTTCTCAAAAACAAGGATATTATGAGAATTTCCTCATATCTTTTCTCCATGTATTTTTAGATAGTAGGTTTTCGTGATGACATGCACTGAAATAATACCTCATGATGGTGACATGCTCATGAAAACTATAAAATTATCCTAACCTTCTAGAAATAAGTGCAACATTAGGCTAGTAGCTCATCTTTTTATAATATCTTCATAGATGCGAGTTGGTTAACTAGTCATTAAAAAAGATTAATGTGTGCTGATATTAATTTTTTATCTTTGAACTTCAGATTAACTAGATGCCTAATAATTAATATTTTAATTTTAAAATATGTTCTTTTCAAACATAATCTCTAGTTTTTTTCATAAGTTGACTGTGCTTATTCGACAACACGTTGATAAATATTACTATTTATTCATTAATGAATGATAGAGGCAACCCTAAAGTATAAATCTTCTTATTCTTCTTGACTCATATTTTTTGCTTTTATCTTTTTATTGACATGGGTGTATAGTTGTTTGATTGCAAGGTAATTATGCATTCTATGTTTTTTCAAATAGAATAATTAGTACATGTTAACTATATTATCACAAAATGATCCTTCATGATAACAAATGTTAATATCAATCACATATAAATCACACAAATAAAAATATACTAAGTAATGTCCGATATCATTGTGTTTGTATCAAAATAAACTGATACAAATATAATGATAATGAATAGATTAGATAACATATCAGTATTAGTGAATGACCTCCTCAACATGAGTTTGATACCACTTTTTGGATGACATTGAGAACCATGGCTTTGACACTAATTGTTGGGAAGATTGGTAAGTTAATAGTTAATCCAAAATCACTAAAAATATCATGAATATGTTTTGTTTGACCCAATCAAAATTATTAATTCAAAAATCCAATTGAGATTAAATTTTCTTTTTTTTTTTTTTGAAAATTGCCAAGTTTTTAATAAAATAAAATTCTATTCAGAAATTTATTTTAATTAAAAACAATTAATTATAATTCTGAATTTCATAATCAAATACAAAATATCCAATCCAGAATTTAAAATTTGATAGAAAATATAATTATATAATAATATCCAAAGTGCATATACCAATATGAACAATAATACCCAAGGCGCAATATACAATACCAATATAACATGTATTAAAGGTGTTTTCACACCTGTTAAATTCCGTAAAATAAACAATGTTCAAAAATTATATTTTGAATCAAAATTAATTTTCTAAAATATAAAATAAAATAATTAAAAAATATCATAACAATAATCTAAACATAAGCTTTTGTGGGGACTGTTCCAATAATAATTTTACATAATTCTTTAGGTTAGTTATTTAATTCATGAGCTTTAATTGATTAGGAAATTAGCAACCTTTAAGTATGTTTAATTATTGAGTAGAAGAAGAGATTATGTCTAATGATACTATTATATTTCAACACAAAACCATCACAACTCAAAACATCCCTAGCACACCACACATCATACATAGATGTGTCAAACAAGTTGGGTGGACCGGGCACGACCCATGACACATGGCCCAGCCCAATTCCGGGTTGGGCCAGCATGAGTCGTGTATCGTATCAGGCGAGGCATGACCTGTATGCCTAGCTTGGTAAACTAGCCAGGATGACTGCCCAATGGGATCCCATCAGGCATAATGGGCACAGTGAAATTTTTTTTTAAATAATTAGACCCCAACCTCGTGCCCAAGATAGGGCAGGGTAAAAAATTAGAACGCCTCATCATGGGGCGGTCTAATAATTTAAAAAAATTAGCCACATGACCGATGAGACTCTTTCACAACATTCAAAAGAACCTCGTTCCCATCAATCTAGCACTGCCATGCATTGAAAAAATGGATCATGTCATCACGACACCATCTGTTTGGCACCCCCAATCACACATCACAAAACCAGCACAACACAAAATAACATTAGCACATCACATAACAATAACACATTAACAACATAACAACATAATAATAACACAACACAATAACAACACAACAAAACAACACAATAACAACACAACAATAATAGGACATCTTCATCACAATAGAAAAATAACAATAGCATAAGAGAAAAATGAGAGCACACTCTATTCTTTTGTTTTGTCCAGTAAAAAAAAATGCATGTATTTTGGCTTATGTTTGTAAAAAAATGCAGCCCCTATTCTTTTAAGAAAAATAACTGGAAAAAAAAAAGAAACATGTTTTGGTTCACTACTTATAAAATAATAAAAAAAAAAAACTCAATTTTTAATAATTAAAAAAAAACATCAAATGATTAACTAATTAATTTTTTGTGCACTAAAATATATTAATCCCAAAATATCCTTAATGAATTATCAGTCTCACCTCTCCACCTGCGCCCTCTCCTTTGTAACTCACCCCTCTCTCCTTGCCCCTCGCCCTTTGCCTCTCGTCCCTTATTCCACCCCTCGCTAGTAATTCTATCGAGCTCCTTGGTGGAGCTCGATGAAACTCCTCGATGGAGCTTGGAGAGCTCCAATGAACTTCCTGCCACTCGGGGAACTCGATGGAGTTACGGGCAAGGAATGGGGCGAGGGGACATGGGAGAAGAGACAGGGGTGATGGACGAGTTACAGGGGAGATGAGCGAGAGCAATGGGCGAGTGGAGTGGTGAGATGGGAGAATCATAATTTGTTAAGGGTATTTTAGGATTACTATATTTGATTTTGAGTGCACCAAAATTTAATTTGTTAAAAGTTTGATTTATTTTTTTTTAATATTAAAAAATAAGTTCATTTTTTTAATTATTTTATAGGAAATATATACCGAAACATAATTATCCGCTGCAAAAAAAACCCCGCTCCTTTATATAAGTTTTTTTTTAATTATATTATCCCCGGCAAAAATGACATTATAATTTTTCTTATTTTTTTATTTTTTTCATTTTAGAACATGATAAATTATTTCATGTTATTCGCCTACCATGATCAACATTTATAAAAACAAAAAACCAAAACAACAGTACCTGAAAAATAAAATATACAAACTTCAAAATAATAATTATATATTACTATTTTAAAAATTAAAATAATCTAATATAAACATAAACCAAATAAAATTTGGTCGGCAAACTCAACAATATATATGTTGTAGTGTGTGTGTGTGTGTGTGTAAAATTTAAATTGCTAAAATAAATATACATATACAAAATTAATCACCCTAGGCGCCAAATCCAAACCATGTTTATTGATTTTGAAAAAAAAAAGTATATTTATTATATATGTATAGTAAATATTTTGTTGTTTAGATATATTTTTTTCTCAATCATGAAAATTACATTACAAGTATTTTTTTTGTAAATATTTTTTTGTAAATATTTTTTTGTAAATATTTTTTGTAAATATTTTTTTGTAAATATTTTTTGTAAATATTTTTTTGTAATAATTTTTTTGAAAATATTTTTTTGAAAATATTTTTTTGAAAATATTTTTTTGTAAATATTTTTTTGTAAATATTTTTTAGTAAATATTTTTTTGGGTGATGTACCAAAACTTAATTTTGGTTGTTATTTTTGTAATTAATTTAATCGTGCTATCTTTGGTTTATCTAAGCGGTTGAGTATTTGAGTTAGGACCTTTCAGATTTCCCCTAGTTCATTCAAACCATTACATCAAGATCAAGACCAAATAGTCTTATTCGTCGTATGCCCGCTATTTCGCAGAAAGTGTGTGCCCCACCACGATAAACAGTCGGACGCTCGTCCATTCAGACGACGATGATGAAGGATGATTTGTCCACCCGAACAAACAGTAATGCCCTTATGGCTGATGCCCATTACGTCATTTGGTGAGACGACTCAGGACCATAAGCAAAACATAGGACAACCGACAACAACCTGGTTCTTCTAATTGGTCTGTTTTGCTCTTGTTCAAGCAAATTCAAAATACGGACCGGAATCAGGTCCAGCTTCTCGATTCGATTTGATTCCCTGATTTTCAATCCCCGAACTCTCTGCCTCCCCTCTCTCCTTCAATGGAGGAGCAGAAGAAGTACATCACCACCCAAGATCTGAAGGAGCACAATAAATCGGGAGATCTTTGGATAGCGATCCACAGCAAAGTTTACGATGTCTCGAATTGGGTTAAAGAACACCCAGGTGGTGATGTGCCTCTCAGAAACCTGGCCGGCCAAGATGTGACTGACGCCTTCATCGCTTATCATCCCAAAACTGCTTGGAAATATCTGGATGACCTGTTTACTGGATATTATATTAAAGATTTCGAAGTGTCAGAGGTTTCCAAAGATTACAGAAAACTTGCTATAGAATTTTCAAGATCGGGACTGTTTGATAAGAAAGGGCACGTCACAATGTATGCGTTTAGTTGCGTTTTCATCATGTTTTCCATGGTGGTTTATGGCGTTTTGGCGTATAAGAGTTGGTTGGCGCATCTGGGTTCTGCAATTTTACTGGGCTTTCTGTGGATTCAGAGTGCTTACGTTGGCCATGATTCAGGGCATTATCAGGTAATGTCGAGTCGTGGGTTTAACAAACTGGCTCAACTCATGGCAGGAAATTGCCTCACGGGAATCAGCATTGCGTGGTGGAAATGGACCCATAATGCCCATCACTTGGCATGTAATAGTCTTGATTTTGATCCCGATCTGCAACACATTCCAATTTTTGCCGTGTCATCCCAGCTGTTTGGTTCCATAATGTCGCGATTCTATGGGAGGAAGTTGGACTTTGATCCTCTGGCGAGGATGATGGTTAGCTACCAGCACTGGACATTTTATCCTGTGATGTGTGTTGCAAGGGTGAACTTGTATGTGCAGACATTATTGTTGTTGTTTTCAAGTAGGAGAGTGCCTGATAGAGCATTAAATATTATGGGTATTGTCGTGTTCTGGGTTTGGTTTCCCCTCCTGGTTTCTTGCCTTCCCAACTGGGGAGAGAGGGTGATGTTTGTTCTGGCAAGTTTTTCTGTTACTTCAATTCAACACATTCAGTTTTGTCTGAATCATTTCTCTGCCAATGTTTATCTTGGCCCGCAGAAGGGAAACGATTGGTTCGAGAAGCAAACGAGTGGCACTCTGGACATTTCGTGTTCCAGTTGGATGGATTGGTTTCATGGAGGTTTACAGTTTCAGCTTGAGCATCATCTGTTTCCCAGATTGCCCAGGAGCCAATTGAGGAGGGTATCACCATTGATAAAGGCTCTATGTGAGAAGCATGGACTTCCCTACAGGAGCTTATCTTTTTGGGAGGCCAATGTTTGGACAATTCGTACTCTTAAGACAGTAGCCCTTCAAGCAAGGGACCTTGCCAATCCCGTCCCTGCGAATTTGGTGTGGGAAGCTGTTAATACTCACGGTTGATGATTGATGATTATTCCTCTTTTTTTTCTTGGTAATTGCTAATTCTTTTGGATTTGCTTTTCTGGCCATCGTTTTCCATCTGCCTTTTTTTTTGTATCTACGCTCTTATTTGATTTTGGTTCCTCCATCCGTTTTTGGGAGGCCAATGTTTGCTCCTTCTCCATCTGCTAATCTTTATGCTATAATGGCAACTCGGCGATTGTGTCAGCAAGTCGCCTTAGTTAAATTTCTTGTTCATTGCTCTTCAACATCTGTTCAATTTTTTTCTTCGTTATTTATTTATCTTTTGTTGGTATTTTGAAAATGTTATTACCATTGTGCATCAGCTAAAAATGTGTCATTGTGTGTGTGTGTGTGTGTGTGTGTGTCTGTGTGTGTGTGTTGCATTATATACATATATTATTTATTATGTTCAAATCTTATCATTAAATAATAATTATTATAATGTCTTATAATATTGGTCATGATTTAAAAAATATATAGTTTTTATAATTTGTTATACGTTTTATTTTTATATTTTTAAAGATTTTTTAATTTTTATAATATATATCACTTTGATAATTATATATATTTAAAATTTTTAAATGTTAGATATTTATAATTTTTATAATTTAATTTTTTTAAGTTTTGTAAATATATATATATTTATATTTATATATTTCTAAAATTTGTAAATATATAATTTTTTTAAAATTTGTAAAAATTTTTTTATAATTTTTTCAAAAAAAAAAGTCTAAAATAGATATACATTTAATAGATTGTATAATTTATTATCCAAAATTTATGCTTTTATTGATTAATATTTATATGTCGACACACATATAATTCATTATTGTTTATTTAGATATTTTATCATATTTATGATTTTTAAATTTGATTTTTGCAATTTGCTACTTCAAAATTCTTTTGATTTTTGTTATATTTTTTATAAAAATAACAATTGATTCATATTTTATAATTTAATCTTTCACATGTGTGCACACATCTATGTGGGTATTTATAATTTTTTCACACATAGATCCCTCCAACAAAAGGAACATAGCTTTAATTAAGGGTATCTACCCCCAACTAAGGTTTTTTACCCTCAATTAAAGGTATCTAGTTTTGACTACATGTATCAAACCCCAACTAAGGACACCCAACATTCACAAATGATGTGTAGTCCCCACCAAAGGCATGTTACTTGCCAACATTGGATTTCCACTCACAGAGCAACATCTATCCAAAAAAGTCCTTAAACAACATAGGTGATGTAAAATATTCAACACGACATTTCTAGCCAGACACACCAGCGACAAAGAATTTGGTTAATAATAATAATATTTAATGGAATCCGAACAATCTAATGCAAGAGTAACAAAGTATTCTACAAAATAAATACTCCCTCAATTAAAGATGTTAGTTTTTGAGATATAATATGAAATCAAGTTAATTAATCATGGGATATTTGTGTTTTTGATGTATCAAGCACAAAATATTTAAATAAAAAAAGATCTTAACTTTTTATAAATAAAAAAATATATTGAATTTTAAAATAATTAAGAGGTTGTTTGATAAACTACTTAATTTTTTCAAACCATTGAAAATGAAAATTTTTAATTGTTTGAAAAAATAAATATGTTTGATAAAAAATATATGGGAGCTGTTAATTGAAAATTTTAAGTGAAATAACATTGAAAATATTAAGTAGGTAGAGACTTACTTAATGTTGAATTGAGAAAATTTTCAACAAATTTTTTTAAAGTTACTATTTTGTTTTTTTTTTCTTTTTTATTTTCTCATTCATACTACAGTTTAGTTTGTGAATCTGGCTTCTCCTCCTCATTTCTCAGTCACCATAAACTTCATCCTAACTCCTTTTTATGATTAATTTATGAGAGTAAATATTAAAATTTAAATAGTTATTCATTAATTTTTGTTTTTATATTAAAAATGTGGATAGTTTTAAAGAGTTTAGATTTTATTGGGTTTTTTTAAAATTTTTTTATTTCTTTTTTGGATTTATGATTTATTTATGGATATATTTTTAATGATTTTAATTTTAATAATAATTAATAATTGTAGTGAAAAAAAATTTCATTAGAAATTTATTTATATTGGATAATATGTAATATAATGATAATAAGGGTAAATATATAAATTATATCATTTTATGCATTCAGCATTTACAGTTATTAAACAATATATTTATCTTCAACATTTAATTAAAGTAATTTATCAAATAATTTTTTAATACAAATTCAACACTTATAAAATTCAGCATTTAATTTTTCAGCACTTATTTTTTAGTACTTAATTTTTTTCAGTTTTATCAAAAAGACTCTGAGTTTTGGTGAATTGAAATTGATCACCTCGATTTTACCCTTTGAAATCTAGGAAAAAAAAATAAATTTTAATTTAATAAATTTGAAAATTATTATTGCAAACTGAGAAATCATATTTCTGAATTCAAAAATTATAATTTCTCGAAAGATAATTTTTAAAGTATAATTAATACTATAAGTAAGGAGATGGGAAATCAAACTCATGCCCTCCACATTGCTAAAATAATAGTGTGCCATACAGTCACAAATTTAATATCGATTGAATATTAAAAATAACTATATATATATATATACAAATAAATAAATATATATATATGTGTGTGTGTGTGTGTGTGTACATATAGAAACATATTTATAAATCAACAAACATATATGTATATATACATATATATAAATATATGTGTGTGTGTATATTTTTATATAACTATATAAATATATAAACATATATATATCTATCTGTGTGTGTGTGTGTGTGTAATTTTATATAAATATATAACACACACACACACACATATATATATATATAAATATATATATGCAGATTATCTCAATATACAAATTTCAAAGATTTATCACTGTAATTGGAAGAAAAAAAGTAACTTTTGGGATTTTCCATATTAGAAAACAAATCTTATTAGACAACTTAGTTGTGATGCATATTGAAAACAATTTTTTGATAATATTTTTAATTCTACAAAGAATGTGGAGAAAAAAAAACAAAATATAATGTCAAATCAAGAGAGGATTTGAAAGAGTTATGTTCGCGTCCAAAGTTACATAGGAATGAATCAACAAATAAATTTTCTAAGGCTTGTTATTGTCTTGAAAATGATGCAAAGGAAGCTTTGTGCAAATTGCTGATGGAGCTTAGGTTCCTTAAAGAATATGCATCTAACATGGAAAGATTTGTTGATATTAAGAAGCATATGTTTAAGGAATGAAAAGTCACGGCTACAATGTGTTCATGCAGAGACAAATAGTCTTAGTATTCCATGAATTACTTCCATAAAATATTTGGGAAGTATTGACTAAAATAAGTATTTTCTTTAAGAATCTCACTAGCAATGTTATAAGAAAGGAAGAAATAGAGCAATTATAAAATAACATTCCCATAATTTTATGCAAACTTGAATCATATTTTTCCTCCTAGCTTATTTTATTCCCTAGAGCATCTCTTAGTCCAATTGCCTTATGAATCCATGATACCAGTTCATGTGCAATATAAATGGATATATCCATTTAAGAGGTAATATATGTTTCATTTGTTAATATAAAAATTGTAACTTATCTATCGATTATTTTTTTATTATATATATCAATTTCAAATATCTTAGAATATTGAAAAATAATATTTGAAAAAGCCAAAGTTGAAGGATCGATATGCAATTCCTACTTGATTGAAGAGGCTTTGATATTTTGTACACATTACTTACGGTCACAATTATATAATCAGCATAAAATATCATTACCAAAGAATATATATGGTATGAGAGATGGATTAGATGAAATTGATACGCTATATTTTCATACAAGGGAGTAGATCACATGGTAAAGCAATATCGAGATATTTTTTGGATGACTTAGAGTATCATGCTATGCACACATATATTTTGTTGAACTATGAAAAGTTACACCTTATATTGAGTAAGATTTATAATATTTTCATATTCTAATTTTTTTGTAATTGTATGTGATTTAATATTTTAATTAATTAAAATATCTTCAATTTTGTTTTTGAAGAATATTTGCTTAGGAATTAAGGCAAATAGAATTCATATTGATGATGAATTAATTGATGCCAATCTTTAAAAGGATTTTGTAAATTACTTTGAAAAATATGTCAAGATATAACTTATCATTCATGGTTCTAAATAATTATGTGCAATATTATATATGAATGAATTTGTCCTTTTTTTTTGTAGGTACAAATAAAGGATCATGCAAATGGATCATTACGAAGTTACAGATGTATCCCATACATTATGTAAATAAATACAAATTTTACACTTTGAAATATGGTTCAAATAGAGCTGTAATGAACAATAGTATTGCATCAAGGTATTCTTCATGCACTAATGATTTTCATGGTCAACAATAAAAAATTCTACACGTTGAATATCTTACTTTACCAATTAAAAAGACTATTCTATTTAAGTGTGAATGGTTTGATCCAATTTCAATAATGAGCACTCGAATTCATCAATAATACAACTTTGTTGATGTGTACCATAATAAATTTTATTATAAGTACGAGTAATTTATTTTCGTGCTACAAGCCAAACAAGTGTGTTGCATCACGTTTCCATCCACAAGAAGAAATCCATGCCATTGGTGGGCAATATGAAAAATAAAACTCATATCAGCAGTTGAAATTATTGAAAAAAATATTATAGTCACTCCATCCCGTGTATCAGTATTTCAAAAGAATATTAATAAAGTTTATTCACTCCATCCAAATTTTTAGAGGACAATACTCTTCCGGTGAAGAACTCATAGTTGTTTGTAACGTGTTATTAATATTTTACAACATTTGTTTTTGATTTGAATTAATAGTTTTGTGTTAAAGGTTTACTAATTTTTGTTATAGATTGTTTATTGAAATTTATAGACATTTATTTTTGTTATATGATATTTTAAAATATGATGGCTGTTATGTGAATGTTATTTGATAAATAATACATGGATGTGCTTATTTGATAATTGTATATTGTATACAACATATAGAAATTGAATATATACTACTTGTTTATTATTATACGTGGATAAATAACTTTTTGATAAATAATACGTGAATAAATAACTTTTTGATAAATAATACTACTGTTCACATATGCTACTTGTTTATTTGATAAATAATATGTGGATGTACTTATTTGGTAATTGTTTATTATTATATGATATTTTAAATTATTCCATTTCTATATCCATCACTATTCACCCATCGTGACAAAATCAGAAATGAATTCGGGTATTTCTGATTAAAGAATTTATTGTAGTGATGTGATTTTGAATTAAATCTTAAAATAACTTTTTGTTTATCCCAAAAAAGGATTTCATGTTTTGGGATGCAAATGCACATGAATATACATGAGTTGTATATGTGAACTATAAAAATTGTGGATAGATCTACTAACATTATATTTATATTAATTTTATTATCACAATGCTAAGTTCACACCACACATAATCACATACAATTCTACTGAAGTACATAGTTGTAAAATACACACATAGCAGAAATTACACACCACCAAAAAACATACTGCTGAAAAATAAATATAACAAAATTCATAAACATAATCAAATGTGTTGTAAATTTTAATGTTCATGAAGAGTAAATTATAGGTTGAAAATACTAAGATTCCTAAGTAAATTTTTAGTAGAAGCCAACAAATCCTTCTGTGCTCCTCATGATATGTCACAAATATCCCAAGCTTGCCACAATTATAAATTAAAACACTCAAAGATAACCAAGCATCAAAATAATCAACAACAAAATATTAAGATAAAAAAAATACTTATGCTCTTCACCAGTTACCCACAATAGTAGAAAACTCAAACAAACCATAACAATAAGATAATCAACCCAAACAAAAAATAAACACTTGAGCAAAGGCAACAAGAAAAGATGAACAACCCTATCGAAGTGTATCCTTCATTGGTCAAAATCTTTCTATGACAACTCGAATATGATTACATATACTATAACCAAACAATGATTGATTATTTTTTGACTTTCTTGTTATTGTAATTAGAAAATGCTTATGTCAATGACAATCCAAAAATATCTTCCTCAAAAATAAGGTATGAGGAAGAGACTTCCTAGGGCTAAAAATTTTTGAGTTTAGATGTGCTCAAATAGTTATATTGTATGGTAACTCTTTTATAAAATATGAACCCAAGATAAATAATATTTTTTATTTGTATGTAAAAAGAGGAGAATTGAAAAGAATATATCCTCCCTTTACTCATTTTTATTGATGAGTCATAAAAATTATACAATATGAAAATCTTCATGAATATGAACGTGATCATTTGCTACTCACTTGAATGACCACATTAAAAATATATCTCATTAAAACCTTGCTAGTAAAATCCAATCCAATAAAACCTAGAAAATGAAAAAGAATACAAAATTCATATGGTGTTGTTGATTGTTCTTAGTCGTTTAGGAATGCCTCATTAAAACTTAATGGTACAAAACTTGGATAAAAAGAAGAAAGTGTAGTATGCTAACATATTCTCATAAGCATGCTACCTATCATGTAAATATCTTTAAATTGGTACATTCCAATCTTATGTATTAATTTCTTGAATGTTTAGGTTGGTAATGATTTCGTGAATAAGTTTGTTAAATTATCACTTGTGCATATTTGCTGAATATTAATCTCACTATTCTTTTGGAGTTAGGTATATAAAAGAACTTTGAAAAATTATATATAGTTTTCTATTTCTTAATATAATCTTTTTTGATATGTGTAATGCATGCAATATTATCTTTATATAATATTGTCGAAATATCTTTTAAAGAAGATAGTTCGCATGATTCTTGGAATTGTTCAATCATTAATTTAATCTATATATTCATGACTTACTTCATGAATTATTATAATCTCAGAATGATATGATGATGTAGCTATCATTATTTGCTTAAAGAATTTTTATGAAATAATGGTTACGTTATAATTATACACATACATATTACTTATGATATGGCTTTATATGGGTGTGAAATGTATCTTGCATCAACATATCCAAAAAAATTCTATTTTGATTCCTATGAGTAAAATAGACCCATGTTAGTTGTTCCTCAGAGGTAGCACAATATATGCTTGATATCATTCAATTATCTTTGGGTAGGATTGGAATTGTACATAGCTAATAAATTGATAAAAAAAGCAATATCTAAGTAAGTATAGTTAGAAAAGATATATAAGTACACCAAAGACACTAAGATATAATACTTAAGGACTAAGAAATTCTTTGCCCCTTTAACAAGGATGAAATGGGCCAATTTTCATGTTAGGTTAATAGACAATTATTGGTAAACTTAAATGTGTAATTTATCCTTATAAAAATATTTTAAAATTTTTATTAGTATATACCAATTAATGAACTAAAACTCTAGTAGGTAAATACTTGATATGTAAGTCGAGACAAAATTTTGTTTTCTCAAAATCTTTCATTTCAGATTTCTTTTTCAAATATTTTATTATTTTTATGAGCTCTTCAAAAGTCTTCATAAAAGTTAGATCACCAATATATACAATAATATTTACAAATATGGTGTTTAATTTCTTAAATAAAAATTCAAGGACATATAATATATTTGCATACCCTTCTTTCAATAAATACTCATTAAGGTACTTGTATCACATGTGTCGTAAATTAATTCAATCCATATAGAGATCACTATAATTTGATTGACAACAAATTATGAGGCTTTGTATTATTTGCTTCGGCCAATTTTAATCTTTCAGAGATTATATATATATATATATATGTTGTATATGTAATTTATTTTTTGATAATCTGTTTGAATAACCAAATATTTTTGTTTTAATATTTTCATATAAGTGCATGAAAGGAAATATTAAGTGGCCGGGAATACAGCAGTAGCATAATTACGGAGGTCCCACTGTCCGGTTAGCAGGCCGAAATTTTTGGAGCAGAGCCTGACCCGTCCCATGATCCGACCTACTCCGGTTAAATGAACCGAGAGAATTTTTATTACAAATATTTTGTAATTTTTAAATTTGGGTTGCTGTTTTTGGACCTGGGAACTGTTCATCATCTTCTCTCTCTCTCTCTCTCTCAATCTTCACGATTTATCGTGACTGTCTTGCTCTACACATACTGTAAGACATTTTATTGGTTTAATCTATAACACATCAGCATTTTCTGGTAAATGTAGATAGTCGTACTGAGTGACTAGTGAACCACATTATTTCTGGTGTTCTATTTCTCATTTTTTGATTCTGCCGTAGTTGGATTGCTGGTTTAGAAATATATTGTTTGTTTTTCTGTTGTTCTTGTTGTCTTTTGTATCTTAATATCACCACCGTGGAAGCGCAATTACCCAATTATATATATATATATATCATTATATATGAATTTAAATAGATAAGATATAAATGATAATATCTATGATATGCATATATAATATTTCAGGGACTACCAAACTTATTAAGTTAAAAATTATTATATCTATGGTAGGAGAATATATTTTTTCATAGTTAATACCAAGTCTGAATGAGAAACCATGTGCTATTAATCATGCTTTAAATCTTGTGATCTCATTATTTTTATTACACTTTCATATAAATACTCATATATATGCCGATGCTTTATATTTGACCTATTTAAGGGTTTAAAAGTTTAGGAATATTAGGATTTTAAGGTTTAGTGGTTTAGGGGCTTAAAAATTTTAGAGTTAAGGAGTTTTGGGGGTTAGAGGTTTTGGGGATTAGGTGTTTGGGGGTTTAGGGATTTGATTGTTTATGGGATTAGGCATTCGAGGATTTGTTATAATAATGTTAAGAATATTATATCACCTTTTGATGAAAAAAAAATTATTTCGAATTATATTTATTTCACTCATAAAATATTTTGTATTTAATAATAAAGTTAATATTATATACAAAATAAATTATGAGTGAAACAAATATAATTTGAAAATGTTTATTTTGTTTGAAGGAGGCAATTTTGTTACGATTTGATTGTATATTTTGTGGTTTATGATCCTCATCATTTCTTATGATGTCTAATATCATTTGAAAAGAAAAACTACAAGTGATAATAACTTTATTTTGATTTTTCTCTATAATGACCATAATTTTTTGAGATTTTATAATTATAAGTACTTGTTATTCTTCAAGGTTTTTTCTTTATTTTGAAGCTCTTAGAGAATCCTTTGTTCAATATATGCCTTTATAAGAATCTCTTGTTCAACATATACCACCCAATGGCTTTTTGCTTATTAATTGTTTTTACAAGGCCTTTTTTTATCATGTACCTCTTAAATGATATTAATTTCCATTTGTGATCATTTTCTGAAGAGTATATCTTTTGCGCTAATATGTTTCCTATACTTGAAGCATATTTTAGACTCATTTATTAATTTTCCTTCAGGGACATTATTCTGTGCTGAAGTATTTATAGTTAAAATATTTTGTTTTATCACTTTCTTTGTATCAATAAAAGTATCTAGTAATTAATCTGTATGATATGTAATGAATGATCATGTAAACTTCTAGTTCACATTGATTTATATGAAGATCAAAAAGAGACATTACAAATAATTTATATCTAGTTCACATAGATACATTCCAAATAATTTATCATCATTCTTCTAGGACTAACTTCTTTACCCCTAATGGAGAGAATATAATCTCATTAAAATGACAATCCATAATATGAACTGTAAAAACATCTCTCATTAAAAATTCAAGATATATTATGATAGATGAAGAAGCAAAACTTATATAAATTTCAAGTCTTCATTGGTGACCCATTTTAGAGAATTGTGTGTTTATAATTAGTATATAGACTATTCAACCAAACTTCATAAATAAGAAATATTTGGTTTTTTGCCTAATACAAGTTGTGAAGGAAAGTATTCATGACAAGTTGGTCAAATATGAACCAAGTTTGCATAATGTATAATAGTATGTCCCTCGATATTCTCTCTAAGAAGATTAGTTACTCAAATATGACTTTGCTAATTAATTATTTAAAAATAAATATATCTTATAAGAAAACAGCACATAAGTATTCACTAGGTAAAAGAATTTTTTGGTTCTTTAGTAGATATCCATGTAAGTGTTTTATGATTCTCTGCATCATTAAGGACCCATAGTGACCTAGCCTATCATGCCAAAAAATATCTTTGGGTTATTTTGAACTTCTAGTTCAAAATAATATATGATTTATTAGGTGTTCAGGATGTAAAATATTAGGTGTTCAGGATGTAAAATGTAAAATATCTTTGAGTAAGCACGGTAATAGATATAATTAGATCAGTTTTATGACTTAAGAGTTTTTATAGATTTTGATGGATAATCATGAAATCAACATTTCTTTGGAAGTATGGATCATCGAGTAGTTTGATATCTATTATTGGCTAAAATTCTACTTTATTAGTCATGAAAATCTTGATATATAATGACTCTATACTATTTATAGCATAATCTTTTATTTCTACTATATATTCATTTTGGTTGCGAGATTATCATTGGAGTTGCAGTCATATTTATCCCTTAACAATTAAATGGTTAAATAATTTCATGTCATAGTAACCAAGTACCCCAGTAGTGTTATAAGTTGCAGCCACTTTCCAGTGTGTAATTTTATTTTTATCAAGACTTTATATTATTTAGTCATTGTCATAGTCTTTTTCCAAAATCATGACTTTTGGGATATAGAAAGTTACAGAAATAAAACTGCTAAGGCCAAAGTTGTAAAAATTATCTAATATTATGACTTCTAGAAACATAATGTAACAAAGGGCATTAGTTGACAAGGACACTTTTGAAGATTGTGACTCTTGCCTTCTAGAGAAGATAAAGTCATGACTTAGATGCATAAGCTAATTTCCAAAGAAGAGGTTTTTCTCAATATAGTGGCTATTTGATGCAAAAAAAAAGACCAATACCAAAGTCGTAGCTATTTCTTGTGTCGTGACTTTATGCTACATAGAAAAAAGACAAATCATAAATACTTACTAAGGCCATGATTTTGTGTTACATAAAGATTAGAATACACTCCATAGTCATGACCACTTTCCAGAGTAACAATTTCGAGCTCAAGAAACCAAGGCCCAAGTCATGACTTCTTTCCAAATCTATGACTTTCTACTTAGATAAATATCAAAATTATAGAGCATAAAAGAGGAGAAATGACAAGTTTTCAAAATAAATTTTCTCATCTTCATATTTACATGACAAAAATAACATCAAAGCACAGCAACAATCCTAGGGGGAGATTTTCACACTTCCTAAAGGATTCTTAAGAAAATAAGAAATGCAAGACATAAGTTAAATCCTAGAGTTAGGGGCCATGACTCTCAAATTCCCCCCCCAGGGTGGATTTAAAAAGAGCATGAGATTAGGGCTTGTATCTTAGATTCTCCTGAGGATTGTCATTGAGAACCTGAGATTCACAAGACTTCTTTCTTTCTACCTCATTGAATCTCTCTTCAATATTAGGCTAAATTAAGATATAGGATTTCTACAATTATGATTTATGTGATATATGAATGATTTTATGATTGATTGATATATTTTATTTATATTATAGAATATAAATTGATAGATATTATGATTAAATCAAACTTGAATTAGAGATGTGACTATTAGTGAGTTTGTTCATGTTGTCATGGTGAATGGTGATAAGTAAACAATAATGCTCACTTATTAATATGGTATAAACAAATGAAAGCCCTTCTAACAATGATACATGAGACAAACTTATACATTAAAACTTGAAATTGAGATATTTTAATCATTGCTAGTATGATGCTCATAAAGTTGAAACCATGGATGAGTTTACACATTATTCCATTCCACGTGTCTTAAAGAATTAGTTCTCAATTGTTCTGGATGTTGTATAGCATATTTTCATAAGGGTTTCACCTTCAATACGAGAATCACATCGTTACTATGAATGATGGTGATAGGTAATCCATCGGATATACATGAGAGGTCTTCACTTACAAAATGGTAATAGTCATTTAAGTTGATTTCACTTATATGGTTCCCACCAGTGAGATTTGAGTGAAGCACGTATTAATTATATGAGTATGATACTTACGAAGCTAAAAATATAAGTATTTATAAACTATATTAGTTCTTATTCTTTATGACACATGAAGCTGAAGAATAAGAATATACATATGAAGTAATCATTATTTGGAAATTGATGAGTTGTCTCAAATGTATGGACTTGTAAATGATACTCAAGAAAAAATAATTTGTTATCTTATTAGTAAAATACCGAGGGGATAGCTACGAATGGACCATCACTAGGATAGACTCAATAATGATAATCACTTTGGATGCTATTAGTAATTAGGGTAAAAGGATCATTTTAAAATAATCTAACTTTTATTTTGTATCAAAATTCAACATTAATTAAATTATTTGAATATGCCTTAAATAAATCAAATTAAAAACTCCTATGATCTAAGAGGCATAAAAAACATCAAAATATATTCTCTATCATAATTGTATTGTCTCACTACTTGTTGATCAAACTCCTAATATAATCTATGTGGACTCGATATCTATAAGAAAGTCATCTTTACTAATTGTATGGCCCATATGCTTGTTGACATTTATTGATGAGATATACTAGCTAATGAGCCTATGAGATATTGTCTAACTTATAAAATTATGCAACATAATAAAGTCATAACACTAGGCTTTATGTTTATATGATATAACTCTTTAGAGATTAGTGAGAGTTTTTCCATTATAAGTTTCTTGCCAAAACAATAGAGATAATATAAATATATTTTATATTATCTTCATCATAGCTTCAATATGATATGCATTTATTTGGTTATTTTTAAAATTAAACAAATTATTTATGGATTTGCTAGAATATAATACATAATTGATATGAAACCTAGCTTCATTAATAGCATTATATTTGCACTTCTAGAGTCTTCAATTAAATTTACAATACCAGATATGGTACTTACATTGGCATCTATTAATGTCAGATCTAAAAATTATTTTATATATCGAAGAATTGTATGTGTGGTTATATAGTCAGCAAGATATATATCACCCTCATTCATCTTGAGATCAATAATACATAAATTTTAGGTACTGCTAATATAAAAATAATAAATAATAAAACTAAAGGTAGATGTCATAAAGAAATTATGTATTAATTTACTATGAGCTCCAAATAAATCAACATCATAGTATGTTAGGTGTTTCAGTCACCATTGGTAAAAGTGGTTTCAATATTTTTTTTCCTTCCATTATTTCTTATTGAATGTTTGTCAAATGTTTTTAGAAAATATCATGTATGTGACTAGTACCTTTTCATACCATATATTCTCATGCTTCATGAAAGGTTTTATCTAATATGTACTTCTCATTTTATCTTGATGTTAATCCACTTCTAGTGATGATATTTTTCCAAGGATTTGAGGGATTATCAATATGATATTGAAAATTTCTTTCAAGATCATAACCATGAAATATCCATGATGAGTTTGGGATGATATTAATTCACTTCAGAAAATTGTTCAAATCGAATTATACTAGATTGATGATTTTTCATTAAAAGTTCAATAGTTTACTCAGACCAATGATCAAAAATAAATAATCTCTTTCTAAAATTTTAAATATTGTAAACTTAAGTTTTTGATATTGTTGACAATTTTTTGATATATGAAAAAATAAAAGGAATCGAGTCGATTATGCATTGCTAATTTTTAGAAAAGAACAAAAAATATAAAATCAGAGTTATAAAAAGTTTTGAAATCTATATTTTTGTTGATTTGAATCTCCTATTTATAAAGTTAAGAAATATCAAAATTAAATATTTAATTATCCATAAAGAAATATCAAAATAAAATATTTAATTATATACAAATAAATATCAAAATTAATTACAATATATAATTCATGGGCAATCATAAGGTCATTCACAAATAATTATGTTATTTATAACACTTACAATAATGTAGTTTTTTAAATTTCTAATGAAAATAAAATATCAACACACACACACACACACACACACAAAACTTAAAATAACTTTAAGTTTAAGATTAAATAATATTTTAAGAGTAAACTAATGTTGATAATGTGTTGTAAAACTATTATAAAATATGAAACCAAGATAAATAATATTTCATCATTGTATACGAAAAGTGGAGAATTTAAAAGAGAAAGAAAGGGAGGGGGGAGAGAGAGAGAGAGAGGAGAACTTCTCATTTGATTATCAACATAATTAAATATAGGTATTCCCTATAAAATAACAAGAGATGATTCTATTTACTTATCTTAGTGATGAGTTATGAAAATCACAAGTTATGAAAACTTTCATGAATGTGAATGTGATTATTCACCACTCACATAAATATTTCATATATAATAATTTCTTAGTACCACTGGATTCTGCCTCCTAGTCATTGGAGGCAGAATCCAGTGGTTGTGATTTGAATTTTTTTTTGGATAATTGGGTTAGTTTAACCGTCGAACCAACCCAAATTGTCATAGGTTCTAGAAGCTTCGGCTTCTGGAATCATCGGGCTTGGGCTGGGGCTGGGGAAAAAAGAACGATGGGTCGGGCCGGCCAAGTTATGGGAATGACAAAAATTTGGATCCATCATGCTCGGGGTCGGGCATCAGGGCGTCAGGCATCGGGGTGGGGCAAGGTCAGGGCACTATTTGGGTCATACTGAAATTGCTTGCCTATGGGCCCTCATATTGGGCCATGCCTAGCCCAACATGTGGCTCGGTAGAACTACTCACGACATGCATGAGACGTGCCATGAGTTGGCCTAGCATGGGCATGAGCATGGGTTTAGATCATGTCATGCCATGCTAGGCATGACTGAGTTGGACCATGCCTCGGGCCAGACTTGGGCTGGTCGGCCCATTTGATACCTATAATCGAGTTTATCCCAAAGATGGTCCTCTCATAGTTATCCCTTTGGCACGTCACCACCAAGACAATAATTTATCTTTATTTAACAGTCATTCATAATTCAAAATCTTTTGGGCAACTTCATTAGTTGTCCTTAATAGTTGTTTCACATACACACACTAATTCTCTGCCCTAAAATATCATAAAGGAATTAATACTTTTAGCTTTCTAAGAGTCATACTCACATAATAAACATATACTTTTCTAAAGTTTTCATTAGTGAGAACCATATAAGTAAAAGTAACTTACATGGTATATCACCACCTTGCGAGTCACAACATACACATGCATGTCCCAGTGATTACCTATCATTGGTGATGATGCAACTCACACACTGAAGATAAAATTCTTGAGAGATAGATAGTATCTATCCCAATCAGGAATGCTTTTTTTAAAGATATGTATAATAAATTGTCATGCAAAAATATTCATATTTTTGATTTCGTTAGTATCATACTCATGATGATTAACATACCCAAACTTTAGATTCCAACATATAGGCTCATAATGGTTGTCACTTCCTTCCTTTCATATGCATGAATGATTCTCATAATTTACATATTACAATCTACCATGACAATCTCACAAAAGCCTACCAATAGTTGAAATCATAGTTCAAGTTTTATTTAATCATCATCCATCAAAATCAATAATATAAATAAATCAAATATATTCATTAATTAAAAACCAAAATTACTTAATTTACAAAAATCTTAGACCCATGCTATTTTGGTACAAATTCTTGAATATATCATAGAGAATAGGTGTTTGAAAGTTGTGCCCCTCAATTATAAAAATTAGCATTATTCTTGCATTCCTTGCTTACTTGTAAAACTCCAAGGAAGTGCAAAATTCACTCATAAGGTTTGGTAGTTATTGTGTCATTACTTGTTAAATAAGGGAGAGAAGAAGAAAAGAAGAAATTTTCTAGAATTTTTTTATGTGTCACATTTATACTTGGCAGACTATGTATTACTCTATGTAGAAAATTGTGATATTTAGAAGAATGTCAAAACTTTGGCCTTCATCTGTTCGGCTTGAGGTTGTAATTCTAGAAAATGGTCACAACTCTCATATGTATCTTAATGTTTCTCTAACACAAAATTATGGCACTAGCAATGATCATTACTTGGGCTAAACACCACCACAACATAAAGTCATAGGGCTATGAAGTGCCATTGGATTCATATCTTTCTCATATTGTCATCCATAAAGTGCCATGGTACTAGAAATTGGCCATGACACATCATTTTTTCTTCATATCTTTCAAGTATTTGCGACACTATTGGTGGAAATAACACCGGCATTCTCTTTTCTCATATATCATGTAGTCATGCCACTACAATTAGCTCGAGCATATAAGTTATGATTTTGTCTTCATTTAAGAACAAGAGTCACGGTTTCAAAAATGACTATACTTGAGTAATATTCTCTATAATCTTTAGTATCCCTAAACTTACAACTTTAAATACTTATTATAGCTTAAAGATGTCAACTAGGCCGGGTGAGCTAGGCAAGGGATGTGCATGACATGGTTCAATCATGCCTAGCCCAGTATGGCACAATCCAGAACCATGACTAGTCCTAGACTATGTCGATCCATTGCATGGCTCATGCCATGCTAGGCTAGTGTGAGCCATGACTCATGTCAAGCCACGCACAATGTCATGGTCAGCCATCCTGAGGACTGACTACGATTAAGTCTTGGGTCACAAGTCTAGTCTGGTAGGATGATTGCCAAATAGTATGTTTTTTAAATGGCCACATAATCTGGATACAACTCATGTGACTAGTCACAATTGGAATTAGGTGGTTTAAAAAAAAAACTAGATCATGATGGCATGAACTAGCCTTAATAGTATGACATGCTCCAGGGCCAACATAGCCTAGCACAACCTTGTAATTTTTGGGCCAACTATGTTGTGCTCGGGTTATAGCTTTGGCTTGATTAATTATGGCTCTTTAATTTCTATAACTCAAGAGTCATGATTTTGTAAAAAATATTATGAATCTGACTTGAGACTACTAAGCTATATTAAAAATAAAGTTGTGATACTTAGACTTGGTCATTTAAATTTTTTATAATAATAGTGGGGTACCTAGTTACTACAATATAAAATTAATATCCTAATCATTTAAATTTTCTAAGATAAGTATCATTATGAATCGATGATAATATTATAGCTACTAAGAATATGGTGCACAATAGAAGGACTACTATTTTTATTAGAAATGTCCTAATCAGTTAGATAGAGCTTTCAGTTAAGAATGAACATCAAACTATGTGAGACTTAATATTCTACTATTTTTATTAAATACCTTCAAAATTTTATTAATTTTATGACTATTCATCAAAACTCACAAAAATAACAAAGTTATGAAATCAACACATAAAATTTATATTTGCATATCTAGACATCATCATAAACCACCAAAGTATATAAAAATATTCAATAATTTGAACACCAAATAAGTCGTGTATTGTTTTTATATCAATTATTGGCCAAAAATCTATCTAATTGTTCATAACAATCTTTGTATGTCATGACCCTACTAACTAATTAGCATAATATTTTAATAATGTTACATATTATTTGTAGCTATGGCGTTATTATGGAGTCGCAACCATATATATCGCATAAAATTTAAATAGTTGCAACTTTAATTCTATGTTTTAGCAACCAATTATTTGCACCGATGATACATATTGTAGCCGGGTCTAAGCACAATGAATTTAACTTTAATATGGTTATATAGTCTTAAGTCAGAGTCATGACCTTTTTATATAATCATGAATTTTGAGCTATAGAAAATTATAAAGCCCATACTATTCAAGCTAGTGCTAATACTATTTAGTCTAAAACTATAATAATTATTCAACATCATAACTTTTGGGATACTAAATATTATAGAGGATATTACTTGAGTGCAGTCATTCCCCAAAGTCATGATTAATTCTTATTTTCAAAGAAAGACAAAACTATGACTTTCATGTATGGGCTAATTGCTAGAACCACAGTATCCTTGCAACACTATGACAACATAATATATGAGATAAGTGAAGGCCAATGTAGTAGCCACTCACAACACCACAGATAGTTGAGAGATTTGAACAAAAAATTTTGGGTCATAGACACTTCAAGTGTTGGGGTCACATGATACACAAAAGAGACCTTAGTGCCAAGAATATTTCCTAGTGTTGGGGTCACATGATACACAAGAGAGACCTTAGTGCCATGACTATTTACTAGCATTGTAGCCATATAATGATCAAGAAAGACTAATGTAGAAGTCATGACTATTTCATAGCATCATAGCCATATAATAATATGAAAGGCCCCTTATGAAGAATGTGAAGATAAACACATGAAGTTGCAATCACATCACAGTGTTGTGACTTTGTGTTATAAATATATTATGTCCAAGTGATATATATTTCCAAATATGATTTTGTATTACAGAAAGATTAGATTATATTCCAGAGTTACAATAGTTTTTTAGAGTCACAACTTCAAGCTTAAGAGATGAATGGAAAAGTTGTGACTTTTCTCTAAAATCCATGACTTTTTACTTAGAGTAATGCATAATTGCTTTAGTATAAAATTAGAAGATGGAAAAATTCATGAACAAATGTCTCATTCTTCTTTCTCTCCCTCCACACAACAAGTAAGGCCAATGTGAAACAACCAAACCCTAGAAAAACTTTTTGCATTCTTTATGAGCTCCATAAGCAAGCAAGAAATACAAGACTTAATAAGAATCCCTAAAGAAGGGGGCATAGTCTTCAAACTTCTCTCTCTAAGATAGATTCAAGAATATTTACCAAAATAGCATATGCTTTATGGTTTGTGTAAATTGATTTATATGATGTGGCAATAGTTTTTTATTAATAAATATATTTTATTTATATTATATTATGAATATTGATGGATGAGCAATTAAATAGAACATGAACTAAATTTCATATATTAGTAGATTTGTATGAGATTATTATGGTGGTTGGTGGTATGTGAACCATGAAGCTCACTAATGTATACAATATGAAGGAAGTGATGATCCTTCTGATTGTAATGCAGGAGATAAACTTATATATTAAAACCTAGAATTTGAGTATATTAATCATTATGAGTATAATACTTATGAAGCAGAAAATATTAATATTTGTATTGAAAATATATTATATATGTCTTAAAAGAATTAATTCTTAATTGGGATGAACATTCTAATAAGAGTTTCATCTTTAGTACAAGAGTCACATTGTTAACAGAAATGATAGTATTAAGCAATCTTCAGGACATGCATGACTATGCTCTAAATCACAAGTTAGTAATAACACTTGTGAGTTGTCTTCCCTCAAATAGTTCTCACTGGTGAAACTTGAGAGAATCATATATTAATTATATAGTATAATTATTATGAAGCCAAAAGTCCAAATACTTGCAGACCATGTCATCATTAGTCTTTATGACATGCAAGTCACTTTCTAGAGTTGTGACCAAGAGCTCAAAAGATGAAGGACAAAGTTGAGGTTTTCTTCTAAATGTCATGACTTTATACTTAAAGAAATATAAAAAATATTAGAGCATAAAAGAGGAAAGATAAAACAAGAAGAAAATCATCTTCTTTCACATGCCAAAGAGAAGTCAAAGTGTAACAATTAAACTCTATGAGCAATTTTTATACTCTCTAATGACTCCACAAGCAAGAAAGAGATGCAAGATATAAGCTAAATTCTAGAGTTGGGGGACATAACTTTCAAACCCTCTTCTATATGGTAGATTCAAAAAAATCTATCAAAATTATGTGTAGTCTAGGGTTTGTATAATTTTATTTGTGTGATAAATAAATAGTTTTGATATTTAATAAATGTATTTTGATTTATATTGTATAATATAAATTGATGGATATGGTAATTAAATAGAACTTGAATTATGAATTTTACTATTGGCAAGTTTGTGTAAGTTATCATAGTGGATAATGACAGGTAAATCGTGAGATTCACTCATGCATATGATAAGAATGAGCTCAATAAAGAGATAGCCCTTCTACCACAATGTACAAGATAAACCTACATGTTAAAACTCACAATTTGGGTATGTTAATAATTATGAGTATGATGCTCGCAAAATCAAAATGAAAAATAATTTTATATGTCACTCAATTGTACATGTCTTAAAAGATCATATTCTCGATTAAGGTGAATATTTTAATGAATATTTTTTTAATGGTTTCACCATTAGTGTGGGTGTCACATCATCACCAAAATAAATAATGATAGGTAATTTAAGGGACATGTACAAGTATATTATGACCTACAAGGTAGTAATAGTTCTTTGTGTTGCTTTACTTTATATAATTTATATTAATGAAACTTAAGGGAAGCATATGTTAATTATGTGAGTATGATGCATATAAAAAGTTAAAAGTACAAATGCTTATAAATGACATTAGTTTTTTTGTTATTATGATACATGAGACGAGACTAGAAAATAAAAATGTATACATGAAGCAATTATCAATGGTAATTAACAAGTTGCCTAAAAAGTAAAGATTGTAAATGAGTATCAAGCATAAATATTTTATTATCTTAATGGTAAAATATTAAGGGGACAACTATAAGGAGACTATTATTAGGATATTTCAATGGTGATAGCTACTTTTTATGCTATTAGGGCAAAAAATCATTACATAACAACCCAACCTTTATTTTATATTCAAATCTAATATAATTCAAATTATATGAATATGCATCATATAAATTAAATGTAAAAACACTTGGATCTAAGATTCATATCAAATTCATTAATATCTACTTTACTAAAATTGAGTTGTCTCATTGTTAGTTGATCAAATTACTGATATAATCTCCTCGCTAATGAGCTTTTGGAATATTATTCAACCGATTAAATTGAGAAGTATAATAAAGTCACTATAATCAATTGAAAAGCAAGGAATGCAAGATAAATATTCTTAAAGTCGAGAAGCACAACTCTTAAATTTTCCCCTCTGTATGGTGGATTCAAGAAATAAACTGTGTAACATAGCATTAAGGTTTATATCCTATATTCATGTGATGGCTATTATTAGGAACCAAAGATTCATAAAACATCTTCTTTTTTATCTCATATGAATCTCTCCCTAAATTTTGTCTAAATCAAAGCCTAGGGTTTTATAACAATGATTAATGTGATAAATGAATGATTTTATGATTAATTGATGTGTTTGATTTATTTTGTAAAATGAAAATTAATAAAAATAGTGATTAAATAGAACATGAAATAGAGTTTTGAATATTGGTGGATGTGTGTATTGTAATGGTGGATGATAATGAGTAAACAATGAGGCTCACTCGTGCATAATATAGGAAAAAAGTGGAAACTCTTCCAACTACCATAGGGGAGACAAACTTATATGTTAAAAAATAAAATTGAAGTATATTAATTATTGTGAGTACTCATGAAGTCAGAAATATGAATGATTTTATATGTCACTCAATTATACATATCTTAGAAAATTTGATCCATGATTGATATGAATATTTTATAAAATATTCTTCTAATTGATATGACTCACAATGTAGCGATAATTTTTTGAGTTGCTTTCACTCATTTGGCTCCCACCAGTGAGATTCAAGAGAAACATATGTTAATTATCCAAGTATAATATTTATAAAGCTAAAAGTAAAATACTTATAAACCATATTATTTTCTTTGTTTTATGATACTTGAAATTGAATAATAAAAATGTACATAAGAAGCAATAGTCAAGGGGGTTTAATGAGATGCCTAAAAGATATGGATTTGTAAATGATCCTCAAGAATAGATAATTTGTTGTATTTGTGACAACTATGAGAAGATCATCATTGAGATTAAATGTGTTAAATGGGTCGGGCTAGGCAGGTCGACCTATTTTTTTTGGGCCCACCCAGGCTGGCATGTCATGCCTACCTAGCAAGCTTTGTTATCATTTGAGATTACAGAAAGATCAAGACAAACTTTATTATCAACTTATAAATATGACAAAGACAAAGTTAGAGAGCTTCTTGCTAAGCTGTTTGTTGTGCACGATTACTCTTTTAGGATGGTTGAGCATCAGTTATTTGTGTTATTTTGTCAAAATCTCAACAAAGGATATCAGCCAATCAAACGCCACACTTTGAGAACTGATTGCATATAACTTTTTTGCAGTTGAGAAGAAAAAATTGAAAGGGGTGTTAGCAAGTGTTGATAGAATCAGCTTAGCTAGAATTTATGGACGTCAAATCAAAGACCGGATACATGTATCTAACATGTCATTACTTAGATGTTGAGTAGAATTTATAAAAGAGTACTAAATTTTGTTGCTTGCCTCTTCCTCACACTGGAATTGTAATTGCTGATTGTATTCTTCAATGTTTATTTGATTGGGATATTGAAGATAAAGTTTCAACTATTACATTGGAGAATGCATCTTCAAATGATTCAACAATAAGAATCTTGGAGGATCATTATGTAAAGAAAGGATTCCTTTACTCTAATAGTAAGATATTTCATGTTCGGTGTTGTGCACATGTTTTAAATCTCATGGTGCAAGATGGACTATCATAAATTCGTGATGTGATTGAAAATATCCGAGAAAGTGTGAAGTACATGAAGATATCTCCTTCAAGGCTTGATAAATTTAATGAAATTATTAAGAAATTAAAGTTGTCAATCTCTAAACATCTAATACTTGATGTTCCTACTAGGTAGAATTCAACACATGCAATGCTTGAGTTGGCACTTCAGTTTATACCAGTATTTCTAAGGTTCAAGAAAAGGGACTCTAAATATATATAGTTGCCAACTGAGGAGGATTGGACACGAGCTGCTAAGTTTCTAAATTTTTACAAGTGTTTAAAGAAGCTATAGAAGCTTTCTCTGGAAGTAAGTATCCGACCTCAAATTTGTTCCTTCATCAAATTTGGAAAGTAAGGTTGAAGATGAATGAAAATTTCTCAGACACTAGAGATTTCATAAAAAAATGACGACAAAGATAAATGAAAAGTTTGCAAATTATTGGGGATAATATAATTTATTGATGGAAATTAGAGCAGTGTTGGATCCTCGGTACAAAATGTAGCTCATACAATTTTGTTTTCCACATATTGATTCTGCTGGAGAGTGTGATAGTCATATTAATGAGATTAATGAATCCTTGTATGTACTTTACTCAGTTTATGCATCTATAGAAGGGAAAAAAATGCTAACACTAGCAATGTCAATAATGATATTGATATTTCTAAAGGAAAATGGAAAAGAGATGTCTTTGATGCGTGAGTTGAAAATCATTCCGATGACATTCCTGAAAATAATACTGAGTTGGACATTTATTTTAAAGGACTTTGTAAGCTTAGTGATGGAAATTATGAAATATTTGATTCTTTGAATTGGTGGAAAGTCAATGCTATGAATTTTTGATGCTTATCTAAAATGGCTTGAGTTGTACTATCCATTCCAATAACTGCCATTACTTCAGAGGTTACATTTAGTGCTGGAAGAAGAGTACTTGATCAATATCGAAGTTCATTGAAGCCTGAGACTGTTTAAGCTTTGATTTCTTTGGGAGTTTGTTACGTCATGATTTAGGAGTGGAGCTTCCACTAACTGTAAGTATTTTTTTTTATAATTAGTAATATTTATAATTAGAAAGTTATAATAGATCCTAATTAGATTATTGTTTAATTTGTAGGTTGAGGATGAGTCACCTTTACTTGAAGTCATTAATGCTGAAATGTATTTAAAATTTCATTTAACTTGAGAATTTAAATGTTATAATTTGTAGTATTATTTCTTTTGGATTTTAATTTTATTTTGGGATTGTGTAGAATCTAATCTTAATATTGGAAGATTATGATGTTCGTATATTTATTTTTGAAAATTAAGCTTTATTGATAAAACTGCTTATAAAGATTATGATCTATTTATTTAATTTGGAATCTCTGATTGTTATTACGGTAGGTGTATTAAACTGTTGGTGTTATAATTTTTAGTATGTTTATTGATAAAATTATTATTGTAGCAGTTTATTACAGATGTTAATAATTGCATTATATTATGTTGTCGCAACAGTATATTGCCAAATAGTTTTTGTTATTATGAATAGGGTTATGCTTTGGTCAAACATGAGATGTTATTTCCATTTCTAGAATATATGGATAGGTGGGTCATAACTCATTCTGCCTATTCCAATTTGTTAAGAGAAATTAGTAGTTTTTTTATTCACTTGCCTTTGCAATTTTGTAATATTATATAAAAAACAAGTGAATTATAATTATGCCCTTAGCTTTTGTTTAATCCAGATTACTATTCATCTTGCCTGCTATTTTTTATTATCTTAATTTTTTTTTCTAGTTTTTATTGTGTTATATTTCATTCTTTATTATTTTATTTATGAGATAAATCTTTTTTTTTAATTATCATCAAAATTTTATTTTCTAACCTTGATACCTACTTACTTGATGATATAGATGTTATTTTTAAAACATCCGTATCATTTTCTTCTTTTTTTAGGTCCTATTTTGGCTCAGGATTAGGCTTGATCTCGAGGTTAAGCTCGAGCTCATTCATATGGAAAATGAGGTTAATGAGCTAAAACTAAGCCATGCTTGAGCTTGATTTTAAGCTCGTTCAAAAGTTCAACTCGAGCTCAAACTTCCTCATAAATTAACAAGCCTAGCTCGAAATGTTCAAAGCTCGGCTCGGCTCGTTACTAGTCCTAATGCCTGGCACGACATGGTTCCTTGGAGGGCAAGCCTGACATGGGCCAGTGGCTTAAAATCTGCCCGTGTTCGAGCAAGTTTAGCCAGGTTCGGGTCGGGTTGGTCAAATTTTTAAAAAATTAGTGTTTCAACTGCATGCTTCCATGCTGTTGTTGCTCATCGGGCATTATCACGTTGTCTCCCTGTTGAGCATCGCTCGGTAAGTGGTCACTCGTGTCGTGCTTAGCATGGTACACGGGCCAAAAACCCTTGGCACGGCACGACATGACTCGTGCCGTGGGTGTGCCCGGCACGAGACCAGGCATGCTGCTATAGCATGTCATGCTGGGCTAGGCATGCATGAAACAGACCAAGCTCTAAGCCGGGTCTAGGATGCCCGACCCATTTGTTACATATAATTGGGATGAGCTCAATGGTAATAATCATCTTTTATTCCATTAGAAAAAAAAGTATTCTAATAATAATTCACCTTTCAATACGTATTCAAACCTAACATAAAAAATAATTATTTGAACATGCATCATACAAATCAAACGGATAAATCTTAGGGCCAAAGTATTATATCAAAATCTTGGTATATCTTCTCTAAAAGAACTATATCATCTCTCTATTGGTTGATCAAACAATTGATATAATTTATATAAGATTAATACTAGATGAAAGTTTTATTTACTATTTGTATGACATATATACTTATAGATCTTTGTTGATGAGAAACTATCACCAATAATTTTTTCAGATATTAGCTAACCAATATAGTTGATCAGTGTAATAAAATCATAATAGAAAGATAATATTTGAATACACCTAAAGGTGTAAAATGGGTCGCGTGGCCAGGGCCTGGCCCAAGCCGGAGCTGAAGCCTGACCAATTTCAGGCATGCTTGGCCCGACACGAAGCCCGACCAATTTTAGACATGCCTGGCCTTGCACGGCATGCTACTGTAGTGTGCCCGGGCCCATTCCGAGCGCCCCCTCAGCACGAGTTGTGCCGTGTTGTGCCCAAGGTTTTCGGCCCATGTGCAATGCCTTGCGCGTGGGCACGACATGGGTGACCATGCACTGAGCGATGCCCGATAGGGGGACAATGTGGCGATGCCCAACAGGCGACGACGAAGCAATTGTGGCAGTGCAATGCCGAAAACCTAAAATTTTAAAAATTAGATTGACCCGACCCGAACCCGTCGACCCGACCCGAACTAGCCCAAACCCATGTTGTTTTCGGGGCACGGACCCATGCCAGGCCTGCCCTCCAAGGAATCGTGTCGTGCCAGGTACTGCACAGTATTGTAGCATGCCAACATGGTTGGGCTCAAAAAAAATGGGTCGTGCTAGCCTGACCCGGCCCATTTAATACATCTAAATACACCTAGACTCAAATATGTTTGAGTTTCATGCATCACGTGCCAATCTCAAACTTTTAAGTTCCAAAAACCTAGAAGTTTGTAAGTGAAGATATTCACTTTGATGTTCTTTAACATAAATTTCCCTTTTTTGTTGTTTTCTTTCTGCACATTTGTAATGCATGTTTTTCATGTTCTTTGTTCTTCTTTGTTTTGCTCCACTTGTAGACTCCCCTTTATAATTAATCCACTTTCTTCTTCTCATAATGTTTTTTTTTTCAAAATCTTTCCTATCTGTGAATAATACATTGCAAGTAAAAGCAATATCTAAAATAACCTAGTTATTAAATTAAAATCAAATTTAGTTTGAAAAATTAGTTTGATTGAAATAGTATATCCAGCATGGGCAAACCCAACAACTATTTTTTTTTTGTATATTAATATAGAATTACAAATTAGTTTGATCAAACTTTCCTAACATAGTTTAGCATAGAACCCTCACAATGGGACCTTAATTGACCCACTAGTATGGGCAAGAGGATTCTATCCATTAGAATATGTAGAAGGTCAAACATGTCTACCTAGTCTAAAATTAAAATCTAGTCAAGTCTACTCGATCATTAATTAATTAGTCTGCCTGAATACTACCTAAATACATATAAACTAATTAGTCTACCCGATATGTAATTAGTCTGCCCGATCATTAATTAATTAGTTTGTTAGCCAAGCACATGTAGTTTAAATGCATATAAACTACATGTATACATTGTTATATGCAAACATATTACTTCTATACTTTGAATTACACTAAATACATAATGTATGACAAATCACACACACACACACACACACATATATATATAAAAGAAACTATCCAATTTTAAATGTTAAGTGTAGCATCATATAACCAATCTAAATCATTGTTTTGTTTAATAAAAAAAAATATTTAATAATCAAAATAGATGCATTTAATAATAATGTTTAAACATACACATAGACACAGTTATCTAATTTTAAATTATAATTATAGCATCATATATACAATTGAAATAATATTTGTAATCAATTTTAAATGTTTATCATTGTCATCATATATGAAATCCCAGCTCAACTTGAATTTAATAATTTCAATTCAAGTTGAACTTGGGTTTGCTTTCAATCAACACACCCTATTCAAGCTGCAACCCTAGTATACCCAAACCATGGTGATAAAATATATAAATTTAAATTCTTTACCTTCAGTATTTGAGATATGATCAAGATTAATCTCATGAATAATCATTTTGATAACATTAATATCAATTTGTTTTCCAAATCATTGATGGAATATATACTAGAAGGAAAGATGAAAGATTTTGAGTAGAATATGACTTATTATTCACCAGAGAGTGAATATTATACGCCTCATTACTCATGAAGTTGTGAAAAGAGATTATACAAGAATATCATGATTCTAAATGGACTTGCCATCATAGTATTAATTTCATAAGGGTACTTGTGTTAAAGAATAATATTTTTGGCAACAAATAAAAAGTGATATGAATGTCTACGTCAAAAGTTGACTAGTGTGCCGATTGGATAAGGTGAAAGCATAAATTGCCTATGAGCCTCCTACAATGTTTTCTAATTATAGAACTTCTATGGGAGAGTATATCCATTGACTTTATTGTGGATTGTCTTGAAATCGACAAGTTTAAAATAATTATGGTGGTAATATATCAGTTTTATAAGTGTGATACATTAATTCTGACAAAAGGGAATGCCAAGCAGAAGAAATAATGAAATTATTCATGAAAAACATGACAAGATATTATTGTATTTCTCAAACAATTATCAATGATCAAGGCAAAAGCTTTACATGTATAATTTAGGCTGAGCTATTCAAGACAATAAGATTATATTAAGATTTTTTACCATTGTTCACCTCCATATAGACGAACAAACAAAGAGGGAGAATGTTTCATTGAAGATAATCTTGTTGTACTTTACGAATGCATCATAATTATTAGACGTGATATAATTCTCTTATAACTTTCAAAGGGGAGATGTTATAGGACAGTGTCCTTTTTGAGATAGTAATGCGTGAACAACCATGTATGCCAAGCTCTATTATTGTAGGATACGCGCGTTCAAATCCAACTACCTATTAAATTGCATGGAGCGGTAGAATTTATCTAAACGAAACATTCAAACAATCTAAGAAGTGAGCATACATTAAAAGATATGATAAATAAAACCAAGTAGGCAATTTAGTACATTAAAAGATATTATTTGAGAGATTATACTTGGCACTTTCGCTCAAGTGAGTCCATAGGATCTTAGTATGATGACAAATTATTTATACAAGATAAAATGGGTAGTGTGGCCAACTGATTAAAGTTATCCTTAAAGCTTAAGGTCCATCCATTTTTTTACAAAAGTATGTTAAAATTATTTCGAGATGATCCAAATGATATTTGTCAAAGAAAGTCTTAATGGGCACCCACTGGATCAAAGATCTCATATGTTAAATATCTTGAATCTATTTTAACGCATCATTTTGTCAGATAAAAAGAATTACATAATAAACTAGAAAGGATGCGTCAAAAGTGAATTAAGCTGGGAACCGACTAAGTTATAATGATAATTTGAAGAAGAAATAATTAAATTTTATAATAGAAATATATCGAGAAAATTGCTGACCATTAGGCAGGGAAGGATTGTCACGATGAATCATTTTCGTAGACCATAACCCGAATAAAAACAAGATGGATCTCATCTTTTGTGGAGATTCTAGAATGTCTAAGATCATCCAAAAACAGTGAGTCCCAAGTTTTTTGTGCTGCAAGATTGTGAAATTTTATTTTATTGAATTTGTGGGGTGTGATTCTCTTGTGGGGGGGAATTCACTAATTTATACGGATCACAATATCGAAGTCCCAAAAACATCCGTATGGGTTGGCACTTTTAAATGGAGTTTTCATAAATCATAAAGCAATCTCATTTATTATTGCCCACCACAAGATATGAATATATATGCAACTTCTAATTAAATCGAGTTTCCAATCCTGGCTACTTTTTACAGTAGAGTCGAAAACAAATTTCCAAAAGCATTTCTCCTTTGATGATTGGACTCTGCCCTATAATTCAAAAGGGGTCTACTTTAAAATGAAAAGGCTAGGCATACAAGCGATGTCAGAAGTGGGATTTGAACCCACGACCTCTTCCGAGGACCAGAACTTGAGTCTGGCGCCTTAGACCACTCGGCCATCCTGACAGAAGATGCTTCTTATGGTCCAGAAATAGAATTTGTATAATACGAATAAATTATTCTGGGTTTAGTTTGAGCCCTTGGGAAAACGATGTGCAGTTTCGTTTGCTCACTCAATCGTAATGAATGCTGCTGCTCCATCGCCTGAGCCCCGATGGATCCTTATGTGACTCCTGCTTGGATCCCGGTAGCGCAACCTCATCCTCCGTTGTCAACTTCTTTTTGGGAAGCCAACCATGTCCGAAATCGGCTAAGTAACTTACAGGAGACAATTCGCATCGGAAAAGCAATGTACAGTTTTTTAATGTTTTGATCTTCATTAGTTGTCTTATTGTCCTCCGCTGTCCCCCACGTTCTGTTTTGTTTCTAGTTTCTAACTTTCTATTCTTGCATGATTTTGGTTTTGAAAGTTTATAAATTTCAGCTTAGAAAAGAATCTATTTTGAATTCAAATATTCCATTGAATTTCAACCAATTATTCTTGTATATACCATGTTGTTCCTAACTTTGATTTTATCTTTGAAATAAGCAAATCGTTTGAATATAATGATTGATTGTTTCAAATACTTTGAACTATAATTTGAATTTATCTCATTCTAAATGGTATCAAATTATATCTATGTCATTAATCTAGTATGCAATTTATTCATTTTATCAACATTATCATGTTATCATATCAGTAAATTTCTAAATCGTGGGTTGCCCCACTCAACTAGACCCCTATATATAGGCACCCTCCATGTACATCTTTGATTTTCAAGTGTATTATTGGAGTTTTTTTTTATGATTTAATAGATTAAGTTTTTACTTCCACATTAACTTTTGGAAACACCCCCATAGAGCACTTTAGATACTTGTTATAGAGTCCTTTTCTCTCATTCTTTTTTTTCTAGGAAAATAAATTGGTTTTCAATATGTAATTTTGTGCACTTTTGATATGTGGACAGTAACTTTAGGAATGCTTTCACATTGCCATTCCATGCCCTTATAAAGTCCACTGTTCACGATATTTTATTTGCAGTGATATGAATATTGATTTTTGGAACATATATTCATTGTGAACAATGAACAATTATTGATCACATTTCACGGTGACTCTATTGGTATTATTTTTTAAAAATAATTTGTAAAATCATAAGTTAAAAAGTTTAATTTAAGGCAAATATATTTTATATTTTTTTAAATCATTTATTTTGTTCTCCTATAGAAATCTAATTGTTATTATTTTTTTTGATAAATTCAAAAATATGCATTTCTCATTATCATCATCTAAGTTTTATTATCAATTTATGATTGATTATATGAATCTTATTTTTTCAATTAATTTTATTAAAATAGTAATAGATGCTTCTCATCCTTTAGGTAGGATAATTCTTATCATATATCTTTTAACTTTTAACTTTTGAGTAATTGGTTTAGGAGCAAACATTCATATTATATATAATTATTTATTATTTATTATTATATTTATTTGCTCTATAAATGTTGTTATAACTAAAGCAAAATATTTAATGCCCTTAGCTATCATAATATATAAGCTGATGTTTTTTTTTTGTCTCTAGTTTTGTTTATTCTCGAGTGTCTATATAATTTATTTTATGTTAGTTGTTTTGTTAAATAACTTAATTATAATATCATATTTTATTGATATTATTTTGCTGAATTGAAAAATTTTATTGATAATTTTTTTCTGGAATTGAATAGGATAGATTATGTATTTTTTTTATATCTTAGGTATCTTATTAGGTGTCTAAGCATTATTAATTATTTATTTGTGTATTATCAATTTGATTATCCATCATTGAGCCTTTAGCCTAGCTAAATATTTTGGATTATAATATTAGAAATTTCTTTATATTTGATTATGAATCTTGTTAAATAAGAATATATATTAGAGTTTTCTATTTTATCATCATATTTATGTGATTAACAATCAATTCAATCTAATATATTTAGACATTTGAGAATTTAGTTGAGTTGAGATATGAAAAGACTCAAGGTAATTTGTTATTTTTATTGGTGATGGTATTTTATTTATTTGGTTTTTTATTTTTTTAAAAAATGTAATTTTTTATTATTTTTCAATATTTTAATAAAATAATTAAAATCAATTTAATAATTATATAAATATTATAAGGAGTGAGAATAGATTAAAATATATGTTGATAGCTTCAATTTTATTGTATTAATTTGTAAGATCTTTCTCATGATTTGTTATGCTATCATAGCCTGTCAAAGAATGAGGTTGCAAAAAAAAAATGTATTTGATTATGATTATTAAAATGTTCTTTATACTAAGAGTTTAAAAATATTTTTGGGAAGTAATAATTTTAATAATTAATTATTTGATCTTTGAATGTATTTATTAATTTTTTTTTTCTATCGTGCGTTTTTCAAATATTGCATTCTAGAGAAAATTTAATTCACTTTCTAATTTTTTTGGAAGCATTGTGTTTTATTTATATATTTTTTAGGACTAGATAATATAACATAAAAAATGATAAAATATATCTTTATTAGTTACCTTAATACTCAAAAGAGGCATATATGTAATTTTCTTGACAAGAATGAATTACTTGTTAGTACTATTATTATTTTTTTAAACAAGACTCATTCTTTAAAAAATCTAGACTTGATAATGATTCAAATATAATAAATTTGAATCTATTATTCTTTATTATTTCTCCAAAGTCTCTTTTAGGTCTTCAATGAAGAGGGACTATCACTCCATAGTTATTTTTAAAATTATTAAATCACATTATAGTAACTCTCTTGTAGAGTTATCATATGTACTAATAATTATAGAACATGTTATTTTTGGAGTGAGTAAGGTTTTCTTGAAAAAGAATCACCTCATAATCCAAATGTAGTAGTTTTTGATTTTGTTCTCATCTCAACTTCAAATGAGTTGTGAGGTGTAAGACTCAAATTACTTCGATATATGTGTTTTCTTTAGGAGAAGGAAATCTGTATAGTTTGTAATTCATTCATAATATAGTAAAGTCATTCAAGAAGTTAGGAGATCCTATAATTAATTTTTATAATTTTGATCTTTTGATTGTTCTTTGATAGAAATAAAAAAATTATACTCAACATCATATTTTGTAAGTTTTGGCATACTCATGTCTTTTTATTTTATTTTATCTTTTTTATAATTTCTTTTGATAATAAAATATATAATTCATTTTTAGATGAATTATTTTTTTAGGATAATATCAAATCATAATGAAAAAGATAAATATATTTTATTCTAATAGAACATTAGAAGTAATACATTGATTTTTAAAAAAAATATGATAGTTATGAGTCTTTGTGAAGATTGGTCATGAAATTAAGGTAGATGACATGAATGTGAGATTTTTTATGAGGGAATTTAATCATATTTTTAGAGTTGATTATCAAGATAATTTGTCTCTACTGTCTAAGATGCCCTAATTTGTATACTTATATAACTTGTAACGTTTACAAATGAATGATATATTATCTAGATGTAAAGAATATTTTCTTTCATGGTGATCTAGAAGAAGATATGTATATAGAATGATTACTTAGTTTTTGAGACCATATAGGGTGGTCAGATCAAGTTTTAGATTGCGAAAGTTCTTACACAACCTAAAATAGTTTCTAAGAGTTTGGTTTCTTAGTTTTTTTATCATTATTATTTTATTTGGTTTGCACAAGTGTGATACATGTTATTCCTAATTTTTTTAAAAGAGTTATAGATGATAAGTTTATTCTATTTGTTGTATATATGAATAATATTTTGATTTTGAGAGATATTGAATTGAGAATCATCTAATTGAAGGAGTTCTCCTGTCCTAGGTTTAATTAAATTATTTTGAAAGGCTTAGATGCTTCCATGGGATTATTCTTGACTATGATAATTAGAATAAATTATTCACAAAAACTTGAATACTCTTTTTGATGTTGATCTTTTAGATTATATTCTATTAAATATATTTACTGAGCCAAATATTAATCTTCTATTTGATATGGACTCACTAATTAGCTCTACCATATACATAAGGATTATAAAAAAAATAATTATTTGTTTATTATTAGACCAATTATAATTATATAATTAATTATTTTTTAGTTTTTTAATGATAAGTTCAACTTGATGATGTTCCATGCATCTTTAGATATATGTAGAAATTTATAGGAATTAGTATTTTATTTGGTGATCATGTGCATTTTTTGTTGTCGAGTATTTAAAATATAGTTGAGCACTAACATGTGCATAGATGTGATCTACTATATGTTGTACTTTTATTGTGGTTAATCCAATCTCTTAGAAAAGTGAGAGGTATATAGTACTTTCTAGATCCATCATATAACACAAATTTAAGTTGATGACCATGATTACCTATGAGATTTTTTAAATTGAACATCTACTTGAGGACATTGGATTTTCAATAATTTTTCTTATTATTTTTTATTATGATAGTCAGTCATTGAGATATATAACCACTAATTTATCTTGTTCAACAACCAAATGAAATATATAGTGATAAATTATTTTTTTAGTGAGAAGATTCAAGATGAGATTATAAACACAATATATATTTCTATAGTAGATCAATTTGCAAACATATTTATGATGGTCTTCAAAAAAGTTCTTAGCTTTTTTTTTCTAAACATTTTTTGAATATGTAAGCACCAACTTGAAATGAGGTGTTGCCATTTCTTTAGTTTTTTATTTTATGTTTTATTTTGCTTGTATGATGAGAGTATCCAACATGTGGGCTTCCTCGAATTGTTATTTTTTATTACATAGTCCTAGGACATATGTTGTGTACTGTGAGTTTTTAGTTCATTATATTTTATTAATTTGGTTCACTATGAGTTTTTCAGTCTTCATTATATTCCATAATAAAATAAATAGAAAAATAAAGTAAAAACAAGTTGTAAACTAAAAATAAGTTGAAACTGCAACACTCTTCAAGCTAATGCATAAGATCAAAAACATTAATTAATGAAAGAAAAGTAAATTGGTACTGTTAGAATTTTTTATTAATATATATATAATAATTATGTTGAACATAATATTAATGGATTGTACAGAACACTACACATTACAAGGAACAAGAAGAATATAACATAATCACAACAAATATTAGTTTTAATGTTGTTCATTAGTCATTAAATGCGACTAATTATGTCTATAATAAAAGCATCTAGTATTTATAGATTTAATGACCCAAAATATTTTAATACATAATCAAGAAAGAAAAAAAAGAATAGAGTGAACACTTGTGATTATGTATATAACATACACATATATAGAATAATTAAGATTCTACATAAAACAGAAATGAGTTGGATCTTTTAAATGGACTGAGTTATGCTTCAAAATTTTTCCGGCTCATTGATCTCGTAGTGAGATTCTTGTTATTGTTCTAATAAACTTATACAATATTTCAACATATTAATTCTTGTACCTATAAATAAAATCGAGAAATAAAACATAAGATTAAGAAAATAGATTACAAAACAAATTATATATCTCAGTTATTTTTTTAATATTTTTATAAAAATATATGTTGGCTAATATACTATTTGAATATAAATTATAATAATATTCATATCATGAATTTTGTCTGTGAAGAAGAAATAATAAATTTTTATATATTTTGTCCATTTGTAAAATTTCAAAATAAAAGTTATATGTCTCATTGATTGATTATCACAATAAAGAATAATAGGAGAAAAATGAGAATACTTGATCTTCTTGAATAAGTATTGAATTAAAAGTATTCATAGATAATCTTCATCATTATCTTGAATATTATTTTTGTATTTGATTTTGATATAATCATTTATTATTTACTTTTCTAAGAAACAAGATAATTTTTAAGAAAATATAAAATAATATAATATATCTTATCTCAGTGTAAGTTGCTACCCATTTCAAATTTAAATTTTCGACTAATTATAACTGTTTGTAATAATAGAAAGAGATCTCAAGTTGTGGTGACTATTTCTCATATTTGTAGTATGTGAAGAATTATGTTTAAGTGAATTTGCTGAGGATAATCTAAAAAATTTTTATCTATATTAATTGTATAAATTATATATAGTCTGGTTATATACAGATGATTGTTTTTTTTTTTTTGTTATTCTTTTCAAAATAGTAGAGTCAATTGGACTAGTTATGTTAGATAAGAAATTATTATCTAGGTTAATCAAAGTATATGTTGGAGTACAACCAAACAAATCAACCAATGTGAGTGTATTAGAGGTGGTAAATGGGCCAAACGGCCTGACTTGTAAAAAATCTGGCTTGGCACAAAGGTTTGTTGCCAAGCTAGATTTTATATTGTTACTCTTAATAATTTGTGTCGGTGTATCATTAAGTCTGGTGAATATCACATGATTAGCATACTAAGTATTGAAGCTGCCAGACATGTATTCTAATATATTGTTACTCTTTATAATTTTATATTTTTATTAAATTAATTTTTTATTATTTTTTAAATTAATTATAAAAAGAAAAAAAAATCTCGTCTTTAAAATAAAAAAAGAATTAGCAAGTTGAATGTGTATAATCATTATTAATAAATATAATAAAATATTTAAAATTGAATAAGTAATTACTCACACGAACTTGATATACGTGATAAGAATTTCAAATTTGTTTTTCTAATTGACGAGCTTCACAATCTAATATAGAGACATCTATAATAGTGGTATTAAATATTTTTAGTTTGATTATAGATAAATGATTAAACTGAGAATAAATAAGTAATAAATTATTACCACTTAAACTCCTAGTAGAATATTTAGAGGAGACAATATATAATTCATCTTGCTTAGTGCTGACTAAAGTATTTCTTGAATCATTTCAATCTCACAAAATAATATTAATATAAGCAAAAATAATATGAAAGTGGAATTATTTAGAAATAAAACTTATAAAAAAAAATTATTGGGTACTCAGGAACAAAATAATACGTGAAAAAAATAAATTATGGTTGTATGTTATCATAATTAAAATATTTAGATAATTTATTATTGATTATAATAATATTTTAGGTACAAAATAAAAAAATAAAAATAAAAAATAATTATTTTTTGATGTGAGTGTTGAAATTTGAGTTATTAACTTAATAGTTTGAAGTAAGAAGACTAGTCATGAGAATTATAATACTTGGTTGATGAGAAGTATTTGTTATTATTTTATAAAAAAAAATTGTGGTATCTCCTCTAGTATAAAATATTATGAGAGAATTCTATGAGAATTGTCGATTAGTTTTGATAGCTAGCATATCTTTCTTAATAATCTATAATATTCTTGCTTTTTTCTTTGGAAATAACTTTCATTGATCTTCTTTTGCATAAACACTCCTACGGTGTGTGCATTGTATTGAAGATCTCCTGCCTCTTTCTCTATCATGGTAGATATTCCATCTTCCTTCAAAATATATTGAATAAGATATCTCTCCACTGGGTCTCTATGTCTTGCTTGTTCGATGGTAGATCTTTGATATAAAAAAGAAATGGACGTTCACAATCTGACTGTCAAAATTTATAAAACTATTTTGTACGGATTTCAATAATTTTATGCTAATACTTTTCTCTCCGTTTTGCTCTCTTGGTCATTTCTATCTTAATTGGGAGCATCTCCAAAAATTGAATGGAAAGCTGTGAGAAATGAGTGATATGAGTAGTGAGTTGTTCTAGCTTTGTAAATTCCTCTAGTCTCAACCTTTTCATATGAGAAACTATATTGTATCTATGCATTATCTCTGTTGAATGTAGTAATGGTGCTACATGATAATAACTAGGTTTTTAATTTTTTAATTTTTTAATTTTTTCATGAGTTGAAGTAAAATATATATGCATCATTATACTACTTTTACATATACATATACTGCACACTTGGTTGACACTAATTATGGAAATGGGTTTTCTTTACATGCAATGCACACTTTGCACGTACTCTTCTCTTGCACACACTACACCTGCATTGCTTGCACCACATCCTGTACCACACAATTTTGACATTGCATATACACGCCTACTTCACCCAAACTGCACAATCATTGTTGCACTCACACACAGATGTCTACCTTTGCACATGCACAATCATTCTCCTAGCTTTCACACATTTTGCTATATATGCTGTTCTTCTTGCATAGCAGATTATAACTGATTTCTCATAGGCACATGGAACTCGAGATCTTGTTGAAAATTCGGGACTCAGAAAGTTCTGTTACAGATGGTGATAGAGGATTAGCCAATAATTACTCTTGCAGCTATTTCAAAGAATTGGGATGTGATGTTGATGTGAAATTACAAGAATCACGTGTCCTTGATGCTGCAAACTCTCTAATGCTAAAATTGAGAGATGAATTGAGCCCTTTTAGATTTATCTTAGAAGAAAAAGCTCCATGGAAAGAGAAATCTGCAGCGCTTAGACTGTCCAAAAGATTACTCAAATCCAAGAGAAATAAGCTGTGGAGGAAGAGAAAGAGAAAACGAATCATGGACATGCTTACAAAGGTGGCTTTCATAGTTACTTCTCACCTAATTGGATTCTATTATTGATGTTTGTAACTTTGTTTTATTTACTTTATTATTCTGATCTTTAGGAGCGTGCACTGTTTCATGAAGCTGATCGCAAAGCAGATGAGTGGAGAGCTAGGGAGCTGGCAAAGGATATGGCCCTGAAAAAGGCAGAATAGTGGCATACTTTTTTATCAGTTTTAAAAGTACTATGGTTTTAGTTTGCGTGATGATTTTATTTTGGCCATCATTTGTAGGTGGAGAAGATGAAAGAAATTGCAAAGTTCAAAGTTAAAGAGGAGAAGAAGAAACTAGAATATGAGGTGAGGAATTGTGAAACACATTACATCAATGTGGTTAGATTTCATTTTGATTTGTGATTGATACCCAAAAAGCTGGGTAGATTTCGTTAAAGGATTGATCATTATCGTGCTTGACTAACTGTCATGTTTACACTTGATGCTGCCATGCTAGAATCCATTTTGATGTTTGTGCTTCACGTGCAATAGAATTTTTTTTTCCTAAAGTATTAATCTTGATACAATATAGATTATTTATCCAAGAAAAAAAAAAGATCAATAATGATTTCTAGATAAAAAATAAACATGGATTCAATGTGTTAATAGATTCAAATTTCTATCAAATAATATATTTTTTGCTAAGTAATCCCAACCTAAAAGACTAAGTGTAATATAACAATAATACTCACTATTATCATATTAGTTCATAAATATTCAAAATACTAAATTTGAAAAAGAAAATTTCTAAGAAATTTTGATGAAAAATTATTAAATGCATTACATCATTTGAGATTTGGCTGGAATTGTGTTTATCTAATATTTGTCAAATACTTAACACTATCATACTAGAATACATATTTGATGTTTTTGTTTCACATGTGACAAACTAATTATCTATCCAACAAAAATGTTTATTAATCTTTAGATAATAATCAAATATAGATTCAATGTAAATGGATATATTACAAAAGATAATATTAAAAACATAAATATAATAATACTCTATCAAATGTCATTATATAATAGGCAAAAATGATTGGGATAATCTACAAGTTGGATTTTCCCATTAAAACTATAAAAATAAAAGAAATAGTAAGAAAATTATAATATTTCTCATCAAGTTAGTGTATAAAAGTCAACAACACCAAGCTTGGAAAAAGAAAGGTAAGTTGATGTCTTTTCAAAATCTTTATGAAGAAAACTATAATATCCCATTTGATAATTTGTAAATTATATCTGATTATGTTGCTAGAAACCTATGTGACTTCTCAATATCATCGTGAATAAATATATCCTTCACATTTAGTTGGTGTTTCCTCCAATTATTAGATGTTACAAAAAAAATAAGAATCAATACTAAGGGCATTTTTATTACTAGAGAATAAATGTTTTTGTAGTCTATACTAAATATAGGTTTTTTCTTTACCTTAAGTCTCTTCTTAAGGTGATATATCTTCTCATTCATATTTATCTTCATTATGAGCACCCACTTGTAATCAATAACATATCTTCCTATAAATCATATTACTAGTTTTAAAGTCTCATTAGAGTGGAAGGCTTTCATCTTTTTTATCATGACCTGATAATATCATGATGAGATAATATCTTTGAATGAGACTTGAGTATGTTAGTATCATCTAGAAAAGTTTAAAAAAAAATAAAAAAATAAATAAAACAAAAGTATGATAATACCTGTGAGATTATGTATTGAGTACAACTCTTTTATCCTTTTTAGAGAATATTCAGAAGGTCAAGATCAGATGGACTGAATACATGATCATTTAGCTCTTTGGAAGCTTGTCTTTGGTCTAAGTAAGTTTGGTATGTCTCTTTATTCTAGTATGAATTCTAAGTTATAAGTGATCAATGTTTCTAGTTATCAACTCAATATGATTTTACATTGATAAATTTTTGTGAACTACTATGTCATTTGGATCTTAAAAGAGAAAATATTTTTCTTTCGACTTAACATGAATTGAATTTATTAATACATATGATTCCATGAGAGTATCATCATACTGAGTACTAATATATTCAAATGTGGTTAACTTGTGACTCTACTAATTGATGGTCTAAGCAGTGCTACAGGTAATAGAGGAAGATTAATGAATCCATGTGTAACATCTAGTTTCACTTTTTTCATAGGTTAATTAAAGAATAAGTTTTGATTAAAAAAGATAGCATTTATACTTACTAAAATTTTATTAGTATCCAAAGAAAAATATTTATCCTTAAAAATATAAAGACTGAAAGAATATGAATTATTTTTAACTACAGGTGGCAAATATAATAAATAGTATATGTAGTTTTTGTTGTTCCTATTTATAAGGAAAAATGTAGGCGGGTGCTTTAACATTTTTTGAAATATTTGTGTGTGAGGTATCAATCAAACTTAATGGATATGTAGTTTATATTAGAGAGTCTTGTGGTAGTAAAGTTGGAACACCTTTATCATGCCCCCGCAAGATGGCATTTCCATTGGAGACATCAAAATTGGAATGTAACCTCTAGAGCGGTGTTGCAAGAAGCAGCTTGCTAAGATCATCAATAAATTGATCCTTAGGAGTGACATGTGAAATGATGAAGGTGCCTCAAGTAACATGATCGCAAACCAAATGATAATCAAGCGCAATGTATTTCATACGTGAATGTAGGGGTATTCAAATTTATGACTGGCCGCAAGTTCCTACCTAACCCTATCCGACTGAGCGATTAACCACAAAAATCAGGTTGGAATGTGGAAGAGTTTTTAGTCTTCTACATTAAATCGGGTAGGAATGTGGAAGAATCCATTTCTATATTCCTACCCTATCCTACCCACACTAAAATAATATATATAAATATATAAATATAAATATATATACATATTATATTTTATAATTATAAAAACTAAAAAACCAAAACCCAAACCCTAAATCCCTAATGTCACTCTGAAGTCTGAATGGCTGAATGCTGAAGAGTGAAGCCTGTGAATGTGAATGTGATTCTGTGAAGTGCGAAGTGTGAACTGCCGAGCCAACTGCCGACTGCTGATTGCCGAGCCGACTGCCGACTGCTGATTGCCGAGCCGACTGCCAACTGCCAATTGCTGACGGCCAATTGTTGGCTGCTGATTGCTGACTGCCGATTGTCGATTGCCGACTTCACTGTGAAGTACGAACTGTTGACTCTCACTGCTGACTGCACTGCGAAGTGTGAACTGTCGATGCCGAGTGTCGGCTCTGACTGTCGACTGCACTGCGAATTGCGGACTGTCGGCTACCAAATGCACTACAAAATGTAAAGTGTGAACTGCTAAGTTTTGAGTTTTGACTGCATTGCAAAGTGATTCTACTCAGCACGACAACCTGCACTGCACACGACGTCTGCCCAACTGTCACCTTTCTTTGTTGTTTTTTTGTCATTGTTGCATCTGCCTGTTGCGCTCTGTTACTGTTAGGTTGTTTTTTAATTTTTGTTCCCCAACTATATTTTGTTGATTTTCTAGTCATATCTCAATACATTGGTAGGAAATCATATTGATTTAGATCAGTCATTTATGTTCTTGGTTAGCAAATAATAGAGCAGTTCTAGTGGTTGTGAATTAAAGTACATATTTTCTACTTTCGAGTTCTGATCAGTTATACGGTAAGCTATTTAACTATTTTGATTGATAGCATAAACTAAGTGAAAAGATAAATAATAACGATTAGTGATATAAATATTATATTCTAGATTGTTAACTAACTCAAGCATTCTTATAATCTTGGATATGTAACATCTTTAACATCATTTACAAGATATTTTTTAAAATATAATTTATTATATATTAATATCATCTTGATTTTTTTTATTTCTTGATAAGTTTATTTTGATAAGTTTAGTAGATTATTTATTTTTTGATAAATTTATATTATTTCTTATTGGAATGATGCGTATTGTCCACAAATAATTTCATGTATGAAATTATTCAATAATCATCTGTTAAAGTTGATTCTAACAGTAACATCTAAGTTATTGATGACATTATTTGTGATGAACAAGATACAAAAAAATAATAGAGTTTGAGAGTATTTTAAAAAAATTAAAGCTACAGATAAAGTTAAATGTCAGCATTGTAATAAGATTTATAATTATCAAGCAAGAAAAACTAGTACTTCGTCTTTGCTTTATTATTTAGATTATTGCTAAATCCTATTTGGCGAGTGAGAATAAGAATGATATATCTCAATTAAAGTTAATAGGTACATTCAAAAAAGATGAAGATGGTGTTATTAGTAACCTTACTACCTTAGTGTTGCTAAATTCAATAAAAAGAAAATTAGGGAAGCAATTGTTATTATGATTATAGTCGATGAATTACCATTTCGCTTTGTTGAAAGACAGATTTTAAGTGTTTATGAGAATTGTTGAATTGAGATTTCGTATATCTTTCCGTATTACTGTGATGAGGGATTGTTTTCAATTATATATAAAGTGGAAAGAAAATTTGAAGTATATATTTGTTTTATCTAGTCAAAGGGTTTGCCTTACTGTTGATACATGAATGTCTATTCAAAATTTAACTTATATGTCTTTAACTATACATTTCATTGATAAAGATTGGAAGTTAAACAAACTAATACTCAATTTTCTAAAAGTTATTAATTATAAGGGTGTGTCAATTAGAAGATAAATTGAAGCATGCATGCTTGAGTGGAAGAGAAAATGAGTAGTGGATAATGATACTTCTAATAATGATACTTTTGATTATTTAAAGAGGTGAGCTAAGGATGGAAAGAGCACTATCTTAGAAAATGAATTTATGCATGTTATGTGTTGTGTACATAATTTGAATCTAATTGTCATTGAGGGTTTGAATGAAGTGAACATGTCAATTTTAAAGGTAGAAATGCTGTTAAATTTGTGAAGTCTTCTCCTTCAAGGCTTGACAAGTTTAAGTCATGTGTTTAATGACAAAAAATTAGTGAAAAATGTCTTCTTTGCCTTGATGTTCCAACGAGATGGAACTCTGCATTTTTAATGTTTAAAGTTACAGAACATTATCAAGGTGCATTTGATTTGTTGCAAGAAGATAATGGACAATTTGTAAGTCAATTGGGTGAGGTGGGTGGTGGTTTAGGACCACCTACATTTGATGATTAGGATATTGTTTGTGTATTTATGAAATTTTTGAAATTTTTTTATGAGGTCACTTTGCGCATTTCTAGATCATTATACACAACATCTAACTTATTTTTTCAAGAATTTTCAACTGTGTATGTTCATTTGCAAGGTTATTGTGAAGATAATTATCTCTTGAGTATCATGGCTATGAGAATGAAAAGTAAGTATGATAAGTATTGAGATCATTTAGATAATATTAATTTGATATTATTTGTTGTTATTGTTCTTGACCCACAATATTAATTGAATGTATTAGAATTTTGGCTCAATAAAAATTATAAGGCTGAGGATGAAATAGTTAAAGTTCAACTGGTTGAAAATATCAAAAAGGTTAATGATCAATTATGTCAACAATTCACTAGATTTAGTGTGGGATATAAAGTAGGAGTTAAATGTTGACAATAAGAAAAATGTGTCTTCGACTAAGATGTCTGTTCAAGATCAAGTTCTTCAAGTTTCATGAATAGGTACTGCAAATATAGAGATGAGAAAAGTAATGTGGGCAACAAATAAGAGTTGGATTGATAATTGATGGAGGATGCTAAATTTCTTAGTGTTAATTCATATTTTGAATTGGTGGAAGGTTAATTCTTTGAAATTCCTAATATTTGCCAAAATAGCTCGTGATGTGTTAGTAATTCCTATTTTATAGTGGTGTAAAATTGATTTTTAGCATTGAGGGTTGTATTTTAGATTGGTTTGGAAGCTGTCTGTCACCCAAAATAGTTGAAGTCTCATATATGCACAAAATTGATTTCAATCATCATCCATTGCTTATGACTTTGAAAATGTTTTGGAAGATTCAAAAAATTATAAATTAGATTCAGGTTTGTATATTTTTATTATTATGTTTTTATTATTTGTTGATGTTTAATAAAATTTTCATATTTATTTTTTTCACTCTTTTTTTTAGAAATTACTACAGACAAAGAGAATCAAAGACAATTTTAATTTCTCTTTAGTGAATAGAGCTGAATAATACTAGCAAAAAAGATATTATTTAACTTTTTTTTTATATTTTTTAGTAATTATAAGAGTTTTTTTATTATTGTAGATGCTTGAGTTAGTAAAATATTAATTGTTTTTTATGCAGGGCTGTAGGCTACTTGATTTGTGGATTGGACTATGGTGAATTGGCGACTGACGAGTGGTGAACTATCATATGTTAAGTAGTTAATTAGTTATGAATTATGATTTTCATGTATTTGAATTTGACATTTGTGTTTTTGTAATAATTATGATGGATTGTATTTGTGTAACTATTATGGTAGATTTGTTTTTGTGACAATTATGAACTATAGTGGATTGATGGCTAAAATAATTATTATTGTTGTAAATAATTTAGATATTAGTGTTATTGATTTATTGTGTTATTAAATTTGTACAGTATTAGTGCATGTTATTTAATTAAATTATTAAAATATTTAAAAATTTAAAGCTACAAATTAATAAATGTTTATCCAACTTCTTACCCGATTTCCTTCCCGACTTCCTACCCAATTAATCAGGTAGGATTTCAGGTAGGAATGCTATAGCTTTTCTGGTAGGGTAGGGTAAAAATATTTCTTCCACAAAGTTTCGGGTAGGAAAGTGGAAGACTATATTTCCTATCCATAGGGTAGGGTAAACACCCCTACGTGAATGAAAGACTGGATTAACAAAGAGAGATGTAACATCAATGTCACAGAATAGTTGTGGAGGACATTAAACATGAAACTCATGCAATAAGTTGTTAGTCTTAAGAACTTCAACAGCACATGGGGCAAGAGACTAATACTCAACATTCGTGGAGGATCTAACAATTTTCTTTTACTTAGGAGAACACCAAGAAATAACATTGCCCCTTAAGGTAGATTATGTAAGTTGAAATAGATGTGAAATTATTATGATTGCTTGCCCAATCAGTATTGATGAAGGCTGTAAGGTGAAGTAGTTGGTCATGCTTAAGAAAGAGATCATGATACAAAGTGACTTTGAGATAGAGGTGTCAAACGGGCCGGCCCAGCACGGCACGACCCGTTTTTCACGTGCCCCGCTGTGCTACGGCACGACACGGTCACTTTACAGTGCCGTGCCCGGCACGGCACGATTTTTTAAAGTCGGGCACGGCAAGGCCGTGCCGTGCCCTGCCCGCTCGGGCACGGTTGGCTTGGCCAGGCGGCACGGGCACACGGCAGGGGCAGGGTAGGCGGGGCGGGGCGGGAGCCGCATGGCTGGACCTGGTCACCTAGACCGGCTCAACCGGGGTCCGGGTCCCGGGAGCCAAGCACGGGCACGGTCCGTGCTTGGCACTTGGCAGATTATAAAATTTTTTTTTTTTTAATTTTTTTATTAAGTTTCTGTTATTCTGTATTTACTTTAGAGTTTATGTAATAATTAAAAAATAAATTTTTTTGTAAAAAATATTACATTTAAAATTAAATGTAACAAACAAAAATTAGAAAATTTTTTTTTTTTTTCAATTAAGTTTAGCATATTTTAATATTATAATTTATTAATTAAATATTAAAATTTAAAGTTAATAAATTTTAAATTAAAATTTAAATCTTAAAATAATAAATAAATACATTAAGTTAGTATTTATTTTAATTAAAAAAAATTTAAACTACACAAATAAAAATTACCATTCATGCTTTTGAAACTAATACTCCGAAAAAAAAAGTATAAGTTTCAACACAACGTATAATACAAAGTACAAACAAAGCGTATAAATAAAATAAATAAAAAAATATCGAAAAAAAAGAGCAGATGAGCATCAATCGTCAAGCGGCATATCATGAGAATCATCAGCCGCAACATCAAGATCAGTATCATATGGGTCATCATCATCGGCAATCAGCTCCTCCGCCATCGTAGTTGATGTGGATGCGACTGCAGTGTCTGTCACAGTCCCAACTTCAGCACGATCACTGATGCTAAATCTCGATTCCTCCCAATCCTTCAAACATGCCAAGGCCTCAACCATATCTGGACGTAATCTCGATCTCCTATCCGAAATCACGTTCACTGCAACAGAAAAAGCAGACTCCGATGCTACGCTCGACACCGGAGGAGTAAGTAGATCCCGTGCCATCCTAGATGGCACGGGATAGGCGGACTCATATGATTTTCACCACTGTAATAAATCAAGATTCTTATTGTCAGAAGGTGATAGGATTGAGCAGTAATCGGTATCTAAGTACCGAGACAGCTCGCTCCTATGTGAAGGTCTACCCCTACGTTTCCCCCTCGCTAGGTTAATGGAATAATCGTCATCTCCGAACAAGGTATCAGTGTTCGTACTCACAGTATCACCACCACCACCACTATATCTAGTATCGTAGTATGTGAACAGGTCTGTCAACTTCTCGTAAATGAACCCTTCGGATGGCTCTTCCAGGTTCATGCACGAGGAAATGAAAGTCAGGGTGTTTTCAACCCCTTCCACCTTAGCCCTAGGGTCCATGCATGCTGCGAGGCAATAAAGAGATGGAATGGTGGACCAGTACTTCAGGTACTTGGTCTCCATCTCTGCAACCATATGGCTAAGCGTCGGATCCGCTCGATACTTCCTAAACATGCTACTAATGTTGCATATGCAACGGAGTGCAATGCAAGTGGTGGGCGTATAAACCGACGAACACATGTTCGTCGTGTCATAAAATATCTTCAGGAATTTCATAAATGAAATTCCTGAATCCCAGTCAGTGTCGTCAATAATAAGTTCGCCACTCTTACTATTGACGTAGTCGGATATCACGTGTTCGTATCCAACACATGATTCCAACATCAGGTACGTGTAATTCCAACGATGTCTCACATCCGATTGGAATTTCTTCTTCTTAAGATTCGCAGACAAACAGAGATTACCAAACTCTTGTAGTCTGCGAGGTGTGCGAATATACTTGAGTGCATTGCGTATATTTTCCAACGCGAGGGAACAGACCTTCATACCCGCTTGAACTATCAGGTTAATCACATGACACATGCATCTGACATGAAAGATCTCTCCTAATGGTGCGTCTCTAATATTCCTAACAAACATATTGATCGCTACTCCATTATTCGCAGCATTATCGAAAGTGACTAAAAATTTTATTTTGAATTTTATATTCCCTAAATATTTTCATCATACACTCAAATATGGCCGGGCCATCATGAGGATGAAGAATCTCAGTGAATCCTAATATTTTTTTATTGATTGTCCAGTTTGAATCTACATAATGACTCGTGAGACATGCATAAGAAGAATCATCGTGACATGTCCATATATCGGACGTCACGGACACCACTCCACTAAATGCCAAAAATTCTTTTATTATTTTTTGTTTTTCTAACTTATATATCTTTAGTATGTCACTCCTAGATGTGGACCTAGGAATCCTACGATAGGATGGCTGAAAATAAGTCTGCATGATGCGCACTACCCTCGGATCTTTCGAAAATCTGATCGGAAGATCCATCAATGTGATGAGTCTGGCCATGCCGTCCCTACCCAACTCGCTGGAGTATACGAAGGGAGTAAACTTTGAGACTGAACTCGATCCAGTCTCAAAAAATGTAGTGTCAAGTTGGGTTTGCCTAGGATCTAACGGTCCATATTTTTTGGAGCATATTTCGGCATGCCTCTTGAGGTGCCCAGTCCCACATGTACTCTTGCATGTTAAAAGTCTCATACAATATTTGCACTGTGTCATTTCATGTACCTCACCCCTAACATCTAATTGTGTTATGATTTTAAAATGTGTCCAAACTACAGAAGTCCTCCTAGTTTTTTGTTTTTTAGAACTTTGGGCTGAGACGACAGGAGAAACCAACGTTTCAGGAGCCACAGACGTATGTGCAACACTAACATTTTCATTTTCCAAATTTAAATACGTGTTAGGTGTATTTGTCATTTTTTAATTTTCGTAAGTTTTTCTAGAGAGAGAAGATTTAGAGAGAGAAAGTACAAAAAAGTAAATTATATTACCCGGTAAAAGTAATGAGGTCACTCACGTGCAAGGTGCACCGCAGGAAGCTTTGATGTTCAAAACTCAAGTTGAGTTTCACGAAAATCCAAACCGAAATCAAGTTCACGAGGGCCGAGAGATAGAAGCACGGTTTATGTGAGAGAGAGAAAATATAGAGAGATTTTATGTTTTTGAAAAACATAAAATGTTAAAGGGAGGGGGTAGATTTTATAGGCTAAATAAAGTTTTATTTTTTTAAAAAATATTTTTTTATTAATTTTTTGAATTTTTTTAATATATTTAAGGGGCAGAATCACGAGGACCGTTGGATTCTGCCCCCTAGCCGTTGGAGGCGAATCCAAGGGCTGAGAATCGCTCAACTTTGAAAAAAATTTTTTTTTCCGTTGGAATTTTTTTTGAATTTCGGGTTTCGGCAAGAAAAGACCGCGGGTCGGGTCCAAACAGACCCGACCTGCGGTCTTTTTACCGGCGGGGGGGGGCCCGGTTGGGTCACGACTCGGTGAGTCGTGACCGTGAGTGACTCGTGAGTCGCGACTCACGACTCATGCCACGGCACGCGTGGCACGCCGCCAGTACCACGCGTGCCTGCGTGAACCGGCACGGGATGGACCCGTGCCGTGCCGGGCCAGGCACGGCACGGCTCTTGCCAGGCACGGCACGGCACAAGTACATCTTAGCCCGGGCACGGCACGGGCCCGGACACGGTTTTTGAACGTGCCGGGCCGGCCCAGGCACGGCCGAACCGTGCCGTGCCTCGTGCCGGGCCGGCCTGGCCCGGCACGTTTGACACTTCTACTTTGAGATAACAAAGCACATATTTAGTAGATGACCAATGTGTGTCGGTGGGTGCATGCATGAAATGAGCCAATTTGTTAACAGTAAAGGACACATCCGGCCAAGTAAGGGATAAGTATTGAAGAGCTCCAACAACTTGAATACTGTATAGCATTTGTAGGCATAGAGTCATCATGAAGTTGTAGAGGCTAAGAAGAAGACATTGGTGTAGTAAACTCTTTAGCACTATTCATGTTGGTTTTGACTAAAAGATCACGGATATATTTATGCTGAAAAAGAAATAATCTAAATAGGATATGAATAATCTCAATACAAAGAAAAAATATAGATCACCAAGATTTTCGATGGAAAATTTAGCTGCCAATGAATAAAGAAATTGATTGAGAAAGCATGTATCATTATTGGTAACGATGAGATCATCGACATGTACCAAGAAATGAATTGTGACAGTAGAGTTATGGTAATTAAATAAGGATGTGTCACTCTTAGAATTGATAAAATTATAAGATAATAGAAATCATTTTAATTCATTGTATTATGCACGAAAAGCTTGTTTGAGATCATAGATGGCTTTACGAAGCTAACACACATAGTTTAGGTATGTAGTATCAATACATCTCAGAGGTTGCTGTATAAATATTTCTTCAGATAATGTATAATGAAATAAGACATTAATATTTAATTGGTGGAGGGACCAACTATGAGATAAAGCAAGGACAATAATAATACAGATAGTCGTAGGTTTATCCATAGGACTAAATGTGTCATGAAACTCAACTTCGGGGCCCTGATGAAATCTCTTCGCAACAAGGCGGATTTTATATCAAGAGATGGATCCATCGGGATGATATTTAATATGAAATACTCATTTGCATCCAATAATATTCTGAGTTGAGCTAGACAGTACTAGCTTCCATATACCATTGCAAAGAAGGGTGTAAGTTCATCAGACATAGCTTGTCTCCATTCAACATTGTTAAAAGCTTGAGATACACAAGATAGTTTAATGGACTTGTGTAAAGGATGATCAGTAGTATTGTGATAATGATTCTTTGATTTAAAAATATTATTTTTGGAATGAGTGATCATACTATGAGATGTAGAGGGAGGAAGGGGTATGAATGTAGATGGTGTAATAGAGATAATGGTGAGAGGTGTTAAGGAGATAGAATTTGAAGAGGAGAGAGAATAAGGAGCTGAAGGAATACTCAATGATTTTTGAATATTTGTGATTTGATTCAATAATATTCCAGAGCAAAAAAAGAATATGGTGAATAAAATATAATTATTGATAATATGAGTATTAGAACATGTGTTGATAATCTATGAATCTAAAGTGAGTGCGAGTGAAATAATTAATAATAATTAAAAGAAGGAAATGATTTGCTGTTGCATTAGAAAAAATTTTTTTACTTCTCTCTAGTAAGTATAAATATTATGGTGGATAAATTTTGTTAGTATTCTTGGATGACCTTGATAGTGAGTTAGTATTTTTTAATATTATGTAAAGTTTTTGATCTCATTTCTGGATATAATATTTAATAATTATTTTGTGTGGTTCATTCTTTTTTATCTATTTTTATTGTGATAATCTTTTTTTTATATTTCGCAACAAAATTGTGCTTCATCTAGAAAAATTATACTTTTTTCAATTTTTTTGTAAACTTTAATTTTTACTTTTTTATCAATTTGTCAAAATCATAGTTAGGGTTTTTGTCCAAAAATACAACCATATGCCATTTAGGGGTTTTGCTTAAAAATGTCATTACACACCATCACTACACGGCTATTGTCGTGCTTACTTATTGTTGCCAATCACATGTGTCACTGTTGTCACCAACATGCCCACTTGCTACCACCATCATGTGCGTCCTTTGTTGCCACCATGACATACCAGCTATCACCACCCAGCATGCCTCTACCACCACCACCACCACGCGTGCCCATTTCTATTGTCCTCGTGAACTTTTTTTTTGTTCTAACTCAACTATGATACAATGTTACAAAAGATAATACTAAAAATATAAATATAATATTACTCAACAAAATGTCCTTATATAATACGTAATAATGATTGCGTCAACCTATAATTTGGGTACTCTCATCAAAATTATAACAAAATAAAAGAAAAAAAATAAGATAACTCCAACATAATAAAAAATTTATCTAAACACTCTTTTTTCTGAGTATTCTTAAAGCTAAAAAAACTAAATATAATATAACGATAATGTTCAATATTCTTTCTTAAGTTGATTCATGAATATCTAAAAAATTAAGCTTAGAAAATCAGAAAATAAGTGTGTACTCTCAAGATCTTCAATAAGATGTTAGCAATCTAATTATTCCTAGGGATATATTTAGTGATAATAAAATTTTATTGAATTTTCTTCATAATTTGATTATCAATTTTGATATATTTTATCTGCTTGTAAAAATTATTTTGCGAATAATGTATATTGTTGTTAAACTAATACAATTGAAGAGTTATCAAATGTGAAACAAAAAAAAACTAAATATTTTCAAGTAAGTATTTGATTTGAAAATGCTCACAAATATTTCTAGGCATGCCTCTATATTTTATTCTCATATTAAATTTAGAAATAGTATATTCAGTTTTTTTAAAAATAAGACTTCTAAAAACTTATAAAACTTTTTTGTTCTTATTTGTTTGCACAATTGAAAACTTATTTAGAATCATATTATCCAATAATTTGGAAGTATCACAAATCTATTAAAGAAATTATGAGAATATATATCTTGTTTGCATAAAAAATCATACATGTTAAAGTTATATAAATTTGGCTTTGGAGAATTTAAACAATGATTAATTGTAGATAACTTATATAATATCTTATCTTGTAATTATCATATGATTAAATATTTTATAATTTTTTTTTATATCTGATAGAGTTAATAAGAATATCTATGTCAAAGACAATTCAACCCTTGGATAGATGAGTTATTTCATTATACACAGCTTCAAATTTCAAACTCTAAAATAATATTGAATATTTAGTTTTGTTGTATTGACTCGTGATTTCAAAAAACACATGAGCTTGTCAAGGTCCATCTTGAATAGAAATGAAGAAAATATACGAGTTGATATATTTTTATCTTATTTTTATCAATTCTAATAAATATCAATAAATATAATAAAGAGAATAAATATTTTGTTTGAACTCTTCTTTTAAAAATAAAAGTAATGCAATACATTTTTAAGTATGTTGAGCATTATTTATTTTGTGAATATTTTTTATGTATTTTCTACTGCATGATTTTTAAAAGAAGGATAATATTAGATAATCCTTGGGGTATGCATGAGTATGTTGTGACTCACAATGTGGTAACAATGCTTGTGAGTTACTTTCACTTGTATGGTTTGCATTGGTAAAACTTAAAAAAATATATGTTAATTATGTGAGTATGCTATCTATGAAGTTGAAAGTATATTAGCTTATAAAACATATCAATCACTCATCTTTATGATACCTAAGGTAATATAATAAAAGTGTGCATTTGAATTAACCAATAATGACAATTGATGAAGTTGCCTAAAATGTATGATATTATGAATGACTCTCACATGAAAATAATTTGTATTTTTAGTGGTGATGTATAGAGGAAATATGTATGAGAAGATTCAATGGTGATAACTACCTTATATTCTATTAGGACAATGAGTTATTGCATAACACTCCAATATTCATTCTATGTCTAGACATAATATAGTCAAGTTAATTTAAAGATAAATCATATAGATTAAATGATTAACCCATGGACCTAAGATTGTCTAATATCTAAATATCCATTTTACTAGAAACAAGTTATTTCACTATTAAATAATCAAATTGTTGTTATAATTTCTATGTGATTTAGATCAAGTTGAAAATCCTCTTTACTATTTATATGACTTATATACTTGTGGATCTATATTGATGAGAAACTCTCATCAATGAGCTTTTGTAATATTACCTAATCAATAAAATGAGATGACATAATAAAGTCACAATAAGTTTTTGATGATATTATTAAAAATTATTTAACTTCGTTAGTCAACAAGAGTTGACATAATTATTCTTATAGAAAGTGAATAGTTGTATTTTGGTTTTTGTTTGCATTCTTTTCATTTTTTTTTCTTTTTAACAACCTTTTTATGAGCTAAAGTTCTATAACTAATATAACCCCTTTGGACCTATAAATCAAAAGAAATAGAAGACAAATTACTAGATAGAGAGCAAATAAAGAGTCTTTGTAGAGTACTAATAATAATAGAGAGCCCAAAAATAATAATGGGCAAGTTGTCCAATAGCCTATCCAACACCATATCTTGGGAGACTTTTGAAAGCCTATAATAATGAACAATTATTTGGGTACTAGATTTTAATCGACTATTTTTATTTAGTATCAGTACAATGAAAGGGCATTAGATGATCCTAATTGACATGTTGTAATTTTTTTGGAACTCCGTGAATGATGAAAATGAAAGGAGTTAGCTCTGAGTTCGACATAATAAGGTTAAGTTTATTTGCATTTTTATTTAGTAATAAAGTATAAAGTGGATTCCAATAATTATCTCAAGGATCCATTGAGAGTTGAGATGAATTAGTGAAAGTTTTTCTATAAATTATTCCCACCTCAATTTAAATCTCAAATATGAGCGAGGTAAATTAATTCTAGAAAGATGAACATGAGACTCTATACGATGTTTAGAATTATTTTAAGGAGACGTTCTCAACATGGATTCGAGTTATAATTCTAAGACCAACTCTTTTATAATGAGCTAACCTATATGACAATGTGCATAGTGATATAGTCACTAGAGAGTTAATTATAAATAAATCACTAAATGAGGCATATTATTTATTCAATGAAATAGAAAAAATTAACTATCGGAGTTCAATGAAATCCTTATTTGGGAGAAGACAAGCTAGAATATTGGAGTTAGATTGATTCATTATAATTGAAATAAATATAAAAGATCTTTTAATGAAGCTTGATACTCAAGAGGAAAAGAGAAGTGTATTGGGAAAGATCACTATTTTACATATGCATGAATCATTAGACTTAGATCTTATTTATCAAATAAAAGAAGTAAACCATGTGCAAAGAAATGATATATGTTTCGACTCAATAATAATATCCAAACATGAGAAATAATAAGAATTTTTTTGTATGGATACCATCAAAGTGGCCTGTTGAATATTAGTCAATCTTTTAGAAATGTCATGATTATTGTAGTGAGCTACAATAATCAAGAAAGTTTATATTTTAATTGTCAACTATCATGAAGAGAAGACAAGTCGGGTTTGGAAGAGGGTATGCAAGCTATCTTAGCATAATAGAAGAAGATAAATGATAACCAAGATAATTAGATAAGAGTTCTTGAAGCAAGAATATATCAAATGAGTTCGATAATGAGGAATATAAAAAATCAACTCAAACAATTACCATTTTCAATGAACGAAAGAGGAGTAAATGAACTACCAAATGATATGATGGAAAATCTATGGAATTGCTTCTTTATATTACTTAGAAGTTAGAAAGAACTATAGATGCATTTTAAACAAGAAAATTCTAGAACTTTTGGGAGGTGACAACACTAAGACATTCCCAAAAGTGGTGACTATGAAATTACAAAGTATTTTTAATAATAGGATTTTAGAACTTTTTAGAATAATAGCACCATGAGTTTCTCAAAAGTCATGTCTCTGACTAAAATTTTCTAAGAAGTCGTGGCCACTTCTAAAGAGAATTAGAAGAATGAAGGATATGAAGTTGTGGTACATAACAAAACTATGAATCCAGAAGAATTGCAAGTCCAAATTTCACCCGAAGATGCAAAAAAGAGAAACAAAGAAATGTAAGAGTGAATGGAGGTTACTTGAAGCTATGGAGATAAAGAAAAGTATTTAGAATGAAGCTAAGGGTAATTTTTTGATGAATCTTTCATTCTTACAATGATTTAGAAAAGGAAAATTAGATTAATACTTTGAAAATTTTCTCAATATATTCTAGAAGTTAGAAGTGAACAAAATATTTGTCAAAGCTCTAGCTCAATTACTGATCTATAAAAAATTTATAAAAAATATAATGAGTAGTAAGAGAAAGTTGGAAATATATGAGATCATAAATATGAAGTCATGACACCTAACAAAGCCACAGCTCCAGAAAAAGTGGAAGTCCAAATTTTACCTAAAGATGCAAAAAATGAAACAAATAAATATATGAGTGGATGGAGGTTACATGAAGTTATAGAGATAAAGAATGTAATTAGAATTAAGTTAAAGATAAATTGCTGATAAATATTTCATTTCTACAATGATTAAAAATGGAAAAATTATGCGAATACTTTGAGAAGTTTCTCAATATATTTTGGAATTTATAAGTGACCAAATTATTTGTTAAAGTTCTAGCCCAAATACTGAACTACATGAAGTTTATGAAAGATATAATTAGTAAGAAAAAGTTGGAGATATATGAGACCATAAATATGACCAAAAAGTATAGTGCAATATTTCTGAGGAAATTGAAGAACTCCAAAAATTTTACTATGTATTGTACTAATAGATGTAGCTGCTTATGGATATGGCCCTCTCTATTGTCTTCTTGATGTGTGGTAGTTTTTCAATATCTTCTAGTATCGAGTCAAGACAATGTGTGGTACATGGTATCCAATATAAATGTGGTCTTTTCATTTTCAATAACCTCCCTACATAATGTAAACACATAATAAATAGATAATAGATGTAATCACTTACAAAAATAAGTAAATCAAAATTTGAAATTAAATTATAAGTACCTTCTGCCACATAATTTGAAGCATTATTTGTTATCACTTGAATAATATTGGTTTCATCAACTTTCTCGACCCACCTGTCAAGTATTTCAAATAATTTCTCTCCCGTCATGACCATAGAAGAAACATCAATAGATTTCATAAATACGGTTCCTCTTGAAGAATTCACCAAAAAATTCACCAATGACCTTTCCTTCCTATCAGTCCATCCATCTGACATAATTGAACATTTATTTTGCTTCCATTCTGTGAAATGAACCTCCATTGAAGCTTTTGTGAGAGCCAATTCTTTCTTGAGGTTAGTAACCCTTACATCATGAAAACTTGGTCCCTTGTAACCCATACCATATTGCCCAATTGCCTCAAGTATTGGTTGGAAACTATCATAGTTCACTGCATTAAATGGAATCGCAACATCATACATCCATCTACAAAATAGTATATCAGCTCTCTCCCTGGCCTCTTTCTTGTATGCATTGTTAATAGTAGTTTGAGTATTTTTTCTATTTTGAATAATCATTTCTGGATTAGGAGTAAAGAAATGATCCATATGACCTTTCTGCCTCATTCTCTTTATGTAACTACCACTAACACTACCACCACTACCCCCTCCATTGCTACCACCACTAGAATCATCCTTTCTTCCCCTTTTGCTAGTAATCTCCGGGTCTTCATCATCTTCATCTTGGAACCCAAACATATCCTCATTCACATTATGACTTCCAAAACTTATTTGATTTTTTTCAGTTTTTTTGGCTAGCATATAATCTTCTATTTCTTTTCTAACATGTTCGGGACATCTTGTATACTTTTTTGAATTTCTAAACCCTCCAATAAGGTATTGCTTTTGTCTATAAATATCTCATTTAGTTACTTTATCATAAAAAATATAAATAAGTGTACATGTATCTTTCTTCTTTAATAAACGAGCATATTTCTATCCCGGATCTTTTCTTCCACTTGAGGCATCTACTTCAACTTCAATCTCTTTGTTTATTTTTATGTATCTTTACAATAAATCTACAATAAAATGACAAATATATTAAGAAAAAATTGAAAACATATACATAATATATTATATATTATAAATATATAAATTATAAACATACTCAATCTTTGCCAAATAACTAAAACTATTTATAATTTTTTGTTCTAATTGTTTCATAATTTTCATAATTTTTTTCATGATTTTTTTCTATTTTTCGTTAATTTTTAGAATTTTTTTTCCTTTTTTCTGCATTAGTTTTTTAAAAATTACATATTTTTTTCAAAGTATTATTCAAAAAAATTTTCCCTAGTTTTTAAGTATTTTTTGAAAATATTTTTTTACCTTCTGAAGAATTTTTTCACCACAAAAATAGGTAAAATGAAAAAAATATTTTTTGAGCCTCTTCTTCTTATTCTCTTTTCTTTTTCTTCTCTCCTCTTTAATCCAGCCTTAAGAGTGTTTTAGGAGGGTTGTTTTGAGGATTTTAGGGTGTAACCCAAGAAAGATGGGGTTTTATAGGGCTTAAAATTACAAAACTCCAAAATGGCATCGTTTTGATTCCTGGAAGACCAAAATGACATCGTTTTAGAGGTGATATTTTTTTATTTTAAATCAGAACCTCAAAATGACATTGTTTTGAGGGTTTTGTTTTTTTAAAAAAATCAAAACCAACCCAAAACGACGTTGTTTTGGGTTGGATCATCCGAATACATCGTCTTCCTCGACGTGCTCCTCCTGCATTTCGCCTAATTACGCCTCTCGCCGCTTCTCCCGCCGTTACTTTGTCCTTTTTCTCCGATGAAATTTTCCCATTTTTGACGGCGAATCTGGCAAAAAAAAGGAGAGGAGAAGAAGAGGAAGAATGAGAAGAATGGCATAACTGGCTCAATGCCTGCCGCCGCCTAAATTGTAAGTCGACGTCTGATGCGCCTCGCCTGAAGCGAGCCGTTTTTTCCGGGAGTGGTGGTGCCTGAGCTTTAGGCGCTCCTCAGGCGCGCCTTTCATAACTATGGGTATATATAGATTTATAGTGTAAATTATTGAGATTTTTTTCGTAATCAAGATAACGACTATTAGATTATTGATCTCTATTATTATTTTTCACATGTGGATTATATATCTGTTAGTTTTGAAAAGTATATTTTTTTCTTAATGATTTGGAGAATAAAGTATTATTATAGAAACCATTAAGTTTTACTATTCCAAGTAGTACATATATGGTGTGTACATTACTTATTTTTAATTACCAAAAGTATTCTCTTATGACATAGTTTAGTTATTTTTATTTTATAATTAATTTTTTTGATATAGAGATATGTATTATATTATTTTTATTTATATTAACGTGGATTATTAAAATATTATATGATGTTAGTAGTGTATATTAATATTTTTATTATTGGTCATGATCAATTGAGTATACCTAAATAGTTGTTCTTGCATATAAAGTTTCAGATGAATGATGTGAGGAAACTTGGGTATTTTTTGGGTATTGAGGTTGTTTTTTTAAGATACATTATCTTTTCTTTCCTAGATGAGATATATTTTAAAATATTTTATCCTAGCATGGTATAATGTGATGCATGTCAGTTGACTAATCACTTTATCATAGTGTAAACATATTTATAGATATCAATACTTTGATTGATTCTTCCAATTAATTGAGAATCATAAAAAAGTTTAACTTTCTAATAGTTGATGGACCAAATATTATTTGTCTTGTTAATATAATTAGTTATTTTCTAGATTTTTTTAAAAATTTATTTGAACATAATTTTTCAGAGAGATATATATATATATATGAAAAGTGCTCTTGGATGTGAAATTTTTTCTATAAATCATAAATATAGTTGATTAGAGGAATACTCAAGTTTTGGTTGGATTCTTATAATCATAAATATGAGATTTATTATTGGATTTTATATTTTTATTAGAAATGCTTATTTCTTGAAAGAGTAAATGATATATTATATTTTCTAGATCGAATGTAAAGAGAATAATAATGAATTTAAGTGGATAAATTTTTTTTGGAGGAGATCGGATTATCAATTTAGAAATTAATGATATTTTATTATGATAGCCAGACAACTTGACATATTATTATTAATCTAGTATTTTATGAATGAATGAATCATATTAAGGTTGATTATTATTTAATTTGAGAAGATTAAATATGATTCTATAACTATAGTTTATGTGCTTATCAGTGATCAAAGTACATGTATCTTCATGAAGGGACTGCATATGTCTTTTTATTTCTTTCAAGTTGTATTTGCGATATATATTTACCAATTTGAGGGTGAAGTTGAATTTTATTATCTCATGTTTATTTTTTTATTTATTTTTTATTTATTTTTTTTCTTTGGATGGGAGTATCAGGCAAGTAGGTTGCCTCAATCCTAACCATATATATCACTCATTTTTTTATTTCAAATAATATTGAATGCATAATTATTTTTTAAAAAATAAGGTGTTTAGCATGTTTTTTAATTTAGTTTTAATTCTCTTTAATGTAAAAGTATGCCTTGTAGTGATATAGAGAGATGACTAGATTCTATGTGAGATCATTAGGGATAACTTGGTGGAAATTGAGGGTCGACACCTTTACTCATTAGGTTATATTAGTGATGATATGGTTTGTAATTCAATAGTACATGCATCACTTATTAGAAGATCTACTTCAAATTTAGACTAGGACTAAGACTATGATAGATAAGTGGATGTTATTCACTTCTCAAGACATAACCAATGTTTAAAATATTAGTTTCTACGGATATATTATTACGAGGATATATCGGTATGTATTTGTATATCAGCACCAATTAAGGATATGTATCTGTTTTGATGTATATGTTGATATTTAGAATTTAGGAATATTTAGAAGATATATCGGTGGATATATTAGAAATTTTTATTATTAGACATAACTACTAGTGCACCTTTGGCAATTAATTGATCCTAGTATATTTAGTATATTTGATTTTTGTGATACTTATAAAAAGATTTGGGACATGGCCTATTCAATGTATTTTGTAGGGAAATTTAATTTGTATGATGTTATTATTCAGATGTAGATATGTAGATTAATTGATCAGGATGAGGTGACCCACTTTGCGACCTAGACATAATTGTGTGAGTAGATTGTTAATGTGATACTAATATTGATAGATTAGATGACATTGAAAAAAATTTGGTGAGCATGTTTGTACTATTTTTTGATTGTATTTATTAGAAGAGCATTATACTAGTTTACACACACAAATTCAAGGGAAGATACTTTCGTCTTTCCTGGAGATTTATAGAAGAGTGACTCAAGTGATGACATCCATATTTAAATCAAGTGGAGTTCGTATGATTAATCTTAGTTGTGTGACATCTTTGGCACATGGTAGTGATGAGAGAGTTGAGAGACTTAGCAGAGGTCCATCAAAAGGCAGTAAAGTGGTAATGATATGTTCTTTCTATGGGAGGTTAATACATACCCTAGGAAAGATGAGCTTTGTTTCATGAGTTATGACAAATTTTTTAAGATTCAAAAGTTATATGATAAATCATTAAACATACTCAAATTGGTTAATGACTATTAAAGATGGGTCAATGATCAATGATGTTCTTTCGAGAGGAGTATTCAAGATGTTATTCTTTGAGTGTCATTGAATTAGGTTCATCTACATCTATTAAACTTTTTGCATATTATTGGGTAGTGATTTTATTAGCTAATATTTAGGTTATATCTAATTATACTATTTTACTTCTTTTATAGAATTTATAACATTTGATATTATCATGACCAATGACACCATTGGTATCTTGTAAATATCTATTTATTTTTAATTTACTAGTAATTTATTCTTAGCATTTACATCTTTCTTTGGAGAAGTTGAAGATTTTAGAACTGAACATTAGAGGTGTGATGTGTATTAAATTGTGAGGCATATCAGTTAGAAAAATATATTAGAATTTCTTACTTGGCACGTAAGGGGTACTAGGAAAGATTGATTTCATCTAATTCACTTAGGCATTTTGGTATATTGTAGAATGACAACATATGATAATTTAAAATATTTTATTATTTGTATTGATAATTATACTCATTTTATATGGTTATTAACATTTAGGAAATATCTCATATTTTTATTTTTGTGAAATTTTAATAAAAAAAATCAATTTGGGTATAGCATTAAAATAATGAAAAGTCATAATGCAGTAGAATATATTTCATATCGATATTTTTTTAAGAAGTACGAGATGATTAATTAAACATTATGTGCTGGTACATCTTCACATAATGAGATAGTTGAGAGAAATAATTAATATTTGATTGAGATAGTTATGATGCTCTTACTTCATAAGAGTGTTCCTATATGTTTTTGGGGAAAAGTAATGTTAGCCGCTAGCTTTCTAATTATCTAGATGTCATCTTTTATTTTCTCATGTCATATCTTATTTCATCTAGAAATATCCTAAAAATAAAATCTTTCATCTTGTACCCAAAAATGTTAGGTTTACTTATTTTGTTAATTAGAAGATAACCACATGTCACAGATTGCCCCCACCAGATACTCTAGTACTCATAAGGGGTATAGGTGCTATTCACCAAAGACTAAGAAGGTTATTATGAGTGTTGATGGTCATGTTCTTTGAGAATAAGTTATTCTTTAAGAACTTGATCCAAGAAAATGTATCTTTAGACATTATAATAGTAGGATCTTTTCCCTATTCATTTGCTATTTCCCACGAAGAAGTAACGGTTGACTTTGCTCATACGTATACACCTGATATTACTAGTATAATTATTTTTGAGGAGAGTTGTGACACTTCTCCAAGGACAGTGCATTATGAACAATAGCTTAGTGTGAGTGTTTCACTAGACACAAGGTGTGAGTTTCCTCAAGAAAATGAGATGACGGTTTGAGGATCATAATTTAAACTTATATGCTAGACAAATATTTTCATAATCCATTCTAGATGAGTCTTATGTCATATTAGCAAATCCAACTTGAATTAATGACATGGACCTTCTTTGTTGGGCGTCGCTCGGTGCGTGGTCACTCGTGTCCTGCTTACGAGCCACGCACTTGTGTTGTGCCTAGCATGACATGCATGCCGACCTTGGCATGACACGGCATGATTTATGTCAAGGCTTTGCTTTGCCCGGGCCTGGGCATGGTTAGGGGTGTCAAACGGGCCTGGCCGGCCCAGTCCGGCACGAGGCACGTCACGATTTGGCCGTGCCTGGGCTGGCCCGCCACAGGAATTTTCTGTGCTTGTGCCCGTGCTATGTTTGTTCACTGCACCAATCGTGTTGTGTCGTGCCGAGGCCAACCGGGCCTCGTGCCGGGCCAAACCATGGCCCGTTGGTATGATATCACGGCACGAGCCAGGATACCTCTCCAATGGCAGAAGTTGAGCCCGACGGGCGAAACTCGCCAACCCTCGATAGTGAAGAATCATCGCAATTGGAGATCGGCGCGGTGGCACGCCGCCAAATCCTATTTTTTTTTTTAAAATTAGCGTTCAGCCCAACCGGGCCAAACTGGGTGGGTTCGTACCGTGGGCTCGTGTTGGCTGACCTCTACAGAACCATGCCTAGCCCGGCACGGAAGCACGGTCGGTCCGGCTAAAAATGGGCAGGTCCGGGCCTGCTTGTTTGACACATCTTGGCACGGTAATATAGAGTGCTGGGCTTTGGGCCCGGGTTGCCCAGCTTATTTGCCATATTTAGGAAGAGATAACATATGGTTAACCATGCTCAATCTAGAAGAATTTTTTTTTTCAAAACCTTTCAATCTTATAATCAAATATCAATAGAAGAGAATATAAAGTCATAATTAAATTGAATGAAAAGGTAATTCATGGAAATGAAATGAAATTAAAAAGATAATCAAAAATATGTAAAACTCATGAAAGAAACATTGGACTAAACTACATACTATCATTCTTAATCGTCTTTTGACGGTTAGTCATTGGTTTTTATAATAATTAATGAACATGAAAAAATATATAGAAAAAAAACATTGAAAAAAAAATAATTACTAGTAGTGTGACAATTGACTATTATGTCGATAGTCAAGGAGGTTGAAGTTAAAGAATTAGAAATAAAACTAATAGTACCTAAAGAATGAAAAGTGTTTGTCATTATCTTAGAGAAGAGTTTTGTATACCCCTTACTAATATATATCATGATGAATGAGTTTTATAAGGACCATTGAATGTCCTTGTTAGTTAATTTATTTTTCTTAATATTTTATAATTTTTTCAGCTTCCTCCTTAAAATATTTATCAACACATTTCTCGTGTCTTTTTTCTATAATATGTGTTATATATGAAAAATTTGTTGTGTTTGCATAATGACATCATATCACCAATTGATATTAATATTGGGTTGATGTCACACACAAATAATTTTGACACTAGTACTTAGTTTGTATCACTCATAAATATTGCACCAAAAATTATCCCTACCTTTTTTTATTGATTCTTCTTCTTTGTGTGTTTGTGCATGTTTGTTGTGCATAGTCAACTATGAACAATATTTTTGTGTTCCTCGTGTGTTTCTATGTGTCTCATGCAATGGCCGTGCGATAGAGGAAGATAAGGAGGGGCAAGTGCGCTTCTTCTAGTGCCTAGGTTTGGTATTATGAGTGCCTTGGTATGCAGTTTACATGTGCATTGTGTTGTTATAGCATGTGGGTTCTCTTTTTTCCCTAGTAATCCTATAGTTTATACTTCTTCTTAGGGTTTTTGCTCTGATACTATGGGAAAATATAAAATAACATCAATAGAAACACTAAATGGATAAAATGTACTCAAAGTGCCCTTATATCATGTTCTCTTTGGATTGGCGAAGCCCACAAATTAGGTGATATCATTCATAATACAACAAAATAAAAAATGAAAAAAAAATGTTGAAAACTACAACAGACACTTCGAGTTGCATATTTGTTTCTTTTTTTTTATGTAATGTAGATTTCAATCTATGCTGAGACATTTTTCACCTTTCATGTGCTTGTGTTTGTTTTCTTCTCTCTTCCTTTATGTAGGATTCACAATTTTAAGCAATGGTACATGTTTCAGCGTGAACTAGTATTGATGGTGGAAAGGCTACAAGAATTACGCACAATTAGAATACAGAGATTGAAAAAGCAAGGTTTGTAAGCTTATCCACCTTAAACTTTATTATTTATGTTGCCTTCACATTCATCTTTTTTTTTTCTTTTTTTTTCTAAAACCAATATATAGAAACTTAGTAGAAATAGATAATTGTGAGACATCTTGTCTAAAACCATTAGAAAATTATGTTGCCACATCATTGCACTGTGAGAAAGGTACACTATGTAGGTGGGATAAGTAATTGTTGAGATAATGCATTTATCATTGATAACTTTGAGGAATCAGTAGAAGATATTTAAATAAAATTAGTCTCTACAAATAGAAGGTATAAAAAATAAACACACAAACAAGAGAAGTAAAATAATTATTCACTAATTGGCATTGTTTTTCTATTTGCATCATTTTTTTGATCATCATGATTTTTTTTTTCCAATTAATAATGGGTGAAATTTTTATTTTTGATTTTTTTGTTATAAATAAAAGTGTATTTCAATAAGCTAGAGCCATGTTTAGGATGATTTTTATTTGGGCCTCAAGTTTCCTTTTGTTAGATTTTATTTTTAGATCTTCTATTACCAAAATTATTTTGTTCAAGTAGGAATTATTATGTGCTTTATTTAAGGATTCCTATTGGTAAAGTTTTTGTAGTTGGCTTGATCTTGCTCGAGTCTGATTGACATGGCTACTCTTGACAATTTTTATTCCTAGTTCTAGATATTCTTTCTTAGTGTATTTTAGTTAATGTACCATCATGTCCTTCAATTACATCAAAGTCATGATGTTGGAACATGACCTTGGTTTTGCCTTCTTGAGAGGGCAAAAAGTCACAGCCTTGGAAATGACCTTGGCTTGAGTAATGCCCTCTTAACTCTCTGTAGCCAATAGTTGTGACGTTAGGAAATGATCATAACCAAGGAAGCATAGATACGGCTCCCTATAGGTGTGTCCGTGTGTTGGACACTCGGACACTCGGACACGTGGACACGGTACGAACACGGCACAGGTACGTGTCCGATATGCCACGTGGCCTATCGTTAATCAATCCGTATCTGATACGCCACGTGGCGTATCGGATAGATGCATCGGCTGCTGTATCCATGCTGACAATGCCCGACGTCGCCCATTATGGCCAATGGCCAATTCTGTGAGGCGGCGCAAGTGAGTGCGATTCTGTGGAGGGCGGGGGTGGCACGATTTTGTGGAGGGGGCATGCACGATTCCGTTGAGAGGCAAGGCACAATTTGTGGGAGGCAGGGGGCGTGCGCGATTCCGTGGAGAGGCAGGGGGCATGCGCGATTTCGTGGAGAGGCAGGGGGCATGCGCGATTTCGTGGAGAGGCAGGGGGCATGCGCGATTTCGTGGAGAGGCAGGGGGCATGCGCGATTTCGTGGAGAGGCAGGGCTCGATTTGTGGGAGGTAGGGGGGTGGGCTTGATTTTTATAAAATAAAAGAATTATATTTTTATATAATATAAGATTATTATTAAATATTATTTTATAAAATAAGATAATTATAAATATTATCTTATAAAATAAAATAAAATATATTATATTATTTTATAAAATACCTAATATTTATAAATAATAATTTTTATTTTTGTTTTTATTTTTTTTATCATGACGTATCCTTATCGTATCTGTATCCTAATTTTTTTGAATTTGTCGTGTTCTCGTATCTTGTCGTATCATATCCCTGTGTCCGTGTTCTTGCTTCTTAAATCGTAACTCTTAACTTATGAATATTAAGTTTTGGTAAAGATAAAGTCATGATGTTGGAGAACGACCATAATTTTTAGTACTAGTGGGATATTTAGTTACTACGACTTGAAATTAATGTCGCAGTAATCAAAAAAAGAAAATAAGTATGATCATCTGTGGCATGAGTGTTAGCCCCTAAGCGCACGACATAAAAATCAAAATGATACAGAGTGAAGAAAGAGTAATAGAGGTAAAAATATTTATCTTGGAGCTAGTGCTACTCAAATAACCAAGTATGCAATATTTTTCTTGAGTGAGAATAACAAGACTAGTAGATATATATATATATATATATATATATATATATATATATATATATAGAAGGTTCGCCTTGAGTATATTTGACACTTGGATGTATAGTTTTTGGATCTCAAAATATCCTCTATAAGTCATAATGCAACATCCAATGCTTCTTATGAGTGGGGCTCATTCCCCCACAAAAGAGTAGGTCATCATCGGCTTTCTTTGCTATAGAAGTATTTGTTTTGACTCTCATTGATTAATCATCTCAACTCTACTAGATTTAAGTATATCTGTAGATGTCTGAATAATATTCTGATAAATTTTTAATAAAACAAAAATTTTTTTTCCAAATTTCAATAAGAATTTATTCTCAAAATCAAGGAAGCACGGACACGGCTCCCTACCCCGTGTCCACGTGTCCGAGTGTCGGACACGAAACGGATACGGCACGGATATGTGTCCGATACGCCACGTGGCATATCATTGCACAATCTATATCTGATACGCCATGTAGCGTATCGGATGGTTGGGTCGGCGCCGTATCCGCGTCTATAGTGCCCGACGTCCGACGACGTCGGTGGCCAGCGTTGGCCACTAGCAGGGGGCGGGCGCGATTTGAGGGGAGAGGAAGGGGCGGCGCGATTTGAGGGGAGAGGCATGGGTGGGCGTGTTCGAGGGGAGAGGCATGGGCGGGCGGGTGTGTTCGAGGGGAAGGCAGGGGCGGGTGTGTTCGAGGGGGAGGCAGGGGCGGGCGGGTGTGTTCGAGGGGGAGGCAGGGGCGGGGGCGGGGGCGGGCGTGATTGAGGGGAGAGGCAGGGGCGGGCGGGCATGCGTGCTAAAGGGGAGAGGCAGGGGCATAAAATATAATATTTTTATAATATAAAATAAAAAAAATATATTTTTATATAATATAATTATAAAATATTATATTTATAAAATAAAATAAACTATTTTTATTTATAAAATAAATAATATATATTTATTATATATAATAAAATATTTTAATTTAATTTAATTTAATAAATTTTATAAAATACCTAATATTTATAATTAATAATTTTTATTTTTATTTTTTTATTATGCCGTATCCTAACCATATTCGTATCCTAGTTTTTTAAAATTTGCCTTGTCCTCGTATCCTGCCGTGTCGTATCCCCGTGTCCGTGTCCGTGCTTCTTAGCTCAAAATAATGTATTGCTTCCCCCAACAAATACAAATATAAAATACTATGATTATAGTCACCTTGTTACTTATATTCCATAGTTGTCTCCAAGACATATAGTGAGTTATTTAATCATGATTAGTTAGTTTATATGTCAACATCTAAATAATATTGTCATATAATTGAAATGTATCAGAAGAATATAATTTTTTTTGCACGCATAAACAAAAATAAATATATTAGCCATGCTGAGATCAAATAAAATATAAAAAATGAATCAAATATATCCATAGCCTAAGAACCAAACATTCATTGAAGTGACCTAGCAAATAAGTCATGTATTCAATTTTTACTAAGTTATTGCTAGTAGCCCTATACTGATTACAACGAGTATCTCGTGTGTGTGTGTGTGTGTGTGTGTGTGTGTGTTTGTGTTGACAGAAACCACCATATATTCACAGTAACTAGGCGCCACATAAATCATTCACACCAAACCACTACGGCAGCACTACGACACATTGTTCAAGTTGCCATGAAAGCAAGAACATGCACTGAATTGCCACAGAAACCACCATAGAAACTATCATGGAAACAATGCACCATCACCGTACTGCACTGACCCCATCACGTCACACTGTCCAAACCTCCACAGAATCAAACTCACACAAAAATCATTGCACTGCCACAGAGCAAATGGTGCCATTGTTTACCAGCATCAAATGCTAGTCCTTGTTCTTGCCAGAACAGGTGCATGGTGAACAGCCATGCAAGTTACCATGCTTCATCCACCTTTGGGCCCTACTACTTCCCATCTAGCCTGTGTGCCTCTGACATCACGTTAGGGTTTTGGCAGAATTTAGAGAGAGAGAGAGACTTTTTCACCAACTTCAAGAAAGAATAATAGCACACATGGTCAATTATGGGTTCATTTTCTGTTTACACTACGCTAAATTCTTCTGTAATCAAGATTGGTTATTTGATCCTGCAGGGCATTTCCTGCCAGAGGAAGATGATAAGTTTCTTGAGAGAATTCGACAAGCTGTTGAGGAAGAGGAGCGCCAGGCAATGGCTGCCGCTGATACTGACGCTGCGAAGGATGCTATTGCGAGTGCAGAGGAATGTAGAAAATTGATTCATCACCAAGCAACTTCTTCAGATTATTCAAAAGCTGATTCTGATCAATTCCAGGATGGTAAAACCAATCTAGATGAGACTAGAGCCGAATGCGCTCCTTCCCTCACTGGCCTACCTGAAAATAAATGTGGAAGGCAACATTTTGGTGGCTCATATGATTTCGTGGAAAACTTGCCAATTGAATTTTACCATTATTATCATGGCAGCAATGCTGATATGGGCACCCTTATTGAGGTTAGTTATCTACGCCTCTTTAATCTCTACTTCATCTGCTCCACCACTCTTCTCACACTTTCTAGTTTTTAATCTAAATGCCATTGAAATAGCACGAGGATAAATGGAGTATAATTATTATTACCAAAAATAGTTGTGTTTTTTTGATTGATCTTATTAGACCGTTCGCCCTTCCTCCCAGGGCGGCAGGCCTCGGGTTCGAGACTCATCCGATGCATCCTTTTTGATTTTTGAGATATTAGCCTATCTCAAGCTCCACGCTAAGCAGGAACTTTGTGTATTGATCATGACATTATATCATCGTTGAAATATATATTTTATATCATCAGGTTTTTAATGTCTATGTTTTTCTATTTTATATTGATGTTTCAATCTAAATATTTTTTTAATGATTATCATATTTTGTCACTTCTTTTATATTTTGTTATATTCATGTATATGTATAATATATATATATATATATATATATATATATTGCATGCAATTAGAAATAATTTGAAGCTATAAGTGATTGAGCAAGAATAATACCGAGATCACTGATCACGTTGGAAATTTATTTATTATATTAATTTTTTAAATTTATATAATTTATATAATTTGATATTGATTATTGGATGTGATTACGCAGATATTAACATAAAAGATCTGATTATAATTTTGAAGTTTAAAGTATTTTAGGCAGGAATGATATTGATCAAAGTGATCATATGAGAATTCGTCATGTTATATGCATGTATTAAAGGTCATGCCTTGGTACAATGGTATGTGTGTTCGTCTAAGATCTTTTACAAAGTGGGACACTTATGTATTGGATATGATCTTCATGCGTAGAGTTAGAATTTGATCCTGAGGGTAAATGGATGAAGCTTGTGTAGTAATTTTCCATGTAGTTTGTATAGTCTTTCTGAGACTAATTTGGGCTTGGGCCTATGGCCCAAGGTAGTGCCAGTAGCACAAATTGGTTGGCCAAAGAGGGCTTTTCCATTGAAACTTTTTTGTGCTAAACTTTTTTGGGCCTAGGGTTCGTTTAAGTCTATATTGAGATTGAGATTGCGACCAGATACCCCACTAATATTCAAGGTCATGGCTAATATTATGAAGTTGCAACTTTACTTTTATTTAACACTCTATCACTATCCCCCAAGGCACAACTTTAGCATTAGAGTAATATTGATCAATTCTTGCTCCCTTGTTGCAGGTTAGAAGAACTTGGGATGCATATATAAGACCAGGTGGAAGGTAAGTCTAATAATAATAATAATAATTAGTTCTTCATAATTCATTGGTTGGGAATTTCATTTTGATTCTAGCTTACTTATCAAGAATGATCTTGCTATTGAAAATTTTACACTTTCAGCTCATTTTGGCTCATTTTGTTCGCAAAAACAAGCAGGATCAGATCTCTTTGATTGCCAACGGAGCTTTAGAATCTTCCGCATCTTTGAATTTTACTAATTTTTTTTTTTTTGGAAACTTGGATACAGCCGCATCCCAGGCCATTGGGTACTTCCACCACCTCCAGCAGATGAAGTGTGGGCATCATACTTGGTTATGCATAACTGACTACTAGCTAGAAAAATTGCTGCTGTTTCAAGCTAATGACAACTTTCAGTATCATACTCCTGAAAGGAGAATGTGCGACTGTTATTGTCTCCCACAACAATCATATGATCAACTTTTCTTCTGATAAATGATATTTCTTTTGCATTTTGTAAAAACATATTGTTAAAAAAAAAATTGTTGTGTATTACTAGTTCTTTTTACCCCCCCCTACGCCCCTCCCCTCTTCCCCAAATCCAAACAATACTATTTTTATTTTATTATATATGGGCTTGGGGCCTTAGTGTCAGAGCAGATAAGACTCTTTTTTTAATAGACTGATAGATATGAGTGACAAATACCTTGTGGAGCATATCAAGCATTCATGGGGGTCCAACTTGCCTCCCTAAGATAAGAACATTCATCTTCTTTGTCAATTAGTCTACCATGTTGTTGATAAATGAGTAATGTTAGTTATTAGTTTCCATTGGACATTAATTGGGTTAGGCCGTTAGGGCCTAACCTAAAAATAATTAGAAACAAAAAAAAAAACTTGATGAGGTTTTGTTATAGTAATGTCTTGCATGCTCATGAAGTTGAAAAGAGCATTTTAACTACATTTTTTTTGACAAATATCTAAAAATTTAAACAAAGTGATTCCAACTCATGGGGAGATGACAAATCAAAAATTCATTATCTGAAATAAAAAGATTGGCGACTAACATATAAAACTTTAGGAAACTAGACTTATTGTTAGAAATGAAGTTCACCTTGGCAATTTAATAGGTGGATATGAGAGAAAGCAACAACATATTAAGAGCTAAAACTTCTCATTGAGTTACCTCCTAGGCTATGAGCATCTGCAACATGCTAACTATTTATTTACTTTTAGCTATTTTAACTAGCCAAACACAAAAAATCCTCTCTAATCCACTATCTATTTTTTAGTTTACTCTAATTGCTCAACAAATTTGGAGAGTCATTTGAGCTCTCTAAATTTTCTCTCCCTTTTTTTCTCTCTTTCTCTTTCTTTATATATGTTTTGATTTTTTAAAAATTATTAGAAGTTATGTGTAAAATAGAGAGTGTTGTTGGATTGTATTCAAAAAACTTGCTAACTAAATTAGTAAATTTATTATTTAAATATATTTTGAGTTGCTATTTTATTAAGTGTGGTTGGAGATGGTCTAAGACTAGAATTCCAACGGGATACTCTTATTGTATCATTCTATCAAAATATAGATTATTGATCCATTATTGAATAAAGAAGTCCTAGTCAATTCTGTACTTCTACATATTTTTTTTTTAATCATTTCATTCTCAAAATGATGAGCAACTCAAGAAGAGGCTTATCATAATCTATATTCATATTATAGTTAATATTGAATTGATTTTAACTTTATGATAATGTTTGCAAAATTGTGTATGTGGTAAACTCTTGGCATATGAGAATTCTTAGTTGTGATAAACTGTCAACTCTTGGCATATGAAAATTCCTAGTTGTGATAAAATGTCTATATGGCCGCCTATCATTTTGAGAGCAATAGTTGCTACAAAAGTCTCCTTCATCGTTCTTTATATGCATGTGCATGATAGTGTTATTTCAGGTGATTGATCATATTGAATGTAAGTAATCATATCTTAATGGTGCTTTGGAGGTCGTGAAAGCATAAGGCAACCATTCTAGCATGCCATCAAGATGCTTCTAATTAGTATTTTTCTGTCTTTGGAGCATTATAGGCAAGCTCACAAGGAATGAGTTCATATAGGATGTACATTTTCTTTTATTATTGAAGTACTATATTCAAGTTATAGTATCAGCCAAAGAAGTTTATCTCGTTCAATTTGTCATTCTCAAGAGTAAGATAGTAATGATAATAAGCTTGATATGTTTAATGTCATGATGATCTTAAAAGAAAAGTATAATGTTAGTATCATAAAAGCTTCTAGTAGGTCAGGATTCATATTTGACCTTATCTTGAGCCTATTTTAGAAGATTGATCATATTATAACTTTTTGACCTTATCATCGAACGTCAACCCCTTATTCCCATCCATATGAATATGATGGATGGGCTGCCTGATGATAGATTCCTAATCCTATCAGGATATCCTATTTAAGTCAAACCCAATATCATACAAGTAAAAATTACAACAATCATTTATGTTTTACCTCAAAAGATAGATGTGCTTTAGTTTGACAAATCCATATTATGTCAATCGAGGCCTTTATGAGGGCCAACATTAGAAGGCTTTGGATTAGACTTAATATTTTAGTTAAGAGAGATTTTAAAAGTTTAATTTCACCATTATTGGACTATCATATTCATAGTATAATGTCTTTCAAATTGATTACATCAAATTTTGATATGCACTTGAATTAACATGTTTTGTCCCATTTAATTATCTTGTTTACCATAAAATATACATTTTATACAAATAATAAATAAAATAATATGTCACATGTTTATAACCCAATAATGTGTTGATTCTCACAAGCCAATGAAAAAACTAAAAGGTGAACTTAGGGGTTATGAACTCTTCAAATCTAACTTAGTCATCATGTGGTAATAATGAAGGGTATTCTTCGATGCACTGTATGAGTACTTTATGTAGCATTCATATTTTGATCACATCATTGTTAGCTCTAACTTTAACTAATATTATAATGTATATAATAGAAACCTTGAGTTACTATCGAGATAAGTTAGATGAAAGAGGAATACAACCAGGGTGAATAGAAAAATGAATAACTTGCTAGTGGTATTTAAATTACAACCAAATGTAAAATAATCATGAAGTTCGCCAAATTATCTAAAGTTGAGTTCCTTTAAAATTACAATTTTAAGAACATATGTTGGTCAAAATGTCCTTTTATAATAGTATGGACAAACAACTAATGTACAATAATTGTGATTATGGAAACGAGTGATAAATATCACCTGTAAACCCCATGAATTTGCTCATTATAATTGTGATTACAATGACTTTGATATCATTCTTTGAATAACTAGTATTCTTGTTATTCATCAACAAGTTCGATGGGACAAATCATATGGTTCAAAATCTCAAATAAAATGTGATTTAATACAAATAAAATTAGCTATACTATTTGCAAGTGCCTCTAATAATAACACTATTGTATCATCAAATACCTACCGGACACATAGTGAAAAAATAATAATTTGGAATCTATCCCTAAAAGAGGATCTAGGTGAAACAAAAGCCAATTTGAATTGGATAAAGGAATTTGCATTAAGATTTTTGGATACTTTGAACACCAATTGAGTTCCGTCTCTATTGAAATCCACTCCAACACCAAAATGAGATGACATTCATCTCTCTATATAAGATGGTTAGAATTACTTTTTTTGGAAGTGTTAGCACCCAAAACAAAGGAAAAGTATTTGGGTTTTGAATATCATGGCAAACAAGGAATGAGGCATAAAAAATCTAGGGTTTTGGAGTCCAACTCCATTTTTTTTATAGTCACACACTCCAACCATAACCCTGGCCACTATTAACCTAAACCAATTTTATTATGTTTATTTGGTTTGAACAATTCAACCTATTAATTAAATAATAACTTAACCTTTAAATATTTGAACACCCAAATTTCATTTGCTATGGTGTATCAATGGGACCTAATAGGTTCTTATAAATTGTCAATAATATTAAAATCCTTATAATATTATAAGCTATAAGAGATATCTAGTAATATATCATTATCACCCAAATTATGAGAATGTCATGGTTCAACATCACTTGTCTATCACAATATTATCGTGATATTATTTTTTCCTCAACATTAAGATTGGATACAAGCCATAGAATATATATCACACTTATATAGTTCATTCTTTTTTTTTTTTTGATATCTTAGTAGATTATCAAATCAAATGAAATTGATATCTCTTATTGATTCATTTGAGCATAATTATGCATCTTCAGTCTCTCACTCTCTATAAAAGGGCCTATAGTATCATTGTATTATATAGGATTGATAAATTCTATATTTTTCACTCATATTCTTCTCCATAATTTATGTTACACCTAATTATAACCTTTATATTTCAACTTATTATAGATTAGTTAACTATGTAAAAGTAAATAATTACCATGTAGGAAACCATAGTGATCTTAAGTTTTAGATCTCTTATACCAACATCGCTATTAGAATTATTTGTAACGTTCGCTTACTATACAAGTAGCATTCTCATGGTAAGCCAGTCTAGTATCTTTTTTATAACATGTACTAATGTGTTGGCTTGATATCTCATATCTATCCAACCATGTAGGTTCTACAATCATCTCATGATTAAGTCTCATGGACATACATCAATAATTTCATCAAATTATGTATGTAATTAAGTCATCAAATATGTTGGTAAAATTGAATGCTCAACATATTTAATGAGCAATGAGATTAAAACTAATGATTATCGAATGTTATCAAAGTATAAATTAGCAAATAATTATTAAATATCTTAATATCATGGAACATCATTGAATAAACTTTGAGATTATATTGAACTATGTCAAACATTTTGATAAAATTATTAAAAATCATTATTGTATTGAATGTTTATCAAAACTATTACATTTTATTAGATATTACTTAAAAATAGAATACAACTCCTATGTATGCTTGACAATTCAAACAAACTATATCATTTAGTCCAATTTAAAACCTATGTCAAATTCAACCCAATTGAGCTAAAAATGACATGCATGGTAGGTGATGTTCGCACAACCCACTCTAAATGCCATTATGGTTGTATCTCTAGTTGCATCACACACTACTGTAGTATAGCATCACACACTACTGTAGTATAGCATCACACCATAACTACTAAGATTTGTCGTACTAGTTGTGGTTGGGCAATATGCCAGTGCCCTAATTATATGTCAGAGTAGGTTGTCCCAACCCATTTTAACTTCTCTTCTAGAAGAAAGACCAAGCCTAGGTAGACTGCCAAGTTGGGTTGATCAACACTTAAGGGAAATTGGGGCAAACCTCTAAGTAAGATAGGTTATGTGCTTTTAGGAACAAGAATGGTTTTTTTCCTGTACCCATTTTCTAAGCTATTCGGTTTACTTGGGCAGCTCGAATTGCAAGCATATTCTTATATCACTTATACATGAATAAAATGAAGATACTTTATGATACATATCATAATTCGTGATGAACTAATTGATGATATATACACAAGAATAAACATGATATATAATTAGTACACAACTTATTTTTTATTCACAATCTTATCAATTGGTAATTAATCAACTAAAATTATGTATAACATATACAACATGTTTATATTGTAGTTAAGATGAACCTAATGGTAATAAAATGACTTAAAGCATATAAAAAATTATGATAAAGTTATAATGTAATATAATAAATATTAAGTTGTTTTGTGTCCTTTCATCTCTCTATAATTAATCTTTTTTTGAGTTAACAATTTTTGCCAATATAAGATACTTATATCCTTATTGTTGGTTCCATATTATCATATCATAGATTTAGATGAGTGACACATGAAGATAACAGTAAATAGATATCATTTATTTCCTTCAAATTTTTTGACATACAACCTCATAAACATCAATGTAATCATAAACATCAATGTAATCATAAAAAATCTAAAAATTATTTTTTTTCATAATTTTCCAAAATGTTTCTCATTATTCTGACATATTAGATAAAAATAAGATGCAATATTGAATATGCTTTCATATGTTGTATCTTGAAAAGTATCCAATTAATTTATATTCAAATTAAAATGTATCAATAACCTACAAATAAAATTGAGTTTGATTATTAAAGATAAATATAGAATGATTAAAAACATTAAAATTATTGTCACATTCAAAAAATATCTTTTATGTGTCAACAACATTGAGAATCAAAACAAATTCATTACCTAGTGTGAACATCAATTAGATTGTCATTATGTAATTCACTACTCATTCATGCTTGTAGTATTTTTATTTCTTCATAACCAACATTCCTTTGCTAGTATGATAAAAAAATGACTAATAACATTAGAAAAATACATTTTCTTAAATTTTTAATCAAATAATCCCTTATATCTCTTTTAAAGTAAAAATGGACTTATCTTTAGAGATATTTTTCTTATTTAATTTTCTATTTTTATAATTATGTAAAATTGTACATATATACTCATTATATGTACATATACATATATATTGGTATATATGTACAAGTATTTACATAAATTAGATCATAAACATCCATTATGGAGCATGAACATCAAACAACTAGATATTCTATCATAAGCATACAAAAAGGAACAAAAACCTTAACTAGAGTTGCAAAATCATCCTTGTTTATTCAAAATTGCGTTGAACCTGCAAACACAAGGCACAAGAAATTTGCAACTAGATTTTATAGGATGAAGTAGTTCAATACATACATACATGGATACATACATACATATATGACCTCATTCTTTTTCTCTTCTCTCTACACGTATTTACATAAAGTAGAGTGTAAATATCCATTATGGAGCATTAACATCAAACAACTAGATATTATGTCATAAGCATTTAAAAAAAGGAACAAACACCTTAACTAGAGTTGCAAAAAGCATCTTTATTTGTTCAAATTTGTGTTGAACCTGGAAACACAATGCACACGAAATTTGCAATTGGATTTTATAGGATGAAAGTTCAATACTACATGGATACACACACACACACACACACACACACACATATATATATATATAAGAACAAGCTAAAATAAATGATTAAATTTTAACATATGAATGTTTGAAATTGCATCATCATTAACACTACAAGAAAATGTCAGTTTAGCTAGGGATATTTAGCTAGGGATATTTAGCTAGGGAATAATCCCTATCTAAATAGCAATGGATTAGCTAGGGAATAGCAATAGATTTTTATTTTAATATTGAAATAAACATTTGCGACGGATTAGTGATGGATTAGCGATGGAAATGGTCGATTGAAAATTTTTCGTCAATTTTAGGGATGGATTTTCTCTAGCTAATTTCATGATGAAATTAGCAATGGGTTTTCCCTAGCTAATTAGACTGAGATATAATCCGTCGCCAATCATTTCATAAATTTCCACGCAATATAAATTAGGAAATTTAACAATGAAATTAGCGACGGATTATCCCTAGCTAATTAGATGAGACATAACTCGCTGCTAATTTTTTCGTAAATTTCCAAGAAATGAAAAGAGTAAAATTTAGCAACGGAATTAGTGATAGACTTTCTCTAGCTAATTAGATCGAGACATTATATGTTGCAAAATAAGTATCTGAATTTTTTTTTTCTATTTTATATATTTTTTGCAAGCGATTATTCCTTAAATGATAATTTTCACAAAATATATGCATTTAGCTAGGGATTCTTCCCTAGCTATTTGGGATGGGAATAATTTTCGTTGCTAATCTTTAATTATTTAATTTTTTATATAGTATTTGTTTTAATATTTTATGTCATTTTCTATATTAAAGGTATGTCTTGGCCTATAGATGAGTGATTCTTGAAAGACACATTCACCTCATATTAAATAATTAATTATATAATGATAATATTTTTTAAAGATATTTTGATTAATAAATTAACATACATAAAAATTACTACAACTAAAAAGGTAAAATAATTAATTGTATGATTAAATAAAAAAAATTATAAAAATATATGAATTAACGAATAAACAAGTTACTATTTATACTATATAAAATAAAAAAAATTATTTTAATGATTATAGTAATATCTTAAAATAAATATTTACAAAAATATTTTAAAATTTAGGAAAAAAAATTCAAATTTTTCATAAATTTTAAAAGAAAATAAATTGATATTTAAAGGTATATATATATATATATATATATATATATATATATATATATATATATATATATATTAATTACATCAAAAAAAATTTGATGATTTAAAAAATAAATATCTCAGTGTGATTATTAAAAGAATACTTCAAGTATTTTTTTTTATGGTTTCAAAAAAGTTATTTAAAATATTACTAATGAAATTTTTTTGTCATTAAAATACTTAAAATTATTTTTTGGTCTATAAACACAAACACTTTTAAAAAGTACTACCAAACTGACCCTAAGCTAATTTCAATTCAAGATTTATTTTTTGTCCCTACTCAAATTTATAAGAATTAAACAATTGAGTAATATTTTACTATTAACTTATAATATTTTGCTTTTTATTGAAATAATAAATAAACCATTTTTTATTGATCTTCTCAGCTTTAAATAATTTTTGGAATTATATAAATTATAAATTTATTTATGAAATAATACCATTTATGGTTAAAAAAATCGATTTCATTTTTTTTATTTAAATTATTTAATTTTTATAATTTTAGTTTACTTTAATATTTTTGTCGCTTTTTTTTAACAAAAAAAAAAGAGACATATTCAATCACTAACAATTTTTCTATCTTTCAAAGAGGAAGAGAGGAGAAGCAAAACGAACTCCGAGAGCAACCTACAAATTCGACCTCTTCTTGTTACAAGGTAATATTATCATTGCACTTCTCCTTTAGAATACTATATATATTTCTTTGTCTCTCTCAATTTCATTACCAATGGCGGATTTTGGTTAGTATAGAATATTCATTTTTTATTTTTTATTTTTTATTTTTTATTTTTTTTTTCCCAATTTTTTCTTCTTTCTTCTATTTTCACATCACTTATATGATTTTGATTCTCTATCATTAATGAAACAACAAATGATTAGTGTAAACTTTATTCTTTTACTGTTTAATTTTTTAGGATATTATAGATTTAAAATACAAATTGTATGCATTTTGTTTTATGCTTCTGTAACTTAATAAAAATAAATTATGTTTAATGTTTTCTGCTTCTGTAACTTAAGAAAAAACATAATCAATGTTTATGGGTTCTATTTTTATTGTCTCCAAAAATATTATAAATAAATAACATTATTTATAAAGGTTTATACATTTATATAATCATATGACATTATATATAAATGTTTATACTTTAATATATATAAACGTATTACATTATATATAAACATTGATATGTTTATATAAACACATAATGTTATATATAGATATTTATACATATGTATAAATGTTTATAAATATTTATACATTATTTACATAAAACTATCCATTTTTATATTTTTTATATAACATTTATATAACATATAAAATGTTTATACATATTTGTAAACATTAATATAACATATAAATTTTTATATAAATATAAAATATTTATAATGTTTATATAAATGTGATATATATACTATATAATATTTATTATATTGTTATATATATGTGTGTGTGTGTGTGTAACATTTATAAAAATATCTTAAACACAACATTATATCTAAACACTTGTATATTTATAAAAGTGTGAAGTTTTTTTTTAATGATTAACTTTTTAAATGTTTAATGGATTTCAAATCTCCAGAAAGTGTGCTAGATCTTAAAGTTGTTTATATATTTATTGTTTAATGCTTACTCTTCATCGCTTATTTTATATGCAGGAGCGTTTGATTTGAGGTAATGCTTTATACCCTTACTCAGCAAAATAAAACCTAAATGTGATTTTTCACGTTGCCAAATAATTGAATGTCTTGTCCCATTATGTTCTTTAAAGTTTTTCTAAATATCTTATTGCAGGTTTTTATGATGGGAATGTGTAATATTTTTTTTTAGTATTGCGTGTTCCAGATTATTATAAAATTAAAATCGAACTCATATTAGAGTAGAATTCAATAGCTTAGCAATATTATGACATTAAAGTTTGCAAAATCATAACATAGAGATTTTAGTGAAGTAGAATTTAGCATGGTGTGCATTAAATCAAAAATTTGAAAGGATTGTAGTAATCTAAAAACCTTCAACTGTTATATCTGCTACTAAACTATATGTGTACAACTATATAAAATATTTGTATAACTATATAAAACTCTATATAATGAAATATAACTATATTTGTAACTATGTATACATATATGTCTACATATATGTAAATCTATATATTTGTTTATAACTTTGTATACATTTATGTATAGCTACATGTATGAATATATGTATGTGTATATATGTATGTATGTATGTATGTATGTATATATATATATATGTTTAACTTTATGTTACAATTTGTATAATAACATATAGCTATAAATAATTGTATCTTACTATATGTATAACTATAAAAACTGTTTACATAACTATATTTAAATATATTATTTACAACATATATTTAATATACTTTTGTAATATAAGTATATAAAAATGTATTTTACTATATCTATACCTATACATAACTATATGTATAAATATATCAAATTATATGAAAAAATATATATACCTACATGTATAAATTTAAGTATAACTATATGTGTTACTATATGTATAACCACATATAACTATATTTATAATTACATGTATAATAACATATAACATTATGTTTAACTATGTATGTATAACTATATAAAATATTTGTATAGCTATATAAAAATATTTGTATAACTATATAACACTTTATATAATTAAATATAACTATATTTGTAGCTATGTATACATATATGTAAATATATATATTTGTTTATAACTTTGTATACATTTATGTATAACTACTTATAACTAATTGTATGAATATATATATATATATATATATATATATATATATATAACTATATGTTTAACTATTAATAACTATTTATAATTATATATACTATATGTATAATAACATATAACTATATATATATGTCACGCTATAATGGGCCATTGCGGCACAACACGGCCCTTTTGACGTCTCTATGTTTGACATTACTCATCAATAATAGTTTCAGTGGTTAATGAATCACAGGAGTTGCTTTTACATATTATATTGTCTACTTGCTAATAATTTGTGTTTTGAATTATTTTCATCTTATGGACATTTTTGCTAAGTGGTTGGTGGCACTTGGTGTGGTTGATTCTGAAGCCTCCTCCACCTATTAATGATACCAACCCATACATTGTGTTCGAGCCTTGAGAGAAAGCCCACCGGCTCCATACAAGACAAGTATGTGGCCTAGTAATCTTTTATGATGCAATTAGAAGTTTTACAAGCAAATTTTATAGTCTTGTATGCTGCTTCTCATGATGTGTTCAGATGCAACGAAGAAAAAATAATTTGCAATTGTTTGAAAAACTTCATTTAGTAAGTAAGAAATCTATCTTATTAATCGACTCTTTCTATTCAGATTATGAATGTATTGTTGAGATTAATAAGTTATCAAAGAAGATTTTTTTTTCCTATTATAGTTTGCATCTCTTAAAAGAGATTAATAAGTTACACATTCATCTTATCAAACACTTATCTATCACAACCATCATATGTATATTTTTTCTTATAAAAAGTAAACATCATGAATCATAAATTGAGTAATTAATTATTTTTTAATATTATTTATCTTTTTAATCTAACATATATTTTTCTATTATATTTTATTTTGGTCAATTATTTTAATTTTTTAGTTAATATTTTTTTTAAAAATTGTCTTTCTTTTCAATTATAAATCATAAATTTTGAAAATAATTATATTTTGAGAAATTGATTTTTTCAATTTAAAATCAAAGTTACAAATTAAATATTTTATTTTTAAATTTTTTACTCTCAAACATTTGCAATCTATCTAATTTTCAACTTAATTTTTACAAGTTTCAATTTTTAAGAAATTATTATCTATATATAGCATATATCAATGTATCTATTTTCATAGTTGTCATGTCAGCTCGTTTATAACCATGGCAAAAAATATCAACTTAACATTGAATCTTAATGTAATTCATATATGTAACAAATTTACTTTACATTCCACATATAAAACACAGTTGTTATATTACTTTAATATTTATATCTTTATTGACATCAATATTATGTGGAAATATTTTTCTTTTATGTAGACACCAAACCAACTATCAAAAAAATTATATTATGAATATTATGTAAATTGATAAATGCTTTGTATAAATATTTTTATTTTTTTATTTTTTTCGTTACTTATTTAATCAAGTGTATATAAGTAGTATTTTGGATATGCATAGAGGAGAGAGAGAGAGAGAGAGTGGAGAATCTTTGAAAAAACGAAAAATAATTATAATAAAAATGAAAATATAGTATTTTGGATATATATAATCTCACGTATATGGTTTGGGGGAGCTCACAAGTCGGGTATTCCTAAACAATAAAAAAACTAAACTAAAAATTGAACACTTTTCTCAAGTTAATGCATGCATATCACGTACTCCTAGCTTGGAAGAGTGGAAAAAAAAGTATGGTCCTCTAATAGCTTGCATGAAGATGTTCTACTTAGCTCACTGATAGGTATGTAGGTTGTAGTGATCAAAATATCCCGAAATTTATTTTGAATGAAATGATAATTAATCTTAATATGCTGTGTCCGCTCATAAAATATTGAGTTGGCTGCAATGTGTTTGGCTATCTAGTTGTCATAGTGAAATATCATCAATCTCTAAAATGGAAGATAAAGCTCATTCAAAAAGTATTTGGTTCATTGAAGTTTATAAGTTGCTGATGTCATATTTTTGTATTTTTTTATATATTGGATCTCAAATAATTATTTATCTTTTATTTTTACATAATATAAAGTGAATTTACAAAAAAATAAAAATAAAAACATATGTCAATTTTTTGCTCTGTGATCGTAGAAGTCCAACTAGATTCTGAATATGTCTCTATCCAATAATGTTCATAATCTTTAATTATAATCACATTTCCTGAATTTTTTTTTTCATATACCTCAGAATTTTAACTATTATATTCTTATGAATATGTTTGTGTACATTTTAAAAATAATTAAATATACTGACATCATAGGTAATATCAGTCATAATTATTATTAGATAATTTAGTTTTTTATGATTATTCTATATGTAGTTGAGTCAATTGATGAACCAACTTATCTAGATAAGTCTATATTTAGATCAAGTAGCAAGCTAACAGTGTACATCATGATATATCTTATCGGATAAAATATATAAAATATATTTTTTTGAAGAAAGAGTTGTCATACTATTTGAATATTTGATCTAAATCCAAAAAAAAAAAAATCTCAGATATTTTAAATAATATCAAAAACTTGGTTTGTAGATTTTAGTTTAGATATATCAAACTAATTATCTCACGTAATTAGATCATTATCATCGTATATAATTAGTTTCACATACTAACATCTTGATAATCTTAAAAAAATAGAAAAATTTGACATATTTTTATGACAAAATATAGTAAATATTGAGTAAATTTATTAAATCATGTCTTTGAAGACTGCTTGAGGCTATAAATTGCCTCTCATATTCTGTATATCATATATGTGCTCTCTGCTTCTAGGAACAATGAATCTTGGTGACTTATATAAGCATTTTTTTTATATACATTATTATAAAGGAATGTATTTTTTATATCTAACTGATATATATTTTATATATGTGATGATAAATAGAAAGTAATAACCTATTAGTGGTCATGTTAATCATATGAAATAATATGTTCCAAAAATCAATATCATAAGGCTATGTTCCAAAAATAAGATGATCCTTTCCTCGAGTTCCTCTTTATTATATATATTTGACTATAATGTAATTGGAATGTCCAACTCATTATTCTAAACTGAATCGACTGATATGATAGAAAACTCATTTAAAATAGATTGTGAATGATCCATTTAGTATATACATCTTCAGATTGGGATCATCAAGTCATTTAATGCTTATTTCTATCTCTCTCTCTTGGTGAGTTAAAAATGTTGTGTCTAGTTGATCATAATTACTCTAGAAGTTATTATTTTGTATGTATGTATTATAGGTCATTGTCTTGATGTGATGACAAGTATCTTTGTCAAATGACAATAAGTCTTGGATTTGTGATTTATTAGACCGATGTTTTATTAATTTTTGAAGGAATATTATTGAGATATCAATATCTCATAAATATTGCACTAAGTGAGAGTCTTGTATACTGGGTACAACCTCCAATGATATTAAAATTTTAAAAACTAAGAGATAATTTATTGACTATCTCATGTTCATACTACATGATAATATAATGTAGCTAAGTGAAAAAAAAACATTTGGTTGGGTTATATATTTAGGAGAGAGACAAACATTTTAAAATTACATGATTAATTGGATTATCTTTAATTTTTTAAAATTGTATTTTAATTTTTTATGCCATCTTGTTTCTAAGACAAATGAATGATGCAATATTAAGCACATGCACATCAAATTTCAATCAAATATTTTGTTCGAAAATAATAAATCAAAATGACATCACCATGTTTTCCAAAGATTTTTTGGAATATTGCATGTTATTTCATATCATATTTTTTAAAAAATTGATTATTATATTCAATTTATTTGGAGTGATAATGATTCTGGGTATTCCTTTCAAGATGTTAATTATTGAATAATGTTTTTTGTAGCACTTATTTTTAGGAGTGAAAATGATATTAAGTATTTGTCATTTAAGTTTTTTTTTATAATTTTGTGGATTATGAGATAATTTATCAAACATCTAGTATGTTGGGTAATTGTGCTTCCACGGTAGTGAGATTAAAAACAGAAACAACAGAAAACACAGAAAAATAAGCAATATAATCCCAATTCAGCAAGCATCCACGATAGGATCAAAAACGAGAAAATCAACACCGAAAATAACGTGGTTCGCTAGTCGCTCAGTACGACTAGCTACCTCCACTAGAAAATGCTTATGCGTTGCAAATTAAAACCAAAACGGAAACGTCTTACAGTATGCAGCACACAACAGTCGCGAAAATTCGCGCAGAGAGAAGAGAGGGACGATGAACAGTTCAACGGGTCAAAAACATCCACCGGAAAAATAAAATTACAAATCGTTTTATATTAAAAAGAAACATCCGGTTCATTTAACCGTAGCGGGTCGGATCATGAAACGGGGTCAGGCTCTGCTCCAAGAATTTTGGCCCGCTGACTGGAGAGCGGGATCTTCGTTATTGTGCTACTGCTGCATCCCCGGACTTTTAATATTTCATTTCCTGCACTTACATGAAAATATTAAAACAGAAAAACATTTTGTTATACAAACAGATTATTAAATAAAAATAAATTACATATACAGCATAGTATTAATATTATTTTACATATTAAAATTGGTCAGAGAATAAACAAATATTTAATTATAATATTTTATTAATCTAGTACTACTAGATATTTTAAAAGTATGATAATGATGTGCTTTCATTAATATTCTCTCTCTAGGTAAGTTTGGGCAGGTCCATTTTTTTCTTGATCCAGGGTGATATTCAAACTCAAGACCTCACTGATAAATTATAATTGTTTAGGTTGTCTTCCATCTGATTTTGAGTATGCTTTTTTAGGTGCAACATAGTTCAGCCATCCCTGACTCATCACGACATAGTTTGGGATCGAGCATGGTTCTGGACCGTATCGTGCTGGGTCGACACGAGTTATGCCTCGTGTCTGGCTAGGCATGCCTTGCATGACTAGCCTAATGGCATTGTCTACCAGCCCATGGAACCAGGACCGACCATGGATCACGGATCAAGTTTAGTTGGGCGAATGCCCAACGAGATGAGTTATTAAAAAAAATGTAACCATGAAAGTCGAATCCTATTTATGTAGCTGATTACAATTTGCCGGCCATATAAACTAACCACCAATTACGTTCTCATGCAATGGGGTTCCAAGAGAGATAGTTCGACATGGTTCAACATGATCTTGTGCTATACGGGCTAATCATGCCGTACCAGGCTAGTCGGCTGGTTCCCACACCAAGCCAAGGCCCAATCATGATGGCACGATTGTGCCACACTCAAAAGAGCCTCACCGGTATAGCACGACATGTTTAACACAACTAGTCTGAGACTTATTGGATATAAATTCTCTGATTTATTAGATTATATTGTTGAGATATTAATATTTCACACATCTCGTGTTAAATTAGAGAATAGTGTAATGTATGACTTCCAATCCATATTTATGATATATTTGTTGATAATTAATTATTTGTTTTTAAATTATTTGGTTTTAAATTTTTGTTTTTAAATAAATTTCTAAAAATTTTTTTAAAAAAAATTATTGTTTTTTAAAATTTATATAACACAAAATATTAGTTTATAAAAATATTATTTTTGCTTCACGATTCCAAATTAGACGTCAAATGAGTCATGAGTGGCACACTAGCACGGAGACGGACTCACCCTGCCCAATTTTCTAATCGGTGCGAGGTTGGATATGGTCCACAAAAACTTGGCCAGGCAAAAGTTGCTGCTTAACGTAACGGGCCTGGCCGAGTTGTCGACCCTCGACGGTGGTCTTCCATGCTTGCGAGCGGCACCAACCAGCGGTCCTCTCTTCTTCGAGGGTTCAAAGCATTAATTTGTGCCCGAGCCCTGGGAATTGGGAATAATTGCCCGTGTGACATACTCTAGGAGTCGGGCGGGCAAGTTTCACCTCAATCAAACGTAAAAATCCGAGACAATTCTATCATTCCATAAGAAATTCAGCTGACATAATTTCATCCAGTTTTGAGCGTTGTAATCTCACGGGATGTGGAACTCGATTGAGAGCTTGAAACAAAGCTTGCATAAAATTGCGAAGGATGTTCATGACGAAGAGAGTCTCCAGATCCATGAGTATGCTGATAAAGATGATGTTTCAAATGACGATCGCGAAACTTCTGATTGTGATGCACCTCCAAGCTCTTCTTTTCTATCTCCATTTGCAAATACGATCAATTACTCAAGCAACACTGGGGTAATCTTAGTTTTCACAATTGAATATATCAGAACTTAATGATTTTTTAGATTATCTGCTTCGATGTTGGATGCAATTTCCAAGTAATATGCCATTTCGGTTGATTCTCAGCACTTCTGTTGTTTTCCATGTTATGCTATCTCAGCATAAAATTTGGTGTTATAATGAGGGTTGTGGTGTTGTGCTTGGGGCCTATTGAATGCGGTAGGATTGATTTTGGGTTTTCCATCGTTGATAAATATATATCCGTTTGCCAAGTTTTATGATTATTATCACTTAATGCTTGCAGTTGATCATCCTGCATGGTTGTTTCAGTGTAGAATGCACGCCAGTGCTTTTTTTTTTTTTAAATTCAGTCCTGATTCCTCGTCTTCTATCATATTTCCTTAGAAATGTAAATATTTTATCACTGTCTAGCCACTGTAAGTGGCCAGAGTGTGTATAAAACAATTAAAACTAATAAATTATATATAAAAGTTTGAACTTTTCTATTATAGTGGGATGAAAGCAGAAATAGACAGTGTATAATAATGAATAATATTTTTAAGAACATTATAATTGTTATTAAATGATGGAAATAAAACTTTAAACGATAAAGTGTGTCTTATCAATATAGATTCGTAGTTCTTGATTTTTGTATTAAAAATAGATATAAATTTTTTTAAGTAGCTTAATGTCAAGCTAATCAAAAGTTAAATGGCAGACACTAATTTAAGATATATATTAAAATTAAAAATAACATCTAGGGAGATCAGTCATTCATAGAAAAGTTAAAAAAATCATGAAAATAAAGATAAGATAAATAAAGATACTTATTTTTTGATCACATCACAAATTGAATAAGGAACAATTCAAAGAGAGCTAAAAGAGACAAAACAAGGTCATTATTATAAATACTCTTGGTGATAAAATATTGAAATAAATTATTAAAAAAATGAACACAATTCTTTAATATTTATCAAAATGAAAATATGATTGAGTCTTGTCAAATTTATTAGAATGCTAACATATTGAGAATTAAAGTGGCACGATAGGCAAAAACAAGTTTGTGATGATTTTTATTATAAACTATATGCACCAAAGATAATGGGAAAAATATATTTAGGCTAACTAAAATGAGAGAATACAAAAAATAGAGATTGAATCATATTAGATGTATTAAGGATGAAAATAGTAAAATACTAATTCACAATAAAATTATTTTAAATAGTTGATACAATTATTTTATAATCATGCTTAATGATTAATTTGACTATGTGAGTTTTTGATTGAGATATTCAATATTTTTAAGTTAAGTTTGGATTTAATGGTTAATTAGACGTGTCAAAAAAGATTGTTTGGGTTTGGCTTGATTGGGTCTGCTTAAGCTTGAGGGTAGGGATGTTTTTGGCTGGCTTGACTCATGATTTCAAAGTGAAGACATGGTTAATTTTTGTTTTTATTTTAAAACAATGTTCTAGGTTAGTCCAAAATGTAATGTTTTTGGGCCTGCTCCCAATGCCTCACTTTTCCAAAGGAAAGAATGGCCAAACATGGACACATGGACTAGCCTATAGGTGTCAAATGGGCTGGGTCGGGCCAAGGCCTGACATGGTTCAGATGTGCATGGGCCTGCATGGCTTGCTACAATGCCGTGCTTCGGCCTATGCTATGCCGAATGTTTTTGGCTCGCGTGCTGTGCTTGTCACGTGGGCAGGGCACGACGGCCCCACACATTGATCGATGCCTGATGGGGGGAGATGCGTCGATGTCCGACATGCGAGGCTTGGCACGCTCACCGGATGACGGAGGTACAACACCGTAATCCTAGGGGTTTAAAATTTTGATCAACCTGATCCAATCCGAATCAGGCAGAATTTGGTGGTTTTCGGGCCGTGGGCCCGTGCAGGGCTTACCCTCTTAAGAACAGTGTTGTGCCAAGCATGGTATGCCAGCCTGGTTGGACCTAGAAAAATTGGGCCGAGCTGGTTTGACCTGACTTGTTTGACACCTCTAGGCTAGCCCACTTGGCTAGGATAATTTTATAACTTTTATGGTTAGCTATGTTTGAATACTAGAAAAATATGTAACTCATGATGACAATTTTATGATATCAATTTATAAACTAAAAATATATTCAAGAATGCTCGAATTATATATAAATAAATTAATAAATCATATAAGAAAACTTTATGAGGGAATCTTAAAAAAATTAGGAATTTATTCAGTATATCATATAATAAATTTAGGTTTATGTTGAGTAGATCAATAATTAAAGTTAATAATATATTTTTTGTATTTTGATAAAATTTATAATACAAATTTAAAATACTTGTATATATTATTTATTGATTTGGAGGATATATATGATAGTTTTTTAGAATTGATTTAATAGATATTTATGAATATGTTATTTGTGTTCTCATGTGATACTAGTAAATTTTCAATCTCAACTAGGTTATTACATCAATGAACAACTATGAGCATTTAAATATTTATTATGCTTATAAACAAAATTAAAATATTAGTTTTTATGGATATATCGATACTTGTATTTTATGGATATATTGAAAATATATAAGTGTATATTTGTATATTAGCACAAATAAAAGATAGATATATCAATCTTGACGGATATATTAATACTTAAAATTTAGAAATATTTCAGAGATATATCGGTGGATATATTGGAAATTTTTATTATTGCTTAAAGATGAGTTAATAATATATTCTTAAGAAGAAATATCTTGATATATATTATTTTTAATTTTTTTTAATTCAAGAAATTAGTGAAGAGACAAGTCAAAAATTAAATATGATATTTAGAAATAAATAGTTAGCATGATATATTAAAAAGTAAAAATTTTAAAATCAATTGATTAAATATTGAATATCTAATTTATAATTTTAATTTTGAATTAATTGAGAAAATTTTATTTAAATTAAAGATGAATATATATATATATATATATATATATTTCATATTTTGGGTTTATTGATTTATAATTTTAAATAACTTTGAAATTACAAAAAATGTAAATTAAAAGATTAAAATCAATTTGATAAAATAGAAGATAACATTAATAATTTTATGTGAACATATAAATATAAATTTTGCATTGATAAATTTTTAATTTGTGTGATTACACAACACTAACTATTAGTTTTCGTAAGATCTTCATAGTTAAAATTATTTATGTAAAAATAGTATTGATATGATAGATAATTTTAAATTTTTTTTTGTTGTGTGAATGTATTGAAGGTTATGTATTGATATGATGACAAATAATTTTATCCAAAAGTGATAGATATCTGATTCGAGACTTATCAAATATAATATCTTTGATTTTTGGGGGTAAATTAGTAAAGAAGTTAATATATTAACTTTTTTTAGATCTCATACTAAATTAAAGTTTTGTGTAATGTGTATGACCTATATTATATTTATTATGTTTTATGATTTTGAATGTTAGGTCACTATAATATAATATATTCATAAGATCATCATAATAGTGATACATATATTATGATGAATATGTGAGAAAATTAATAAAGATAGAATGTTAGATTTTGAAAATAATAAGATTAGGAAATATTTAGGCATTGAACTTATAGAAGATAAAATTCTAGAGAGCCTTATGTATTTTGAAGATATGAAGATGAGACTATATATAATTCTAAATAAAAAATATATTGATAAAAAAATTATTGAAAAATATAAAAGTTGCGTAGCTTTAAAAATTTGAAAAAAAAGTAGTGAAAGAAGATATGATTATCAACCTAATAAAAATAAATTGAAATTATGTGAGTTTGTGAAAGAATTAAAATTATATTATTTGAAGGCTTAAAATTCACATGATCATCCTTGGTAATATCAAGATGTAGATGATGAATATATTGTATGTTATGTAATTTATTCTAAAATTGAATAACAAGAGTACAAATTGTATGAGATGTGAGCCAATTGAAAGGAGGCTTCCTTGATAAAATATATATTTCCTTCCTAAATAAAAATGATGAGAAAATCATCTTGATATATATTTTTTGTGATAAAGTTATTGAATGAGATATTTATAGGCGCAACCATCATCTTAATAAGAAATTTAGGTATGCTAAAAATATACAAAATGTTTATAATATGTATGGAAAGAAATGCTAGAACTATGAGTGTACATGTTGGGATAACCAATTTTACAATATGCAAGTAGAAGATCAAGCATACTGAAATGCAAAGAGTTTTATAAGGATGAAAAAACATATATAATCTATTAAACATTATTTTTGGAGAAATTATTTTCTAAATGTATAGATTTTGTAATTAAATATTAGAATTTGAAAAAATAATATTATAATTATAGTTGATTTTTTTTTGATAAGTAATTTAAATATAATTATTTAGTAATAACTAACTGATATATGGTTTTGAGAAATTTTTGAAATATAGGAAATATTTAATAACCAAATAATATTAATATTGATGTTTCCTTAACAAGCACCTAAAAAATAATAATATTTGCTAAAATAATAATAAAGGGGTTTAAAAATTAAATGTGAAAATTAATATTTCTTTAACTATTGACTTAAGTTTACTTATGTCATAACTTTTTGCTCAAGAGTCATCTATCTATTGATCTAGACAGCAGAACAAGAGTGAACCGTGGTTTATGATTCTCCGTAAGGCTTTGTTATCACTCTAAAGTTTAGTTTTGTATACTCTTTCATATGAATTTGAATTGTATCTATTGTCAGCATTATGAGGATCCTTTACATTAAGGTTAGACGGCATGAATATTTTGAGTTGCTTGCTTTATGATCTCTTTTATAAAATGTTGATCATAACTCAGAATATAAGTGCCCACAAATGTGTCAAATATATATTTTTTTCTTGCATTGAAAATAGGTTATAGAAATGTCACTATATGATGAAGAAACTATGTACTACTATCTTGTCTTCTACTTGTAGTTGAAACTTGGATAATAATTTAATGAATTTTTGCTCATGTATGAAATTCTTGCTTGCAAAGGATCATTTATTTTTTTAAAATTTGGGGTTTGTCTCCAATGTTATGAAAGTAAAAGATCCCACCTAACAGATTTTTTTTCTTAATAGCAATACTCTGGTTTTTTCTATAATAGTAGAAACTCGTTAAATCAATTAAATAACAAAGACAACTCAATGTAATTATCAATCACATCCTAAATGACATTAAGGCTACCCTCAAATATAAATGAAATAGTATCAAAAGTGTAACAAGTACTAGTTGAATACAACTCATCTACAAGAAACCACATTTTGTTGTTCATCATATAAAGAGGAAAATATTTAAAAAAATATGTTAATTGACTTCTACAATGATACTAAAATTTGAGTATCAATCATATTTATTTTTGAAATCAAAAATCTTATGCAAGATATGTATAATATTAAGTGTTGAGGAAAGAGAAGAAGCTTAAATGATGTAATGATCTAAATTGTAGCTTGAATGACTAAGATTGAATTAATTATAAATGAATTATGAAATAAATTTGAGGATATTGGGAAGAGTAGTGAGGGGATGAAATTGATGGAGGAACTCCTAGAAGAGATGCAAGATGATCTTAATATTATCTTAAAAATGCTAAATCAAAAGAAATTTATTTTAGAATTCATGATAATTACTATACAAGAGAAGATAAAGAAGTAAAAAAGGAAGCTTTAAACTTGAAAAAGAAGTAAAAGGGTAGCATGATTGGCTAAATGTTCCTATCATGTTGAATATTCCAAGGTTGCTTAAAAATGCTTGAGCGGCAAAAGAGATCGATAACTTTTTTTTGGGGAATGAAGTAATATTTTTTGATGGATGAGCATTACAAGTGACACAATTATAATATTTTGGAATTATTTAAAAAGGAATCTTATTAATAATTTAATGTAGAGTATATGGAATATGAAGCAATGATTAAGGTGTGGAGACTGGCTCAATGAGCAGAAAGAATAGATTACGTATGCGAATCTTATGAATTGATATTATTAAATTTCTAATATTGATAAGAAATAAATTATCTTTTTCTTTATGAATGGTCCCAAATATTGAGCAAAATAAGAATTATAGAAGATAATATCCAAAATTTCATTCATGATCATGGAATATTGGTAGCTGAATTATTTGTGGAATTCAAGAAGTTGGATAAATCCATCTTTTCTAAGAGAAAATAGAAGGATTAGGTTGATGTAAACAAACATTCAAGGATTAACTATTTGTTATCAGAGAGAACTATTGAGGGATTACAAAAAAAATGTTACTAACATACTTTCTTTGTGTTGGATCTTAATGGATTTGAGATTATTTCAATAAAGGTAAACTTGTTACCGTTGCCTTATAAAAAAATATCGATAGAAATAAGATATAGATTAAAAAATTAAATGGGTATATTTATAGATTTGAAAAAATAATTTTAAATTTAAGCATTTTTTTAATTTCTTAGGATTTTTAAAATTTTTTTTTGGGTAGAATCTCGACAGCCATTGGATTTTTGCCCCTAGCTGTTGGGGCTAAATCTGACGGCTGAAAAACACATATTTTATGATTTTTTTTGATTGCTGGGTCAGTTTGACTCAATGGTTCTAGAAGCTTCTGCTTTTGGTCTTTGACTCGGGCTGAGCTCAATGGATCAACATCATTGGCGGACGTTGGGGCTATCGGGTTGGGTTGCACCCAAACTCTGCTTGAGATCATGGGCATGGCTTGGGTTGTGTCGATGAATCGTGCCTTCAGGCTAGGCAATCGAGTCATGCTTGGCCCACCACGAGGCCCGGGTGAGCTCTGCACGGCACTACACAAATTGTGCCTTGAGCTAGTCCGGCATGAGTTCATGCACGACTCAATTGTGTCGTGCCTCATGTCTGGCTTGTGCTGTCCGGCCTACTTGACACATCTAATCCATAACCACCAATCATGACCTATGAGTTGTATATATGCACATATATATTTATATTGTATATGAAATATATATATTTTCACATTTATAAATATATGCAACATATATTAATATGTGAATATATATTATATACTACATATATAATATATATGCATAAATACAAAAATATATTGTATGTATAAAAAATATATATGCATATAAATGGTAATATATGTACTACATATTCAATATATATGCATATATATTGCATATATGAATTATATATATACACATATATGCATTATATACATACACATATATGTAGTATATATATATTGAATATATGTAATGACTATATGCAATATATATATATTCACATATATGCATGTTTACATATATGTAGTTTATATGTACTAATTTTATTTTAGTATAATTGTACAAGTTATACTTGTATGATAAAAAATTTATAATTTTTTTTTAATTTAAAATTTGTGAAATATATATTTAGCATAAATATTAAATATATTTTAAATATTGAAAATAAAAAGAAAATTTAAAATTACACTTGCAAGAATCAATAAATATAAAATAAAAAATATAAGAAAAAATTATTTTTAAAATTTATGCTATTGCTAGTTTCAATTGTTTTTGGATCATGATTATTATTTATTTGATTTTGATTTTGATTATTTAAAATTATAATTTCTTTGTGGAATTTATTTATTAGGACTTAAAATTATTAATGATTTTTTCTAATTTTTTAAGTTTGTCAATAATTATATAACACGTGGTGTCAGATTTGTTATTTTGTCTAATTATATTTATATTAATAGAAAATATAGATATTTGATGTTATAGTAAACACTAGAAGAATCAGTAAATCACATGTCATTTTTAATAAAAAAAATAAATTCATAATATTTTTATCAAGTTAATACATTAATTTTTTATATTAGTTGGGGAAAAGAGAGAATAAACTAACTCATATCTATTAGATAAACTAACTTGTCATTTACACTTATTAATTGAATGAAAAACGCATAATATTTGAATATTGTATCATTCATAATATTTTGAGGCTCATAATTATAATTATTTTTATTTTTGTAATATTTATATAAGTTTTATAATTATTTATAAAGATTATCTTCTAGTTCTTGTGATTGTTTCATACAATTACTTATGAATTTTATAAAAATTTTAATATATCCGACTTTAGCTCTTGGATTTATACAGACAATTAAATGATAAAACAATGAAATGTTTGATACATATTTTAAATATTTTCTTTCTATTTTAATAAGAGTATTCTCTATATTATTTAAATATATAAATAATATACTATGAATATAATAATAGTAGCTAAATGTCTAAAAGGTTTCCAAGGTTGAAATAAAGTAATTATAATTTTTCATGGTTAACTCCAAAGGAAGGTTTTCTTAAAGTATATCCATCCTATATAAAAAATTTGAAAGAGAATTTTTGTTATATTTTAATTATTTTACAAATTAATTTACTATCAAAAGATTATAAAAAAAATTTGAGATTAAAAGAATAAATATATATGAGATAATAATTCAAGAAATTGATTGATTATTTGTTGAAAAAAATTTAAATAAAAGTTGAGAGGTGAGCCAAATGAAGGAAGAGAACTTGGATGGAAATGATTATCTATTAAGAGTAGGAATCAGATCATTTGTTTAGTATTTTAATATCTATTTTATTTAATTCATATATATTTTGTTTGAATAAAATTTTGTTTTTTTTTAATATTTTTGATGTGATACACATAGTATGGTAAATTGCACATATATTCTTTAACTTCATATTTGTAAAGGTTCAGGATGGGAGCTCTAAACCTTATGTGTAGTGTATTACTGTATTATCATATAAAATAGAATACAATATATTCAAGAATATAAGTGATACATTTGTTTAATATATTATAATCAATATTCTAGGATTATGATTAATAACAAAAAATATAATAAATCATACTATTAGTGTTTTGATAACATGTTATCCATTAAGTATAACTATAAATTGAGGAGGATATGTAACCAATAAACTTTATTCATAATTTTTTTGACCAACAATAATGATTTATTATGTTTTTTTTTTGACCAACAAAAAACATAATAAATCATATTATTAGTGCATTTTAGGATCATTGCTAATCCTTATTTAGAGGAGGCATGATAGTATTCAAGCATATTATTGATAAAATATGAGAAAATTCTGTATATTTACTTGATTAATGATTTATTATTATTATTATTTATTTATTTATATAATGTTGTACTTTTATGCTTACTTTTTTATTTTTTTTTATATTTTTGATTTTGTTATTGATTGTGATAGTTGTATATGACTTATTTTTAATGTTTTAAGTTTTTTTTTTTCTAATTTGTTTCTACTTATTTAATGATGAAATAAAATATATGATATTTTCTATCTTGAAGATTAAGTTCATTTATATTTAGCTTTCATATTTGTGTTTTAGTAAGAAGATTTGCAAAATAATCTCGCCATCAATCTCAATAATTTTATTTTATTTTAATATTATATATTTTTTATTTTTAATAATATGAATTAATTTTTTTTTTGTTCTCCTACTTAAACTTATTAAATATATATTTTTTTATTTTGTTTCTAGGATATAATATAAATTATCATTTATTTTTTTTTCTTACTATGTTACTAGTCAGTCTTATAGTATGATTGTAATGTTGATGAGATTTAATGTTTTTATTTTTTTATTAAATTGTTATTTTTTTATTTAAATAATTGTGGTGCTCAATATTTTATCATCATGCTTCATTTTAATAATAGAATATATGTCTTTTTGTTTTAAAACATTTAATTTGCGATGTAATAAAATTATTTTCGCTACATATTTTGTTGTCATGTTCAAATTTTTTATAATTTTTTATAATTTTTTATAATTAGTTGATTATTTAATATTCTATTTCTAATTTTAACATTTATCTTTTTTTTTAAAATGTCAATTACTTATTTCTTGATTTGCCTTGATATTTAACAACTTAAGAATATTTACTCATGCTCTTAAGATAAAAATTAAGAATTGTTCATTTATGTTGATTACTAAGATATTTTTTTAGTATAATTTTATAATGTCTGCACCTAATCAATTCTTGATTTCTAATAAAAAATAAAAATAAAAATGTGACTTTTTATTATGTTTAATTGTACCAGTCACTCAACAATGTTTTAATTTTTACTAAAAGTATTAATGATTCTAAAATCTTATGTTGATAAAAATTCTATGTTAATTTTTTATTTTATAAAATTTAGAAGTTCTAACATATTATTTGTGAATGATAAATTTTTTGAGCTAAAATCTCTAAAGATTGTCAAAAAAAATTCTTAATTTTTATATCTAAATTTTCAAGGAGTCTGTATTCTAATGAAATTCACTTTTTTTTTTAATTTCTGAAATTAAAATGAGGCTTGGCTTTGTTTTAGAATATTTTAATCACAACTATTATATCCTTGAAAATATTATCCATAATTTACATATATTTGCTTACTTATATCTGATCTTGAATAACAAATTAAGTTTTTATTTTAATTTCTAGCTTTTTTATTGTCTTTTGAAGATAAATAATGTTAATTTTTTTTAATATATTATTTATTAGTTTATCAACTTAGCTGTCACTATTCCTATGATCTAATACATTATCTTAATATTTTTAAATTTAATATGAGCTTATTTATCTGTTCTCTCTTGTTCAATTTAGTGGGTGTGATTAGTTTTTAATGGGTGGCTATCACAAGCCTAAATACCAATATTTTCTTATTTGAGTTTGGTGTTGGCTGCCACAACAAAAGCCACGTTGTTTACTAATCTGAAGTCTGATGGTTTCTAGTATCATTAAAAGTTAAAACTAATATTCATTAGGCTTATCTGCCTAAAGCTTCATTTACATATGGGAAACTAGTCCCCAGAAATTCTCTTTGTTTTTTCTATCTGCCTCTGATGATGCCCCTGCGTGTCAAAGAGAGTCACAAGTTTTAGGCAAGCTGCATCAAATTTTAATCACCATCTTACCCTTTTAAGTTGATTAATTTGTATTTTTTTAAATATGTTATTAAATGGCAATTTCTTTATATTCAAGTGTATCGTAATATACTGATAAAGAAATTGTTCGTTTTTTTTTTTCAAAATCCCATATTTTCATTTTTCCTTCATCTGCTAATTTTGGAAGCACTTTTAGTTTATATATTATAACCTTCTTCGATAGTATTTAGATTGTGGGTTTATCATGTCTTTGTTTCTATGCTGGGCAGGATCGTAATTCTAGGTGGCACCCAGAGAATTTAGATGAAACTAAGACAGCTTTCAATATATCCGGAAATATGAATTCTAAGACAGTCAAGGCGTTCCAGGTAGGATTCATGCTTTAAACGTTACATCTTAGCTAGTAAATGTTCTTCTAAAACAATAATCATGCTCCTACATGAAGCTTGCCTTTTTTAATATTACATTTTGCTATGCAGCTACCTGTGTAACTGCATATGGTAGGTATGTCTTGCTGCATGCTATTATGTATCTCTAGCTATGAGAAATTGTAGGTACCTGCTGCATATGATTTGTCGTAATTATCATTTTCATGGCTCTGTGTAGTGTAATATGGGTGTAGCATGGCATATTGGGGAATTATCTGGTTGAATTGAATCTGAAAATATGATTGTTTTTTTAGGATGAGAACTTTTTTTATTTTATTTTATACAATTAACTGGAAAAAATTTTAGCGTTGAACCCTTGTTGGAGTTTTGTTTTTCTGCGTCTCTAGATGTTTCTCTTGATTGTGTGTGTTTCATTGACTCGCTGAAGCAAGAAAATAGTAATATTTATGTTAAATTCTCACATGATCACATGGTTTGGATGCATGATACTATGCTTTCAGATACAGTTTCATCTGTTTTGTCTTTTTTTTTTTCAAAATTAATTTATCTTATGATGAGTGAAACTGTGTAGAAAAATGGTGGGCAATCATCCACACAACAAAAGATGACATCGATAAGAAAAAAATACACTGAGGGCAGCATCCCGAATGGTATTTTGATGAATCAGGATTTAGAGGATAATGGAAAGATGCTTGTTATTCAAAGTGATGTCATGAAAATTGATAACGAGAAAAATGGCCTCCCCCCACATGGAAAGGAAAAGGTGATTCCATTCTCCATTTATTACTCATATTGTTTATAAAACTCAGAGGTCATGTTTTGATGTGATGGCAAATACTTTCGCTCAAGGGGAGTAGTTCCCAGGTTTGTGACTCATCACATATAGTTTTTCTGATTTTTAGAGGTAAAATTATTGAGGTATTAATCTATCTCAGACACAGTGATAAGCGAGATTCTTGTGAACTAAGAATAATCTTTTATTGTTTATAAAATCTATTTGCATGTGTGCTTATTTATGAAATTAATGCTGGAAAAATTGATGTTGTAGAAAATTTTATGGTATTATATTCCACTAATTTTTACAATTAAATTAATGCTATGCTTAGAGTTAGAAATAATTTACCTGTTTGCATCATCATCATCATCATGCTTATGCTATTTATTCCTTCTTTAATTGAAATGCTCAATGAATTTGACGACAGATATGTGAATGACTTCTAGGAGCTAGAAGCTTTACTGGAGGAACAGAACCGATCGATGACATCATTGCAAGCTTCTTATGAGTTACAAATACAGCAGCTAAGATTGGAATTTGAACATGAACATGATAGCTTGTCTAAATTACAGCTTCAGCTTCAAGGTGTGTTTTTTGCTTCAGTTTTTAGTAAGACGCTTTTAAAATTTGAATTTCTTTTGTGGGTTCTCATTCGATAACGCCATTCCAATTCTTTGGCTGGTTTTGGTTATCACAATCTTTAGAGGGACACGAGTTGAACGAGTCGTTACAGGAAGAGCTCAAGCTGTTGAAAATGGGGAAGGATGAGGTGATTTGTTGTTGTTGTTGTAAGCCTCTCTTTTTTTTAGATGATCCTTTGATGTGAGTGCTATATTTGTTTATTAATTTATCCCCATGGAGGTATTGGTTAAGATGGCCTATTTGTTGTTGGATCACTCCATGAGTAGACATTCTGGTGAAATTTATCATTTGAAGACCTCTCAAATTACATATTCGTTTTGTTGAGAACTTTACTTTTGTTTATGTTGTAATCATTATTGAGTTATAATAATTATGCTAATTATCATCAAAAGTCAAAACACTACGAACACTATTGTGCTACAAACATGAATTATAAGAAAAAAAAGTTGATGGTAGCATCTTGTATCATGGTTGCTCTTTTAGCTAGTTTTTTTAATATTATAAAACATATATAATTCAACATCTCATCAAATTAGAGTTTGAATCATCAATATACCAAAGTGATAGTTAGCATCAATATATTTTATTTACTTATAAAACATTAGATTTAAACTAATATATTTATTTTATTGTTTGTTCGTCCCTGATAAACATCATTGGTCGTGGAACAAAAATATTAATTATATTAAAAAATATTTCTAGTTCAAAGGAACTTGAAAACATATATTATTTTACTCTATCTAGAAATAATTTTTTATATTTTTAAAAGATAAGATTGTTTTATACAAAAATATAATATTATATAATATATCTTTGGCAGATAATAAATTTCAACTAGAATCATACTATCAAATAGCTTGAGAATGTTTGTATTTTCTAAATATAAATCTTAAAACATATTAGTTTTTTCATATATTGGAGCATGTGAAAATTGATGTCCATATCAATTTACATTAACAATATGTATGATATTTAGTTAAGTGATTATTATATACTTAACTTTTTTTTGATTCTTTTTCTTTTAGTAGATTCAAAGTTATTAGTAATTGTATTAAAGGCGAAAACTACTATATATCAACAAGAAAATTAAGTAGAATTACTCGGAAGCCTAAATTTAACTTGGATTTTCATATCATTTATTTATGATGATATTTTATTTTGATTTAAACAAATATTTGAATTTGTCAAAATATTCATTTAGAAAATGATTATATCATGTTAACTTATAATGTTGTGATAATAATGATGTTATTAATACATGTTAAAAGAAAAATAAATATTGTATTTGTAATCTTTATAAAAATAAGAATAACTATGTAAATTATCATATAGTTCCAATAGATTAGCAATGAAGAATCTACCAAGATTTCTTTAATATGCACAAGAATTTTTAAATTTGACAAATAAAATTGATATTTTTTTGAACATGCAAATGTAGTGATTGATTCATATAAATCATTTTAAAATTTCAATGAAAAATATTTTTAATGTAAACTATTTATTGGTTATCTATGAGAAATTAATGTTGAAATAAAAGTTTCCCGAGAGATTATTTGGGGCATTTGAATAATGTATCAAAGTTGTCTACATCGTGTGTGTGTGTGTATCATAATTTCAAAAGATAATGGCCACACTTAGGTGTTATATGGTGTGCCTCACGTGAGACTTGTTTAGGGAGTCTAGGCATGTGTATTATCACATATTTTTTTAATATAATCAAATATAATAATTATCTATTTGTCTTTAACACATATAACACAAGTTTTGATCAATTAAATTTTATGTATTAATATAACAAACATATCAATATGATAAAATAAAATTGAAATATGAAATAATATATTTAAGCCAATATATATAATATTGAAATACAAGCAAGTATAACACAATCCGTTGCGATATTAGATGACAGAGAGTTTGGCTTGTGGTGGAGTCAAAATTATTTATGTTTGATTTTTATTTTATTGTTTATCTTTTATTTTTCATTGATTAGATACACCTAATATGTGAATTGTCTGAAATCATATATATTGTATTTCAAAAGTTATTTTTTATAATTAATAAAAATTTATATTTTTTTTCTTCTCCCTTCTATGTTTTCCCCCCTTCTTAAAAATAGGGTAGATGTTCTCCTAATATGCTTCATAACATGATATCAATAATCAAAGTGAGTATTGGCAGCATAAGTGGCTTCATTGGGATGCATGGCTGACGACTAATCTCTTGGTGGTCTAGATCTTCCAAAAAATTAGTAGTTGGATGCAAGTAGGTATCACTATGAAAATTTGGCCTAATGTAAAGGTGCACTAGCTAAATGTCAGAGTAGTTACAAGATATTCTACTCAAACATATAAGATTAATTATGTGGATATATTTTTCTAGTGGCTAAGTTCATGTTTATTAAATTACTTCTTTTTGTTATGATGTCTTATCAGCAGATTGTGTATGTGTTAATTAGATGTTAGAAATATATTTTTTCATATGAATATTGAAAAAAATGTTTTTTGCAGAGAAATTATTAATTTGTATAATTCAAAGAATATATTATATTAGTAAACTATGAAAGATTTTGTATGTGTTAAAGTAGTCTCCTAGAAGTTGATGTAATTGATTTTTTTTTATTTTATTTTTTGAGTTTCATTATCTTTTGGGTTTCATTATTATTTTTTTTTTCAGTGGTCAAGTTTTTATTATATATATATATATATATATATATATTATTTCTATTTTATTTGGATAATATTATAATTATAGAAAATAATATATCACATTATCATTCAACTGAAGCATCATATTTAGACATAGTTTTAAATGAGGAAATAGTTTTGTCATGTTTGATATTTTCTCCATAATAGGATTGCTCATTTCATTAAGAAAATAGTCTAATCGTCATGAAGGCTTACATGCTATAACTTATAAAAGTTTGATTTGTTGAATTGTTATTTAGCAAATTTTTTTCTTGAAACTAATGCAAATTGATTATTAGATATATGTGTGTAGTTAGGTTAATTATATTTGATAGATTTGTAAGAAAATTAAACAAATTAATAGTCATTTGATTATATATTATTTATGTTATTTATATAATTAATTTTTTTATAAATTTATTTTCTGAAACTGTTTATCATTTTTTCACAATTTTGGATATGAAAAATGTATTGAGACTTGATATTTTTTTAGATATAAGAAATATCTCCTGTTAATGAAATATATAGTCTACAGTTGGACTCTTGTTGTGAATTAGAAGTCAATTGTAAAATATTGTATTTGTTTGCAAGGTAATGTTGTTTGATGGAAAAATAAGATTTAATAAATTATTACTAAATTGAGCATGAATATAGAGTTGAGAAATACCTTTTATTATGTGTAAGTGCATGTTGAGCAATATTTGCTTGAAGATATTGAGTTTTTAGATTGAAGAATGATTATTATATAATAGTCAATTAGTACCATATATTCTTTTTAATTCATTATTTTACGAGTAGATAAAATATATTTATATAAACTATTATTTTATTTAGTTGTTTCATAAGAGTTTAATAATTATTGTATGTGTATTTATTATTATTCATTATGTGAGAGCACTTATCTATCAAACACATGTTTGAGGAGATCATGTTTAAAGTTTGTTGATTATTTTGTTTTATAACGATCATTCACATGTTACATTGTTTTTAATATGCTCTTTCTATTTGGGAAAAAATTCAAAAAGGTTGTATTTGTATCACATTATCAAATAATTTATTTTTTCTCTAAGTTTTATTATTTGAGATATATATATATATATATATATATATATATATATATATATATATATATTAATGAAAGAGAAACAATATTTCTCAAAATGTTAATATTATTACTATTTAATAATATGTTAAATGTGAAAAAAATACTAATTCAATGCCAAATAGTGCAACATTAGATTATTTGTAGGTAATCTTTTAATTATGATCACAAAAGTAAAATTCAAATTATAAATAAATGATATGTAGTTAGCGAATATGTCACTAATTAAAATATACTAAAATACAAAATAAACAATAATGTAAAGTTAACTTTTTATATTTTCTCTATAGTTATTTGAGACGCTTAGCTCATTAAGGTATAAAAGTTTTTTGTTGTTTTGAAGCACAATACGTGATTAAGATACGGGATTTTTCTTAGATGTATTCTATATTATATATATATATATATATATATATATATATATTATGTATAGTTTTTATCTATTAATGAAATATAATAAAGTAATTATAATCAAATATAAAAAGAAGACATCATTCGTATTTTTTATTATTATAATTATTTAAAATTATAAAATAAAATAATAAAATTTCAACAATTTAATATGTAAAGTTCAAAAATCAAACCTTAAATATATCATATTAAACATAAATATATATGATTTTAATCTATTGTTTCTTGATAAATAAGTCGTATCTTTATCTTCATCAAATAAAACAAAAATAAGAGTATGTTTAGAGTTTGATAATCTTTACTTTCATGTTTGTGTTTTATTTGAGCTTACTTTAGTTTTTATATTAATCCTAAGCTCTTTAAATCTTCACAAATTAAATTATCATCCTCAAATATCAAATTATTTTTTTTGAAATATTTTTATTTTTTATTCTTATTATCAATTATTCATTGTTATTATCAATATTTTTCAAGAAAATAAGATATATGGTTTGATGCTCATTGTATCTTTTCTTTAAGGCTTAGTTGTACTTAATGTATGCCAAATTATTTAAGCATCAATGTTTCAAACTATTTCTTTTGTTGCTATTAATCTAGAAAAAAATATGATTATATATTACATTATATAATATTATAAAGGCAAATTCAATTATATGTAATTATTTTAGTAATTTATATTTTTAAAGATATTTTAATTTCTTTTACAACTAGATGCACTATATGTTAGGTTATGAATGCACAATGAAAATTTTTATAAATTTTTAGTACTATTTGTGAATATTCCATGTCATTCAGTTATAATTAATATAAATAAATTATAAATTAATTATTTCGTATATATTAATAAAAAATATTTATTAATTTAAATGTAGTAATTAATTAAAATTGAATAATTAATTTTGAGGTATAGTCTTCTTGTTTCAATGATAAATTCATTATCAAAAATGTTTTTAGCATATATGTATAAGTTAAAGTGTGATATATTTGTATTTTGTTCATATATTTTTTTTATCAATCTAGATATGTATTTGCATAAATCTTCAAAAATCTTTGAATATTTGTGTATTCCTAATTTTTTTGTATTATAATATTATTTTGGGTTCAAAGAATATCCAGTTGAATGTAAAATTTGATGAAGATAAACTTTATATTTTTTATCAATGATTTTTTTTTGTGATTTTTTAATATTTATATTCATTTTTATTAAAATTTTTGATAATTATTTCTATTTTTTTTATGACGGTATAAATGTAGCCCATAGGAGATCTCTTTTTATCATTCACCAAGTGAAGAATACCTACAATGAGCCTAACACCTTCAAATAAAACATTATGATATTTTAAAGATAAGATATGAAAATTATATTAGTTATTTTTTTTTCTTTTATTCATTAATTTTCTGTCTAATCTGAACTAGTAAATATTATTCTCTAATTATTTATTTAATCATTAATACGAGATAAGGTGTTAAAGGTCATTGCAAACTTAATCTTTCTAAGTATTAACAATTATTTTTGCTCAATAAATTATTTTTCATGGTGAACATTTCTACTTTATTATAAATATAATTGCTTATAGATATGATCATCTTTATTGTCTTTTTAGTATGATAGTTTTTCAATATCTTTCAATAATAAGTCAAGATAATGTTTTAACTTTAACTCACGTACGAAGGTTGTTAATACCAAATTATATTTATATTGAACACAAAATTTTGAAAATTTAGTTTCTTATATCACAAACTATATTGCTCAATTGCCTCGAACATTTATTTGAAAAATAGCATAATTTATCATATTAAATATAATTGCGGCATCAAACTTTAAACTTGCCTGCCAAAATGTGCCTGCAGACATGCCCAGGCTTTCCTTTTGCAAATGGACCCCCCTCTCCCCAGGCGGGGTGTCTCAAGAGCGGCATCATGGCACCTAAGCTTTAGGTGTGCTTTAATGACTATGATTTTCTTTATGCAAATATGTATATATCTCTAACATTGAACTTAAGGAAATTTTGTTTCTTATGGTACCGTTATATATCTTCCACACATTGTCTGGGAGAGGTTAATCTGAAGGCGAGTTTAGAGTTTTGTGCGTCAGTTGGAAAACTGCTGCAAGCAATCCCAAACAATCTATAATGATCACAATAATATAATTAACTTTGGTACTTAAAGAATCATAATAATGATCACAATAATCATACATTAGCCATAAAAAAAGAGGATTGTAGTATTTTTATTCTGGAAATGCTCTCTTGCACAAATATTTAGATCTAATAAAATCTGTATAGTTTAGATATTTTTTTGACAATAATTGTCAATGCTTTTTCTTTAAAAACGTGAATGATGGTTTAGATATACTCTGATTAAATGCAACTTTTTTTTTTTACCTTTAAATTTTACTTTGCACAATTTACCCATCAAATTGCTTGTAAATTATTTGATGCGTATGCGAGAGAAAATTGCCTGAGAAAAATATCATACTACTTGTATGATATAATTACTTTGGTATGATATAACTCTTTACCTCCCTACAGACCTCTATGGATGGAGTAAAATTAGCAATTAGCAGGCTAGAAAAGGAACTAAGTGAACAGGAAGTAGAAGATGCTGATCATGTTTCAGAGAGTGGGGAAGGAAAATCTGAAGCAACAGAGAAGGAAAACAGTAACATTAAGGTGCGTTCTTTGAATTTCATTATATCAATTTAGTTGTTGAAGACATGCAGATCCATATTTGAATTTCTAGTTGTCTGTCAGTTGATATTGCAAGCAGCTTTATTTTTCAGTTGTGAGAATCTTGCTGATATTGTTTTGATCATGAATATCAAATCAGATTGTAATTGCAACTGGAAATTCAAGAGCAGAGGAAATGGAGCTGATGTTACGAAAGTGTGAAGAAGATTTGATAGAAGCATGTCGTGAAAGGGACAAAGCAATGCGAGAATTATCTCGCCTGAAGCAGCATTTGTTAGAGAAGGTTTCTATTCCTATAACTTCAACTCACATTTAGCTATTTACATGACTTATAATTTAGCGAAGGTAGTGTGCCAGAACATGTAAGAGCTTGAATTAAATAAGAGCATGCGATAGGATTGTATTGCTTGGCAAATTAAAATTAGCACAATGTAACTCAACAAAATGTGATTACACAAACACTAACATGATACTTCTCATCAGAACTCTGAAATTAAGAGCATTTGGGCAAAAATAGTATCGGGATTGGTGATCACCTAGGAAATCCTCATGTTGCATGCATGTATTAGAGGTCATGTTTTGGTTGTAATGGCAAGTATGTTCGTCCAAGGGCAATAGGTTCAAGACTCATCATTGGTAGTGTCTTTATTTTTTGGAGGTAAGATTGCCAAGATATTAATTTCTCTTGCCTCCCATGCTAATGCGGGAGCATTGTGCACTGGGTCTGACCTCCATAGCTGATCCTAATAATATCATAAATGTGCTTGGATTATGATGATGATCTTCACATTCACAGGTGATTTTACATTTCGTGATGATCAACACCAACCCCTCCATAGTGGTGGTGTTGGTGTTTGTAAGATATGTTGATTTGATATTTATTTGTTTGCTTTAAAGTGTTTGCTGATAAGGAAATTCACCAAAAAGTCATAATACATAGTAATGCCCTGCTATTCTGCACATTAAAACTGAGCTTTTTTTTTTTTTTTTTGAGAATAACATATTAACTTGTTTGTTCAATGAAGAAGCAAGAGCTTCTAAGTTCCTCATTTTTGTTTATACTTGGATGATTACTTGCTTGAAATCTGAAAACATGGCACCTTTTTTTATTACTCTAATTATAGTTATACTTATGTCGTTGTCTGGTTTCACAAAAACAATTGTTCATGAGATTTTTTTTTTTAAATTTTGTGTTCCTGAAGGTTCTTGCTTCTTGTTACAAGGCATAAGAAAATTTCTGTTTTCCCAATTTTTCTTATTTTGTGATTTTTGCCCATGGCAGGCATCTGCAGAATCTGAAAAAATAGATGAAGATGGCAAAATAATTGATGAACTTCGTGAGAGCAATCATCTCTACAAGGCTCAGATTTCTCAGCTGGAGAAGGCTTTGAGCCAGGTGATTGCGGATAAGGAAGAAGTTAAAATGGTTAGCAGCATAGAAATGGAAAAGTCAAAGAAAATGGTTCAAGATTTACTTGCAACTGTTGCAAATTCCATGAATACTATAAAGGTGAAGGATGTAGAAATTGCGAATCTTCAAACTGCTCTTGGTCAGTATTTTGCTGAACTCGAAACTAAGGTAATCATTTTTCTGGTGTACGATCGATACGAATTGGATAAATTTTTTTTTGTTTTTTGATGTTCAACCAAACTCACCACCAACCCTAGATCACTTCTAATTTCTTTGCAGGAAAATTTGGAGCTGCAATTAGCCGTGGCAAGAGATGAATCGACTAAGCTTTCCAAGCATATAAAAGTGCGTCTTCTTTCTGAATTCCTAAACTTTCATGCCTAAGAACTGTGTCACCCTAGTTTCATTATCATGTTATTTGACTCTGTGGAAACCATTGTTGCTCGACCTTTATCTGCATGAGATGATTCAGCCGTCTCTTTACATTCGGATTCTGTATGTCTTCAATGAAATAAATGTTTTTGTCTTGACATGTTTATTTTTTAAGCACATAGAACATAACAAAGACAAAATAGTTGAGGTTCTATTCACCAGCAGGATGTTTACTTTTATAGGCGTTGACTTAACCGATCGCTAATTTTTATGTTGATGCTCAAGATAATTCAATGAATATTGTTGAAATTTTTGTGTTTATTTTTTTTTTTTTTTTTTCATCATGTTTGTATCTATATTGGAGTGCTCATAGTGTACAAGTATTCCAATCAATTTTTTTTTTCCTATTAATGATCATTTGACCATGCTTGCATGTAAAATGTTGTGAATGGAATTTCATTTTTTATTATTTTTATAAATTTGTTTTAATATGGTATCATACATTCAATAGTGGCTCATTGTCATTGTGTTGTATCTCAAAGGGGTGGAATTTTCTTTTTTGCTAATTTTGCAACACCAATTTTTTGTAAAACAATAATTGGTTTTTAAAAAAAGTTTTTCTTATGTTGCAGTTGTTTGTTGATGAAACGTTTCTTTTTTTTTTTATATATTTATTTTGTGATAGGAACACCCAATATGTAAGCTATAAGTTTTTGCTTGTATATATAAAGTGGGTTTATTTTTTTTATATGATTGATATATTTTATTATGATTTTGGATGTTTATGGATTGTGATTATTGTTTTCTTATGCTTGTCATAACATAGTATCGGATATTTTCTTTTATTTAGAAAAAAAAAAAAAAAGATTTCATGGCAAAATTAGGGTTTTATGTGCTTGGTCGGATCTTTGCCAATGTTGCCCATCTTTACTCCATCTTCAGCATGCTAGTAGATTTCCTTTGTTATAGGTTGATAAGTAAGATTGTCGGTGCTGGATTTTCTACAGGGATGCTTACGCCAGAAATCCATATATTGCACCTGTGACCTGCATCATCACAATGAGTGTTGATTCAGTTGGTGTCGCCGCCCATCGTCACCCTTGGCATTACTCGAGAGAGTAGTAGTGTGTTGTATGGTGCTTGTTTGTTGATCAGTGGATGTAAAAGATTCTTCATACAATACATATATTGTTGGAAGAGAGAACTAGAGGTGTCAAACGGGCCGGGCCGGGCTGGCTCGGCCTGTTATTTTAAGGCACGATCGTGCTTCCGTGCCGGGCCGGGCACGGCGGGCCGTGCCGTGCCTTGCCAGGCCCGCTCGGGCATTCCTGTCCGAGCGGTTCGGGATACGGGGGGTCTTTTTTTGCGGGAGGGGCATCATGGGGTCGGGCTCACGGGACACCCGGCACGGGATAAACCCATGCCGGTTTGCCGTGCCGTGGGCCGAACCGTGCCGGGCACGGCATGGCTCGTGCCAAACCCGGGCACGGCACGGGCCAGGGCACGGAATTTTTCCGTGCCGGGCCAGCCCGGCCCGGTTGACACCTCTAGAGAGAACATGCGAAAAGATATGTTGGTAGTTATTTTCCAAGAAGAAGTTGGGAGCCGAGAGCACAATAGGATGCTAAGAGAGATATGTTGATTATTTGAGTCATAAGGGAGTCCTCACAGAGTTCTTTCATTGCAACTTTTACTATAAGTTAGTACATAGAATTCTTTTTTAAGATAATAATAAATATTTCTCATTTTTTTTTATTTCAGACATTTGGGTTTTTGACTCGGAGGCTAACAGTCACATCACGTGTGATTATTTGTTGCTTACCATCTTTTATCTTTATTTTATGAATGCTGTTATATTCAATACAGATTTATCTAAAGTATGTGATTATAATTATATTCATCTTAATATTTAGTTTCTCTCGTAATTTTTTTATTTTATTTTTGGATGTCTTGATAATTTTTATTTTTGTTAGTTGTTATTCTAGATAAATTAATTTTGATATTATTTTTTTTAACTAATATTATTTTATAGGATTGAAAGATTTTGAGGAAGATTATTCTCGAGATTGATCAAGATGGATTATATATCCTCACTTCTATGTTTATGTATCCTACTTAATATTGATTAAGGCGGCTAGGACACTTCTTTATGATTGAAGTATTTTTATATTTTTTGAGAAAATGTGATTTTAATTATAAATTATCTTATTAATTAGATATTTTTTTATTTTTTTTTCTCATTATATATATTTTCAGATCTTTTATTTTGAAGATAAATTATTTAAGTTATCTCACAGAGTATTAAAAAAATATATATGAATATAAGTCACATGAAATTGTTACAATGCTATAGAGTATTAATATTTTTTGTAGTATAATTTATTCTTTAAGGAGTCTAGGGAGAGTAAAGATCTATGCAACTCTTTTGAATTAAGTTACTTCTCATGAGTTATACTTGGACCTCTGACGAGGATAAAGAGTTACTCCTTAATTACATCTGAATTTGTTTATTCACATTATGATGACTCTTAAGAGTCATCATATGGACCATATATGTATAATAGATTGATTTTGAAGAATGAGATTTTCCTGAAAGGAATCTATCTCAAGTTTAGTAGAGTTGCTAGCTTTTAAGTCTTTTCTATTTTCAACTCAGAATAAGTGGGGAACATGGAGATTTGGTCATGCATGACTGAGTCTATTCTCGGAGGAGACATGCAATCTGTTTAGAGGGGATGAGTCTTTTATAAAGTCAGATGATCATGCAACTGAATCATGCGATCATATCTTTTACATATTAATTTATTTATTTTTCCTTATTTTTCTTTTTTATTTTCTCTTGACACTATCAAGATACCTAACACTTTTTTTAGATGTATCAGATGAGTTGTGTTGGGCTAGCACAACGCATGTTTTAGGCCCAGGCATGCTTAAAGGTGTCAAACAGGACGTGCCGGACTGGCTCGGCCCATATTTAGCCTGTCCGACCGTGCTTTCGTGCCGGGGCAGGCACGACACGGTTATTGTACCGTGCCGTGCATGGCCTGACACGGTTCTGTGGAGGTCAGCCTGGCATGGGCCCGTGGAACGAATCCGTCGGGTTCGGCCTCGTCGGGCCGAACCTCTAATATAAAAAAAATTAGGGGTTCGGTTGTGCCCCGTCGTGCCGAACCCCTAATTTAAAAAAATTAGGGTTTTGGCGCCCCAAAATCCTAATTAAAAAAAAATTGGGCTTCGGCGCCCCCATAATCCTAATTAAAAAAAAATTGGTTTCTTGGCTCCTGCCGAGGTACCGTGCCAACGGGCCACGGTACCGTGCTGGGCCATGCACGGCATGGCAAGAGCCCGGACACGGGAAATTTTCATGCCGGGCCAGCCTAGGCATGGCCGAATCGTGCCGTGCCTTGTGCTGGATCTGGCTGGCCCGGCCCTGTTGACACCTCTAAGCCAATGGATCATTTCGAGCTGCCATTTTTTGGAACTGAGCCGACACGAATCTGTGGCATGAAATGGTCCATTGGCTCATAGGTTGCCCGAATCATGCTGAATCATGTAAACTCGGGTTGGGTTGTGCCAATCCCCGCTACAGATGAGCACCAGGAACTATTAGAACCTAGGCTAGCATATGTTCGTTTGCTTGCTTGGGTCAAGTCCAGGCTAGTCATGTCGACATGTTGTGTTATGTTGTGCCCCATCTTTTGTGGCGCATAGGCCAGAAACATTGGCCCGACATAACAAAGTTATGTCATTAGGCTGGCTCGACACTATTCTAAGCACATTTCTAATTGTGCCACAGGCTGCCAGCCTATTTGGACACTTCTAACTCTTTTTTGAGGCATTATCTCATTTTGGATAATGATAGATCATGATAGAAGAGCTATGTTTTCTTTGTTTTAATAATACTTATCAACTTGTATCTTGACCTTTATGAAAGCTTGTTATTAGATACAGATTACATATGTGTAATTGTAGTGAAGAAAAATCTAAATATAAAAATAAATTACTTGAAATTGAGACTGATTGTTAGAGGAGTTTACTTAAATATTTGAATAGATTATCATGATATTTTCTTTGCAGTGACCAAAATGATCTCAGTGCTAATATTTATGTCATTGATAATTTCTCATATATTGATGATATATTAGTTAAACATTAAGAATATTTTTCTTTATGGTGATATTGAGAGTGAGATGTATACGGTGCAGTCACCTAATCTTTGAGTAGTGACGGAGCAATCATTTATATTTTGTAAATTGTAAAAAATATTGTATGTCATAAAACAGTTACCTAAAGCTTGGTTTATTTGATTTTCAATCATAATCATCTCATTTGGTTGGAACAAATATGTTTTTAATTATTCGTTGTTTAATCATATTTGTTTAGATTACATGATTATTTTGTTGATGTTATATATGGATGATATATTTATTGACATATGTGGAGTTGAGAATCATTTAACTCTAGAAGTATTTTTAAATATTATTTCAGATGAAAAATTTTGAGAGGTTTAAATAATTTAGTGGAATATATGTGACTTATGACATAAGATGTATTGTATTGTGACAAAAGAGATTTGTAGTTCATGCACTTTTGTAGTTGGACTTTTGAATTGTATTTCAACAAATATTCTTATTAAATTAGATATTGATTGCTTGATTAATACGAACTCTTTAGTTGACTTGATTACATATAAATAAATAATTAAAAAAATTAATTATTTAACTATTGTAGGATTTAATGTAATATATAAAGATAGTATATTTAATTATATTTTAAATTTTCTTTGACATATTAATCCAAATGTTATTTAATAGTTATGGCCACATCTGGTTTGTTGGTTTTTAAATTATGGTAGCTTCAAGTTTCATTATGAAGTCAGAGTTTAGAGCAAGGACGAAAGTGACTTTTAAGTTATTTTGAATTAGATATATATCTCTAGACAATAATTTGATGAGATTGGTTGTCTAATTGTTTTTACTATTTTTAAAATCGTATGATTTATGATTCAATTCATAATTTGATTCATGATTTTGAGGGTTAACGATCTGATTCTTTAAAAGAATCAAAAATATGCACGAATTGAAGACTGAATCGTTGAATCATGAATTGATTCACACGAATCAATTTAATACAGATTTTCAAGGGACAAATATCTTCAAAAATCAAAAAAAATAAAAACTAAAATACAAAAAAAAATGTCAGTTATAGGGAATTAATTAATGTGAAAAAAAATAACTGCAACCTTTGTTATTATGAATATAACGTGAAAGTATAATAAAATACTAAAAAAGTCGCAAAAATAAAGATTAAAATACAAAAATAAATTATTAGCTGTAGGAAATTGAAATTAATTAATGTGAAAAAAAGTTAAAAAATTAAATTCACGATTCGATTTGATTCTCAATTTATTAATCAAGTATTTTAATTCTCGATTAGAATCTTGATTTAATAATTATACTTGTTTTTCTTATTATTTTTTATTATGATAGTTAAGCAATGAATTATATATTTTCAATTTCATATTTCATGAGATGATGAAATAAATGAAAGCAAATCAATTTTTTTTAATAAAAAAGATCCATGATAAGATTATTTTTTATTATATTTTATATTCTTACATTTGATTAGTTGGAAGACATATTTATGAATGTCTCGATGAGACTTGAGCTCTCATATCTTTATTTCAAGTTTGATGTGGTAGATATCTATGTATCAGTTTGACATGGAGTGTTACAATTGTTTATTATTATAATGTATTTATATTTTTATTATTTAGTGATGGGAGCACCCAACCTGTGGGCCGGACATTTAACATGATGAGATGAGGATTGAGTATTAGAAATAGAGAGGATAATCAAATCAGCCTGCTAGAACAGCTGGACAAAATTTGGTCAGGCCGACCATTTTGTGAACGGAATGCGGCAGACTAAGCTTGGGTCTCTAAAATTGGCACCAGCCTAGACAAACATCTTTCCCAGGCCATTCCTTGCTCATACCAACTATGCATCTGGAAGTGTGGACCCTACTTGATTTGGTACATTTAGATGCTTGGAGATCTAGTAAAGGTGAGATAGAGGATAAATTTATATATTTTGTTGTATGTGTTAATGATATGTTATTTGGTTAGCGCTTATTTATTTTAGATCGCATGTTTTCTTTATTTTTTATTATTTAATGAAAATAATATAAAATTAGTTCGATAACAAAATAAAAATTAGCATAGGTGATAATGTAAATGTACCAGAGCATATAGTAGATAAATTTGGCACTTATTACACTGATCATACGATTACACACCTACTTTCTCGTGCTAGCACATCATACATAATAAAAACGTAGAAAGAAAAAATAAATCTTATGTCAAGATTATTTGGACATTTCTCTTTGGTACGAGTGTTACAAAATATTTTTGGGGAGATACACTATCAATCATAAGCTATGTCATCAGCTAAATGTTTTTATATGTTTTTTGTCATATATCGTTCTTTCAATTTTGTATCTTAGAAATAAATTATTCGGTTTGTCTCTCAGAATTTTTGATAGTGCTTATTTTGTCTATCATCTTTCCTATATGTCAAACAGGTCGGTTGGGCTCGGCCCAGCTTGAAGCCCGGAACGGTTCGGTCGTGCCTGTGCGGCACTACACGCTATAATGTTGTGCCCGTGCCCATGCAGGGTGCTCCCTCGGGATAAGTCGTGCTGGGCTGGGCCGAAGGTTTTTGACCCTTGTGCTGTGCCAGGCACGACACTAGTCCCTGACACGTGGGCACGACATGCCAGCCCATGCACCAAGCGACGCCTGACGGGAGGACGACGTGTCGATGCCCGATGGGCAACGGTGGTGTGATGTCGAAATCCTAAGTTTTTTTTTAAAAATTAGTAGACCCGACCCGAACTGACTGACCCAAACCAGGCCGAACTGGCCTGACCTCGGGTAGATTTTGGGCCGTGGGTTCGTGTAGGGCCTACCCTCCAAAAAAGCATGTCGTATCATGCACGACATGCCAGCCTGGTTGGGCCTGAAAGAACCAGGCTGGCTCGGCCCGTCCCAACCTGCTTGAAACTTCTAATCTTTCCATACGTCAGAATAAGATGATATTTAGGATAATAAATTATATTTTTATTGAGATGTGTTTAAACTATCACTAATACACTAGATCTCATAAGAACTTCAAAGTTAAATATGTTTGGGCGCGATTACTACTGAGACGATCGACTAGTGTGAAAGTTTATTACATGCATCTATCTTGCGGTTGATGATGAGAGGATGGGGAGGAGTCTCTACTTAGGAGAGAGTTATCTAATTTAAATCACTTTTTTTTTGGACTAAAAATTTTATTATATGTTTCAATTTATCTATAGTTGTGCATATGTATTTTAATTTGAAAATGTTATCATGTTATTGTTTTGTGTCTAAAAAAAAAACAAAAAAAAAAAAACCCTACATTATATGATAATTAATAAAGTTAGTAATGTATATGTTATAAACATAGTTAGTTATTCTAAACTTTTTTATCAATAAATTAATGTGTATTTTATTTTATTTTTTTCAAGATCATGAATATCCATGACTTAGAGGTGTCGACTGGGTCGGGCAGCCCAGACACGGCCCGCGGCACTGTATTTGCAAAGCCGGAATTTTTGGATTGGGCACGGTCTTTATTTGCATGCATATGTGTATTATGATGGGTGCACGTAAAATTTAAGAGTCAATTTTTTTTCTTTTTTCTTGATACAAAGAGATCGTCTTTCTCAGGATGCAGAGCAGAGTGCGGGAGCATCAAGGCATGAAATAGAAGAGCTGTCGGGCAAGCTTTCTCACAGAGAGCAGATGCTGACGGACACAAAATTTCTGGCAGATAAGCTCCAGAAGGAGAACGCAAAATTGCGCACCGTGCTCGAGCAGGCCATGGCCAGGCTCAACAGGATGTCTGCTGATTCTGATTTTCTAGCCGACAGGTTTTTTTTTTCTCTTTAACTCTTTTTTTTTTTTTTTGCCATGAATCTATTGATTGAAGGCGTGCCAATGCTAATTTCTGTTCGCAGGCGCATCGTCATCAAATTGCTAATCACCTACTTCGAGAGAAATCACAGCCAGGAGGTGGTGCCGCCTGTTGTTTCGGATGCTAAATCTCTATGCTTTTTATTCTTCTTTAATATGAACCTCTCTCTCCCTCCCTCTCTCTCTCTCTCTCTCTCTCTGTGTTTCTGTGGTGGTGCAGGTTCTGGGTCTCATGGTGCGGATGCTGGGATTCTCCGAGGAAGAAAAGCAGAGAATTGGGATTGCTCAACAAGGCGGGAGGATTGCTCGGGGAGTGTGGGGAATACCCAGCCGACTAGTTGGAGGAATACTGGGCGGAAGTTCATCTTCAAATGCACCTTCCAGTGTCACTTCCCAAAACCAGGTTCGCCGCTCAACTCTAAGATCTGGCGTATCTTAATGAATATATTAAGGATAAGGGTAGCAGGGACAGAGGATGGTATGGTCGATCTGCTCATTTGTAGTAATATTAGGAAAGATAGAATTATAAACAAAATTATCAGGACGAACACGAAAAATAACTCTGGTGTTAGGGTAGAACTCTTAGAGCATCTCCAACTCTCTCTCTATTTTTCACTTTTAGCTATTTTTGCTAGCCAAACACAAAAAATTCCTCTCCAACTCATTCTCTATTTCACTCACTATTTCCTAGTTTACTCAAATGGCTCAACAAATATAGAGATCCAATTGAGGTCTCAAAATTTTCTCTCTCCATTTTTTTTCTCTCTCTCTCTCTCTCTTTCTATATACATGTTTGAATTTTTTAAAAATATTGAAAGTTATGTATAAAATAGAGAGTGGGGTTGAAGTGTATTCTGAAAAATTGTTAGCTATAATAATGAATTTAATATTTAAATATATTGAGTCATTATTTTGTTGAGTGTGGTTGGAGATGATCTTAGTGTGTTAATTAGAAAGTGTGAGATTACCTAGTAGGAGAGAGAAAAGTTCCTAGCGGTGGGCCAACGTGGAATTGGGTAGAAATTATAAATAATGATTTAATAATTATATAATTGAAATCATATATAATTTTTAATAAATTTGATTAAAAAAATAATTTTTATGTGGTTGGTATCAAGTAGTTAAAATAAGACAATGTAGTTAGATATAAATTATAAATAATAATTTAATAATTAAATGATTAAGATTAAATATAATTTTTAAAAGATTTGATTAAAAAATAAAATTTATGTAGCTGATATATAATATAAGACTTTGTTGATGATGTGCTGCATGCGTAATAATTGGTGCATTCGAACGCACGCAGTCATTTGCCGATCTCTGGGTTGATTTTCTTCTCAAGGAAACGGAAGAGAGAGAGAGAAGGGAACTTATGGTTCCGGCGACGGACTTGCAAAATATCTCCGGATGAGCCAGCTGGATTTCGATAGCACATCACAGAAACCCATTTGTTTGTGTAAGTAATATGAGGTGTAGTATTTTATTTTTGAATTTTGGAGGTCAAAATCAGATTGATGAATTTTAGTCCCCCAAGACCTAATTATTTTAGAATCTGATATATATATATTTTTTTAATTTCTAAAAAGTTTTCCGTATTAAAAGTCAAATATTTTGTGTTTGCTGCATCAAAACATAACTCCTTCCTATATAAAATGCTTTATTATTAAATTTATGATTATGATTTATATTAATTTTTTGATTTTAATTTTAATGATTATGATTAAAATGTTGATGTGGGGTGGGAGGATACAATTTATTTTTTTTATTTTCATTTCTTATTAATGAGGTTCATTTTTAATTTTTATATATAAATCTTTATTTAGATCGCATTATTTCAAGTGTAATGCAATGTGCTCACCGCAAACAATTAATGGATCTTTATTTTTTTCTTTTACTAGATAATAAATTATAATTATAAATCAGCCATCCCATATTATATCACAAAAAAAAAATAATTGCACAAATTATAAAAGAGGCAATATAATAAAATTTATAGTTATGAAATATAAAATATACAATTGAGCAATACTTGTTAAAATATTAGAATGTGTATTTGTTTATCAAATTTAATGATTTTATAGATATTATAAAATTTTAATCATTTAAAATTATAAAAATCTCAAAAAAAAAACTTAAAATATTTAAAATTTATAAAATTTTTTGGATTTGAATTATAAAAATTACAAAACATTATAAGAATTTTAGTAAATTTTATAATTTTAAATATAAAAATAATAAAATGCTATAATCGACCAATCACGACCCACTTTTCGTTTCCCTCGTGAGTCAGTGACTCAGAGAGTGACAGCGGCTCGCGGTTGACTTGCAGTGCTAAGTTATTTCCTTTACCGAAGCGTAACAGCGGTGGAGACTGGAGAGGGTGCCTTGGACTACGAGCACTGCCTTTGGTTTTACCTCCCTCGAAATCTAACCCGTTTTATAAGGCGATTACCTTGAGCACTATTTTCTTGACATTATTCAAGGCTCTTGTCTGAGCATCACTAGCATAAACGGAAATCTGATCCTTAAATTCGGTGACATTGGAGCAGGTAAGGTGCCCGAGTCTGGAGGATGGCTCGGGACGATGTTTCGATGGAGCGGAATAGAGGCTTCGTTCAAGCCCTGCAGGTTTCCTGTTCTCTTTGCGGCGTGAATCGTGCATTTTTTTACATATATAATGTTGCATTTCATGTATATATATTATATATCATGTCCTTTCAAACCTTGTCTATGTGACGGGAACAATGGAAGCGGATCTGCTATCGTCGCTATGTTTCTTGTCTAATCATCATGCTGTTCAACAAATCTGCTTTTTTTTATCACGGAAACTATTGGAATCTGAGTACTGTTTCATGCATTGAATGAATAGGACATTCATCCAATATGCCACCGTGCGTTTCCTACGGACACGCACTGATTTCGAGTAGAACCTCCATGGCTAATCCATGTTTGAAGGCACAGCCTGAGAGATGGAGACTTGTGCCCATGATATAAAATTTTTGCATGGGGAAACACGACAACACTGTTAGAAACGCACACTTGTTATGAACAAAGCTAACTGTGATCTATTAGATGCCTCTATTCGCGCCATGAATCCACCTTCCCAGATCATCAATTATCTTTGCTTTATACACATCAAGTGAATGATAGAATGCATAACGATTTGAACTCTTAGTTTTTATCCATACATTTCAGGTGATAAAGTTGATTTATATGATTCATCTTGTATTTTTTCTTTTCTTTTTTTTTTATGTAGGAGCTCACCGATTTAATGCCTCAACTATATTCTGCTGCAGATTTTTGTGAGAAATCTTATTTTAGAAATGAGAAACAGATGTAAGTATCATCATGCAGCATGTTTTTTCTGGTTCCTCAAATTTTGCAACTTCCAATTTATTTTGCCTTAAGGTGCATGAGGCTAGTGTTATGGATCACAAAATTTAGTATTGTACATCCAGCCTTAGCATAGGAAATTTTTTTCCTCAATTGCTTAATTCAATCTGCTATTGCATCACACAAAAGTTAAATCCACAAGATAACGCACACAAGTTTAGCAAGAGAGATAAATACTTAGAAAAAATAAATCTTTAGTAAGTACAATAATAGTACTCACTTATATAATGAGAGTTTATCTTCACAAAAGTTTAGATTATGCTATGTCACAAAAAATATTATATTTGTAATTCTCAGAATATTCTAGAATGGAAAATGATCTTGAAATCTTTAGAATCTTTTAGAATTTATATGGAATCTCTCTTAGTTTATCTCGCAAGTTTTCAAAACTCAGTCTATGTTCTATTAATTTCTAGAATTTTATTGGATTATGTTATTCTTTTCCGCCAAACTTGTCTGTGCTCTCGTTGAAGTATTATTGAGAAAATTTGTAATTTCTTTTTAAAATTATTATCATGATTTGGTAAGTTCTCAATTGGCTTTGTTATCGTATAGTCTTTTTTATTTTATCAAATATTTTTATCTTGACATGTATTTCTTTTATCTCACGATTTGTTATGCCAAAATAACTTATATGATCTTTTCATTAGAAAATTTTACTCTTATTGATGCTTGGTGCAACTTATCTCGTATCGGGTCATTTTGATCTTTCTGGAATGACTTCATCATGCTCATATGAAGTATATGAAAATATTTTATTTTGAGAATACAATAAGATCTCTCATATCTCTGTATCAGTTCCTTGTGTCCTCTTTTATGTCGTAGTACTATGTCTAGCTTTACTAGCACCAAGTCTCTCACTTGATAGTTCACATTCATTTATTTGGTATCAACTAGTTTTTTTTTAGTACTTGGCTATTTTGTGCAATCTAATCCAAGCCAAGTAAATTTATTCTTGCTTTTTAATGGCAAAATAATAAATTGCTTGATTTTATTGTGTTTATTTTATTGTAATGATGTTTGGGGTATATGGTTGTTTTCTATTTATAAGTTCAAATTGGTTTAATTTTGTTGCCTTTTATCATTGCAATCATAAGCAAATTGGGCAATATTTAGTAATTTTGGTTAATCTCTTTGTGAGACATTTACAAAGTGTCATAGATATATCTTAAATAGTACAATCATATTTTCTTTCTGTTCATCGGCTTGAAGATAAATGCTCGTTGAAAAATTTAGATTTAATCTATTAGTTTGAATAATTATGTTCAAAATTAACATATGAATCATGCACATCGATCACTGATATGGATTAAGAAATTTCCTAATATTTCATAATGTATTAAAGAAATAATTTGGTTATTTTCTCTATTGCATATTCTTTTGTGGCATGGATGAAAGTAATATATTTTAAGAATTGATCAACTATTACCAAAATCATCACAAAGTTATTAATTTTGAAAAATCTCACAATGAAGTTAACTAAGATACTTTTATAAATAAGTTATCTCCTTTTTTAGTGGTAATTTCTTTGGTAAGTTTATAAGCTTGACTTATCGAAATGAGTCAAGAAATTCTAACTCATCTATATAATGTATTGTTAATGTTCTCTAAAGTCTTAGAAATCTTTTGTGTCGCTAAATAAGTTATGTAATCTTACCTCACTCTATTTGCTAATTGCATTATAGATAATATTTTTGTAGATTGTTTGGTATTTTGTATTATCATAATAATGCATTGGTAAATGGGATCTAGAATTCATATACAATTGGAAAATGAAACTAAATGTATTTTTATCCTATCTAGTAAAAGTTAAGTTACATACCAAGTCATAATCATCTAAAAAAATTATTTTGATTGTTTTATTTTTTAAAATTCAGAAATAAAAAGTTCAGATTTATCTGTATTTACCAATGCTTTGATATTTTGACCATCAACAGTAAAATTCACTAAAATCAAGACTCTTTGTATTCTATGTTTATTTTTGATCGAGCTCAATAAGATTAATTTTTGTTTAACAATATATTTATGTGATTTTTCATTTTTCATAACAATAGCAGCACATTTGCTTTTATTAGTATAATTACGAATCCAATGTGTTATGTCACTAAGAAAGCATATTAGTGACACTTTCTTTTATTCATCTTTCCTAAATAATTTTGTCCTTGTCATCAGTTAGTTTTTTTTTTTTTTGAAAATGTTGACTTTGTTTAACTTTTTGAATTTCATCAAGGATTCATTATTGATATTGCATGGGTGAAGTTTTAAACTTTTCTCTTTTATAATTTTTGATTGGTCCAAGGTTTGAGAATATTTTTATTTAAATAATTATCAAGTATGAAAATTATCATTCCACATCTTTATCGTTATCAAAGAAGTGCAACATGCACTAGATACATAGAAGTAATATTAACTTTGCTCTCTTTTAAGTTAGTTTTATTTTTAATTTCTCTATTTCATCTTATATGATCACTATCATAAATTTTAAAATAAAATTTTTTCGATTTAGTATCTCAAAGATGATTTCTGACGGCACTTTGTATCTCATCTCTAAGTTCCTCCTTCAAGGATCTCACCTCCTTGATGTTCTTACAAATATATTTGAATTTGTCTCATAATTTATTAATAGCTAATTCCTTAGTCATTGGAGCTTTCATGAATATCAATATTCATTCAGGTTTTTTTCTTTCATTGACCCATTGTTTATACATATGTTGCCCAAAGTTGTTAATTTCAAAAATGGATATCATAGTGAGAAAGTTGATCATCCCTGATATCATTTGTCACATGTAACAAGTTTTAGTGTTGTACTTGTGATCTTATGTTAGAAAATTTTATTCCTCAGTTTCCTAATTCAGTCTGCTCTTATCTCTTACAAGAGTTAAATTCATTAGTTCGTATACATAAACTCAGCAAGAAAAAGAAATAATTAGAAAGAAAATAAATTATAAATGAAATTTGAGTGAATATAATAATAAAACTTTTTATATAGTGAAAGCTCTCCTCTATTAATAGCTTAGATTATACAACATGTTATAATCACGTTACATTAGAAATTCCTAGAATATTCTAGAATGAGAAGATATCTTGATCTTGAAGTTTTTAAGATCTTCTAGGATTCTTATGAAACTTCTTTAAGTCTATCTTGTGAGTCTTCAAAGCCCAGCCAGTGATTTGCTAATTTTTAGAATTTTGTTGGGTTGTGACACTAGTTGGTGGTTAATTGGTCGACTTGAAACTAATGCTAATTACTTTTATAACATAAAATCCAATGAGGTATCACAAGAAATGAAGAAGTCATTTATCGATGATATCATAAAACTGAGGCCTTATTTTAACATTGAAGAACTAGCATTAGTGCTGAATTGGATTTGTTGTAGTAATTTAAAAAACTATGTTTCAAGGCAGATGTTTTGCTGAAAAGCAGCTTTGGTGATCATAGCTCTAGAGTAAATGAACATGACCGCTTTCTCCTGTTATCATCTGATTATGTCAATGAAAAAACTTGATTGTGAGTCATTTATAAGGGAAGAGAGATTTTTGTTATCTGAATTTTAAGTTTTAATGTATAGGGTATTGAGCCACCTTCAAGAGTATGTTGTACAAGCTCTTGTTAACTGTGTAGATCATCTTGGCACTGTGGCTTCCAAGTTGAATGATCTTGTTGAACAAGAAACATCAGATGTTTCAGTCTTGGAGCTGAAGATTTCTTGTTTACATCAAGTAATTCTATCACTCTTTATAAGAATTAGTTAAAGATTCAGTTTTTTGTTGCAGATTTTCAAATAATTGCTTGTTGTGTTTCAGGAAAAATGAATTGTGTTATAAAACGACTGAATGTTTAGTAATTTATCATTTATTGCATGCTTGCAAGCATGATACAAGGTTATATAAATGGGTTCTTCAAACTAATGCATAAATACCTTCTTCACAAGTTAAAAAAAAAGAAAACTATGAGTCGAGGTTCTTTGAAGTTCATAAAAATGATTGGTAGTTTAGAAAAGAACATAACTTAATATTCTTGGAAAAGAATAAAATTTTTCATGCTTTTCATTTACATTATGTTATATATGTATAAAAAATAATAAGAATAAATGCAAACATATTTTAATAAATATGTTTGCATTAACTGTATAATAAGACTAATAAAAAAATAATATAACTTAATATTTCCTTTCAAGTTGATACATATATATTTATTACAAGCAGTTTAGAAAAAAAATTAGATAATTTGAAAATTTTTCAAGAGATCATGAAGATAGATTAGAGGTGTCAAAGGGGCCTGGCGGCCCGGGAATGGCACGGTTTGGAATTGTGCCACGGATCGGGCCGGGCCGACCCTTGGCATGGTTCATGCTATGCCGCGTCAAACATAGCCCTTGTGCATGGTCCGACGGCACAGTAAATCAGACCAGGGACCCAGTTTGATTTTTTTAAAATATAGCCGGAAACCCTAGTACAACCCGTCTTGACCCAACAAGTTAAAGCATGACTCAGCCCTAACTAAGTACTAGTTGGGCTAGCAGTTCTCAAGTCGTGTAATGCCTAGCACGACAAGGTTACTGTACCAGGCCGTGCTGGGCTCTGCATGGTGGCCCAATTGGGCCATCAAAAAATAGGCTAGTTTGGCTCGTTTCGTCCTATTTGACACCTCTAAAACAATTGTGAATTGGTCTTTAATAGTTAAGTAAGGTATAGTGATAGAATTTTTTGAATCTTTTCTTAGATAAAATAATAGATTAGCTTAATATGTTCCATTTACATATAATAGATTAAAATTGAAAATAATATGTTGGATTGATTAACTATCACAAAACAAGGTAATTAGTGTCAATCCTAAAAATTTAATTTTATCTAACAAGAATCTAATTCAAAAAAGTTCACACATAGTTAACGTTGATGTCTTTATTTTATACTGTCTCAACATTTCATCTAATAACAATTATGTAAATCTTATTTTTTTCAGGAATTAAGATACTCTCTCAAAAACATATAATGTTCTTTGGTATACCTTTAATATGTATAGTTAGAGTCCAATTGGAATATGATTAACTCATCAATCGAAGGTAGTCTTTACCTATGAAGAAAATGCTAACCCTTGTATTTTTTTTTTAAATATTTAAGTATGTGAAGAATAATGTCAAATTGTGTTTGCCTAGGGAAATCTTGAATGATTAATTATCATAATAGAATGATCAATATTAAATTTGATAATTATTAAATGATAATTTTTTTTATAATTCTATTGAATATAGTAGAACGAACTAATATGTTTATAATTGAAAAAAAAATGCATCAAAATCAAGAGAATAATCTAGTGAAGGATAACTTAAAAAGACAAATCTAGATAATATATATAATATGTATCTCAATCATGATAAAATTATTCTCACCTAAATAAATAATTTTGATTTAAAGAAAATAATAAATGACTAAGATTGTTTTTCCAAAATTATATTAGAAAGTGTTATTTTAGTTAAAAGATATCAAATTAATCATATTACATAATAATAAAAATAATAATAATATGATTCATATAAGTCAACTTCAAAATAAATCTACTATTCAAATCATGTTTATTGAAGCAAGAATAAGCATGGACATATCTATGAGGCTCAAAAGAAATAATAATAGAAAAAAAATTATTAATTAAAGTTCTAAGAGATAGTTTCCAATTGTATAAGATATATGTAGTTTATATAGATAATTTTTCTTTGCTTTGAATTAAATTTTTTTTTAGTTGCTTCATATGTATTTTGTTTTTAAGGTTATAATGAAGAAATATATTTTTTATATTTAATTAATATATATCTCGCATGTGAGGCACCATAATAAAAAGAAGTAATTTTTTGAAGATCATATTGTCTATGAGAGAAAATATGTTTCAATAGCTAATCCTAATGTCTAAGTAAATTTCTTGTAATTAGTCTAACTTTTAGTCATTATATCTTTGTGTCATATTATGTTCATGTTAAAGATCTACATGCCACTATTTAATATTTTCTTTAAATTGTAAGACAAGTTTTCATATTTTATTAATAATAATTGACTATTAGTATGACTTATCATCATCTTAGATAAGTATCAAAATTTGTGAAAAATTAGAATCCTGAAAATATCAACATAAGATACAAAATTATAATATGAAGTATTCAAATAAGAATAATAAAATATTTAAATAATAAGATGCTGAGTGAATTATTTTCATAAAATAATAATAATTTTTTCATAAAATAATATGAAGATCCAACTCATATTTCTTTAAGGATTAATAGGATGCGACAAGTCTTCAATTGCAAGATAATTTTTATTGTTTCTTTTAGTATAAACATGATTTGTGATGCCTATTCTTTTATTCGTTGTCTTTGTGAGTAGTTTCAATCTCACTCTCTCCTACATGATCATATTTAAATATTATCATCAATATTCATAATCAAAGGACGTAGTCATATGGTATGATGGCTGATTTCATCTTTTTCTCCAAAAGTTTAATTTTTTGAGTCTATTGAAAAAATCATGGAATCTTATGAGGATGTTTTTTAAAAGATTGATTCAAAACTCTTTAAGATTATTAGTGACTAGGTATGATAACTAATTGAAATTGTAATTTTAATTAGACATCTTATTGATTCCAAATATAAGTATCAAACATGTCGTATCAGATAGTGCAGGGTTTGCTTTTTCTCATACCATCCTCTGAGCCAGCTTTGAATGCGTGATCTATTTTTTACCTCTTTTCAAAGGTTCATTATATGTCTCATTTGAGCATGTCTTCTTAAAGGTTTTACTTTTGAAGAAGATATTATCAACACAAATAATAATTCTTATTATCTCATGAGAATAATGTCAATACTCTTTTTTTTATACTAGTTATGTAACCAATGAAGAGATAAATGTGTGTATTATGATGGTATCTAAGAACTAGTACTTTGACATATGGACATGTTTATTATTGGTTGTGTTTTGTGTGTGGGTGTTCACTAAAGGTGGAAAACAAGTAGTGCGAACTGGCTTAGACGATGGCATGGTCCAAAGAAATCGAGCTTATTTATTGTTCGACCCAATGTGACCATGATCTTTTTCACACAAAGGCTATCTAGTAGCTATCATAGGTTAGTCATGAGCTTGTGTCAATCGTTAACTCGCCTTGACCTGGTGTGATTTGTTTTTTTCAATGGCCTATCGGGTGGTGTTGGGTTGCCTTTTATTTGGGTATGTCATGAAGCATGGGTCATCTTCCAAGTTGGACTATGTTGTGTTGATCCAACACAACTTGATTGATATCTCTAGTATTTATTATAAAGTTTGATCTTGATGGAAAAGATAATCATTTAAATGTGAAATTTGTTATGAAAGAGTTTTCTCAAATGTTAGTATATTTTACTAAAATATTTTTTTTCTAGTGGCTAAGGCAGTCTAAATGAAGATTCTTATTCTCTTGCAGTGTATTATAGATGAAAGATATATCAGTTAGATATGAAAAATATATTCTTTTATGGCGACATTGAGGAGGAAGTGCATATGAAACAACTACCCAAATTTTAGTATTATCAGCTCTATTTTTAGATTGTAAAAGATATTTTATAATCTAAAATGATTATTGAGAACTTTATTTGTGAGATTTTTATTTGTAGGTATCTTTTTGGATTGAAGATATATGTTACAAATATTTATTTTTCTAGGTGAGCTCAAATTATAGGGTGATCCTATTGAATTTGTACATGAATGACATCTTTATTTTGAATTATGATTAGTTGGGTATTATTCAAATGTATTATATTTATTAAAAATGCTAATTAAAATTTAATTTTGTTAAATAAGTAACCATATAAAAAAGTATAATTATTAATAAATATAATAAAATAATAAAAACAATCATGAATAGTAGGCATACTAGATTTCCAAAGGGGTCTTTCAAATTTTATTTTTATGTGTCGAATTAGAAATTTTATTTTATTTTTATAATTAATGTTTCTCATAATAAATAGTGAAAGGTGCAATTTAGTCAATGAAGGATGATAGAGTCGATAATAAATAAGTAAATGATTAATTATAGGCAAATATGTAGAGATTTTATAAGTTTTAAAAAGAATGCATATAACTTATCTACTTTCTTCAAACTTGAACAAAGAGAATGTGATTCCCAAAATTTAAAACGTTCCTAAACTTTTACTATATCCAAAAAATGAACAGAGGTATACTCTTTCCTCTTTTTGTTGCCCACAAAAGATCCATTCCAATCAAATAGCATTCATGTTAGAATAGTTACAGAAATAAAATATGAATACTAGGATCCTAATTTTGGAATTTTAAGTCAATTATGTTTTTGGGAATTTAGGAATTTAGGAATTTTGGATTTTGTTTTATGTTAGAGTTTGGAAATTCTTAATTGTGCTGGAACATATGAAATTGAGGGCTTTGGTTGGAAAATTAGGTGAAATTGAACTTAAAATTTCAATTCTAGCTAGGGTTATAGTAGGTGATGGGTGGGGGCAGAAGATGGGAAGGAGAATTTGATTATGGAAGGAAAGGTGTCAGGAGCTTCACACACCCCATCATGCAGTGCATTCTCCAAAATAAATAATATTTAGTATGATAATTATTAGATAATTTTTTTTTTTGAATTCTCTTATATATACTAGAATGAACTAACATGCCTATATTCAAAAAACAATTTCTCTTAGAATCAAGAAAATGATATTCTAAAATATAATTTAACAAGATAAATTTAGATAGGATATTTAATACGTGTCTCAACTATTATAAAATTATCTTCTCACTTGAATAAGTAATTTTGATTGTAATAAAGTAATAAATGTGATCAATATCATTTCTTTGAAATTCTATTAGAATATGTTATTTTAGTCAAATATATTAAATTGGTCATCTTTCTTGATAACAACGTGGTCCAAATAAGTTAGCAACAATATAAATTAATTATACAAATCATATAAATACAAGTATGAATAAGCATAAACATATTTGTGGAGCTCAAAAGATATATTAATAGAAAAGAAGTCATCTTTTGGTTTAAAACTAAATCAAGCTCCAAAAGAAACAATATAAATCTACATTGTACCTTATTTTTTAGGTTTTAATAAAAAAATATATTTTTCACATACAACTAATATCAACTCACCTATGTGACACTGTAAAAGGAAGAAGTAATCTTTTGGAAGTTATCTGGTCTATGAGAGAGAAAATGTCTCAAAGGTCAATCTTATAATCAAAGTAAAATTTTTTGAAATCAGTCTAGTTTTTAGATAGTCAATCTTTCCATCACACTATATCTTTATGGTAAAGATCTTTATGCCGCTACTTGCTATTTCTTGAAAATTTTAGATACAAATTCTCATGTTTAAGTAATAGTAATAATATGAATTTCATCTAACATAAATTGTCATCATCTTAGATAAGCATGAGCATTTGAAAAAAGTGGGTAGTATCAATTTTATTTTGATGTTGAGTAGATTATTTTCTTGGTTTTTTTTCATAGAGAAATATGAAAACTTAAGTCATGTTCCTGATTAATAGGTTGCCACAAGTCTTTAATTGAGAGTTGATACATATAGATTATTTTGATATGAATATAGTTTGCGATGTTCATTCTTTTATCCCCCTTATCTAAGTGGGCGCCTCCTACATGGTCATGCTTTATAACATTGTCATCTATATTCATAATTAAATGAAGTGGTAAAATGATTTGATGGTCGATTTCACAACTTTTCATTCATTTGTAATAATGAAATTTTGTGAGAATATCTCTTGAGAGATTGATTAAAAACTCTTAAAAAGTATTAGTGACTTGGTGTTATTAGTAATTGAAATTGTAATTTCAATTGCCCATGCTTTTGATCTCAATTAGAAGCGTCAAATGGGTTGTATTGGCCTGATATGCCTGTAAAAATAGGTGTAGCCTCAATTCATGTTGTGTCATGTAGGGTTGGGTGGATATGTCTGGGTTTGATCCAGGCTAGCTTGGGTTTCAGTCAGGCTATTATAGGTTATGGTTATGCTAGCTTATGTTTGGGCTGGGGTAGCCAAGGCTCGAGTTTGGCTAGCCTAGGCTTGGGTTGACGGCTAGCTAGGGTTCTGACTAAAATTAGTTTTCTTTTTTTTTTAAAAAAAAAATACCATGCTTTGACACAAGTAGTTGGCCACTTCTCAATCATTGAGACATCTTGAAAAGGAAGGGCTTTCTCCAACTTAGTACACCCCCTTTAGTGATCATTAGTTGTTAATCGTTAGGTCCCAAGGCTCATCCACCCGGCCTTTCTTTGGAGGGGCAACACAAATAAGAACATGAAAGAAATACACAAAGGTGCATCCTCAAATTAGGTATCCTTCCAAAATCTTACTATGCATCCGTTTTGTGCGGCAAAAGATATTCTTTTACCCACTAGATCCCATTTTTGCTTATGAATCTTCAACCACCTCTCTCCCCTCTCAATACTTTTTCTCAATGGCTTGCAAAGTACAAGTTCTTCCACTTGGCAAGAAGGGCCTTACGAAGGGTAGCTAGATTGTTTAACCCTAGGCCCTCCATTGATCTATCCGAGTATACTATATCCCATACGACCAAATACAATTTTCTCTCTAAAGCTCCTAATCTCCACAAGTCTTGGTCTCATCTTCTTTGGCAAAGAAAAGCAAACATAATAATTTAAAAATACGACATGAAAAATAATGCACAACATAATGCAACACCCATGAAATTTTATTTGATAATCAACTTTAATATATTCTGTGTCTAACTATCATAGCAAAGAGACATGTTTTCTATAAGTAATATCTCATCCTAATGAGATGATTAATTTTATTATCTTATCCTTTCTATATTTTATGATTTATGAAAACTAGGTTGCTATGATTTGCGAGAAAATTTTCAAGGGTAGAATTGGAAAATAAAGAATTAGTAATTATTTAGGTATCACTATCACGCCTATAGAAGGTAGAATTAGAAATAATTATCTCACATAATTTCGAAAGGTGAACTGGGCATGATATGTATGAGTTAATTAAAAAGTATTTAGATTAGTAAGTTAGTAGAGGATATTTAAAAATAAAAAATAAAAAAGAATGTGTCCTCTCGGTGGCTCTCTTATATCAGCATCTTCCTGATCTCGTGCTGAAGTGGGAGTTTTGTGCTCTGGGTATGACTTCCTATAATCAGAGTGAATCTCGATGCTAAGAAAAGTAAGTTTCTTAGCATCTTTGACTTGAACAACTTACCATAAAAGGGGGGACTCTGTGCAGTCAAAAAATCACTCCCGGTGACTCTCTTACTTATTATATCAGGCAGCAGATTTCATGAGAGAATGATGAGTGAAATTGTCGCTTTTTTGGTATTAATGTTTCAGCAATTGCTTACGTGCCAAACTTTCGGGGATAAAGAAGCATCTCTGAAGCAGCAGTTGCGAACCCATTTTCCACAACACCACAAGCATTACATCATCCAAGGTAACGCGAGATATGGAACCCCCCCCCCCCCAGTAGGCTATGCCAGCACCATGATATCTTGGTCTGCTGTTTTTTGTTTCTCTTGGGCTAGACTCCGTGAGCAAGAAGGTCCGTTTTAGCCCATGGGTCCATGTTTCTGCGCAAAAAGGGCTTTATCGAGCCGCCTCTCTTGTTCATCATCCTACAGGTACTAGAGCTTTTTTAATATTTGGCTTCTGCATTCTTCTCTCTGATCCGTGTTTATGCCCAACTCCCCTCGGCCCCTGGGCCTCGCTTGGGGCCCAAGGTCGCGTCCCCATGGTTAGATGGTCCCGCCCCTTCGCCATTCCGACTACCATATTGTTGGTTGGTCTGCGAAAGTGTGGTGTTTTTAATCTTATGTGTAAGATATGTTGCACCAGGTTCCCCTAAATCAAAGTCTCTTTCTTGGCACTTAGGATTTGAGGCCAAATCTATCTTGAAAGGAGCTGCATCTTTATCCTATGGGTTAGTGCATGTGTAGCAGTAAAATGTAGACTACACACACACACACACACACACACGTGTGTGTGTGTGTGTGTGTGTAATTGTATGGAGACTGAGTTTTTTGAATGAATAAATTGCGATTCGATTTGCAGCGCAGAGAATCTGAAAGCTTCTGAAAGAAACTCTACAGCTCTTCAACTTTCTGGTAAGAATAGAAGGAACGAAATTGTATCAGTTGTGATTCAGTTGCCTTGATGTTAGTCTGCGTGGCTTCAGATGTGGAGAACATGTGGAAGAAATCTCTTGCTTCTCCTCGCCAGTCATCAGCTAGGGTTCTTGCTCCTGGCAGTGGATTTCTGCAGGCAGCTGATCTTCCAAACAAGGTAATCTTCTCCGAATCATCAAACTGTGCCTTGTTTGGCACGTAATGGTAGTTTTAGCATGTTTTTGCACATTCTTCTTCTTCTTTTTTTTTTTGGTTTTGCTGTGTTCCAGGAATCGAAGGAGGATTCTAAGCAGGCGTCCATCTTTGGATCCAAAAGTATTCTGAAGAACGAAGCTGCTAGTTTCAATTCTCGAAATAGAAAGAAGCTAGCTGCTCTGTTCATGAAAGCCAAGACTGCCAGGCTCAGAGCTGGCTTAGCCTCTTGAATCCTGCACGGCAGACAGTTAGTTTGGCACAGCTCTCTTCATGAAATCAAAGAGTGTGCAAATAAATAATTCCAGTCTGGAAAAATAACATGTCGGAACCATTTGTTTAGCCTTTGTAAATCCATAACACGCACACACACACACACACACACACACACACATTTAATGTTGTATCTTGTGCATATGATTAATATCTTGACAGTCTTATCCTTGATAGCCAGAGAGACTGTGGTTGATGAGTCTTGGCTCTAATATGATATGTACTGCTGCTATCTTTGGGCGAAGATACATATGATCGCACTAAGACATGATCTCTAATATATGCATGTAATATGATGATTACTCATGTGATCATTTATTATAGTATTATTTTTGCCTAAATATATTTAATTTTCTATGTTCTTAGGAGATGTGTTGGTGTTTGTGCAACGGTGCACCCCAATTGGTGCGAAGTGGACAAAAGCAATGCTGCATTGTTTTGTTCATCTTTTGGTAGGGAGAAGTTATAATTTCTCGTGAGAAAACATATTGGTGTAATGTGACTTCTGATCAAGAAAAAGAAGTTTTGGAAGAACTGCAAATAATGGTGAATAAATTTTTTTTATATTAAGCTCTATGACTTATGATTTTTTTTTTTTATTTGTGAGATTGTGTTATAATAGTGGGCATACAAGAAGAGTTTCACAATTGTGTGTATTTTGTGGAGAGAAATTTTCTTTTGATGTTTTGTCAGGAACTATATTCATATTAGTATGTTCATATTGATATATATTCATATTTTTTAGTTATTTTGTTTTGGGTATTAAATAAATATTGAATTTTTGTTATCTTATTTTTGATTGTGATAAAGATAATCTTATATTGTACGAGAAAGATACTTTTATAATAATATATATATATATATATATATCTTTCTCTATCCTCACTCTCTACATCCTCTCTCTCCACCCTTTCTCTCTCTCTCCACCCTTTCTCTCTCTCTCCACCCTCTATCTTTCTCTCCACCTTGTCTCTCTCTCTCCACCCTTCCTCTCTGCTTGAGAGGCAATGCAAGAATTTTTTTTTTATTTTCTTGTTGAAGTGTCTTTGTTCTAAAATAAGTATTATATTTACATAGTCACTTGGTATCATGGTTGATGATGATAGGTGATCTGAGTCATGCATGCTTGGAGGTGACTCATAAGGTGATGATAATTTTGAGTTATTTTTTATCAAATGATTACTACTAGTGAGATTTGAGGAAAAGCATATATTAATTATGTGAGTATAATACTTAGGAAACTAAAACTATAAATACTTTTACTATTAGATTAGTCTATAATTATATGACAAATGAGGTTGAAGGATAAGAATTCACATATGAAGGAACCATTGGGTCATCAATGAGTTTATAATTATATCACTAGTGAGATTTGTGCAAATTACTATCATATTATTTTATAATAAGTATAATACTTATGAAACAAAATGTTATTACTCTCATCATGGTAGATGAGGATAGTTTGACTTGTCTAAAAGTTATGGACGTGGATGACCTTCGAGCATGAATAATTTATCATTTCAATAGTAAAGTACAAATGTGATAGCTATGTGGAGTCCATTATTAGGGAAGATATAATAGTTGACAATCATCTTGTATGCCTTTATGTGACTAAGACATTTCCACAAGAGTCTAAGCTTTATTTTTTAAATAAAGTATAATAATTTTAAAACTATCTAGATGAACTATTATACATAATGAAATGCACCAATCATAGAATCTAAGCGTATTACAAAAAATCTAAATTTATTTTTTCAACTAAAACAATAGTTGACTAATAGTTAGTTGATTAAAGTGTCAACACAATTTCTATAAAATTGATATCTAAATGAAATTGTCAACACAATTTCTATAAAATTGATATCTAAATGAAAGTTTACTTTACTACTTGTATAACTTATATACTTATGATACTAGTTAGTAGATAGATCCATGTCCAACAAGGTTTTCAGACTTTGCTTAATCCTAAAAATTGAGTATAGTAACGAAGTATCAATAATAATCCAACTTTAGATATCAATTAACTTAACATTAGAAAAGGTTTCAAACATAAATATCTTGTGAAAATTATAAATATCTTGTTGAAAAATATCTTGTGAAAATTGAGAGATACCATGCAAACTCAAACATAAATATAAGCTTCAACCCCTAAAATTCGTTCAAATGTTATCATGATTGCCTTGTAGGTACCCCTAAGTAGGGGTTAGAATTATGTGTCTAGGGTTTGTAGTGGCTCTTGGATTGAAATCTAATTACACTTTCTCTCTGTTTTTTTTTTTCTTCTAAGTATTGCTTAAATACTTTAGGATATCCATGCGATACTTTCAGTTGGAAATTATGGTGCAGACTTCAAATCATAACATTCTTGTCTCATTGGATATTTAATAGAGTATAAGAGTCATGATAGCAATGAATGTTATGACTCAGGTAATTTTCCTCTGGAAATAAATATCGTGATGCTAGAAATAGTCACAATTGATACATTTACTCTTTATAATCCTAAGTCATAGTGCTAAGAATGACTATTGCTTTGATAATTTTTCTCCAGAGCAGAAGGTTACAACATTGAAAAAAATCACGACTAGAGTAAATCTTCTCTATAATGAAATGTCATTATAAAAAATAATGTGACTCAAAATATATAGTATCTTGGCTATGTAATGAATAAGTCATGACATTGTAATTTTTATGACTAGTCGTACTTATGGGATACTTGGTATGATAATGTTGAAATCTTGTCATGACCATTATATTATTTTAGAGATAATGTGGTATTGACTCTAGGATAATGTCATTGCCATAAAGATTATGTTTTACCATGAAAAAATTATGTCAACTTTGTGGTATAGTCATAACTTATAAAGATTATTATGATTAGTTTTGCATAATTATGACTTAGAAAGGATATCATAACTACTCAATAAGTTAGTTAAATATCAACTTAAGTCCTGTAGAAAATATCATAACTCTTTATTACTTCTCTCCTCTCCAAGCTTAACTTCACTAAGTCTAATAATTTTCACCCAATTAGATATGATTTTACTAATATTTATCAAAATTCCTCAAAACATAAAATCAATAAAATTTTTTTGATACAAGCACAAATACATGCACACACACTAGATATACACTCCAAACTATCCAAAAAAAATTAGTGCATAGACGTAGTATGCTAACCTAAAGAAAGATGCAAGACTTATGGAATTATCAATTCAACAATACGAATAAATTCTTGATTTTTTTTATTTTGAAATTTTAGAAGTACAAGGACAAGAAATTACATAGCTGATGGTTGAGTTATTGTAAGATAATGACAATGGAGAAACGCCAAAGATATGACAACCGAAGACTTATGAAGATGTTGTAGCTATAACAAAGAAAGTCATGGCTTTAGTTGCCATATCAATGAAGAAAGTCATGGCTTTATTTGTCATATCAATGAAGAAAGTCACAATATGAGATAGAGCCATGGAAAAAGTGGAACAAAAGTTTAAACAAAAAGTCACATCTCCTTTCCAAGCCATGAGAATTATGATCCATAGTCCATAGAGTAATTCCACATGCCACGACTTTGTAACTAGTTGTAATGCTATCAATGGATATTATAGGCAATAATTGTTGTTTAAGAACAACAATTCCTTGTTAAAACAAAGATTTCTTAAGAACAATAAGCATAGAAACAGAGAAGATGAGTAGAAGAGAAGAGAGGAAGAAGAGAGTCGCGCGCAGCAGCAGGAAACCAAGTATCAATCAATGAAAATAATGTTCGGCAGTAGGTCAAAGAAAAAACAAGAGTTTATATATCACCCTAATAATTGAAGCAAAGAAAATAAATAAAAAAAACTTTACAGCTGCATATTTAATAAATGCTCATTAAGGGCATAAGAGTCAATTCACTCTAAGCCCGCTCAACTAATCGAATAGCCCGTCAACAGTCCCCCCCATTTGATGTAGTTGAGATCAGACCAAGCTTTTTTCTCGACAGGGACTTCGTGAATATATACTGGCCACTTGTTCTTCAGTCCTGCAAAAAAAATTAATTTAATTTCATTAGATTCAATTGCATCCTTAATGAAGTGATATTTTAAGCCTATGTGTTTAGTTCGACTATGCATTACCACATCACTCGCAATAGATATAGTCGATTGATTATCACACTGAATTTTTGTTGGATGTTTTTGAGGTTTATCTAAATCACCCAAAAGTTTTCTAAGCCATAAGGCTTGGGAGGTTGCAACTGAAGCTGAAACATATTTAGCTTCAGTAGTAGACAAGGCTACTGTGGATTGTTTCTTGGACTGCCAAGAAATAGCCGCAGTTCCTAAGTTAAACACATATCCAGAGATACTTTTGTAATCCTCTGGATTTCCTCCCCAATCACTATCACAGTAACCAGTAATTTCTGTATGGTTAATTTTGTGGTATTTCAGACTTAAATTAATTGTGCCTTTAAGATACCTCAATATCCTTTTGGTAGCACTTAAATGCATGTGATTTGGACAATGCATAAATCTTGACAACAGGTGGACAGAATATACAATATCAGGTATGGTTGCTGATGCATACAGCAAGCTTCCAATTAAGCTTCTGTATGTCTTTTCATTTACTGGTTTTCCTTGAGCAGAAAGTAACTTTTGATTTACTTCCAAGGGGGTAGAGATAGGCTTGCAGTCACTCATTACAAAACTTTTCAGCAATAGTTTAATGTATGTAATTTGAGAAATGGACACACCACTTGTGTCTTGAGTTATTTCAAGTCCTAAGAATTGTTTTAGATTTCCTATGTCTGACATTTCATACTTAGTTTCCATTTCTCTCCTAAGTTATTTATTAATTCAATTTTATTGCTTGTAAAAATGATATCATCTACATATAGAGAGACAATCAAAATTCCAGAATACTTGTCTTTTTTAATATAGAGTGTAGGCTCACTCTTACTTCTGCTGAATCCTTGATTTAGAAAGTAGGAATTAATTTGTTGATACCAAGCAATAGGAGCTTGTTTCAACCCATACAAAGCCTTATTTAATCTATAAACATAGTGTTCACTCCCCTTTTTTTCAAACCCAGAGAGTTGTTCTACATAAATTTCTTTTTTTAGTCTTCCATTTAGGAATGCTGACTTTATGTCTAATTGGAATAAATTCCAGCCTTTCTGTCCACCTAAGGCTATTAAAAGCCTTATGGTTTCTAACCTTGCTACTAGAGCAAAGGTTTCATGGTAGTATATTCCGGGTTTTTGTGAGTTGCCTTTAGCTACCAATCGAGCCTTATATACAAGCTGATTTGAATTCGATTTAGTCTTAATCCTATAAATCCACTTAACACCTATGCTGTGTTTATTTGGGGGTAAGTCCATTAAAGTCCAGGTGTTATTTTTTTCAATGACAGACATTTCTGTCTGCATTGCTTCGATCCAGAATTGATGTTTTACAGCCTTTTCATAGTTGAGTGACTCAACTGAGGCATAATTACATCTATGGTAAATATCCGTCAAGTCTTTATATTTAACAGGAGTTATTTTATTTGGTTCAGTCACAGATTCAGAATTAGGTAAGGAATTATAACTATATTCAGAAACAGATTTAGACTTGCATTCAGAACCGCATTCAGAAGAAAACTCAGAAGAAAAATCAGAGAGTGAGCTGAAATCATACCTTGGAGCGCTTATTAATTTATTGCTAGCTACAGCAGCTTATGTGCAACCATTTTTAGTTCCAGAGTTTGCTTCATTCAAACTTTCACCCCATTTACTATTTTCATCAATTAGTATGTCTCTACTCACCAAAAATGACTTAGTTTCTGGTGAATACAATCTGTAACTCTTGGATTGCAAACTATATCCAACTAAGATGTACTTAAGACTCTTTGAGTCTAGTTTGGTCCTTTGTGCAATTGGTATATGGAAGTAACAAACACTCCCGAATACCCTTAAATGTTTGACATTTGGTTTCCTTCCAGTCTAGGCTTACACTGGAGTAAGGTTTTCCAGTGCTTTGGTAGGGCACCTATTGAGCAGATACACTAATGTGTGCACTGCTTCTGCCCAAAAGGTTTTTGGTAAACCTTTCTCATTTAAAAGTGATCTGACCATTTTCATTACCATTCTATTTTTTTCTCTCCACAACTTCATTTTGTTGTGATGAGTAGGCAGTGGTAAACTGCCTAGCTATTCCTTTAAGTTCATAAAAATTTGTGAATTTTTGAGAGAGGAATTCACATCCTCTATCTGTTCTAAGTATTTTTATACTTAGTCCAGATTGTCTTTCGACAAGTGACATGAGCTTCTTGAAGCATTCAAGTGCCTCAGACTTGTGCTTCAAGAAGAACACTCATATGTGTCTTGTGCAATCATCAATAAACAGTAGGAAGTAACTACTGTTACCTAATGATTTCACTGACATGGGACCACATATGTCAGCATGTAGTAGTTCTAAAGGCTTGGAGGCTTTCCAGGTAGAGTGCTTTGGAAAACTCTTTCTAGTTTATTTTTCCAGTGAGCACTCTTCATAGACAGAAGTAGGTATTACAAGGTTTGAAGGCGCTCCTTTTACAAAATTATTTTGAAAAATATTTTTTAGGTTTAAATAATTTAAGTGCCCAAACCTTTTGTGCCAAAGAGAAGCTACAGATTGGACATTCATTGATAATGCCCTATCTGTCTCTCAGCAAATGTCAGTGGAAAACTTCTTCCACTTGACATCTTTACTGTCCATGAGGGTTGATCATTCCCATGATCAAATATTTCACACGTGTTATTCTCAAATGACAATTTATAACCTTTTTCAATTAACTGGCCAACACTTAATAAATTCTGGTCCAAGGCAGGAACTAGAAGCACATCTTTTATGAATTTCGTTCCAGAGCATGTGGGTACTGCCACTCTGCCCTTGGCTTGCGCCTGAACTAATTCACCATTGCCCAATTTGACTTGTGAATTTACCACTGGAAGTAAATCCACAAATATTTCCTTATTTCCAGACATGTGGTTTGAGCAACCACTGTCCAGAAACTAGGTATTTGTCGAAGGTATATTTTCTGTTTCATTTGCATAAAACAGATGCTCTACAGAGGCTACTCGCTCTGTAAAGCCAGCATTCTGTTTGGAGATGCTTATACAGTTCTTCAAATTATGCCCAAACCTTTTACAATTTTGGCATTGATTTTATTTTCGAAACCAACACTTAGTCGCAGTGTGGTTTAATCTCTTGCATATATTGCAAGAGACGGGTTGGTCTTTAAGTGAGTCATTAGAGAGAGTAGAAGAAGAGCCAGTTTTTATTTTATTTTTGTTTTTATTTTTAAACCCATACCTTTGACTGCTTCTCTTACTCCTCATGTCTCTGGATTGATTTTCAGCCTTGTTGGAATTATCCTCCCATCTTGACTGCATTGCATTTTCTCCAGAACTTTCTGCCCTCTTCAATAATCGGCTTTCATATGATTTTAATGAACTCAGAACTTGCTGGATTGACAGCTTTGATAAATCATTGGTTTCCTCTATCACTGCCACAATGGCATCAAATTTATCAGGCATACATATTAGTAATTTCTCAACTAATCGAGTCTCAGAGATGTTTTCTCCGTGAATCTAAAATTGATTAACTATATCAAGGAACTGAGTTGAAAACTCAGTAAGAGAATCTGAGTTTTTCATACTCAGATTCTCGAAATTTTTTCTCAAGGAGTGCAGAAGAGCTCCTCGAGCCTTCTTATCTCATTGGTATTCCTCGATTAGGAGGTCCAAGCCTCCTTGGCTTGAGTACAGCCAAGTAATCGGGGAAATATTGCATTACTTACACACTGTTGGATGAAAAGTAATGTTTTGGTATTTAATTTTCGTAATTCCTTCTCTTGTAATAAATCTTTACCTTCTAGGATATAGAAATTTGGGGCTTCTACATATCCAGAAACCACAATTTCCCATATATCTTGGGCGATAAATAATGTTCGCATTTTAACAAGCTAGTAATCAAAATTTTTACCATCAAACAAGGGAATAGGAATCGATCCCGAGTTTGATGAGGTTTGACCTTTTGAAAACATATTAATTTTGAAGAATAACTTGAAAAATTTTGAACAGAATGTTAGGGTTTTGTAAAAAATAGGTTTTAAAAACCACAAAACCTTTAGATTTTAGTAGATCTTGTCAGATCTATGCTAGATCTTGAGAAATTTGTGAAAATAATTAGGTTTTTCAGAGAACGCCTAATCTGGAGAAATTAAATTTGAATAATATTCAAAAATAATCTCGATCTCAGTTAGGAAATGATGGTCTGATACCAGAATGTTGTTTAAGAACAATAATTCTTTGTTAAAACAAGGATTTCTTAAGAACAATAAGCACAGAAACAGAGAAGATGAGTAGAAGAGAAGAGAGGAAGAAGAGAGTCGCGCGCAGCAGTAGGAAACCAAGTATCAATCAATGAAAATAATGTTCGGTAGTAGGTCAAAGAAAAAACAAGAGTTTATATATCACCCTAATAATTGAAGCAAAGAAAATAAATAAAAAAAACTTTACAACTGCATATTTAATAAATGCTCATTAAGGGCATAAGAGTCAGTTCACTCTAAGCCCGCTCAACTAATCGAATAGCCCGTCAACAATGATGTCATGACTTCTTTCTAAGTCATGATATCCATGTAAGCATACCTTAAAGAAGATATTTTAGAGAATTACTAGATGCTTGAGGAGCAATCTAGAAGACAAGAATAAGAGAGAATTTTTACTAAGAAGCATGCATTTACTACTAAGATCACATATCAAATTGGAGATCCAAGAAAAATCTAGCTATAGATGTTAATTATAGTATTGTTTGAGAAGCATCCTATGATTTTTTTTATGTATTTTGATTGAATAAATTTGTACCCCTTTAATTCTCACACAAAATGACTAATCCAAAAATTTTACATCTTTAATTCCGAAAGAAAATAGTCTATCATGACACTCAAACCCAATTATAGTAATGTCTTGGTAATGATATATTATGTAGAAAGAATGAAAGGCAATTTATTAAGGGGATGAGTAATATTATTAGTGTACATGTTTTTTTGGTACTTCACATCTCACTTTTTTTGTGTAATTTAAAGTATATTTATTGTTGTATTTGATGTATTTATGCTTTTATCAGAAAAATTTTACTAATTGCATATTTTGAAAGATTTCGATAAATATTAGGGAATTCATAACTATTTGGTTGGAAATTGATAGACTTGGTAAATGATATATATGGAGGAGAAAGACTAGAGAGAGAGAGATATATATATATATATATATATATGAAGTCATGATACTTATCATGTCATGACTTGAGTTTACCTTCAACTATTTTATTGAGTAATTATGACATCTTTTTTGTCATAACGCTACAAATTAATCATGATAATCTTAACACATTACTATTCCACCACTAAGTTGATAAAACTTTTTACTTTTCAATATAGTATTCATGGCCATGACATTATCCTAGAGTCACAATTATAATTTCTTTAAAATATTTAATAGAGGCAATGTAATTTTTTTTTATCATGACAACTAAGTACTTCACTAGTATAATTATTCATAGTAAATTTTAGTGTCATGACTTATTCATGATGGAGCTAAAATACTAAGTATTTTGAGTTATAATATTATTTTTTACTGTGATATTTTATTCCAAATTGCATTTATTCTAAATCTGACCTTTTTCAGCTCTATGACCTTGTTCTCTGAAGAAAAGTCATTAGAGTCATGACCATTCATAGTGTCACGACTCTAGGTTTTAGATAGTAAATGTATCAGTCATAGTCATTCAAAATACTATTATATTATATTTCAGAGAGAAATTATTTTAGTCATGACCCTTTCCAGCACCATGACATCATATTTATTAGAGGAGTTATATGAGTCATGATACTCATTGTCACCATAACTTTTGTATTCTAGAGAAGATCTGATGAGAAATAAAAGTTACAACCTCGAGCCAATACCATGACTTCTGACTAAAAACATTGCATGATGCCCTAAAGTATTTAGGTAATTCTTAGAATGAAAGAGGAGCTGAATCATATTTTTAGCCAATAGTGGCTACAAACCTTAGGTGGTGTAATTCTAACTCTTACTTAGGTCTAAATTCAAGGAAAATACAATAACATTTAATTGAGTTTTGCGTTTTGATTTTTAATTTCATGTTTGAGCTTATATTGGGAACCCTCAATTCTCATGATATACCTCTCAAAATGTCTTATGCAAAATCTTCATCAATGTTAGGTTAAATTGATATCTAGGATTAGAATATGTAGTCATGTGTGATGAATATGTTATTATTATATTATTAAATATTTGTGTAAATATTATGTTGTAGAATATTGATAGATATGGAAGTGTTATAGAACTAAAATTTAGAATTTTTATATATTATAGTTTTGTGTGTGTTGACTATGGTAGACAATAATAGTATGTTATAAGACACACTCATATAGTATGGTAAAAATGTTATGAAAATCCTTCTAATATTAATATGTGAGATAAATCTATGAGTAAAAACATAAAATTAAGATAAGTTTAATCATTACAAGTATGACCAATCTTTTATAGATATAATAAGAATAATTAACCTCAAATAATATGGGGGTTAAGTAGAATATATAACCTAAGAGTTTTACTATAATGTGTAAGACATCCACCGATCATGGTGATTGGTGACAGGTAAGTCACGGAGCACATGCAATAGGAGGTGACTTGTATGGTGTTGAAAACCCTATGAGTCAAATTCTTTTGAATGGTTTTCATATATAAGTTTCATAGGAAGATATATGTTAGTTATCATGAGTATGACATTTACAAAGCTAAAAGTATAAATATATTTATTATCATATTATTTTTATTTCATGTCTTTAATACATAAGAGGACATAGAATAAAAATACATATTCAAAGAAATCATTAAGAGTAGTTAATGATTTGACTAAAAAAAGATGTGTAAATGATCCTTGAATAGAATGATATCTTGCTTTAGTGGTAAAATACTAAAGAGACAACTATAAGGTAATCATCATTAGTGATGACAATCTAAGGATAATGGCTACCTTGTATGCCAAGAAGATACTTAAGTATTTTCATAATAATCTATCATTCATTCAATAATTGAATATAATATTAACTAAATACTAGAGAAATATCATGACACACAATAAAATGAGTCAATTCCATAGTCTAAGTATCTTACTAAAACTCAATTTTATAGACTCAATTAATTAGTTGTTGATTCTCTATTAATTGTTCAAACTATCAACTCAATCTTTATAGAATCAATACTTAGACTTATATCTATTTTATTATTTATAAGAATATATATATTTTTAGAGACAACACCTACATTTTATGTAGGATTGGGAATTCCTCATACATGGCTTGCTACCCCATCCTAATTTTCCTTAAATATTGAGCATTCCACCAATTCAATGTGTAATTAAGAATGACAATTTCAAGCTTTCTTATTTTCATTTCTCTATTATTTCTTTAGGGATACGGTATGAAATTATATGTTTTTTGTGATATTATGGAAATGATTACAAATTTTATTTTTTCACCATTGAAAATTAATCATTAATATTGATTAGTTTTTTATACACGGATAAGTCAAAATGAAAAACTAGTAGGATAAATTGGATCGACTCCATACAAATATAATGCTTTATTAAACTTTGTATTTAAGAAGTAAATATAGGTCATAGATTAGGTGGAGGTTTAAAGTCTAGGATTGGCCTTGAATTGCTCGAGAGTTGGGAAAGTAAATTGAAAAACCCTACACATCAAAACTTAAAAATGTGTGAGATTACATGAAAAAATAGTATCTCATTTGGAATAAAATGATGACATTGACAAGACAAAGTTACGACTCTATAATCTAAATTTTTGATTGGCCAAATGAAAAATAGGAAGAATATTTATAGGTAGTTCTTATGGAGTTAAGTAAATCTTTAAAATAATTGTCTTACAGAGGTATGTATGTCTAATTTGTTGTTTATCATCGAGAGCAGAAATTTCTAAAGCTAACAATTTCATTTTAGACTATTAATAAATGTGGAAGAATTAGAAATATTGTTTGTAAGAATATTAACTATGAGATCTCAAAATTGACGTTTTGGAGTAGTTTCTTTTGCATATTATGAATTATTAACTCATTCTACATATATTCCTTGTGAAAATTCCATTTATTTAGAGAAAGATGAAGAACAAAGTTTTAAGAAAAACTAAAGAAATGAAAGAAAGCACAAACTCATGAAAAAATGAATACAAAATTAATATGTTGGAGAATTTTGAAGGGCACTCAATGAAAAAAAAAGCATGAAGATTTTGAAGAGAATCATAACTTATGAGGATCTATTGCATTATATTAAAATTATTGCATTTTTTTAAAGAAGAAAGAATATAAAGAGGCAAGCGTGAAAATGTAAAGTGACAAAGAGCACATTGGATGGATTCATATCTTGAAAAAATGACTTCAAATACTTCTTTTGGTTTTCTAGAATGTGCATGTGACTTTTTGTTTATAGATGGTTGCACATGTTTCATTGAGAAGATACTTATCAGTTTTGACGGAGAGCATGCTAATTTGAAATGAGATTGATATTTATTGTCACTATTTTTTGGGTGATGAAAGATTAATGCAATGATGTAGATTATTTCTTATATGGTTTAATAGTATTTTATAATATATATTCATGTGGAGAATTCTTCATACCACTCAAATAGCTCAAATTCATCATCAAGTGAAGATGAAAATGTAAAGTTAGAAGTAATAAGAGCTCTAGAGTAGAGATTAGCTGTGTCATTTTTATTGTTATTAAGTGACTCAGCTATTAATAATGAATGAGTTTCGACATCATCAATTGCCAAGTTCACTTTTTATTCAAAAGATTTTAGATGGTTCACTCTTGGACTTGTTATGAACTAATGCATATGGATAAACATGAATTTATTTTTGGATGGTCATGTATTTCGAGAAAAAAGATGGCTTATAGATAGCAAGCTTTTGAATGATGAAGAAAAAATGGCCATGATGTTAATGACTATAAATCATAATCTATGAAATTGATTAATTAAAAATAGATTCCAACACTGGGCCCAAACAATTCATAAATATTTTCACAATGTTTTAGAGACCACAGTGACCTTCCCAAGAGAGATGAATACTCCTCACTCATTCAGTGATAATTCTAATATTATATTTAATCATTTATGAGACAAAATTTTAAGGTATATCATCCTTTATGAGTAACTATTGACATCGTATTACACTTTTATAAAAATAATTGTTTATATTTTTAGATGGTTCACTCCTGGACTTGTTATGAACTAATGCATATGGATAAACATGAATTTATTTTTGGATGGTCATGTATTTCGAGAAAAAAGAAGGCTTATAGATAGCAAGCTTTTGAATGATGAAGAAAAAATGGCCATGATGTTAATGACTATTAATCATAATCTATGAAATTGATTAATTAAAAATAGATTCCAACACTGGGCCCAAACAATTCATAAATATTTTCACAATGTTTTAGATACCACAGTGACCTTCCCAAGAGAGATGAATACTCCTCACTCATTCAGTGATAATTCTAATATTATATTTAATCATTTATGAGACAAAATTTTAAGGTATATCATCCTTTATGAGTAACTATTGACATCGTATTACACTTTTATAAAAATAATTGTTTATATTTTTAGATGGTTCACTCCTGGACTTGTTATGAACTAATGCATATGGATAAACATGAATTTATTTTTGGATGGTCATGTATTTCGAGAAAAAAGAAGGCTTATAGATAGCAAGCTTTTGAATGATGAAGAAAAAATGGCCATGATGTTAATGACTATTAATCATAATCTATGAAATTGATTAATTAAAAATAGATTCCAACACTGGGCCCAAACAATTCATAAATATTTTCACAATGTTTTAGATACCACAGTGACCTTCCCAAGAGAGATGAATACTCCTCACTCATTCAGTGATAATTCTAATATTATATTTAATCATTTATGAGACAAAATTTTAAGGTATATCATCCTTTATGAGTAACTATTGACATCGTATTACACTTTTATAAAAATAATTGTTTATATTTTTAGATGGTTCACTCCTGGACTTGTTATGAACTAATGCATATGGATAAACATGAATTTATTTTTGGATGGTCATGTATTTCGAGAAAAAAGAAGGCTTATAGATAGCAAGCTTTTGAATGATGAAGAAAAAATGGCCATGATGTTAATGACTATTAATCATAATCTATGAAATTGATTAATTAAAAATAGATTCCAACACTGGGCCCAAACAATTCATAAATATTTTCACAATGTTTTAGATACCACAGTGACCTTCCCAAGAGAGATGAATACTCCTCACTCATTCAGTGATAATTCTAATATTATATTTAATCATTTATGAGACAAAATTTTAAGGTATATCATCCTTTATGAGTAACTATTGACATCGTATTACACTTTTAAAAAAGTAATTGTTTATATTTTTAAAAAGGGTATTTACATGCAGGAGTATTCATGCATGAATACTCCTTCATCATTGGTGCAATTGAATGAACGTTTATCCATGCATGCATAGAAATAATAATAATAATAAAACTTTATCCATTCATGCATTCTTACTCATCAACGAATATCATATTAAGGTTGATGGGGAAAAGAATATTTTCAAAATGTTATAGTAATTTATGATTTTGACATGAAATTTAGGTATGCTTATGTTGGATGGGAATGAACAACTCATGATTCAAGAGGCTCAACAGAAACTATTCATAATTTACAACATAATTTTTCAATGCCCACTTAACTTAAATGTTCTCTATTCATTTTATTTAAGGATAAATATTATTTAGTAGATGCAACATACACACACTCGAGGTTTTATGGCTCCTTATCGTAAAATATGATATTAATTGAGCGATGTCATGGTTGTGGTAGAGATATGAGAGAAGAGAAAATATTCAGCTAATTTCTTGCAAAACTAAGAAATGTTGTTTAATGTGCTTTTGGTGTTGTTAAGGTGTGTTTCTCAATATTGAAGAGAATGACATCTTATTCGTTTAATACTCAAATAAAAATTGTTATGCCATGTTTTTCCATCCATTATTTTCTTCAATAAGTCTCAATTGTTGGTAAATTATTTTTTGAATATAATAATTAAGTGGGAGTGAGTATGACAACTAAAATCAAATTCATAACTCAATCACAGGCAACTTTTTTACCATATATAATCAATAATTAATGCAATAGTTTCGAGACAAGATTGCATTTGAATTATTTGAGTATTCAACTAACTAGTCATCTCAACTATTATTATTATGTAAAATATGATGTTCAAATATTAAATACGACGACTTTAGATATTTGAAGATATATACTTAAATTGTCTTGTTTTTTCTTTGAATATTTGAAAATATGCATTAGAATTGTTTTTTTTGTCTTAATTTAATTTAAATTTCATCAATCCATTTTTTATTATATAAAATAGACAATTATACTAATTATTTTTTATAAAAGATAAAAATAAAATATTAATCATAATAATTTTATTTGTTTAATTTTTTATTAATATATTAAAATGTTATACAAAAATTGCAGAGGTATTTTTTTTATCATACATTATAATTAAACCTTATTATTAATTTTCTCTATCATAATTTATCGTATATACTATTAAACCTTATTTAATATTCAGAAAAATAAAAGTTTTATTCCATTTTTGAACTTTTTGTGACATTTTTTGTTGAATTGGAATTATTTTGTATTCTCATTTTTTTTATTTAATACAAATAATGAGGAGCACATACCTACACATACACATGCACACACACACACACACACACGCACATTAGAGACTCTACGGTGAACTTGATTTTCTAATTGCTCTCTTCAAGATCAAAGAATGATAACACGTACATGCACTGCACTGAAGAGTTGTTTATAAATATTAACTTTAAATTCTCAATCTTGACATGTAATTCCAACATGAGTGTCATTGTTATTTTAAATTTTTTATTATTATTTTGAATACATTTTTACCAAATTGTAGAATGTAAACAAATTATCATTCTTATTTAGGATTCTTAATTTTATTTAAACAAAAAAATTAAATAACAAATCTAGTTCTATTTCATAATAAATAAGAATGGAAAATAAAATACTAATTCCCACCCATGTTACCTTCACATCAAATAGGCCATAAAGGAATGACTCTTAGTTTGAATTAAATTGACTCTAAATTTAAACTCAATATTATTTATATCTTAGTTTGAATAGGATTTTTTTCTCAATTTTTATAAGAAAAATATGTAAATTTATTCTATTTTAAAAATATTTATAAAAAAATTTATCAAAATAAAATAATATTTATATTTTTTTGCACTCAAATACAATAATATAATTTTGCCACCCATGTTTCTTACACACACTATATATATATATATGTACACACGCACACACACACACACACACACACACACACACTATATATATATATATATATATATACATATATGTACACACACACACACACACACACACACACACACACACACACACAAATGTCATTAATCTCAATCCAACCCATAGAATTTTCTTAATTTTAAAATTACTTGAGTTTTAATTCAACTGAATCCAATCGATGATATTTTTTTTTGAGATAATTTTCAAAAATAGAGGGTAGACATTAACAATTACTTGGAAGGGTTAATTTTTAAAGGTTACAAAAAACCAAAAAAAAAAAAAAATAATGATATGCTCAATGCAACCAATGATAAAAATTTCCGATATATCCATAAATTCTAAGTATCGATATATCCGTTAAGATCGATATATATTTCCTTGATTGGTGCTCATATACAAATACACACCGATATATCTTCGATATATATGATATATCTATAAAATTCAAGCACCGATATATCCATAAAAATCGATATTTTAATACTTGCATGCAACCATGAGCTCATTGAGCTAGCTTGAGCTCCATGCAAGTAAAGTGATAAAAATTTACTATATATCTACCAATATATATATATATCTTGAATATTCATAAATATATTAATCCTTATGTAACCAATAACCACAAGCTACTGGAGATCGTCGAGCTAACTAGAGCTCGAAACGAGGTCATTTAGCTTGTAACGAGGTCATTCAGCTCGTTGAGAGCTACTAGATGCTCTACACGAGCTCCAACAAGCTCAACGAGCTTGTTTAGCCCATGATGAGCTCCAGAAAGCTCGTAACGGGCTTGTGAAGCTCATTCAGGATTCAGCTCAAGCTTGCGGATGCGGAGTTGGTCCAGCTCATGTTTGAGGAGCTTGTTCAGCTCGACCTCGTGGAACTCGTTCGACCCGTAATGAGCTCCATGAACTCGTTAAGAGCTTTCGGAGCTCACCCGAGCTCCTCAGACCTCCGCTCTGCACAAGCTCTGACTAGCTCCGGCGAGCCTGTTCAACTAATTGATAGCTCCGCGAAATTTTGGAAGCTCTGCACGAGCTCTGATGAGTTCTCGGAAGCTCATAACGAGCTCTCGGAAGCTCATAACGAGCTCTCGGCTCTTGTTACGAGCTGAACAACCTCGTCCAAAACTCAATGAGCTCCAAGAGCATGTGGTTTGGTTACGTGGAGCTCTTCCGAGCTGACGAGCTCTAGAAACTTATGACTACGTCATATTATTAATTTTTTGGATAAGGATTTTTTTTTTTTGTAATTTTCAAAATAATGGGTAATGTCATTTTGCAATATTTAATTGCTTCAAAGCATAACTAATTTTTATTTTTGTATATATTTTTTAAGGTTGCTTTTTTTTTAATATTTTAAAAATAGAGCTATTTTTAATTATTTTCACACATTTAATTTATATTTGTTCACCCAATTTTTAATATTTGTATCATGTCTTTCTTCGCTCGCCAGCCACTTGAAAGTTGAAACGATGTCTTCTTTTTTGCATCAAAGGCCCCTGCACAACACACTTTCAGATGGCTTTCCTCCTTCTCCGCGCCATTCTAGCAATTCGTCAAAGCAGTTATCAATTTGGAGCCATGCGGGATCTGTACTAGCGTTATGTCTGCTGCTAATCCTCGGCGGGATTGTGCCGTGGACGGGGGTGCTGGATTTCATTTTCTCGGAATCCAGGCATTCTCGTGCGAAATGGCAAGAATATACGTTGGAACAGGGTTTGTCGTTCGTGGCGAAGAACAACACGGTGATTGTCTGTGCGACCACTCGAGCTTACTTTCCGTTTCTTAACAACTGGCTGATTAGTATCACTAGGCAAAAGCTTGAAAATATGGTTCTTGTTATTGCCGAGGACTATGCCACTCTTTACTTGGTCAATGACAATTGGCCTGGACATGCTGTGCTTGTTCCTCCTGCCATTGATTCCATACCCGCCTACAAATTTGGATCCGAGGTATGGCTCTGTTTATGATTCGCGTTATTTCCAATGTTTTAGTCTCATATCGTTACGATTTTGTTTCTTCAAATCTGAAATCAGCTAATGTGTTCAACTTTACTCAAGGCTATCCTGGTTTGTTGCGCATGCGTATAAGCACGTTGTAGCAAACATAAAATTTAGACGCCGGAAGTAGCACCAAAAAATAACGTGGGCATTTTGAGACAGTCCTCTGGTACTTTAGCAGCCTAAATTTTTATGATGGTTACTACCGCCTTCTTATGCGCACGAGCAACATTGTCCTATAAGTAGCTCCACTTCATTATGGTGGAAATAGGAGGTAAGAATGCTAATTGAAATAAAAAGCAATGCACTTTTAGAGTAGCTACTTATTGTGTTAAATTGACAAAAATACCTAAGAAAATTGAATTTGGTGCGCAGCATTTGAAATCTACACTTTGGTAAGAAATGTTTCCTTCGATAATGCTGCCCACTTAATGAAATGGAGCAATATATTGCTTAAAATGGTCATCTAGAAGAGAAACTCACAGCAACAAACTTTCAAATCCATTAATAACCAGTAAGTTTTGAATAAATTTTCTGATTGGGGAGCATAAAAAGGTATAAATTGATTGTCCTATAAGTACCATAGGGAGTTGTGGTGCCCATGCCACATTGCTATCTATAATGCCTAGGGAGTAACATTTTATCATCTCGCGAGAGGGTGAAACATTGTTTCTTGCTGTTTTTTTTCTTCTCTTTCTAGTTGAAGAATTTTTAAGAGGAAGACACATCCCTAATGACATAAAAATTATTGCAATTACAAGTTTACGGCATTGTTTAAATCAATGCATAATTATATTATTTGAAACCAATACATTTTCTCTTTAATTTCTCAAGTGAGGACGATTTTAAAAAAATATCATTAAATACATATTTTTTTTTTCATATTCATTGGACTCACTGCATCCATATAAATGGATTTCAATGTGAAAATTGAATTATCAATAACCTCAATATGGATTAACTAATTAAGTTCTTTTTTCTCCTAGTTTTTCATTAAAAATTATCAGTCATAGAGGTGGATAATGAGCCAGCCCTGTTGATCTGATATGGCTAAAAAAACAGAGAGCTGAACTTGGCCTTGTGGCTAACAGGTGACATGGGTTGTGCTGGATTGAGTCTGAATGAAGATGGGTTTAGTTGATGTGCCTATTCTGTCTTGTGGTCATTTTTAAAATGACCACATGTTGTATATCAGGGTGGGTTCATCGTGCCCTGAGCATGATCTGAGCATGACACTTCTGCCTTGTGGACTAGGGTTTGGATAGGCCGGCATGTCAGGTTGTCTTTCCAGTTGCATGCTGGCTGACCCCTGGTCTCGGCTCGTGCTGACTTGGGGGCCGTGCTGACTTGGGGAGGCACTAGGTCTGTTTTAGCAAAGACATTGGGAAAGTCATTGAAAATTGATGGTAAAATTGCTAAACTACTTAAAACATGATCATATTGGTGATATTGCTCTAGGTAAATACTAAGAGAAATTTGGTTAAAAAGAGTTTCTATTTAAAATGAATAATTTGGATAATGGCATTCTATGAAATATGAATTTTATTTTTGGCTATTCTAATCATTACAGCAAAGTTGGATATATTGTGGTAGAATTTTTGTTGAATTCTTTCTTCTCTATAATGCTTGTGAAGAAGAATAGAATTTAAAACTTGTTCAAAGGTTTCAAAGACAAGAAAAAAGAAATAAATCAGAAGGGTATAAAATATGAGTATTAAAATAAGTTAAAATCTCCTTCAAATGATAAAATATCAAATAGACATCAAACTAAAGAGCTACTCAAAGTAGTTGTGTCTCTAGAAATGTTGCATTGTGATTTTCAAAGAAATTGCAAGTGTTTTTTAATTATGAGACTGATAAAAAAGAGACATGTAGGTGACGTAAGAATCAATTAAGGATTAACAAGTTAATGGCGGAGTCATAATCTTATGTATGTTTGGTCTTAGATGAAATGAATTTTTCTGGTATAAAATCATAATTTTAGAGGTTTCCATCAGCTCGATATGACATGACACATATTTGCATCATTAACTTGTTAGGGTGGAGTTTTTAGGCATGTTGGACCATTTAGATTTCATGTTGTGCCACTTATTCATGTCAAAAAAGGGTCATGCCAATTCTCTCTGAAAAAGAATATCAAAGCTTTAGTGTTATAATTTTGACTTTTCACCAATAGGACTTGGACATTTGGACAAAATTGTGAGCCCTAAGGCACTATGTATAAGAGTTTCCAAAGTAATGAATATTATTTATATTTAGACATTTTGAAAATACTGCCCCATTTGGGTTTCATTAGTACTCTACCCAAGAAATTTTTTTTTAAGTATTCAGGTTTTGAGCACTATAATTCTAGCTGCTGGATGCTACCAACATTAAGGCCTATGATGATCGCTACATAGTTTTACTGAGTGGTTTGGTAGTTGATCAAACTTGGGTAACTAGGTCATTAGTTTCATTGTTGAGCAAAATTTCATTGAAATTATTTTGGAAAATGTTGAATTTAACCCACACAATAGAAATAAAAATGTCATCACTCAATATCTAAAATAACAATCACTTTGCCTTTATATAAGGGGCAAAAATGATTAGGACGGCTCATAGGTTGAGTGTTCCTATCAATGATCAAAAGCATAAAATAAAAATAAAAATAATAATAATAATGTAGTAAACCCTAACATTTTCGTTCAAGCTCGTGTGTAAATATCTAGAATATTAAACTTGGAGAGAAAAGTAAGCTGAGGGCTCTTCATATTTTTCGTGAAAATATCTACTAGTTGTTTTGTTGTTTGGATATATATTTTAGAAATTATCACATTATGGATTTTCTTCTTGAGTAAGAAGTATTTTATTTTTTTGTGCTTCATTCATTTGTGAAATATTGAATTTGAGACTATATATTATTATCATATTGTCTGATCATCACAGTAAAAAGTAGTGAGAAAAACTAAATATTTATTTTTTCTCCTAGAGTAGGTGACGCATTCATAGTATTTCATAAGTAACTATCATAATCGCTTTGAACTCCATATTTATATTAAATTTTGGAATAAATGTTTGTCTGTTATTTTTTCATAAGATAATATTATATTCAAGAAAAATATTAAATTTTGTCAAATATATTTTTATGGTGTATTTTGGTGCCTAGTTTTAATTTTAATACTCGGTCAACTGGTGCTCAATGATTCATAAAAGAGATCCCAGGTCTTAGAGACTTGTTTACATATCTAAGTATATGAAGAGTTATGTTAAAGTAAATATTTTTAGCAGAATTTTAGAAATGACCAACTATATTGATAATGTATGTCAGATTTGATTTGATTATAGTCAAATAATTAATATGTTTTATGATTCTTATGTAAGTAGTAGAGTCAACAGAAGGTATTATGTTAGATGTAAAGTTTGTACATTGATTAATAAGAATATTTGTTTGAACATAATTTGAAAGACTAACATTTGTAAGAGTATGAAGTATTTATTTTCTCTCTGACAAAAAGTTCTATAGAATAAGTTACCTATATTCTAAAAAAATATATTTCTCTCAATGTTCTTCATATGAAATTGTGATTGAATGTATTTCTAGAGTTGAGTGATTTATAATTTATTATTTCATCTAATTAGAATATTATTTATGTAGATAATTAGTAAAATTATTTTATCATTGAGGTTTCTTTTAAAACAAAAAAAAATTATAATATCTCAAAAACTTAAAAATAGATAATTATCAGCAAAAATCTTGAAAACCAAGCTCATGATTTTTTCAGGTTGTATAATATCTTCCCCATTATGTAAACTACATTTGACAGTGCTGCCTAGAATTTAGGAAGCTGCTCCATATATTTATTATTTTTAATATTATCATGAAGAAATATATTCTTCATATCTAGTTTGTTTATTCTCTAACTGTGAGATTTGTAAGAGAATAAGAATTCATACTGATCATTTTGGTCACTCGAGAGAGTATCTTAGTAGTCCAAGCTAAATTTATGAGTAAAGTCTTTTATTATAAGTTTTGTCTTAAAGTAATTTATTTTCTCATCTGAATTTATTTTCATAGTGAATTCTCACATATGTAATCAATAGTATATTTTTTAAAAAATTATGATACTAATTCTTAAGTCTTATTAGAGTGAAAGACACGAATTTTTTTTATCATATCTGATATTATCTTGATTGAGATAATATCTTAGAATAAAACTTGGAATATATTAGTACCATTAAAAGAAGTATTAAAAAAATAATGAATAAGACAAGAGTATGATAAACTTATGAAATCATGTGATAAATACAGTTCTTATGTCTCTTTCAAAGAGTTATCGAAAGATTTTGATCAGAAGAGTTGGTGGTAGGATTATATGATTTCTTAGTAGATTCGTTTTTAGTTTTAACTGGTTGGGTATGCTCTTATTTTCTAGTATAGACTTTAAGTTGTATGTGATCAAATATCTTAATTATCAACTTAATGTGAGTTTGTACTAGGGAAGACTTATGGGTTATTATATCATTTGGGACTCGAAGGAGATATCTCTTCTAAAATCTAATTTTTTTAGAATTAATATGATCTGTACATATTGGTAGATATGATGAATCAATAAAAATAATATAATAATGATTACTAATATGTTTAGATGTAGCTAGCATATAATTTTTTTACTAACTAGTGGTCCAGGTAGAGTTATAAGTAAAAAAAGAAAAAATAATAAACCAAGATACAACTTATGGTCTCACATTCTTGTTAGACTTGTTATCTAAAAAATGAGTTTTAGTCAGAAAAGATAATATTTACATTTACTATAAAATTATTAGTTTTTGATAAAAAATAATTGTATCTTTTTTAAAGTACTAGAGTATTTTAGGAATGTATATCTTAATGCCTTAAATACCAATTCATTCATTCTAGAGAGTGGTCGAAGATAAAATTAGTATACTCAAAAAATCAAAGAGGCAAATTAAATAATTTATTTGGAGGATATAAGATCTAGAAGTGTAATTGCTAAAAAAGAACTAGAGTATATCCAATAAAATAAATAATGATTAAAATTATAGTACCTCAAAAATATTTTAGAGTATTTTTTTAAAGTTGGAGTGTTAATATGTCTCAATTAGTTATTTATTCTTTTTTTGGACAATCTTATTTTGTTGGTAAGTGTTAAAATATAGAATCTGGTTTATAATTACATAATTCATATAGTAAGTGTTGAATTTATTGAATATGTATTCTAATATTTTGTTACTTTTTATTTTTTTATATATTTTTTATTAAATTGATTCTTTATCATTTTATAAAATATCTAAAAAATGAGAAAAAATATGATCTATCATAATATATATATATATATATCTCAAGTAGTTCTCAATAAAAATAATTATTAACTCACATAGGTTTCCAATAAAAGAGGAGAACGAAAAGAAGAAGGAAGAAAAGGTATAAGTATATTTTTTATTAAAAAATGAAAATGGGTAAATGTTTGAATACAACATAATCATATATATGTGATATGAGGCAGCTCATATATTAGATGCTCTCAAATAATAAAAAAGAAATAAAAAATAAAATAAAATAAATTAAAATCTAACATCCTCTTTATGTTGAGGTATGCACATTACAAATTCTTAGTTTGAAAGAAATAAAAATAACTTGTGATTCTTTGAGAGTCTTCATGAAGATTGTACATTTTGATCACTGATAAGTACATATCTTGTTTTACTTATTTTCAACCATCCTTGATTTTTTCTCGAATGAAGTGATAATCAATTTTTATCTCTTTTGTTTTCTCGTAGAAGATTGAGTTGACCGTAATATATTGGGTTGTCTGGTTATCATAATAAAGTGTCTTAGTTCTTTGAACTTGTAGGAAAAGCTCTTTCAAGAACTGATGATGTTAGAAGCTCATAATTAGCTGATGTCTTAATTTTATACTTTGCCTCTTTACTATATATCAAAATAATTGTCTGCACCTTGTTCTTTCAAGAGATAAGGTTACTTTCAAAAGAATTATAAAAATCTATGGTACATCTTTTTTTTTGTAATTGCAAGAGCTCAACTAGGATCGAAATATGCCTCTATTTGACTATATTTATGTATTTTTAATTTAATTTGACTTTTCAGAATTTTTTTCATACATAAAAGTCATAAATATTATCTTCATATGCATATATTTAAGAAAGTTTAGAAAATAATTAATTATATTGATAACATAAATAATATTTGGCTTTGTTATTAGTAGATAGTTTAAGTTTTCTCTAATCATTATATATCTAGTTGAGTTTAATTGATGAATTAATATCTATAGATAAGTTTATATTTGAATTAAATGATAAGTCAATAGATATACATCTTAACATATTGATGTTAAATAAAATATCTAAAGTTTATCTTTCAGAAAAAAAATCATATCTCTTCTTGAGTATCTGACCTCTAAAAAAAATCTTGGGCATTTCAAATCTTTTGTTTAAGATTTTTGGTAGAAATAATTTTACTTAAGATATATTCAACTGATAAATTCTTGTAATTAAATTATCATTGATATATATATATATATATAACTAATATTTACATACTTATTTTTTTAATAATATCAGAAAAAATAAAAATAATCTGATATATATTTTTTAAAGATCAAATATAGTAATTATTGAATAAAATATGCAAAACCAAGTCATAAGAGATGACTTTAGGTCATAAAATATTTTTTATAATTTATACATTAAACTTATATTCCTAGAAAAAGTAAATTTTGGTGGTTGTGTCTGAATATTTTTTTTTCTAAGTTACCATAAAGGAACATGTTGATTATATATAGGTGATATATAATCTATTTGTGTGATATAGAGAATATGTGTTACTCGGACTGTGTTGGGTTGGCATGACTTGAATATTGGTGGCTCAGTTGGACCACCATGCAATGTTGGACACATCATGAATTGGAAATTTGGGTCTTGCTATGCATGCATGACAACATGGGAGGTATGCCTTACATGGCCTAATGGCCCAACTTCCTCAGTTGGGTTTGAGTGGGTCATGTCAAGTCGATCACAAGCCAAGTCTTCTTGGGCTTTGCTTTGGCACTGGGCCGTATTGTTGCCATGTGTCATAGTGGCCTCTAGCCTTTGCTCATGCCTCCTGGCTTGCACTGGATAGTCAGGCAGTGCATTTTGGCTAGACCACTCAACTACCAATTGATGTGTTAGATAGGTCAGGTTGCATCGGCATGTCTTGAAATTTGGTGGCTTAGTTAGGCCACCGTTCCATGTCGTACATGACACAAAACAACTAGTGGGTCTTGCCAACATGACTAGAATTTGGTCAGCATGACATGGCCTAACAACATGCCCCAATGAATTGGTCGTGCCGATCTAGATTGGAACCAACATGAGATAGCCATTGGCTAGGCGACACAGACCAATGCCAATGGCATTGTTGTATACTTGTAGTTGGTAGGGATCAGGGTTGAGGGACCAGGGGGCAATGTAGGGGCATGGCCTGATAACTAATGTCCACAGCCAATGGGCAGGCACTATTTTGTTTTAAAAAATGCACATCAATAAAAAAAAAAATATAAGTTTTATTTTTTAACATCAAAATATCATATTGTTTGATAAATAACAAAAAATTAAAAAAAATTTAAAGTATAAAAAATATGTACATCTACATTAATACAAATAAACATACATAAACACATTGTATTTTAGTCTTCTAAGTGATTGAGTGTTGTATTTGTGAATTGTGATCAGTTTGTGTCAAGGTAATGCTAGTCCCAATATCCGTGATGTCATCATCTGAGTCATCTTTAATCAATACCTATTTTATTATATATTGAATACATATCTTTAAATATATATATTTAAATCTTTTTAATCTTTTAAATATCAAAGTATTTTTATTATATCTGATCTTAGTTTGGATATCCTATCTGAAATAATATTTATAGTAACATAAAATATAGATTTTGATATAATGTTAGACATTGGAAGAGTTAGTAGAATACGCACAATCTTAGATAGTATGAGATATATTGATTTGTATGATTTTAACCAATTCAAAATATTTAAATTATTATTTATTATTATTATGTGATATGATTGATTAATAATTTATATTAAAATATCAAGATAGCTCCCTCATATTTAATAGATCACATTGTTATTTATTCCTTAATAATTGAATAGAAAATACATTATCTTTGAATATGATATTTAAATTTGTAATCAGAGTTTTGCTATAACTATTATATCTATTATCGTAATATATAAATATGTTAGATAATTTTTTATGAATTTAATCATTTAGTTTTTCTGCTTAGTTTATACATGTGGATATGTATCTTAAAATAATTTATTATTTTCATCTCAACTTTGGGAATAAGATCAATATAGGCAGTCAAGTAATGTAGAGATAAATTAGAAGATTATTATTTTAAATATTTTATTTTTATCTCAATAGTTATGATATTAACATCAAAATGTTCTTTATATGTGCTAAAAATTCTATTAATTTTGAATATGTACTTGAGTACAATGTAAGTGGTGGGAGTGTATAGATAAACATATGTTTATTATATCATAAAAAAGTATTAGAAATTAAAAATAAATTATCTAAATTTAAATTATTAATAATAAGTTTTACACTCTTACTATTGATATATTAGAATATAATATGTCAGTAGCTAATATATCACTTTAGCATCATATAGATATAATTTTAATGATATCTTATATTTATTTGTAATTTTTTTTTGGTTTGCTGATAAACATAGTGTATGTAACTCATGTTGTATATTAGATATACTATGATATTTTAGTAAAATTTTTATATTTTTTAATGATTGAGAAATAATATTCATTCTAACTGGTACTATTAGATTATTGAATATAATACACAACTTGGAAAATGTCAACTAAGAATTTATCTATAACAGTTTTGACAAACATGTTAATATTGACACTATAATTTAAAATATTATCTAATGTAATATTAAAAATTGTATTCTAAATATCATATTTTATAAAAATTATTATTAGATACTTATATATGGTGAGATTGTCATGATGAGGGAGCATCTCAAAAAAATTTAAAATTTATAATTTAATTTTTACTTAAAATTTGCATTGTAGGCAGTGGATATTTGAATGATATCTCATTGTGATTAGTTTAGATGTTAGATATTACTCTATTATATTTCTTAAGTTTATTAAGTATTAATTATTTTTCTAATATAAAATATTTAATTATGTTATTTTTATTGGTGGACATAGGAATTATAGGTTAAGTAGATTAGAAATATGTTTGCATAATATTGACTACTGTAGTAATTTTTAAAATTTTAATTGAAAGAATCATAATATAAATTAATATTATCATGTATTTTTTCTCAAATTTATTGTAGTATTCAATCATTAGTGTTTCATAATTGAGATTTAATGCATACTTTTTTTTTTGATATATTAGTTGACATGCCTTTTAAGGTGGTCAGTGACATAATACTCTTACATGTGTATATATTTTTGATAATCTATTTATAATATTAATTTTTTTTGATAGTTCTAGAATTTTTATTTTAAATTATGTTAAAGTATATCTAGATTATTAAAGTTTACCTATCTATAGGTTTTTTTAGGCAAATGGGTTGAAATTATATGAGAGAATTTAGTTTTGGTTTTGAACCTTTCAGTTAGATTATTATTATTATCTAAGTTTATGCCTTATTTTTTTTTATTAAATTTATTATTTATAATTTTTATTATGCAAGGTTGGATTGGTAGTATGCGAATCAAAGAAATATTTTTAATTATTTATATATATATATATATTAATTTATTTATAAATTTAAATAAAAAATAATAATTTAAATTTAATTGTAATGTGTATATTATTTTTCAGTGCCTTGTTGATACTTTGGATATTGTACCTTGTATTCTGATATCTACGATATTTTTTAGTAATTATTAGGATATTTTTTGGATAAATTTTTTCTTTCCTCAGAGTATTTTGTTACCATTCTAAGTAGTTATTCTTAATAAGATTTAATCATTCTTGAATATGTCTTAGTTTTTGCTTGATCATGTGTATCATAATCAATTACTGATCAAGATGTAATGAGACTCATATTATTAATGGATTGATTAAGTTTTGATACCAAATGATACGAATATGAACCTCGCGAAATAGTAATGAGATTTGTGATCAAATATAGTGATCAAGATCATCATATAAGTAGATTTGAAAGATATTATTTTAATTTGTTACTTATACATTATAATCAATTATGAAGGATTAATTAATAAATTATAGATGAATGTCACTATTAATTCTAATAATTCAAAAAGTTATCAAAGAATCAAAGAGGTGATTCTGATAATTTTAAAAATTATTTTTTTCGACAAAATAATATATATTGTTTAATGCATCCTTTCAAATTAGATAATAATAATAATTCTTAATAATTATAATTATATAATAACATGAATAAAAAGAAAAGACAAAAATAAAAGATTAATGATTATGTCTCTATTTTTATTATGACACTCAAGACTTAATTGGAGTACTTGCTTCTCTACTTTTGTAACTTTCAGAATCTTATAAGGCCTTTATGATATTAATTGGGCCTATTTGTTTTTGTGAATAAGAATTATTGTATAACTTTAAACCTATGTTTGTTGAATAAATCTAATTAGGATATTGCTTAACCTTTTTGTCTTTACTCTAGTAATTGGTCCAATAGGGATTGCCTCCTCAAATGGGTTTTAGTTTAGCATTACTCCTAGCTCCACATCAATTTCACATATTATAATAGTTTAACAACAAATATTTATTTTTTCTTGAAAAACTCAAGTTCTCAATTCTTGAGCGTCAACAAATTTTGGGTATTATTATGTAGCTCACTAATTTTAGAAAAATTGAGTTCTTGTGTTCGTGTCAATAGGATTCAAGTCAGGTAATAACTTTTTAATATGTATAGAGTGCCACAAGAGCATGCCAATGTTAAAAAAAAATTGTCAATTATTTTTTTAGTTGTTTGCTTCATAGTTAAAATGAATCTCTTATAGGAGAATTGTCTAGAATTAAACCTAAACAAAAAAACAATCACATGCATTTAGAAAATATATGTAGTTATTTTTGAAATCAATTTTTAAATCAATGGGATGTTGATATTTTATGGTTATATTGTTAATTGATCGATAATCAATGTTCATTCTCCACAATTCATTTCTTTTAGGTTTTAGTAATACTAGAACAAATCATTTTTTTCTTAATATGTTTTTTCCCCAATAATTTACTAATTTGTCTTCGTAATTTATTTGTTTCCTCTGTATTAATTCTATATCTAGGTCAATCAGAGATATATGCTCTTAGAATAATATTAATTTGATATTCAATGTTTCATACAAGGTAGTCTTAGTTATGTTTTATCAAGAATGACATCTTTGTATTTCTTCAAAAGAGAAGTAACAAAATCATTGACTTATTTGAACTTAATATTTTTTTATATTACTCATTTTTGCTTTATGCTCTGTGTTTTTTTTTTTCTCTAATTTGATGAATTTTCTCTCATTTTTTAGTCTATTTTTTTTTTCTTTTTACTTTTTTTTCATCTTTTTTTTAGTATTATTTTTTTTATTCTCGCTTGATCTTCATACACTTGGGCATGAGTTAATGGTACATGAATAATAGTTTTTCTTCTAAATTCAAAAGAATACTTGTTGGTAACTCCTTTATGTTTGACTCGTGTATCAAATTATCATGGTCTGCCTAATAGGTGTCCAGCTTGCATACATATTATATTGCATAATGCGTCATTTGCATATTTCTCAATTTGAAAAACATTAATACTTGACTATTCATTTTTATTTTGTTATTGGAAGTTAGCCATTATAATTTATATGATCGTGGGTGTTTCATAGTTGGTAACCCTAATTTTTATACTATGATATGTGCTTGTGACATTTATACAACTCCCTCCATTAAAAATCATGCTATATACATGATCTTTCATAAGACACCTAATATGAAATAGGTTTTTTTGATATACATTTTTTTTTTCTAACTTGTGTACCTAAAGCTCTTCTTGAAATTAATTTTTCTTCAACTTTATCATTAGTTTATGTTTTTTCATTATCTTTCAATAACATAATCTTTTCGTTTAGACATTAACTTATTATGTAACATCTTCTAATACACTCGAAGTATTTGATATAAGTGATAAAAGTTTCAACATTTCTTTGAGAATCATGGTTGTTAAAGTTAATTTTTGGACTTTTCCTCTGATTAGTTATTAGTAGTTTATCTGCTTTTCTTATACAATTTAGTTTTCTAGATAATTGATCTAAATTATAGTTTAGCCATGGGTTCTCATTTACCTTGAGCTATTCAACTCTGATTGTCCTATCTTTCCTATCTTCTATTTTCACATGATAATGCACTCTATCATCTTTGTAATATTTTGGTTTAGTCCTGCTCGAAATCTAGTCATGGTATCTTTTTGATCTTTCTCAGTATTAGTTCGGATCATAGTAATTTTTATTTCTTTATGATAATCTTTTATGCTTCTATTCTCCTATGTCAAGCTTTATAATTTTTATATAAGCTTTTTTTTGCTATTGATTTTATTTTTTCTCATGTCTCATTTGAGGTTTTTCATTGTGTCTTTTACTAATCATAAAATGATCTCACCAAACAATATTACATTTAGTAAATTCATTTGCTGTTAATTTGTTTTTCTTCATGTTAGAATAACTATGACAATTCAAGAATAAGTTTTTAGGTCATTTTTATCTTGGAATGATGAATTCTTATTTTATTGTTGTCATCGTTGTTATTTTCATGCTTTCTCTTCTCTCTAAAGTACTCATGTATTCCTTGATTGATTATGAAAATTCGTCATCTTCGTTTTTATCATTCCTCACATAGTTTTCATAGAAATTTTTAGGATGTTATCTTAGTTGAGTTTTTTTTTTCTTGGAGTATTTTTTGATCTCTCTATTTAATTTTTCTCTATACGATCAAATCATTAATGAATATTTACTAATTTCTACCTCATTGTATGACTCATTTTATTCATCGTAGATTCCATACTTAATTTAGAATCAACATCTTCTTGGGAATTTATATTGATAGGGTTAGACGTTCTTAAAAAAAATAAGTATGATTGTGTCACTCAAAACTCATTAATGCTCTTTCAGCTCTTATTGAATTAAACAAATAAGAGTTGAGATTCAAGTGATAGTATCTAAGAATTTATCAAGTTATTAGATTTATTGAGTCAAATGAAATGACAACAATATAAATTTAAAGTAAAGACAAACAATAAAAGAGACTCGTATTGTATTCAATCAATTATGGGTTCTTTTTTTTTTTTTTTTTTTTGAATTTTTGTTGTAGAAAAGAAACTACTAGATAGAAAATTTATTTATATTAAAAAGAATTTATAAAAATATATAAAAATTAAATGAATATAAAATTAGATCTAAGACTAAAATTATGTTCCGATACCAAATAATACCAACTTCATTAAAAAGTGGTGGGGCTCGTGATTAGATTTGATGATCAAAATTGTTCTACAATCAGATCTGAAGGAATATACATCGAGCTGCTATCCATATAGAGTAAGAACTTTTGTATAGTAATGATGTTAAAATCAATTATAAAGGATTGGCTGCTTAGTTGTAGATGAATATCACAAGAAAATCTGATAATTCAAAAAGTTCTCCAAGAATAAAAGAGTTTACTTTCATCAGAAAATTATCTTCTTATTTTATTGAATAAAATAACATATGTAATATCTTGAGATATCATTTCAAACTAGGCAATAACTACAAATCCCAATAATTCCAATTTTATAGTAAAATAAATAAAAATAAAAGATATAATAATTACTTTTATAACTTTTAGAATCTTACAATGTTTTAATGATATTAACTGGGTTCATCTGATTTTATGATTAAGGTTTTTTTTGTGTAACTTTCAGCCTATGCTTGCTAGATAAGCTCATTAAGGGTGTTGTTTGATTTTTTTTGCCTTTATTCTAGTGATTGGTCCAAAAAGAGTTACTTCCTTAACTCAGTTTTGGTTTAGCACAACCTCAAAGTCCACATCAGTTTCAAGTTTTATAATAGTTTCCCAACAAATATCTATATTTTCTTGAAAAATGCAAGTTCTCCAATCTTGAGTGTCGACAAATTTTAGGTGTTTTTATGTAGCTCAGTAATTACTAATATTAGTAGCTATGATTATACGAATCATGGAAATTATGACAAGCCAATATGGAATGAATTATGACCTGGTTTTTTCTTATTCTAATCATCTAGGTTTGACTTTGAAACACAAAAAACTGAAATAATTCACGAGAAGATCAAATGGGCTCTTATAAATATATGGCACGCATGCCTCAGTGTTGGGGTCAGTAATGATATTTGAAATGAAATGATAAGAAATGATCTAGAAATACTAAAATTTATCTATCCATGATATTGATGACGTGGAAAATATAGAAAACCAATTTTTATTATCGACCCCAACTTGATCATGACTTGTAATGTTTCTCCACGTGCACAATGATAATCATATCAATTTGAGCAGATGTTTTTTTTCTTATATAAAGGTAGATTCTTTTGTGTATGTGATTACACAAGTATTAATATTCTAGATTTTATAAGAATTCTAAAGATAAATATGTTGGAACTAACATAATACTGAGATATTTGATCATTTGAGAAGTACATGTGTTGCATATGTTTATTGAAAATCATGTTTTTATTTGATGGAAAGAATCTTTGTCAAAAGGTGACATGTCAAGGATTTAAGACTCAATCAGATACAGTCTCTCTGACTTTCAGGGGTAAGGTTGTCGTGATATTATTAACCCCTCATAGATTCTGCACTAAAGTGGGAATCTTATACACTGGGTATGACCTCTTATTTGTAGGAAGCTTTGTTATATTGAAACAAATTCGAGGGCAGCAACACAAGTTGTTAGCTTTGCTGAATGCCAGAAGTGGCTGCTAAATCTCTAGAAAATGTTGTTAGCTTTGTCTAATTGGCCTGCATTGTACCTTCGAGCTAATCTTGATACTATTATTTGTCTAGGGTTTCTTTAATTTCACATCGCGAAGGCCTCATCATCTATTACACATCTTGGAGCTTGGGTATAACGTTATGTACAATGATGTCGATATGATCTGGTTAGGAAATCCCTTCTCGTATCTAGATGGAAATCATGATATCTACTTCACGGATGACTTGCCCCAGGTACAATCTATACAAACCCTGCTTTTGTATCTTGTGTTGGCATTGTTTTTTTGATTGTAGTCCAGATGTAAATGCTCTGATGGCTTGCAGCTCTACCCAACCTGTGCGAACTCTGTCAATTACATTTCTATTTTCTAAACATTGGGATTGTTCTGCAACATGCATCATCATCACAAGACCACATCATTTTGTTATCACATAGATGCTAACATACTGAATTTCATAAGAATGACATGATTAAACATATTTGGGTGAGAATAGTATTGTCATGATTGATCACTTGGGAACTTATTGTGCTGCTTGTATATATTAGAGGTCATACCTTGGTGTAATAGTCAGTGACTTCGTTCAAGAGTGGGATTCGAGACTCATCAGATACAACCAATCTGACTTTTAGGGGTGAGGCTGTCGAGATATTAACCTCTCCTAGATCCCATGCCAAAGTGGTAGCTTTGTGTAATGGGTGTGACCTCCTCCATCACAGGACAGCACCACTAAGCCTTTTTTAGGTCGATCCAAGTGTTAAGAACTTTGGATCAAGTTAATATATTTTGCGCTTCATGCATAGAATTAGTTTAACTCTGCAGAAAGTGTGAACAAGAGATAATCAATGCTTTATCAAATTGCTCTTTGACAACCAGGTGAAGCCTCTAAACCATTCCCATGATTTACCATCTCCAGGAAAAAAGGGGCGAACCTATGTATGCAGCTGCATGATTTTTCTGCGGCCCACAGATGGGGCAAAACTTGTGATGAAAAAGTGGATTGAAGAACTTCATGCTAGCCCTTGGACCAAAAAGAGCAAGTCAAACGATCAGCCTGCTTTTAACTGGGCATTAAATAGAACTGCTGGACAGGTTGGGTTTGTCTTGAATATTCTTTATTTTTTCAATGATCCGTATTCTCATTGCCCAGTTCTTAAATAGAATCTTGATTGTAGAATCAGCTCTCTCTTAAGCCCACATTCATTTAAGTCTGCTTCCTAGATAAGTCAGCTTCATTGATATAAGTGCCTTATATCTGCACTATTTCGTCTAGATCAAAATGTGGACTTGAGCAGGTGTGGATTATAGAATAACAAGTGCTTGGATTGTGTTCCCTTAGGGAAACTAGAGAGGAAATTTTTTTAAAGTATTTTGGTGAGAATAGTACTAGGATGATTAATCACTTAAAAAATTTTTATGTTGCATGGGTATATTGGAGGTCATGCTTTCATGCAATGATAAGTGACTTCGTTTAATGGTGGTTGGTCTTGGATTCGAGACTTATCAGATTTAATTTTTGTGATTTTTGAGGGTAAAGCTTATGCATTGTGTACAACATACAATCATTAGATATGGACTCATCAAATATATTAATCTCTCAGAAATTTCACGTAAAATTAAGAGACTTGTGCATTGGGTATAACCTATATATATTAGAAAAAATTATTAAAAATTTAGATATAGAATATAAATACAAGATATATGTGAATTGATTTGTATGATTTTTTATGAATATCATATTATTTGAAGAATTAAAAATAATATTGTTGATCCTAATAATAATGAAAGTGTGTGTTGATGGTAATGATATAATGAGAATTTTTTTGTCTAATTTTAATTGCTTTTTATAAATTTTCATTAGTTTTAGATGTTTTTCAAATTTTGTGAAAAAATAAAAAAAAATAATTAGTTAATTATTGCTTATTCTTTATGAATTCACAAAATTTAAAGTTTCATTGATAATAAAATATGAAGAATAGAAGAAAACAATTATGTAAACCTTTATCCTCATCACCACTTTCAAGAATTTTTGTTTATGTTGAACATTAGTTGTTTAATAAATTTTTTGTTTTATTATTTGGAACAATTATTCATGTACTTCAAATTATCTTAAATAAAGCCCAAACAAAACAACTATGAATATTATATTATTTATATGTATTTAATTCGTTTTTAATTTTTGTTATGCTTCAAAATATTCTATTTCTTAGTTTTTGTTTATTTAAATTTTAAATCAGAAGAATATAATGATGAAGTGTTAGGCACACTTAAGTGTGCCTATGCCATGTCAAGGCATATCTTGATTGCTTTGGCTTGCCATTGAGCAATTTGATTTTTTTTAATGATTATTAAATAAAATCATATTTTATATTTATTTTTTGCTTTCAAACATATGTATTAGTTTAATTTTAATAAAATTTTTATTTTATATTATTATTTATTATAATATTTTATATTATAATAAAATTTTGAGGTTTGTGACTTATCATATGTAATTTTTTAAATGTTCAGAAATAATGATGTTGAAATACTAATTTTTTTATGCCACATGCTAATCAGGAAATCTTGTACATTGGTTATGACATCCACATCTAATATAATATTATAAAATCAAATTTAAATATGAAAAAAACACATTATTAACTATAACAAATAATAATGAAATACAAAAAAAATAAAATATAAACAAAATAATAAAATACACATAATAAATAAAAATATATATATATATATATATATATATATATATATATATATAGGGCAATTGTACTTCCACGATGTGATTCAGAAAAAGAGAACAACAGAGAAACAATAATAAATGATATATATGCAATCCACAATCATAATTCAACTACGATATAATCAAAAAAAACGAAAACAAAATCACAATAGGAACGTAGGAAATAACGTGGTTCACTAGTCGTTCAACACGACTAGTTATATTCACTAAAAAACATTTATGTACTACAGATTATAACTAAAAATATTCAGAATTCTCATACAATTTATACATCAAAAATAGTCATGATAAAATCGTGCAGAAGGAGGAAGAGATGAACAGTACCACACCCTGAAAAATAGTAGCCCGAAAAACATAAAATTAATATAATTTTTGGTTTAATTAATCGGAGCGGGTCAGATCACTCGGACGGGCTAGTCTTTGCTCTAAAAATTCTTCAGCCCGATGATTGGACCAGTGAGACCTTCGTTATTGTGTTATTGCTATATTTCTGGTTTTTTAATAATTTTTTTCCTGTACATACATGAAAATATTAAAACAGAGACAATTTGGTTATACAAAACAGATAACCAAAATACATTATATATAGTAGTATATATATATATATATTCATAAATTAAATCTATAAAATCATTTTTGAGTATCGTTATTTCTTTTGTAGACTATTATATTTTCTTATGATGCATTTATGTTATTATTTTTGTCTATAAATATAATATCATATCATTTTAGTATGATATGATATTTGTAAACACTTATTGTTATTATTAATATTTGGGAAGAGAATAAAAATGATGGTTATATATTGATTGTATTTTTTCTACATTGTTCATTTATATGTGTAACGTATATTTATTTGTTAAAATTGTGATTTGTTTTATTTTTTTATTATAAATCTATAAGAATTTGAAAAAGCTTTTTAAGTGAAATTATCTTGTATATGAAATATTTAAAATAACTATGAGAAAAAATTTAACTATGGTAAAGTCATAAAATGAATGACCGACTTATATTAGTTAAGACATATGCATTAGTCAAAAAGTGATAATTTTTCATCAAGAAGAATGAGTTTATTTCACCAAGGTTTTCAGACCTGGTCCGGGGTATTGACCCGGGGAGGGGAGAGGGTCAAAGGGTCAAAGGGTCAGAGGTTCAATCGGAGGGATAGACTCGATCTATATATAAAATAAAAAATATATTTTTTCTTATATATAAAACTTAATTTTCATTGAGTAATAAAATTAAAGAGATACATCCAATACACATTAAAGAGATATATCCAATACATAATCATGTTCATACTTCATATAATAATAAAATTAAATAGTTAACAAGTTACATTAGATTAGACATTGTTATCTCCATCTCGAAATAGTAAATATGAATTACTTGAACATTCACTGTAAATATCACTAGTTCTGAATATATCTACTCCTAAATCGTTGTCATAAAATTTTTTAAAAAATAATTTATTTAACTTAAAATAAATAAATACATATAACAAAATAAAATAACACATAAATTTTAAAAAATTATCTTGGGCGCCAACAATATTGAAAGTCTCAGTAAGCACATGAACTGAATTATATTGATTAATAATTTTTTTAAAAAAATTAATAAAATAAAAAGTTAAAAAATTGTGTAGTTTTTTTAGAAACTGTGCCGCATGATTAAAAAAAAAATTCAGACGGGTCAACCCGGTTGACCTGGCACAGGATCAACCGGGTTACTAGTTGAACAGGTGGGTGGCCGGTTTTATCTTGGTTTTTTGCTCTCCCTGGTTTTTCTGGTTCAACCGGACAGGTTCCCGGCTTGGTCCCCAGTTTTTCTGGTTGTCCGGCCGGGTCGGTCCGGGTTTCACAATCATGGATTTCACATTGTTTTATTTAAGTTTAAAATCATAAACTAGGTTACTATGAATAGTGGCTCATAATCCTTGTAAAGAAGAGAAAAAATTACAAAAATTTCTCATTATTATCTCTCATTCTCTCATCTAATCAATTTTTTATGATATAATTATTGCAAATATTTATAATATGTTATTGGCACAACTAAAGTAGATTAGTATCTGATTAAATAAATAATGAGACACTAATCTACTTGGACAATTTGTATTATCTATGAAGAACATGAATGAATGATCAAGTGATAATGTGACAATAAAAATTATTGAAAATCATCTTTGACAATTATTATCTATGAAAAAGAAAAACATAAATGGATGCTCAAACAATATTAAGATAAATTCAAATAAGTATTTATTTATTATACTAACAAGCAAAAAAGAATTAGAGGGGTAACAAGCTTTTATGAAAGCCAAAAAGGGAGTTAAAATAAATGATGAAGCTACGAGTAAAGAAGTACATGACTTTTTCCAAAGTCGTGACACAATCCAGCATCATGGCATCCACATAATTTGATGCCTAACTTATACTCTCAATTATGAAAAATGAAATAGTAACGGAAAAGAAAATGAAGATTATCTGAAACTATGATTAGAATGATATGCAATAGAAAGAATATACAAATAATAAATATATTATTTCTAATTTTTATTTTCCATAGTATTTTAGAAAGGAAAAAATGAATAAATAGTTTAGCGCTATCATCCAATATTTTTAATAAAGAGATTTATTAATATTTTTTAAGGTTAAAAATTAGTATTTCATTTGTAGAAATTTTATCATAAATATTGAATTACGTGTAGCTTATGAAAGATGAAATAAGTAGTAAGAGGAAGATTAATACTTATAAAGTGGTGAATATAATCAAAAAAGTTTAGCGCTATCATCCAATATAAACTTAAAAGAAATCTGAAAGTTTCATAAAATTTTGTTCATTAATGGGAAATATACTTTTCAGAAAGTACTTTGTGACGATCAAATATGAATTTGATATCATTGTTATTAGTGGGGAGATAAAACTTAGATAAGACTACTCTAATTAACATCTCATTTCAAATGATCAATCGTTTAGTAAAGTTTTGAATAATATTATTAAAGATGAATTGGTGAATATTGATAAATTTATTTTTCTGATAGATTTTATTATACTAGATATAAAAGAGGACCAATATGCTTTATTTAAGCTTGACAATTTGCCCCGTCCCTGCACCACTTGGACCCACCCCTAACGTAGCGGGAATTCCATGCAAAAATGGGTTGACTGGGCTAGGATGTGGCAAAACATTTTGTTCCATGGCAAGGTTGAGGTGGGATGGGGATTATGATCCTTGCCCTATCCGCTTCCCATTTAGGATCCAAGCATAAGGTCGGAGTGAGCTTGGGTAACATGATTTCCAAGCATATAGGGCATCGGGCATGGAATGCACTGCCCCACTTCATGACATAAAAAGCTAGTTTCACCAAAAATGGCATGTGGGGTTGGGTAGGAGTTGGAAAATCCTCAACAAGGTGGGGCACGGGGAGAGTCGCCTTGGCTTTGCCTTGCTTTGTTGCCAAGCTTGACTTTATTGTTTTTAGAATGTTCATTTTGTTACTAGATAAAGATTAATTAATATCAAGAAAGATGAGTTCATATTCCGTGTGAGCAAAAAATAAGTGAAGTTTATCATCTACAAAAACATTTATAATCCAGACTATGAAAAGGAAGATTGCTAGAGAATATATAGTCATCTATGCATCGTGATGAAATAAAAAATGGATTTCAAATGAAAAAATTTTGTAAAAGATTATTACCCTGAAGAAAATAGAGAATATGACAAATCAAATAAACTTTGGATTTAAGAAAACAATGAAATTGGCATAAAAATAAGACTGCTACTAAGTCGTGTGATTCTTCAAAATCATAACTCTTGGAGAATTCAAACTAGACTTTTCTAATGATGCAAAAGAAGTGGCAAGGATAATAAAATTCATAATTCAACAACACAGGAATTACTGAGGTTATTTTCGAGATTACAAAAGAAATTCAAGGAAAGAAAACTTTAAAGGAGCTATTGTGAAGGATAGCTTGATGCTAGATGAGAAATTGGTAAGATATTTAGAAGAGAGATTGTACCAAGTTGTTTGGATCATTGAGATCACTGACTGTATTAGAGATTCAATGAAGTTCTAGTTATAAACATTAAACATAACGTTGTTTGAGAGACAATCCAATAGAAATTTTGGATAGCTTGATGAATAATCTTATTATGCTCTTGATTCATCTACAAAATAAAAAACTTCAAAATTTAAGGTTATATTTCTCAAAAAAATAGTTCACCAATATACTGAAATCCAGTCATTGTTGTATCGTTGCTTGTGTTTTGTTTGGTAAATAGAGGGAAACTCATTGCTTGATGATGAGTAATATTTTTAATGTAAGAGTTTATTCAATACATCGCATATTGATTTTTTGGGTGATTTGATATATATTTATTATTGTATTTATATATAATTATATATTTATGGGAGTGATTTCACTAAATATATATATTGAAGGAATGTGATGAATTTTAGATAAATCATGATTATTTTGGGTGAAAATTAGTAGAATTTGTAGAGCAAAGATATGAGGAATGATAAGAAATAGGAAGTCAAGACAAATAGATAGGTAGATAAATAAATAAGTATGTAGATAGATAGACAGATAAATAAGTAGATAGACAAAGAAATAAATATACAGATACACAGATATACAAAGAGATAGATAGGTAGATATATAAATAGACAGATAGGAAATAAATAAATAAAAACCATATACAAATAAGAAATAAATATATTCACAAATAGATTAATAGACAAATAGATATATAGATAGATAGATAAATATATAGAAAGATAGACAGACTGACATATATTACACATTCTAGGTCTTACTGGATAATTGTGATATTTTTTGTTGTAATTTTATAAAATTAGTCGTGATAATTTTTGAATGTCATGATACTATTATTGAGTTGTCATACTTTTTTTTTTTGTATAATATAGTTTTGTGACCATACTATTTTCTTAGAGTTGTGGTTATATTATTTCTAAAATATATTATAGTTGTGATATTATTTTCATGTCGTGATAGTTAGATATCCTACTTGTACAATTTATTTGTGATAATTTTTATGGTTATTACTTATTTAATACAAAGAAAAAATAAGTATTTTAAATTGTAATATTGTTTTTCCTTATGATATTTTATTTCGGTGAGCATTTACACTAGTTAAGGTTTTTCAATGTCACGACTTTGTGTTGCAATGATAAAATACCAAGTTGTGGCTATTTTCAGTGTTATAACATTGTGTTGTGGAGAGAAATATATTAGTCATAATCATTCTTAATATCATAACATTGTCTTATAAAAAGAAATATATTAGTCACTGTCATTTTCAGAGCTGCAATATTTTGTTTTAGAGAGAATTTATACTAGATGCCGCATGCCCAATATTGAGATTCTAGAATGGAATTACTTGAGTTGAGACATTCATTGTCACCATAATTTTGATACTCAAGATAAGATCTAATGAGACTAGAAAGTTGTATCCTCAGGTTAGTATCATGATTTTCAACTCAAAGAATCACATGAAATTTCTGAAGTATGTGGGTAATACTTAAAAGATTTTGTAAAAAAAAAAAGTGAAATTAAATTTTGAGCCATGAACAATTACAAATCTTAGGTGACATAATTTCAACTTTAATTAGAGACAAATTCATGGTGAACACAATCAATATTTGATTGAGTTTAGATTTTAAAATTTAGATTATTATTTGGGCCAATATTGAGATTCCTCCTCGATTCCATGATTTCAACTTATAAGCAATGCTTGTTTGTGATGAATACATGAATCTGTAAAGTTGTTTGTATTAATGTTGTGCTTTGGATGTTGATGTATATGAATATTATATAAAACTAAAATTTAGGATTTGTATTGTTTTGTATGTTTGTGCATGTCAGTCTTGGTAGACGATGATATGTATATTATGAGACATATTTTTTGAAAAGAATGAGATAATAATCCTAATATTAATACATGAAATAAACTTAAGTGTGAAAATTTGAGATTAGAGTTTAATTACTATGAGTATGATATTTACAAAGTCAAAAATATAAACATATTTATAATTACTCTATTATTTTTATTCTAAAACAATTGACCTCGAATAATGTGAGGGTCATGTAGAATATCTTCCTGGGAGTTTTACCAGTGTAGGAGTCATGTATCAGTAATGACTGATGATGAGAGCTAAGTCACGTGACACACGCACGAGTTGTTTCGTGCGATGGTAATAACCATGCGAGTCAATTTCTCTTTTGTAATTTTTTTATGTGTGATTCATAAAAAATATATATTAATTATTACAAAAATAATACTTACAAATTTGAAAATACATATAATTTAATTTTCACATTATCTTATATCTTTTGAAATATTAATGAGACAACTATGAGGGGATAATCATTGACAGTGATAATCTAATGATGAAAAACATATTATATGCCAAAAGGACACCGACACAATTTCATGCTAAATTTACTTCTCATCTGATGATCAAATATAATTTTGACCAAATACTAAGAGAATATTATAAATACACAAAGATGTGAACTAATCATAGTATCTAAGTATTCTTTCAAAAATCTAAATTTATTTATTCAACTCGAACAATTATTAGTTTATTGTTGATTGATTAAATTACCTACATCTCCGTGGGAGATTGATATTCAAACTCATGCTTGTCTTACTATTTGTACAATACGTATATTTGTGGGAGTATGGTGTGTGAGATAATTGTCCAGCATATTTGTGGGAATATGTTGTGTATTTTCATCGAGCATGTAAACCTCCTGTCTCAGCAGCATGATAGATCAAACTAACGGACATCTTTTAGCCATTAGTTTCTAGGCTGAGCTCGACCATGCCTACTACAAGATCCATGCTCTCCATGCACATATTTCACTGTGTGTGCGTAAGTATGTATTTTTGTTTTAAAAAAAAACTATGAATTTCAATCACTTTGATAAAATTAGGTGTCAAACGGGCTGGCCTGGTCCGGCCCATTTTTTTTTTGAGCATGAGCGTGCCTTCGTTTCGGGCAGGGCACGGTTTAAAAAAGCAGGGCCCAGCACGGCAAGCCGTGCCGTGCCGGGCCCGCTCGGGCCTAGCCGTACGGGCCAGAAATTTTTTTTAAAATTTTTTTATTTTATTTTATTTATATAAATTATTAAAATATATATAAAATTTTAGATAATGTATAATATTATATATTTATAATATGAAAAATATTAAAATTTATTAAAATAACAAAGTTTAAAATTTTTTTTAATGTAATATAAAATTAGTTTAAAATTTATTAGAATTACATTATAAAGTTATAAATTTTTAAATGAAAAATTAAAACAAAAAAAAAAATAAAGCAATACATTTTGTTAATAAAAATAAAAATTTAAAAAAACAACAGCAACTCAAATGAAAAATGATCAATCAGCCATTTGAAATCGAAGGTCTGAACTAAACAAATTACAGTTTCAACATAACGTACAAACAAAGCGTACAATCAATAAAAAAAACATCGAAATCAAAAAATACTAGATCATCATTAATCGTCAATCGGCATATTATGAGCATCATCAGCCGCAACATCAAGATCAGTATCATATGGATCATCATCATCAGCAATCAATTCTACCATCGCGGTGGATGCGGCTGCAGTCCCTATCCCAGTCCTAACTCCAGTACGATCATGGATGTTAAACCTCAAATCCTCCCAATCCTTCAAATAAGCCAAGGCCTCAACAATATCTGGACGTAATCTCAATTTCATATCTGAAATTACGTTCACTGCAACAGAAAAAGTAGACTCCGATGCTACGCTCGACACCGGATGAGTCAGTAGATCCCATGCCATCTTAGATGGCACGGGAAAGGTGGACTCATATGATTTCCACCACTGTAATATATTAAGATTCTTAGTATCAGAATGTGATAGGATTGAGCAGTAATCGGTATCTAAGTAACGAGAAAGCTTGCTCCTCGTGGGAGTGGGACCGCGGGTCGGGTACAATCAGACTCGACCCGCGGTCTATTTTGCGGGAGGGGCGTGGGGCAATCGCGGGGTCGGGCTCGGGGGACACCCAGCACGGGATGAACCTGTGCCGGTGTGCCGTGCCACGGGCCTAACCGTGCCGGGCCAGGCACGGCACCGCTCGTGCCTATCCCGGGCCCGGGCACGGCATTTTCCCGTGCCGGACCAGTTGACACCTCTAGATAAAATAAGCATGAAAATATGAAATGTGTTCTTTTGTTTTTCGTTTTTTTTAACATTGAATGCGTAAAAATTATGCAGGTGGACTTTTATTTGCTTCCCCAGGTAGCCTTCCCGTCAGGAGGATTATTCTTCAAGAACCAGACGTGGGCGAATGAAACAAAGGGGCAGCATGTCGTCATTCACAACAATTACATAACTGGCTTCGACAGCAAGATAAGGAGGTTTCGAGAATTTGGCCTCTGGTTGGCAGATGATGAGCAGGCCCCAGGGTCCCCCCTTGGCACTGGCAGCCCCCATGATTCAATATTTGTTTCAACAAAAGCTTTCCATTTCTGAAAATTATGCCTAATCTGGTATTTGATCGTTTGGCGCAATGTTATTTCATGGGAGATTCGAAGAGTTTTTTTTTTTTTGAAATTTTGTGAAATTTTTTAGACATGTTTGAAGGCATGGAGGTTGTTCGTTCTATATGGCCCTTATTTTACAAGTCTGATGATTTATGGCCATTAGTTTTTTTTTTTTTTTCCTCTCGGAGAGTAGTAACTAAAAAGTTGATATTATAAATAAATTTTAAAAGAATTAATTGAAAAAAATGAGATTCATATAGTTGGTTTGAGGTGGTGGAAATAATGTAGACTAATAAAAAAAATTATTAAATATTATTTAAATCTATTGGAATTGTATTGCTGGTATTCAATTTGTCACTTTCAATTTTGTATCATCCAATTTCTTTGTCGAAAATTAAAAAAAAAACAAAAATTTTCCATCAAATATTATTGATTATATCTAATATTATTGAATAAGATGAAAAAATATATATTTGCTATTTATAATTATCTTCGTACTAATACTAACATTCAATTTTTTGATGAATATTTTGTAAGATAATAGCTGAAATAATCTCATATTTTTAAAAATAATTCTTTCTGCGTTTTTTCTTTGATGAAAATAATCATTTTTTCTTGTGAATATCATCTGTATAAAAAATATATATCATTTTAAGTATATTTTTGTCAAGACTCAAGATCCATAATATCGAATTTAAAATTTACCAACTGACCAACCTCGTGGTGATCTAGTTGGCAAATAGATTAAATGATCTTACTCCGAGGTCATGATAGAGGTGTCAAATGGACCGGGCGGCATAGACACATCCTGAGACCCTGCCCAGTTCAGTCGTGCATGGGCCAGCATGGTTCAGTCTAGAACAGTGCCTCGGGTTGGGATGGGCTGCCCCTTGGCTGTTCTAATTCATGTTTTCACCCGATCTTTTATGTTATTTCTTTTATATATATTCTAGTTTAAATTTTATTTTCATATAGCCATGCTATGTGCTTGCATGCATGAACACACACACACATATTTACATCTACAAGTACGAATGCATTCATCTATTGGAGATCATATGTTGGTGAAATGATAAATATCTTCACTACTACAAGGGTATTGAGTAGTGAAGATATGCATATTTCATTTTTGTCATTTTCATTCTTGCATCTTAGACATTATATCTTTGACTTTTAGGAGTTTGGATATTGAGATATTAACCTCTCAAATCTCGTGCTAAAGTGAGAAACTTGTACACTGTATATGACCTTTATTCAACCAATCTCATCTAGTTGGGATAAGACTTGATTTTTTTTTTCTTTTCTTTTCCACATGTTCATATAGTTCTTATAAACACAACAAGTTTTTGTTGAGAGGGATCATTCTCACCTTGTGAAATTTAACATCCTATGTGTATTTTTTAAAGTTATTGTTAATAATTTTTTTAAATTTTTTTTTTCGCCCTCCTTCCAATTTTCTATTACCAATCCCAGGATAGATGCATACGACAAACTTCTACTAGTCAATCATCTCAGTAATGATCGTGACCAAGAATATTTAACTTTGTAGTTATTATGAGATCCATTTATTAGTAATGGTTTAAAGGGATCTGAATTATTATTTACAATTTAAAATGTATTAATATCAACTTTTCACTCTTTGTTAATTGATCAATAATGAATAATGAATAAAATAGTTGAGGTCTAACTTCCAAAAATCTTATGTTTTGATCACATGACATAAATTATTACTCAAGTGTTATTGGCTTGCCTCTTGCTATATCACCCACTAATTCCCCTGCAGATCTCTTTTTTTTATAAATTAAGTTTGAATATATAGAATGAACCAAGTATATTTGAATTTCAAGTCAACTACAAAAAGGACTTATTCAATGCAAATCAAAAAATTATTTATTATTTGTAATAGATTATTTAAAAGAACAAGTATGGAAAAGAAGTCTCAATCATCTATCCTTTCCAAAAGATCATCTTCTCAAAATTCTTTTTTCATTCTCCACAATCATGTCATCTTTTATGTGTTTCATTTTAACATTTTTATTCTCAACATGAAAAATAAATTCAAACATCCGTAGAAGTATGGGAAAAAACTATCTTGATATGATATAATTAATATTATTATAATGAATATCACTAACAACTCATTAGATGTTATAGAGCAAAAATCATCAAATATCACCTAATTACCATCATAATATATGATACGGAAATTAAAAATAATCATTCATGATGCTGGTGTCATAAAAAAAATTAATTATCCTTAACATCAAAGTATTGATATCATCATATCAATAGCATAGATCAGAAGTTTGGATATATGTTAGTTGGATCTATCATGTCAGTTGGATCTATCATGTTGTTTGGATACCTATTCTAACCCTAGGGCTCTATGATTCATATATGGACCAGAGGACAATATAGTTTAAATTTGGGAGGGAGTGGAGAGGGGTTAAAAAAGAAAAAAAAAGTTATAGATCATCATTAAAAATTATTAAATTTTATTGAATAATATCAACTTGTTTAAAATAATTTTGAATAAAATCAATAGTTATCAAGAAAAAAATGATCGAAGATCATCACATTTTGAAAAAATACATTCAAAAATACTTGTCCAAGCATTATTGAGAACAATATTAATAATTAGGAGTGCTAATGATGCTAGTCGAGCTCGAGTTCAGCTAAGCTCGACTCGAACTTGAAAACTCGAATCCAAGCTTGACTCGAGCTTGAAAGCTCATGAGCTTGAAAAATGAAGCTCGGATCAAACTCGAAAATACAAAATTTGAACTCGGCTCGAGCTTTGAGTTTATGATTTTTTTAAAAAAATTAATTATTTTTAAAAATAAATATATATATAACTAAATAAATAATAAAAATTTATGATGTTTTAAGAATACAAAATAGAGATATATTATTTATAATATTCCCTAAAGTAAAAATATCAAATTAAAAAAAACTTATAAAATTTTATGTACAAAATATTTTCGAGTTTCTCGCGAGCTTTTCGAGTCAAGTTACTAGTTGCTCGACTCGACTCATTAACATTTTGAGTCGAACTCGAGCTTGAGTCGAGCTCGAGCTTGAGTCGAGTTTTAACCAAATTTTAACTAAGTTTTGACCAAGTTTTGACCGAGTCGAGTTCGAGTAGCTTGTAAGTTATCTTATTTCATTAGCACTCCTATTAGTAATTATCATCCAATGTGAGATCATTATTTACCTTTCACAATGAAATTACATTCTAGATGAACTGTAGACTTGTAGTTCATGTTATTGTTAATGCAAACTATTAAGAGGAGTAATAGAATCGAATAGAAATTGAATATTTCTACTCATGGGTTTTGTTTGAAGAAATTGTGGTGTGGTCCATTCAAATTTTTTGATTTTTATTTTCACAAAGTCAAAGTTTTTATTTTCTCAATAATTTTAGGAACACATAAAATATGCCCCAAGCTGAATCAATATTTTGTTTAATATTTTTTCTTTTAGATCTGAAGACATATTCTCCAATCCCATATTGTGAATGAGTTCATTGGAAATTATATTGGCGCATATACTAAAACTCATGATGAGTACTAACAATAATAATCATGTCTAGAAGTGATTTGCTATGTTTAATTTGGTAAATAATCATCAAATTAAAATAAAATTGAAAATTAATTCTTAAAAATTGAAACATGAGAAGCAATTTATTTTCTTTAGTTAGTTCTATTTCAATGTTATTTCAATTTTTTGTTTCTTTATTCTTGACAATTCATTTCCTCATTTGTATGTATTTTTGAGAATGTTTTTAAATATAATATTTGTATGGTACACTTTTAAGTAATTTCTATACAATTAAAACATATAAATTATTTATCTTTACAATAGATTTAATCAAACACATATGTATATGAATTATGAAAGCATAGATGTATAATTATTGATGACAAACATCAATATTTAATAGATTAGGAAAAAAATTTATTGATTGAATTCCTGTCAAAAAAAATTGCCAAAAAAAAACTAAATAATTATCCAATTTAGTTGTGAATGTCTTTGAATTAAATTTTAATTGAGTTATATAATAACTATTATATAATTAATAAAGACAAATTATTTTTTAAGTGTTATTTTCGTGAATACATTAAATCATATTACATAATTAAATCAAATATATTATATTGATATTCAATGTGTTGATTATGATGTGATCGTGCTCAAGACATCTAAACGATAAAATCTTGGTTGAAAATGGATCAAATGAAGGAAACAATACACGAAACTCATGTTGTAATAAAAAAGAGGGGAGGCTCTATGCAACACATGTAAAATGGGAATAATTCCCAAAATAGGAATCATTCACATTTTGTTTGATTTTAAGGAAATAGTGCACCAAATGAGAAGTTATCCCATATTATGTGACTTTGGGTGTGTGCATGAACCAACCGTGAAAAAGGAATCATCCTCATTTTTGTGGGAAATTGTGTGTGCGTGAACCAACCGTGATATAGGAATCATTCTCATTTTTGCGTGAAACTATGTGTGCATGAACCAATCATGAAATAGGAATCATTCTCATATTTTTGCATTAGAATGGGATTCATCCCATTTGTGCATGTTACCGTTTTATAATCTCTATGTCTCTACAATATTTAGAGGTGTAGTTACTCTTTTATTTTTCTATTTACGAGGGTTATTGGATTCATGTGGAGTTTGTGTTAAGTTATTGCGAGGTTCGCGCAGTGTTTGTATATAATTACTGTAGTGTTTGAGAGATGATTATTTGTATGGTTGTATGCTGTGCTCGTACCATGTTCACATTGTGCTCGTGCCGTGTTCATGTTGTGCTCATGCTATGTTCGTGTTATTCTCGTGTTATGACAATAGTGCTCAAAATTATTCAGAACTCTAGTCTAGAATTGAAACTCAATTCTAATGTTATTTTCAATTATATTTATATTTCATTCAATTTATATTTCTTAAAGGTTGGGATATTTTATAATTATGTTTCAATTATGCAAATATTCTATTGATTTTAGAACAAAATATTTATTTTATTATATAGAAATTATGATGATTTATTTTTATATACATTCGGGTAGAATCATATAAGCATAACTCTATATATTTTAGAGAGTCTGAAATATATATATATTTACATAGGTTTGATAGGAAATTATGAATGCTTAAAATATATATTTCATTTTTTACTGTGTATTTTGGGTAAACTTTCTAATTGAAATTTAAAGAAATTTTAAAAACATCAAAAATACCAAAATAACCTAATTGTTACCACAATAATTTACTTCAAGACTATTTTTGATTTTTTAGGATGTATCTCGGTCGATCCCAATAAGTGGTATCAAAACGAGATTATTTTTGATATTTTTAGTATTTATATTTTCAGAACCTAAATTATTTTTTTAGGATGGATGAATAAAATAATTTACTTAATATAATAAAATTAGAATTTTCCAACTATATAACCTAGATATTAAAAATGATTGATCTTTTAATGATTAATGATCTATTTGAACTAACTCTCGGTGATCAGAATCAGAAGGTATGGTTGAGGTTAAGTAAAAGAAATTATATTTCAAGACCTCTACCACAATGAGATAATAAGAAAGTTACTGTGTAACATAATTGGCTAAAATCATACATGTCACATAGAATCCAGATTGGTTTGTAATGTTTTTTGTCCAAAGACTATGGATTAATTAGAATGAGTGATAGAAGAACGTCAAGAATAATGGGCATTAGTGATATTTTTCTAGAGATAAACACTTGATACCAATTATTTCATAAGGTTGTTTGATACATCTTTTAGATTCAAATGAACCTGTTCTCCAATAAGAGTGTTGGACATAAATGGTCATGTGGGAAAGTTCAGGGAAAACTAATGAAACTTATCTAAATGATCACTAATTATAGTGAGGGGTATAAGGGCAAGTTTTCTCTATATTACCCAAGATAGAGATCACTCGGATTGGGTAAATGCTTGGTAGGAAATTATAAGCATTGACTTTGAGCTACATAGGCCAGAGTATATTTGTGCAGATAATACATTTTCTATAGGGAAGTAGTGCACAATCGCTATTTGAAGGTCACCTAGTATGGCTAGGATAGTCTATATGACTATAGAATGTTATACTAATGTCTTACTTTTTTTTGAGAAGATCGAGGATGATCGATCTATATTTTTCATGTGCTTTTTCTGAGACAAGTAGAAATATCAAAAGAATCTCTAATAATTAGACTTTTACTTCAGCTGCTCTAAGGGATCAGATTGAATAAAGGAAAACTTATGAATTAGAAGTATAAGATATGGTTTTTACTTTAGCCGCTCATAGGTGTCACATTGAACAAGGAGAAGCTTGTGAGTTGGAAGTAAATGATAACACTTTTACTTTAGTCGCTCCTAAAGATCACAATAATCAAAGGTGAACTTATGAGTTGAAAGTAAAAAATAATGTTTTTACTTCAGTTGCTCCTAGGGATCACATTGAACAAGGGGGAGCTTATGAGCTGAAAGTAGAAGTTGACACATTTATTATGGTCGCTCACACAGATCTATTTGATAAAAGGGATGCTGATAGCTTCGAATTAAATGGTAGACTCGGAATACTATAATTTCTAGAAAACTTTTTCTCATATGAGGAATGAGAAATATATTTGTAGTCTAAGAAATTTTCTATGACTTGTATCCACTAAACCCAAACCAAGAATATGTCTCGAACTACCCAAATAGGATAGAGAGGAAGATTGTTGGGTTTACCTAGTTTTGGGCCGATGAAATATGTGTTTTTATTGTTGTGTGATTTTCTTTTTGGTTTATTTGGTTTATAAGTGTTATTTTATTTTATTTTTTTAATTAAGAGTTGATGCTCTCATTTATAGTGTGTGCTTCAAACAAAATAAAAATGATTGTGTTATCTCTTATTAAAATAAATGAAATGAAGGAAGTGATAAACAAACACATGTTAAGGCATGTTAATTATTCTTTGCTAGCATATGCATGGATAGTAGTTATTCTTAGGCTCACTTAATTGTATTAGTGGGTCTTGTAGTTTACTTCATCTACTACCAATGATAGTTGCTTTGTATATACACTCTTATTCTCTAGTCTCAATTTTCATAAAGCCTAATGATTGACATGATTTATAAGTATATATAATATTGGCTTTATAAGCATCATACTTGCACAATTAATGTATCCTTCCCTAAAGTTTTACTAGTGGGAACCATCGAGTAAAAGTTGCTCATAGGGACTATCACTACCTTGTAAATCACAATATACTTATCCATGTCCTGATGATTGTGTATCATTTATCTTCTCGGTGATGATGTAACTTTCATACTAAAAGTAAACACCTTGAGAGAATGTTCTAAATAATATTCATCCCAATCAAGAACTTGTTTTTAAAGATATTTATAATAGATTGATATGTACAAATATTCATACTTTAGTTTCTAATTATCATACTTACAATAATTAACATATCCAAATTTAGAGTTTCAACATATAGGTTTATCTCATACATCATGGTCGGAAGGGTTGTTACTTCCTTCCTATCATATACATGAGTGAGCCTCTTAGTTTACCTATCACCATGATAATCTCACACAAACCTACCAATAGGCAAAGCCCTAATTCTATTTCTTTATTAATCACCATTCATCAATATCCATATATAAGATAGATCAAATTATTCATTTATTCATAGATAAATCAAACTAAACCACATATCTCAAATTACAAAAACCCTAATTTTATGCTATTTCGGTATAGAATTTTGAATCTATCTATTAAGGAGAATGGTTTAAGAGCCTTTCCTCCCCAACTCTAGAGATTAGCATAAATCATGAGTGTCTTGCTTGCTTGTGGAACTCATATGGAGCGTAAAATTTACCTCTAAGATTTGGTGATGTTGCAACTTTTCTTGTTGAATGAGGGAGAAGGAGATGAAATAAGAGAGCTCAAAAATTCTCTATCTTCCACTTTTATACTCGGACAGCCTTGCATTACTCTAAGTAAGAAGTCATATCATTCAGAAGATAGTCACCACTTTGGCATTAATCTCTTTGACTTGAATTTATGACTCTAGAAAATAGTTGTGACTCTATTCGGCATCTTAATCTTATATAGCACACATTTATGATGCTGGAAATAACCATGACTTTAGCCTAATTTCTTTGTAATACAAAGCCATGGTGCTGTGAAATGGCTATGACTTCATGCATTTGTCTATTTGTAGTTTATAACGAGTCATGGCGTTAGGAAGCATCCACAAAGTGGAGATGACTTCACTTATTATTATATAATCATAGCAATGTGTAAAGGCTACGATGTTGGCAAATAGTCTTTATTGATATTTATGCGGCTATGGTATTGATATATATTCACAGCATTATGACATTTTATGTATTAGTTATGGCTGTAATGCTGGTAAATGGTAGCTGTACAGAAGTAATCTTTCTTATCTCTTATGTGCCCACATCATTGTAAGTGGATGCAACACTTGCCTTCTCTTTACTCATATAACATATTGTTGTAATATTATTTAAATATTGTGGTATTAACACTTAGCTTGAGCATATAAGTCATGACTATGTCTTCATTTGAGGGTAAGAGTCATGATCTTATTAATGATCATACTTGAGTAATATCTTTTATTATATTTAGTACCCCAAAAATCATGACTTTGAATTATTATTGTGGCTTTTACATGAGTTGTTGTGGCTCTATAATTTTCTATAGCTCAAAATTCATGACTTTGTAAATAGACTGTGACTCTAGCTAAAGACTATTGAGTCATAGGGCTGTAACTGAGCCGAGCTGCTCGCGAGCTGCTCGGCGTTCGGCTCGTTAGAAGCTCGCTCGAACTCGTTTATTAAGTTAAATGAGTCGAGCCCAAATATTATTTTGAGGCTAGTAAGTTAAATGAGCCGAGCCTGAGCACCCTTAAACTCAGCTCGTCAGCTCGTAAATAGGCTCGTGAATAGCCTCGTGAGCAAGCTCGTTAACTAGGCTTGTGAACAAGCACGTGAACCAAGCTCGTGAACAGGCTCGTGAACATGGAGAAGACTTGATGCACAACAAATTTTTCCTACAAATGAACATGATGAATATTTTAACTCTTGAACTTCAATCAAGTTAATTAAACTTTTATTATCTTATCTTTTTAATTTAGTTGTATGTTGACTATTTTAGATGAACATTTTCTTTAATTTCCGAATATCATTTTGAGGCTCGTAAGTTAAACGAGCCGAGCCCGAGCACCCTTAAACTCAGCTCATTAGCTCATAAATAGGCTCGTGAACATGCTCGTGAATAGGCTTGTGAGCAAGCTCGTTAACCAGTCTCGTGAACAAGCTCGTGAACCAAGCTCATGAACAGGCTCGTAAGTTAAATGAGCCAAGCCCGAGCACCCTCAACTCGGCTCGTCAGCTCGTGAACAAGCTCAAGCCTACTCCTTTAAAACTGAGCCGAGCCGAGCCTGCCTAATACTCGGCTTGACTCAGCTCGGTTACACCCTTATTGAGTCATATAAATATATAATAATAGTATTATGAAATTGGCCATGACCTTGAATACCAATGAGATACTTGATTACTACGATAAAGAATTAATATCACAGCCATTAAAATTATTTGGGCTAAATAGGACTGCAACTCCATGATAATATCTTAGCCATTTTGAATATGTAACATAATAGAAAGATTATGCTAATGAGTTGGTAGGGTTGTGACGTACACGAATTTCTCCTACTAATTAGGTAAAATTTTAGCTAAGAATAGATGCCAAAACTATATAAAACTCATTGATCTACCCCCTCTATTAAATACTTCCAAAAACTCATTGATTTCATGATTATTTTCATAACTTTCCAATATACCAAAGTCATGAAATCAACACATATTAGTTCTATTTCTATGCCTATCCATCATTATAAGGCACCATAATACACAAAAATATTTGGTAATTTAAATATCAAAAAATAGCCTCAGGTAACCTTCATTCATTATTTGACTTCTTTACTTTTTTTTATTCACATCTAGGGGTGAAAGTTGGGCTTGCATTTCCTTTGGGGTTTTGTTAGGTATTACGACATCATAACCTTCATCTTTGGAAACATCTTTTGTGGAAGCTATGATTTTTTGGAAAATTTTAGCAGGTGTCATGACACTTGGGAAAATCATGACACTATCATCTCCATAATTTCCAAAATACTTTTTTTCAGTACATTACCTTTATAGCTCTTTTTTGCTTTGAAGCAATATTGATAAGTAATTTTTTAGATTTGTCTTAGTATCACTTGATAGTTTATTTACTCTTTTTTTCTTTATCAATAATATCAATTGTCCAATTTGATTCTCTATATTTTTAATTTTTGGACTTATATGATTAATCTCACTTCAAGCTTCTCCATTCGAGTATCTTTGTCATTATGTCTCTTTATCAACTCTATTAAGATAATTTATATGCTTTCTTCTGGAGTCGACTTCTCTTCTCTTTGTGATTATTAATAATGCAAACTCAATTCTCATTGATATTATAGCTAATTACATTTTTCCCAAATTTTCTTAGAGCTTGTACGATATTTTGTATCCCACTTCCATTGCCTCCATATGAAAAGTTATCACGATTTATCATGTTCAGATGGTAATGCATCAGAACATTATTATTGGATTGACACATGTATCATTTATTTTGTATTCTATTAGCTTCTTCCATTTGATAAATAGATCCATATTCACCATTTTATGTGGATGAAAATTAATGATTTTTGTTGATCATCTTCTCTTTTCCTCTTGGGTGTCAAGCTTTCTTAGGTGAGCCTTCATTTTTACTTCAATTGTGATGAATTGATCTTACTCCAGTATTTCAACTTGTATTCTCTCAAATGAATGATCTATTGAAAATTTAGTAGTTATTCTTCACTAGCTTTTCAAACAAGTAATATGTCATTGTTGATAATTATTTATAATCAAGTTGTTGTAGCTACATCAACAATATACCTCATCATGTAGTTGAGCGCATTATAAAAAGATTGGACTTAGAACCATTACTTGAACATGTGTTGAGGGCACCTCTCAACAATTCTTTAAAAGATCACGAGCATCATATAGAGTCTATTGCTCATCCTACTAGAAGTAGCTTATAATAAGAAGTGATTTGAGGTTAAAAAAACTTAATGAGAATGACCCTTACTAGTTCATCCTAACTCTCAATGAAGCCATGAGATATGTATTGGAACCAACACCATACCTTATCTCTTATTGAAAATAGGAATAGACATAACCTTATTTTATCATGGCTAACTCCAATCATCTTTGTCTTATTGCATAGCTCCAAAAATATCATGACATGTCTGTTAGAATCCTCCAATATCTTTCCGCTATACTAGTATTGCCAAATCATCACAATCTGACTCAGCTTTAACTCAAAATAGTTTGCTTTTACTAGTTGCTTCAAAATACTTGAATAACTAAGAAGTGATGGCATTAGGATCCTCCATTATATAAAGTTTGGACTTATAACAATTACTTGACCACATGTTGAGGAAAACTCTCAACAACTTCTTAAAATATCACAAGCATCATATAGAGTCTCTTACTCATCCTATTGGAAGTAGCTTATATTGCTCCATAACTAAAAAGTGGTTTGACGTGAAAAAACTTAATGAGAAAGACTCTCACTAGTTCATCCTAACTCTCAATGGAGACATGAGATATGTAGTGGAATCGACATCTTACCTTATTCCTTATTGAAAATAGGAATAGACATAACCTTATTTTATTAGGGCACTCTAATCATGTTTACCATATTGCATAGTTTTAAAAATATCATGACATGTCCATTAGGATCCTCCAATATCCTACTGCCTGATGTGACTATCTAATATTTTTAAACAATCTACCATGTAAGCCGGATGTTGTTTACATGGATGATTATCATAGATCAGCAACATAAGCTAACCACCCATTGTGTTCTCATGCAATGGGTTTTGCATGCATAGTTTAGCATGGTCCAGCACAGACATGCACTCAGCTGTTCCACCGTGCCGTGCTAGGCTAGTGGACCATGCCTTGCCTGACATGGCATGGGAATTTTATCGTGCTATGACTAGCACAACATGGTGGCATGGCCGCGCTTTGCAAAAATATTTGACACCTCTTATAATACAAGTAGTAAAGAGGAATTTCCTTCAAATATCAATTTTATAAGAATTATAATAGTAGTTCGGTCAATCAATAGTAAGACAACTCAATTCTAGTAAAATAAATAATTTGGATTTTGGTATCAATCTTTAATCTAAGGATTTACTTATTTAATTTATATGATGTATATTTAAATAGTTTGAATTATATTGGGTTTGGATATAGAATGAAGGTTAGGTTATTATATAATAAATCTTTGCCCTAGTAGCATATAAGGTGATTATCATCAGTAATCTTTTCCTAATGATAGTCCCATCATAGCTATCCCCAAGATATTTTACTACCGAGATAATAAATTATCTTTTTTTGAGAGTCATTCATAAGCCCTATATATTTTAGGCAGCTTCTCATCTACCCTTCACAATCACTAGGTATGTACCCTTTTATTCTTTAGCCTTAGGTATCATAAAAACCAAATACCTAACATGGTTTATAAGCATCCACACTTTTAACTTTGTAAATATTATACTTCCATAATTAACATATGTTTCTCTCAAGTTTCACTAGTGTGAACCATATGAGTGAAGCAATTTAAATAGTTTTTAACACCATGTGAGTCACAAGATACTCACACAAATGCCTTACATTACCTATTATCATCATTTTCAATAATAATGTGACTCACATACAAAATGTGAAACTCTTATAAGAATATTCTATAAAATATCCAACGCAATCTAGAACTAGTTCTTCTAAAATAGATACAATAAATTATCATATAAAATTATTCATGTTTTTGACTTCGTAAATATCATACTCATATCTATTAGCATTTTCAAATTTTGAGTTTAATGTATAGGTTTATCTCATGTATCATGATCAAAAAGGTTATCAATTTCTTCCTACCATGTGTGAGTGAGCCTCATAGTTTACATATTACTTTCTATCATGATAACTTGCACAAACTCACTAGTAATCAAATTACAAATTCAAGTTTTATTTAATTACCATGTCTATCAATTTATGTAAAACAACATAAATCAAAAATTGTGGAGCCCCTAAAAATATATTTTTCTAAATCAACCCTAGAGAGGGGGGTTTGAAAATCATGCCCCATAACTCTATGGTTTATCTTATATCTATCATGCCTTGCTTACTTGTGGAGCCCCCAGGGAGTAGAAAAAGTGCCTCTAGGACTTAGTTGATGTGCTTTAAATTCTATTTGGTGTTTGGAAAGAAGAAGATTTCTTCTATCAATTTCTCGTTCCTCTTTAATACTTGAATGTTTATGTATTACTTTAAGTAGAACATCATGATTTTAGCCTTCATTTTCTGAGCATGTGGTCGTGACTCTAAAAAGTGGCTATGACTCTTGAATATGTCTCATTCTTTCTATAATATAAAGTAGCAGCAATAATAGGAAATGTTTATGACTTGGGCCTAATGTCTCTATTACACAAAGTTTAGGAATTGAGAATGGTCATAGTTTTGGTATTTATCTTTCATTCATCATATAGTTGTGGTCCTAGGAATCACCATGATATTGGGATGGCCTTATGTGTATCATATGGACATGGCACTGAGAGTGACCGTGACTTTAAAATCAGTCTCTTTTAATCATCATATAGTTATAGCACTAGAAATGGTTGTGGCATTGAGAATCACCTCTCTTATGCATCATATGATCACAACACTAAAAATAGGTATGACACTGGCATTTAATCTGAATATAAAAGTTGTGCCTTTGCATCTTTTTAGGGATAAGAATCATGGCCACAGACAATAACCATATGTTTGATGTTTAATTTGTAGAATATTATGGCAAATGTTAGTGGTTAAGAATAATGTGTATATATTAAAATGATGATGATTTGTATTGACTTCTTAATTTTTGGTATTTTGGAGAATTTTGATTAATAATAGTGAAATTGATGAGTTTTTAGAGGTGTTTAGCAGAAGAGGTAAGTTTATAAGTTCTTTTTAGTTTTGATATCCATTTTTGGTTGAAACTCTATCTAAATGATCAAGACAAAATCTTGTGTGTCATGACTATACCCTCTCATTAGCACAATCTTTCTACTCTAACATTTTCTCAATGATTATGATATTATCATTGAGTTGCTGTCATATATAACTCATAAAATTTTAATAGCTAGAGTATTACTTTTTTATCATAGAAACCAAGTATCCCACTAGTGTTTAAGGTTACAATTAATTTCATAGAATTGTAACTTTATATTTATATGACTTGGTAGTCTTAAGCCAAAGCTGTGACCATTTCATAAAGCCATTACTTTTGAACTATAAATATATAAAAAGCCACAAATTCTCAAGCCAAATTCATATAAATTTTTTAATGTTATGATTTTCGATCACTAAATATTACAAAGAAAATTACTCGAGTATGATCATTTCTAAGACCACAATATTTATCCTTAAAGGAAAGTATATCTATGACTTATCAAACAACAAAAAGTAAATTTCTAGTAAAAAAAATTATATAAGAGAAAGACTAATAGTCAGATGAAGATGAAATTTATAGACTAAAAGAAGAACTTTAGAGTTGTGAAATCAACAAAGTTTATGAAACATAAGAAGAATTAAGGAATAATGCATGCGATGTAGTGTGTGAGAAAAAGGAACAACTTTAGATTTTTTATAGCAATTAAAATGAAGACGACAAAATATATTAAAGTGGTAGAAATGAGGAAATAGCAAAAGATGACTATGATGAGGTTATGCTACTCTTCTAAATCATGGCCTTGGAGGGGGTCTTATGATGATATCTCTAAGGAAGAAAAGATATTAAAAGAAAAACACATGGTTGAGATAGATTAAATGGAAAAAAAAATCAAAACAAAGTTGCAGTTATGCACCGCACCATGACTTTGGTGTTTCTTAATGAAAATGGTCATGAAAAAATAGAAGGTAAAGCTATGGTTGTGCCCAGTACCATGACTTTAGTGATACAGAATAAAAAATAGTCAAGGAAATCTTATAGACAAAGTCACGATTATATCTAGCACCATTACTTTCGTATTTCTGAATAAACCAACCTATCTGATGCTTAAAGACAAAGTCATAACTTTGCACAATATCATGACTTTGAAGTTATTGAAAGATAAGGGTAAGAAAAAGGTATAAAAAAAGCCATGTCATGGTCATTTACAGTGCTGCAACTTTGGAACAACATAAGGGAAAAGAAAAAGATAAACTTAAATACAAGTTGTGGCAATACATAGTGTCATGATTTTGGATATTCAAAAGGAAATTAGAGAATAGAGAAGAGGAAAAGAAGCCACAAAATTTAGTAAATTTGTGGCATCAACTAAGGAGATAATGTTGGAGATGAATATAACTGATGAAAGTTTAATAAAGAGACTAAAAGAAGAAAATAAAGCAATATACTAAAAAGATCATTTGGATTGTAGAGATTTTCGATTGATGAGAAAAAGTTTTGAATGTCTAGCTATAGACATTAAATGTAGCACTGCTTGAAAGACAAACCAAGAATTTTTTTTCTACATATATGATATAATAAATACCCATATACACCACATAAACAAATTCACATGCCTAATAATTATCTCATAATTCAAACTCCACCACAACTATAGATAAGTGCTTGAAGTTACTCCACTAATATTATACCATATGATACTCAAACATAATCATAGGAATTCTATTTCTTTCTATTTATTTATTTTTTGGTGTGAGAAATTATTGCTCAAGGATGAGCAATCATTTTGGTATGGGAGTTTATTCAATGTTTAGTTTACCAAATATTATGGTATATTTTGGTGGTTGACAATGATATGTATGTGTAAAAATGAGATTGAATTTTACTGATTTCATAATTTTTGGTGTTTGGAAGAATTTTGATGAATATTTGTAAAATTGATTGAGTTTTTAGATGTGTTTAGCAGAGCAAGTGAATCATAACTTTTTTATAATTTTGGCATTTATTCTTGGGTGAAACTCTTTATAAATGATCATAGAAAAATCTTGTACGTCACAACCATGCTCTCTGATTAGCTAGCATAATATTTCTACTATGTGATGTTTTCTCAATGATTATGATATTATCATGTAATGGTAGCCAAACCTAGCTCATAAATGTTTAATGGCTATGATATTCAATATCTAGTGTGACAACCAAGTATCCTACTAGTATTTAAGGTTATAACTAATTTCATAGATTCGCGATTTTATCTTTATTAGGTTTTGTAGTCTTAAGTCAGAGCCATATCCTTTTTATAAAGCAATAACTTTTGAGTTATAAAAAAATACAGAGCCACAAGTACTTAGGCCAAAGTCATTAAAATTATTTAAAGTTACAACTTTTGGTTCATTGAATATTAGAGAGGATAAAACTCAAGTATGGGTATTTTTAAGTATAACTCTTATCCTCAAATGAAGATATAATTGTGGCTTATACATGCAAGCTAAGTACAGGTGCCACAACCACTTCAATATGATGTGGCCATATACTTATCAAAAAGGATAAATAGCTAATACCATTACCTCAACACAATGCAATGGTCATATTACAATGTTGGAAGCTGTCACAACCCCCATGGCCACTTCATAGTGTCGTAGTCATCTATGGACTACATATGATGAAGAAAAAAGTTGCATCGCTATATCTATTTCTCATTGGCATAACTTTGTGTTAAAAAGAAATTAGGCTCAAGTCAGGGTCATTGCCAACATCACTATCTTGTATTATAGAAAGATTAAGATGTCAAATAGAGTCGTGATAATGTTCTAGAGTTATAACCTCAAAATAAAGAGATGAAAGTTGAAGTCATGACTTCTATTAGAAAGTCATGACTTCTTACTTAGAGTATTTCAAGACCACCTAATTATAAAAGAAGGAATTAAAGATTTTTCAAAAAATAGCTACAAAACCTTGGCCATTATCAGCACTAGGATTTACCTTGATGCTAGCTTTGACTTCTCTCATATATCATATAGTCATGTCATACAAAAAGGTCTTGGTACTAGTAATTAATCAAACATAAAATTCATGGTTTTGTCTCCTCTTAGAGATAAGAGTCGTAGACTTGGGGGATAACCATACTTGAGTAAATATCTTCTATAATATTTTGTGTCCAAAAATTATGATACTAAATAATTTTCATAATTTTGACCTAAGTAATTTTGCCTTTATAACTTTTTATAGATAAAAAATCATGGCTTTGTAAAAAAGGTTGTGACTCTAACTTTAGACTATAAAACCTTATTAAAAATAAAATTATGGTGTTAGAAAGTGGCTGCAACTTTTATCACCATTGGAATTATTAGTTACTATGATATGAAATTAATATTACAATCATTTAATTATTATGAGATAAGTATAGTTATGACTCCATAATAATATCACAGCCACAAAGAAGCTGTTGTATAATTGATATATTATGCTAATTAGATAGTAGAGTTATATTATATAAAGATTGTCATGACCAATTAGGTAGAGTTTTGGCCAAGAATCAACGATAAAATTGTGCATTTCATAATCTATCAATTAGCTAGAAGTATCAAAAAACCTATTGATTTCTTGCCTATTCATCAAAATCATCCAAAACTCCATAATTATGGAATATATTCATTTATATCATATTCCCTTGCTCACACATTGTCTAAAAATAACAAAGTACTCAATAATATTTGATAATTTGAATATTAAATATATAGATGTGATTGCTATCATTTTGGAAAATAGACTATGAAGTGACTATTTCATATTAATAAATCTCATGGTTTCACTTATGTGCTTATTACATATTATTGATTATGATGAAAGGCCGTCAAAGGACTATGTGTATGAAAACATGTGTGTTGAAGTGATTTATACTAAAAATTATTTTTGATTATTTTTCCATTTTATTAATTTATATCTTTTTCTTATTTTAAATTAAAAGATTTTACAATGCGTCGAATTTATGAAAATGCATATCTTTTATTCTATATTATAGATAATTTGATGCATAGAATTTGGTTTATGCATAGAAGATAGAATCATAATTTTTTGTAGAATATAAGTTAATTATTGAAAATTTTAAATAGAGTTAGACAACTTATCAGTAAGATTGTAGCACTAGATTTCAGTAAGTCTATCTTAAAAATAGTGAATGGTGAAGTTCTAACTTCTTGTGCTAGTACACTTGAGTGTATTGAACAAAACCAATATGGTGTGATTATTTTGTACTGACCTATTAAATAAAATACACTATTATAATGATAAATGATGTTACTTTTATTCATGAAGTAATTAATATTTATATTCTTTTGTTAATAGCTATTTTGATTCAAAAAAAGTGAGTTATAGAAATTAATTTTAGAACTTGATGAGTTGTATAACTTTATCAAGTATATGCTAAATATTGATTTCGAATTAAATATTTGTCCTGCTAGAAGGATTAATGATGACATATTGAGAAAGCTTATATTTTTTGAGATTGTCAAACCATTTAGGTAAATTTTGATTTAGTAATTCAAATAAGTTAAGTGTAAAGTATCAAAGAAATAATTAGAGATTAATTGAATTAAGTTATCAGTGATTTAATTCAATCAATAGGTATTTATAATCATAATATGTAGAGTTTGGTTACTATTGATTATTAAAAAGTATAATTTATTTTTAAATAAGTGAGGGAGTACAATTATAATATTGTAGTTGTAGAAATTATAATTAACGTAAATTATTCTGTGAAAAAAATTTACATTAGGAGCTCAAGATTTTATTTAGGCCAGTGCCCATTATGTAGCCTTATCTAAAGCCAAAAGAAATAGAATTGCATAAAAAAAGTTGTATTTGCTACTGCCGTTTACTATATATAGAAAGAAATAAATTGGAGATGACATAAAAAAAAGTTCTAGAATTAAGATTTAATTCTTTGGAAGATAAATACAAAATTTTATAATATATTTTGAGATGATTGTTTTAGTTTTGAACTTGTCTAGGATGTACAAATTTTGATATTATTTTTTATTACTTATCAACAAAAAACCAAAGGAAATATTTTAAAGATTTTTATTTATTTAAAATATGCATGTGTATAAAATAATCAGAATAATTAATTTGATTAGAATTGAATTATTTGATTTTATTATTAAATTAAATTAATATAATCATATTAAATTAATTATATATATATATATATATACACACACACACACAACACACACACACACACATATGTATATATAACATCTTTACTAATAAATATTTTTAAAATATTAAATAATAAAATGAACTACTTCATAATAAATATGTGATGCTTCATTTTTATAAAGTGGTTTGGATTTTTTTTATTTATTTAAAAATAAAAGTTCAGACAATGCTAAGCACGATAGCATCCTCTCCTTTCTTCCATTTTCTAGATAAGGGACAAATGAGAGAAGACCTTGTTATCACCGATGACCTAGAGGTATCATATTGTTGGTGCAAATATGCATAAACTCTACTCAAAAATATAAAATAACTCATCCTATGAGCATTATCGATTTGTAAAATTTTATTTTTCTATTATCTAGCAATGGTATCATAGAAAGAGGTTTAGGTGATAATATGCATGTGGATGTGTTATGTTTTTTATGAATATATAAATGCTCAACTAAAACAGAGGCATCCTAGCCTATTTTGACTTTCTTGAACATTATGGCTATTTTTTTATTGATTGTGATAATGTGTTCAAATGAATAAAATTCAATGGCTGTAATTTTGTGTTTAATTTTTTGCTTAAAGATGTAATTTTTTTCTATAATGAAAGAAACAACCTCCACTAATGATAGTGCTAGTGGAGGTTGTCATGGCTAACGATAGTACTAGAGTTGGTGATGAAGCCGGTCATGTCATATATGGAGGTTTTCGTGGCAATCAGCAGCATTGGAGGTGGTGACTAAAGCTGGTAACTTCACTTATGGAGGTTATCATGGTGAATGATAGTGTCAAAGGTGATTATTGAAGCTAGTAGAATGACTTGTGGAGATTGTCACAGCGAACGACAATACCAAAGGTGGTGACGAATGCTGGTGATGTCGCTTAGGAAGGTTTTCATGGTGAATGGTAGCACTCGAGGTGGTGACTATAACCGATGACATTAATTACGGCAATAGACATAGCCAACAATGATGGATTTTGTGGTGACCATGAGCTAGAAATGATACATGTGGTGAAGTTTACGATGGCATAAGTAGACAACAATATAGTTCTTGGTGGCAAAATTAGACCATGCCAAAGTACGTGGCCAACATTTTGAAACTGGAGCATATTCCATTTTATTTAATTTCAGGGAATTGCCCTAAACCATGCAAATTATACTCGGTTTAGGGCACTAACCTAACACTTGAAAATTATTAGGTTATAAGTGATGTAAAACCAACACAACCAGGGTGTTCAACATTCGTATATATGTGATGCTTAGTCATCACATATTTGTGGCATGAAAATGATATATATATATATATATATGCATGCATGTGTCTTTGTATGTGCAATATGAATATGTGGCATGGAGGTATTGTGTGTGTGTGTGGCTTGGTAATATATTTTTGTGACATTAAAATGATATATATGCGAGCTGCATTGTTATATGCATAATGTAGGAAATTAGTTTTACAATGACACATATTTTAAAATAAAGGTTCTCAAATTTAAATATTAAAGTGCAAGAGGGAATTCATTTAAATTGAATCTCATGGTTTATATCACTGGTCTAAAAGTTATGCTAGTTGGTTAGCATGTTATTCTTGGTACCTGGCCCTATTAGATTAACTAACTTGCTGGTACACTTAGCGCAAACCATGATTAGGTAATTCTATTGATTATTTAAATGAATCACTTATCCATCTAAATGATTCATTTAAAATATGATTGATTTAAAGTTAGGTGATGGTTTAAACTTAACTATCAATAATGTCATCTCTCTATCTGAGTCACTACTATTATTTATAGGACCAAAGATAAATCATTAGTTTAATCTTGTTTGGCAATGTCTGCTGCCTAGATAATACGATTAATACGAATTGGCATGTCTGAATAAATAATGAATATAGACATCTTCCCATCAAGGCATACTATTTATAGTGTGTCAGACATATGATAGATCCATTTAAGAATTAGTGGAGAGAATGATTTCTTGTAATAGAATTTTAATTAATAAAGCTCGTTATAAATTTTTTAGGTATTTTAAAGATGTCTTTCAACCACTCACCACCATTTTCAAATAGAATAAACTCAATAAGATTAATTGTATATATTGGAAAAGAAATTTTGACATTATATTGACTGCTAAAAACTACATTTGAAGTCACAAATCAATGCCTAGATAAACATCATCAAGGAGTAATTGATGAGGAAGTCAAGCCTTATAATGAATGGGCAAATACTGATGAGATGTCTAGATGTTATATTTTGGCTTCTATGTCAAATATACTTCAACATGATCATTAGTCCATAGCTATTGCCTATGACATCATGTTTAATCTCAAAGAAATATTTTAAAATCAAATTTGTTCTATTAGAAAAAAAGTTAGGAGGAATTTGATGAATACTAAAATGGCTAAAATCACCCTAGCGAGGGATGTTATTCTCAAGATGATTAGTTTTCTGAATAAATTAGAAATACTTGGAGTTGAGATTGATGTGGATTCTCAGATTGATATTAGTCTTCAATCACTGTCAACTTCTATCAGCAATTCTACCTAAATTATAACATAAAGATACCTAATTGGACTTTAGCACAATTACTTAAGAAATTAGTATCAACTGAAAGTATTATCAAAAAATGATATGAATTATTTGTAGATAAAATAAAATTTTCTATACTGAAAGAAAAGAAGAAGAAGATATTTTAGAAATGTACTCATATTCTACTGATGGCTCCTAAGTCACAAGCGGGAGCAAAAAAAAAACCAAAATCAAAATATTTCATTGCAAGCATACATGGCACTAGTAGAAGTAGTGTCCAATTTATCTCAGCAAAGTAAATAATCAAGGTATATTTTAATTGATAGTAGTTAAAACATGTTTAGAGTGGTATCCAGGGATACCTAGTATATAAATATGGGCACCACTAATCATGTCTATAATTCTTTGTAGTAAATCTTAAAAACCAGACAACTAAGTGATGAAAAAATTAATCTTCACATGAGAAATATTACAAAAGAAATGGCTATTGCAATGGAAGATTGGATGTTTTTGTTTGATAGAGATACTAATTTCACTTTGAAAGATTGTCTTTTTATACCTTATATTAGAAGAAACTTAATTTTTATTTTCCGTTTAGTTAAGAATAGATTTTCCTTTTTATTCAATGATTATGTAACAATTTATTTGAATAAAAAAATAGTCTACTTTAGTACATCAAAAGATAACTTTTATGTTATTAAAACTATTTTTTTCCTACTACAACAATACAATTTGAATAATATCAACACCTTAACATAATAAAAATATCTTTCAAATATAAACTAGACCTATCTTTGGTACTCATGCTTAGGTCATATAAATCTAAAATAGATTTTGAGACTAGTAAAAGATGAACCTTTGAGTTTATGGAAAGTTGAAACACTCACATCATGTGAGTCATGCTTAGAAGGGAAAATGACCAAACAGTCTTTTATTGCTAAATGCTAAAGAGGAAAAGAGCCACTAGAATTGGTTCATTTTGATTTATATGGATTCATAGCTATCCAAGCAAAAGGTAGTTTTGAGTACTTAATAACTTTAATTGATAATTACTCTAGATATGAATATATTTATTTGATATTCCAAGTCTAATGCCTTTGATAAATTCAAAAAATATAGGATGAAAATATAGAAATATCAAAATAAATGTCACAAAATACTATAATCTGATCATAGTAGTGAGTATATCTTCGAAGGGTTTAGGGACTACTTGTTGGATCAAGGAATTACATTTCAATTATCCAAACCTGGCACTCCATAGTAGAATAGTGTGATAGAAAGAAGGAATATGATTTGTATGAATATGGTAAGATTTATGATGTTATACTCTGATTCATTTTGGAGATATGCATTAAAAATAGCAGCTTATATTTTAAACTTAATTACATCTAAGTTGGTACCTACTACTCTAACTAAACTTTGGACTAGACATAAACTTATTCTAAAACACATTCATTTATGGGATTTCCCAATACATGTACTAAAAGAAAAAATAGATAAGTTTGAAAAAGAATAGAAGTTTATTTCTTCATGAGATATCATAGAGGAACTAATAGTGATTTTCTTTGTATCCTAGAACAATATTATATTGAAAACCACATGCCTATAAGTAAAACTATTTTGGGGATTTTAAAAAGAGATAAACCAGTCCAAACTCCTTCAATACCAAAAGGAATACCACAAAGTAGCATCTCCAATATCTCATTACCTCATTATAATGATAGAATTATTGTTAACCATTTAATACTAAACTTTATGAACCTGTCAATGATATGTAAATAGCACAACTAGAAGGCAAATGTCATAATGGTTCAAAAAGATTAGTATCAATGCAGTGTGTCACTAAAAGTATATAACCAGGAAGAGTATATATCATCGTAGTGGAAGAGTTATTCATCAAACTATAGGATAAACACTCTTAGGAGAGTCTTATGATAGAATCCCTTATGATCTAGATACTTATCTGGGAAACTATGATAAAATATTTTTAAGATAAAGATGCAGAATATTGGAAAATGGCTATGAATTAGAAATATAGTCAATGCACTCCTATCATATATGGGATCTTTTAGAACCACTTGAAGGGGTAAACCCCATAAATTGTAGTTGGATCTATAATAAAAAGAAAGGAATAAGTAGTAATGTTGAGACTTATAAGGCTAAGCTTATTACAAAAGGCTTTACAAAAAAAAGAATTTTATGAGGAGATCTTTTCATTGGTAGCTATCTTGAAGTCAACTTGGGTTCTCTTGTCCATTACAACTCATTATGAATATGAAATTATGAAAATGTATGAAAAGACTTTTTTTGAATGGATATCTTAAAAACTATATCAATATGATATAGCTAAATGGTTTCATAAAAAAAGGCCAAGAACACATGTTATGTAAGTTAATTAAGTTCATTTATAGACTAAAATAAGTATATAGATATTGGAATACTTATTTTTATCAAGCCATTAATCTTATGGCTTTGATCAATATCAAGATGAGTATTATGTGTATATAAAAAGTGGTAATAATAATGTGGTATTCTTGATATTATACTTTGATGATAAATTGCTCTTCGGTAATGATATGAGCTCATTGTCTTCGATTAAGATTAAGTTGTCTTATTAATTTGATATGACAGACTTAGGAGAAGATGTTAATATTCAAAGGTTTAAGCTTGTGTGAGATTGCATGTAAAAATATTAGGCTTATCTCAAGTTGTTTATATCTATTAAATATTGACTCGATTTATCATGCAAAATTCCAAGAAAAGTTTGCTTCCTTTCAGACATAGAATCACTTTATCAAAAAAATAGTATCCCAAGATACCTAATGAGATAGAGAAAGTGAAGGCAATTCTTAATGGATCTATAGTAGAAAGCTTGATGTATTTAATGTGTTGCACTAGACCCAATAATTGTTATGCTATATGCATGGTAAGCAGATATCAATCTAACCTAGTATAAGAATATTAGATAGTAGTAAAACATGTGGTTAAGTACCAAGCAAACAATCTTATGCAAATAGGGTATAAAAACTCATATTTTCAAATAGATGAGGATCTAGGAAGAGGAGTCATATGTTGGAAAAGTATCAAACAATTTTGTATTGTTGATTCCACTATGGAGGTCAAGTATATGGCAGCTTCAGAGGTAGCTAAAGAAGCTATATGGCTTAGAAACTTTCTGATAGATTTATGGGTCATTCCTTCTATGCAACTACTTATTAAACTTTATTGTGATTATAGTAGAGCATTTAGAAATTTGAAGGAACATATAACCCACCAGAAAAAATATATATATATAAAGCATAAAAATCATCTAATAAGAGATATTATAAAAAAATGAGATATGATGGTAACAAAAGTAGTATAAGTAGACAACTTGGTATATCGTTTTATGAAGAGCCTTTAGCTAGGGCTTTTGACAGACGTGTGGAAGGGATGAAAGTTAGTCATATACTATCATGACTTTAGTCTAAGTGGAAGATTATTAGAATTTATACTAAATATTATTTATGATTATTTTCTTGATTAATATCTTCTTATTATTTTAATATTAGATTATATGATGAGCATTATAGATCAAATCATTATTCTAAAAATATTTAAGCCCATTATTCTGTACTATAGATGAATCAATGTGTATAGATTAGCATATGCATAGAAGATCAAATCATTGGTTCTTATGGTATACAAGTTTATTGTTCACAATATAGATAGAACTAGATAATCTATCTGTAATATTGTAGTACTAGATTTTAGTTTAATTTATCTTAACTATGGTGAATAGTGGAGTTCCAACTTCTAGTGCTAGTACAAGTGAGTTTATTGAATAGGACCAACATGGTATAATTATTTTGTATTGACTTGTAACATAACATATATTGTTGTAAGTTAAATATTATTACTCTTATTCTTAAAGTTGTTAATATTTTCTAGCACTTATTAATAATTATTTTAATTCATAAAGAATGAAGTCTAGACATAGATTTTAAAAACTTTATGAAGCGTATAGTGAATATTATTGATAATAGAACACATGTCCTATCAAAAAGATTAATGATACCTTTTTAAGAAAGCTTATAAGTTTTGATATTATCAAACCCTACAAGTTGATTTTGATTTAGTAATTCAAATAAGTTAAGTAAAAAGTATCATAGAAATAATTAAAGATTGATTGAATTAGATTATCAGTGATTTGATTCAATTAATGAATATTTATAATCTTAATATAATAAGTTAAATTAGTATTAAGTAACAAAAGACACGAATTAGTTTTAAATTAGTAAGGGAGTATAATTATAATTCTATAATAGCATGAATTATATTAAAACTAAATTATTGTGCAAAATAATTTACATTGGGAATCCAATATCTTATTTAGGCTAAAATTTAAAGGTGTCAAATGGGACGTGCCGGCCCGGCCTGATCTATCTTAGCCGGCCTGATCGTGCTTTCGTGCTTGGCCGGGCATGGCACGGTTACTATACTGTGTTGTGCCTGGCCTGACATGGCACGGTTACTATACCATGTTGTGTCTGGCCCGACATAGTTCTGTGGAGGTCAGCCCGACACAAGCTCGTGACATGAATCCATCGGGTTCGACTACGCACCGTCACGCTGCCGCACACCAAACCCCTAATTTAAAAAAAATTAGGATTTCTCAGCTAGTGCCAATGTACCATGTCAGGCAAGGCACGACACGAGGCCCAGTTGGCCTCGGCTCGGCACGACACAATTGGTGTTGTGGACAGGCACGATTGGTGCCGTGGACAGGCACGAGCATGGGAAATCCTGTGCCGTGCCGGCCCAGGCACGGCCGAATCGTGTCGTACCTTGTGCCAGTCCGGGCCGGCCCAGCCCAGTTGACACCACTACTAAAATCCCTTTCGTAACTATTTCTAGATGCGATGAAAGAATCTAAGTTTTTTAGTTTTTTTTAGAATATATGTACATGTGTAATAGGAATAATTAATTTAATTATAATCAGATAATCTGATTTAATTATTAAATTAATAATTTGATTTATATTAAATTAATTTTGATTATATATATATATATATATATATATATAAAATATCTTTTAAAACATGATATACCAAGGATCAATTTTAATTAAAATATTAAATTTTTGGTTTCTATTTTTTAAATAAAAAAGGACTTAGTTCAGTCGGTGCCATATTTCACTATAGCATCTTCATCTACATCAAGCATGTCTAGAATAGTGGGAAATAGGGAGAAGGCCAATGGAGCATCTCACCTTGAGGTATATTTCTTGCTCATGAATAATTGTCTGAAATAAAGATAATATGCTCCACAAACATTATCCACTCAAATTTATTTGAGTTCCAAAATATTCTTCACTCTCTCTTCCACTCTTTTTGTCTTCATACACCTTTTGGAAAGAGGAGACAACTTCTTTCATTTGTTTTCATTCTTTTCATTAAGCATGGAATGATTTTAAAAAATGGTAAAATATGTTTTTCTCATTTTTAATTTATTCTTTGCAACATTTTTTTCATTGAACACTTACAGGTAAAAAGAAAAAAAAAACCTAACACAATTGTAGTAGAACAATATTTAAAATAAACTAATAAATATCCACATATGCCCTAGGTGGTGAGACAAATATCTACACGTGATTGTCATGATAAACTTAACATTAGGGCTAGGTAGCATCATGCACTTTCATAACATGGATTGTCTTGATACATCTATCCTTATCAAGGTTTGTCAACAAATTGAGGTTGATCACCTTGAGTTAAGATCACATGCCATATAAAAAACAATATATTTGAGACAAATGATTTCATGCCAAGACACATAGATAAATAAGTTATATATTAAAGATGCATTCAGATAGATTTTACTACTGCCAAGTAATACTATATGGGTCCAAAAAAAATAACTTACAATACCAATAACGCATGCAATATCTAGTTTGATACAAATCATAACATATATTTGATTACCTACATCTATGACTTATGGAACATAACTCATGTATTTTCTTTCCTTGTTGATCTTAGGATGATGATTGGCATTTAGCTTGAATTAATTGGCTAAGGTGGTTGAGGCTAGTTAAACCAGTCTCACATAGCATCTTTAAAATAACTAGAAATGCCTAGAAAGCCTTTGTTAGATTATGCTCATCCACATAATTGTCGGGAGCGGATAATACCAAGAACTTTGTAGTAGTGCATATAGAAATCCAAAAGAACAATTCTTATATGATTTCTAAGATGCAATTTGAATCCATACCTATTTACATCTCTCGATTACTCAAAGAATATAAAACACTAGCCTTTTATCATATTCTACACCATGTCCGAAGAAGAGAAGTAAAAGTGGCTCCCTTCGTCCATGCCCTATTTGACGTCCTCATTGCTTTTACAAAGTGACTTAAAGTGATTCTAAAAAAGCAAAAAATTGCCTCCAATCAAGGTATTTGTGTTAGCTATAGTAGGGACCTAAAAGCTAAAATACATTTTGGGCTTTTGATATAAATGTTTGAATCCATTTATATCAATTATAATTTAGTCCACTTAATAATTATAATTGCACCCACTTATTTATTCAATATTTTAATTTGATTCCTTTGTTATTAAATATGTATTAATCTTTACACATTAAGGTTATAGATATCCATTGATTAAATTAAATCACTGATAATTTTACTTTATAAATATTTGATTATTATCTTAAAACTTTCTACTTAACTTATTTGATGTTTTAGATTATATTCACCTATAAAATTTGACATAATCAAAACTTATAAGTATCCTCAAGAATATCATCAATCTAATTAATAGGACGTGAATTCTGTTAATAATTAATATTTACCATACAATTAATATAATTATCCAACTCAACGAGATTGTTGATTTATGATTAAAATTTATTTTTTATGAATAAAAATAATGAGTAGTAAATGTACGTGTTTATTAATTATCTTGAGATTAAGAGTAATAGTATTAGTATTAATTATTTTATTTGTAAGTATAAAATAATCACCATGATTTGATCCTATTTAATACACATAAATATATTATCATAAAAAGTTAGAACTTAACAATTCTTTGTAGTCCAGATAGACCTATTAAAATCTTGTGATATAATCTTATCAATTGTATGTCTAACTCCATTTAGACTATAAACAAATAGCTTATTTTCCATTAGACCCTTACGAGTTTTTAAAAATCATGGCCCTTTTGAAAACTCTTTTTGTTCTTCCCAAAAGCATTTCCCTTTCACAAGCTCAGAGTTACAAAAGGTTTTATTTTGAAAAAACTTTTTGTGCACCTTTAACAAAATAGGACATCTCATTTATTTTCTTTGAAAAACTAGGGATATGCCCCTTGAGTTTTTTTAAAGTCCGCATGACTTAATATTGAAAATGATCATCCTATATTTCAAAGTCAAAATGATGCTATCCCCTTATTTTCAAAACACACAACAAAAAACATATCATTCATGCCACCACTTTTTTGAAAGTCATTTTAGATTTTATATTCTTAAAAAATAACAAAATTAGTTTATTTTGAATTTATTTACAAATGATAATTACACTCCATTCTAATATGAGTACCACCAATGATCCACATTAAAGTATTTGTGATTTGGTATACAAATACAAAATATTTTATAAAAAGATTTTAAAAAAAATTAAAAAAATATATACCAAAACATAAAATAATAGGAGATTTTTATTTTGCCGCACCAAATACAAAATATTTTAAATTAATAAACAAAAATATACAAAAACATAAATTAATTGATTTTTGGTACACATAAGTGTCAAACATCATTGTGTCATGCTAGACACGATGTTGCATGTATCTCATGTCGTGCTTGCACGACACAATATCTATATGACTAGGCCCGACACATCCCACTTGGCTTATAGTCGGGTAGATATGTGCCAGGTCATACCGAATCTTGCCAGTTTTGGGTAGGTCAGCAGACATCCTAAATTGTATTTTAAAATTTTAATTGTATATCTATGCAAAAATTAAAATATTACATTTACATATCAAAATAATATAATATAAAAATCAAATAATATATACATTATGTATTACATACTTACTTTGTATTATAAAATTAATAGAATTAAAATGAAATCAATGACTACAAAAATTATTTGAAATTCATATCAACTTCAAAATGAAAATCATCTAAATGAAAAAATAATCTATGAGCATAATATTAATATAGTATGGTATATTAATAACAACTTTAGATCAACTTCATGTATGATACATAACATACATGAAGCATCAATCCATATATAGAATCCAAAATTGGATTTAGATTTTTGGCAAAAATTCAAAAATAAACAAAATATCATCATATGAAAAAAATAATCCAAAATTACATGAATCATCAATCCATGCATATAGTATGGATTTGCAGATCCAGATCATTATCATCATATATGCGTCTAACAATATCACTAGTATTGATCTCGATATCCACAATCTCGATGTCCCATGAGTCATCATCCACTATATTTTTTTTATTTTATCTTGAATACCCAATCCTTAATCTTCCTAATCCTTGATACATACAAGTGTCACTATCATATATAGTCATAATCTCGATCTCATATTTGAAATAACCTAGGTTACTATAGAAAAAGTAGACTCGAATAGCATGAGATAGGTATATTTGAATGATTTTTACCAACACAAAATATTCAAATCTTATTATCATTATGTAAAAGAAGAGAGCAATAATCGGTATCTAAGTACCAAGATAACTCATCCTATTCGACTAACGACCCGGTCGTTTCCCACTAGCCAATTAAATGAAAAAGTAATCATATCTGAATATGATGGCTATGTCCGTACTCGGAGCATTACTATAACTACAATACCTATTATCATAATATGTAAACACATTACTTAATTTTTTATAAATAAAACCTTCATTTCTTTTGCTTGGCTCATGCAAGTGAATGTGTGTTTTGGTGTGTGTTTTACATATTTCATCTTAACACTATGATCCATATAAAAAGCCAAACAAATTAGGGTTGAAATGGAGGACCAATTATAAAGAACTTAGTTTCTATCTCAAAAGTCATTATACTAAATATATGATATCCTCGTTACTTGCTAAAAATACTACTAACATCGTACAATCAACCATGTGCAATTCAAGTGGTGGAAGTATGCATAGATCAACACATGATCAATGTATCATAACAAATTTTTAGGAATTTCATAAAAGAAATTCTTATATCACAATCTGAATTATCAATAATAAGTTTGTCACTCTTACTATTATTATAGTTGGATATCATATGGTGGTAGTCAATACATGACTGTAACATAAGATAAGTATAATTTCAATGGTGTCTCACATCTATTTGTAATTTTTTTTAGTTTCTCTGACAAATAGATACTGATAAGCTCTTGTTGTCTATTAAGCATCTTAAAGTATTTTAGTGAATTACTTATTTTTTTCATAAATAGAGAAAATAAATTTCATTCTCGATTGTACTATTAGGTTAGTTATGTGACACATATACATAACATAAAATTTGTTACCTATGAGTCTATCTCCAATAATTCTGACAAACATACTAATGGCTACTTCATTATTAGAAATAATATCAAATATAATACTAAAAATTTTAGTATAATTGTCATATTCTCTGAAAATTCTCATCATATCCTCATATATGATAGAGCCATCGCGAGGATGAAGGATCTCAGAAAATACTAGAATTTTTTTATTAAGTTTCTATTTTGAATCTAAATCATTGTGGCTAATCTAGATATTGGACATCATGAACATTGATCAATTATATTTTCAAAATTTATTAATTATTAATTATTTCTTTAACTTATATTATTTTATTATGTCATTTGTTTTTTGGACTAGTAATAATATGATAAAGTAAGTTGGAAGTGGGTCTATATAATATTGAAAACCTTTGGATCATACAAAAATCTAATTGAAAGACTCATGATCATATTTAATATGATTATGTCTCTCCTCTAAAAGTTAATATGATATATGAAAAAAGTTAATTAAGCTAAATTTGATCCAATTTCAAGGACTCCACCACCTAGTTGGATTTGTATGAGATCTAATATATCATATTTTTTTGTACATTATTTGACATGCTTCTTAAGTTATCCAATGCCACCTATACTCCTAAAAAAATATATATATTTTTTTATAATATATACATTGTGTTGATTTTTTTTGATACTCTTATAATTTTTATTTTTTATTATCTTAAAGTGATTCCATACAACTTAAGTTTACCTAGTTTTAGGTTTTTTAAGCAAATGGATTTGTGTCAAAGTCATTGGAGAGAATCTAGTTTCGATCTTAGACCTTTTGCTTGGGTTATTATTATTATTATTATCTATATCAATGTCTAATTCATTATCATTAAACTCAATTTATCATTTTTTAATATTTATAATTTCAAAATATTAAATAAAGAAATGTAGAAAACTAATAAAAAATTTATGTATCATAACCACAATCACATTAATATTTTTGAGCAACAACCCATGTCCCGTAGTTGTATTCCACTTTTCCATCACCTTTTTTTTAACATGCTAGGCTTGGCTAGATGCTAGAACAAATAAGTAAATGAAAAATTAAAAATTTAATGAAGAGAGATGAGAGGAAGATAATAAGAGAGAATTCTATTCAATAAATTTCTATATTCTATTTATTAAAATTTTTTATATTTAAATAACATATATATATATACACACACACATACATATATATATATACATATTATATATTTATTTATTTATTTATTTATATATCTATATATTTTAATTTTAAATGGGTCGAATTTTGATTGTCGTATGATTTCTACCTGTGTTTGTTGGAATCAAATCTAATAACTATAGAATTTCAAAATAATTTTTTTTATTTCATGCAAAATGGAAAGCAATAGTCTGTGACCGATTAGTTAGTGACTATTAAACACGACATTTTTAATTTTGGCATCCATTAAGTAAAAATATAATAAACAAGACAACTTATTGGACAAGTAGTTTTTAATTATTTAGGCTAGGACCCATTAGTCAGTGATCCATGACCCATGGAAATCAAAAGGCTGTGCTCAGTCAAGGGTCATGGGTTTAGTCTTATGTGCCTCTAGACCATGCCAATGCCTTGGGCCATGGGTCATACCAAGCTTGACATGAGGCACAATTGGCCCCACCTAGTACGATATGAGTCATGTCTTAGGTTGGTACAATCTTGGTATGGACATGATTATGGACCATTTCGTGCTAGGCCAGACATAGCTAATTCAGGCTATGCCTATGTTTAGTACCCGAGCTACTCGATCCACTTGACACCTATAGATATATTAAAAAAAGAGAACCTAATTTTTCTCCCAACAAACATGTCAATAGTTAAAAACTAATAATAAAAAACAACATAATAATAAAATACATGCATCATGAGCATATAAACGAAGCTAGGATTTTTAACCATATAAAAAATATTTAAATATAAACATATATAAATATTTCGACATAAACATATATAAATATATAAATATAAACATAAACATATATAAAAATATAAGCATTTTCATATATAAATATATAAACATAAATATATATAAATTTATAAACATAAAAACATATAAATATATAAATATAACTATATTAATATAAATATATTAAAATATATATAAATATATAAACATAAGCATATATACATATGCTTATGTTTATGTTTATAAATGTTATTTTAATGGGGAGTAGGTGAAAATCACATTGCCCACATTGGAAAACTGTTTGGAGATTTTCAAACTTTTTCCTATATAAATGACTTTTCTATTTCTTTGAAAATTATTCTCATGTATTTCAATTTCTCATTTTCTTTTGAATGTATTTTATTTCCTAATGTAATTTATTACTTTACTTTTGAATTTTCTATCTTTCAAATTATTACAGGTTTAGTTTTATTTTATAACAGTGGTATCAGATGAGGTTAGTTAGTAACTTTTGTAGTTAGTGCATTTTAGAAAAGTTCTGTCAAAAGGGCGATAAAAGCCTTAAGGTTTATGGTTTTTAAGAGGGTAATTGCGCCCCTCCACTTACCTGGGAACTTTTTTAATGTAATAACTCAAATTGTTATTATTATTCTCGGTTACTGTTCACTATAAAAGTGAAACATGACAGCAAAATTTGAAATAGAAAAATTCAATGGAAGTAATTTTTCATTGTGGAAAATAAAAATTAAGGCAATTTTGAGGAAGTATAATTGCTTAGATGCAATTAGAAAAAGGTTCACCAGAATTCCTGACGACAAGTGGAATGAGATGGATAGTATTGCAGTAGCTGACTTGCATTTGGCACTTGCTGATGGAGTATTATCGAGTGTGGCAGAAAAGAATACGACAAAAGAAATTTGGGATACTCTCACAAGGTTGTATGAGGCAAAGTCACTTCACAACAAGATCTTCTTAAAAAGAAGACTTTACACTTTATGAATGATGTAATCTGTTATGGTAACTTATCAAATCAACACTCTTAATACTTTATTTTCACAACTTACTACGTTGGGTTATAAGATAGAAGAAGTTGAACGTGCTGAGATTTTACTTCAAAGTTTACCTGATTCGTATGATCAACTCGTCATCAATCTAACGAATGGTGTATTGACTGATAGTTTAATTTTTAATAATATTGCCTCTGTCATCTTAGAAGAAGAAAATAGATGTAAAAACAAAGAGGATAGATATGTAAATGCACAACAAATAGATGCTTTGACGATGATACGAGAAAGATCAACGGAGCATGGCCCCAGTGGGAGTCAGAATTATGGTAGATCAAAATCTCGAAGTAAGAAAATTATTAAATGTTATAACTGTTGTAAGAATGAGCACTTAAAAAGAGATTATTGGTTTAAGAAAAGAAATATAGATGATGAGTTATCTAAGACACGAGGGAATGTTGCAAGCATCAATGATGAAGATAGTATTTTGTATAGTGAGGTAACAACAATGGTTGAAAGTAAAAAACAGTTTAGTGATGTATGGTTGCTAGACTCGGGAGCATCGCGGCATATGACTTCTTGGAGAGATTGGTTTCAAAAATATGAACTAATCTCAAGTGGGTCAGTGCACATGGGTGATGATCATACTTTGAAAATTGTTGGTATGGGTACTATCAAAATTAAAATGTTTGATGTTATGATTCGTACCATTCAAGAGGTAAGACATGTAATTGACTTGAAGAAAAATCTATTGTCTTTGGGAAAAATAGATAGTCTTGGATTTAAAACTCATATTGAAAATGAGATGATAAAAATTGTGAGAGGTTCACTTATATGGTAATGAAGGGAGAAAAGATCACGACAAATTTATTCATGCTTAAAGGAGAAATAATGCAGGAAGTAGATGCATGTGTTGCATCAATTACTAAGGAAGAAGAATCAACAATGATATGACATCTTAAATTATGTCACATGTCAAAATAAGGTTTGAAGATTCTTTCTAATAAAAAGTTACTTCCGGGGCTCAAAACAGTAAATTTACCTTTTTGTGAGCATTGTGTTACTAGTAAGCAGAATAGGTTGGCATTTAAAAGATCAAATGTAAGAAGTAAAAATATGCTAGACTTGATATATTCTGATGTATGGGAATCACCTGAAATATCTTATGGAGGAGCAAAATATTTTGTATCATTCATTGATGATTATTCAAGGAGATGTTGGGTATATCCAATCAAGAAAAAGTCAGATGTATTTTTAACTTTTAAAGAATTCAAAGCATGGGTGGAACTTGAATCTGGGAAAAGAATTAAGTGTTTGTGGACAGATAATGGAAGTGAGTATACAGTTGGTGAATTTCTTGTTTTTTGTAAGCAAGAAGGTATCAAACGATAGTTCACAATCACATACACGCAACAGCAAAATGGAGTAGCAGAACGGTTGAACAGAACTCTTGCAGAAAGAATAAAAGCAATGTTAACGACTGCAAGACTACCCAAGTCCTTTTGGGCGGAAGCAGCAAAAACTGCATGCTATGTGATAAATCGATAGCCATCAACATCGATTGATTTGAAGACACCGATGGAGATGTGGACGGGTAAGCAAGTAGACTACTCAACTTTACATTATTTTGGATGTCCTGCATATGTGATGTACAATACTCAAGAAAAAGCAAAGCAAGATCCAAAATCCAGAAAATGCATATTCTTAGGGTATGCTGAAAAAGTAAATGAGTATCGCCTATGGGAACCCACTGACCACAAGTTAATTATCAGCAGAGATGTAATTTTAAAAGAAAGAATTGAAAATTATAGCATATTAAAAGAAGTTTCAGAAACTACCACTATATATGTAGAAAATGATCATATACAAGATGTTCCAAAGTCAATGGAGAAAGAATTAAAGCATGAAGCACAAGAACAAGTCGTGTATGAGGCTCAAGGAGTTAATCGGCCAATTCGTAATAAAAGACCACCAGCTTGGCACGCAGAGTATGTTACGGAGAGCAACATTGCATATTGTCTCCTAACAGAAGATAGAAAACCTTCAAAATTTTAAGAAGCTTCAAATAATTCAGATGCATCTCTGTGGATGACAGCAATGGTGGAAGAAATTGAAGCTCTACACAAGAACAAGACTTGGAAGCTAGTACCATTACCAATCGGAAGAAAAGCTATTGGCAACAAATGGGTTTACAAGATAAAGCGGGATAGCAATGATCAAGTATAACGGTATCGTGCAAGATTGGTGATAAAGGGATATGCTCAGAAAGAAGGTATTGACTTCAATGAAATTTTTTCTCTGGTGGTTCGTCTTACAACAATTAGAGTAGTAATGACTCTATATGCTACACTTGATTTGTATTTGGAGCAGTTAGATGTTAAAACTGATTTTCTTCATGGAGAAATTGAAGAAATTTATATGTTCCAGCCAGAAGGATTTATAGAAATTGGTAAGGAGAACTTGGTTTGTTAGTTGAACAAATCTCTATACGGTCTAAAACAAGCACCAAGGTGTTGGTATAAGAGGTTTGATTCCTTCATCATGAGCCTTGAGTATAATAGACTAAGTTCAGACCATTGTACATACTACAAAAGGTTTGAAGAAAATGATTTCTTCATTTTTTTTTGATAAATAAAAACTCACTATCAAAAAATTCTTACAATCTAAAGACCATTTAGCCTAATGCAATCTTTGAGAAATACAACACAAATTTCAATCTTAATCTTCCTAACAAGGGATTCTGCACTTAGAGATTTCTTTTCGTACAACCTCCTATTTCTTTCTCGCCAAATATGGTACACCACTGCAGCAAAAGCAACTTTCCTAATTGAATTCTTCAGCATATCCTATAGTAAGTTGAGAGATTTGATGCCAGTAGAAATTGAATCAATTGATCCTTCAAGGGATGTCCAGGATTGAATACTCCCAAGGACGAACCTGGAAAAGTGACAACCAAAGAAAATGTGATTTAATGATTCATCATGGGAACAAAATTTGCATCTCGGGTTTATGGCTGTAAAGGCTTTGTCTTTTGTACTGAGTCTTCCCAGTTTAGCTATCCACAGATTAACTGCATGCTTGGGAATGCATTTCTTCGTCCAGATTACTTTAGTCCATGGTAGAGTCTCCTTTGTATTAAAATCAGCCAAATAATGGTATGCTCTTGAAATAAATCTGCCTTCTTCACTCCATGAGGATAGCAACTTTTCAACATGATATATCGAACCAGTTTTCTGTAAGAGAAAATCCCTAACACCTATCAATGATTTCCCGAAAGGTGTATCACTTTTGGAGGCCTTAATCTCCCATATGGAAAGGGAAGCAAGATATGTGTGATGGATCCACTTGATCCATAAAGAGTCCTCTTTCGCGTTAATTCGCCATAGGATTTTTATAAAGAAAGCTCTATTCCAGATTGATATGTTTAATATGCCGAGGCCGCCAAGATGAATTGGGGAGCAAACTTTGCTCTGGGAGACTTTGGGTCTGAATCTTCCCTTGGTTAGGTCACCCCATAAGAATCTTCTACAAGCTGAATCAATGGCATTGATTATAGAAGACAGAATTAAAAAAACTGAGAACTAATATCCCTCAATGCCCTGTACCACTGTTCATAAGAGCTCTAGTCTACCCGCAATCGAAAGAATTTTCCCGGCCCATTGATGAATGGCCGAGATAATTTTGGCAAGGAGGATGGAAAATTGCGTTGTAATCAATCGACTTGAAGATAGGGGAACCCCAAGAAATATATATGGAAGGTGCCCTTCCTAAAAACCAGAATGTTCGAGAATAGACCCTTTGGCCGATTTACTTACTCCTCCAAAGAAGATGAATGATTTGGAGGAATTTACACTCAAACCGGACACATCAGAAAATTCATTTAGAGCATTAAGAATGATAGAGGTTGAAGGGCAGTCTCCGCGCGAAAAACAATCAAATCATCTGCGTATATAAGATGCGTGAGCTTGAGAAAATTGCAGCCCGGATGGAAAGAAAATTCAGCCGAAAAGGTGCCCAGCATCAATAATCTTGATAGGTACTCCATGCAAATGGCGAATAGGTAAGGGGAGATGGGATCTCCTTGCCTTAGTCCTTTTTCACCTTTGAAAACCCCATGTAATTGTCCATTTATTGACACCGAGAAAGTAGTAGTGCTGACACATTCAAAGATAATATCAATGAAATATTTAGGGAAGTTTAGAGCACCTAGCACCTCGGTGAGGAAACTCCATTCGACCGTGTCAAACGCTTTAAGGATGTCGATTTTAAAGAAACGAGGAGAAATTCTTCTTCTTGTGTATCTTATGATCAGGGATTGAGCGAGAATAAAATTATCAGATATCATCCGGCCTTTAACGAAAGCTCCTTGGAAGGGGCTAATTATGCGATCCAGCACTAATTTCAAGCAAGATGCAATAAGTTTCGAAATGACCTTGTATATTACATTGCAACAAGAAATTGGACGATAATCTTTAACAGATGAGGCATTAAAAGATTTGGGTATTAAGGCGATGAAGGCATGATTTATTTGCCTAAGTAATCTGCCTGTATGAAAAAAGCTTTTAACAGCCTTAACCATGTCTTCACCAATATGTGTCCAACCGGCTTTGTAAAACTCAGCTGTGAACCCATCCAGACTGGGGGACTTTGAGCCACCCATAGTGAAAATGGCTGCCTTAATTTCCTCTGGCATGAAATTAAGATTTAATAAGTCATGATCTTCATCCCGCAGCATAGGCCCGATGGACAGTACCTCTCTGCGAATGACTGATCTGGCCTTTGAAACGCCCAGTAGATCCTTGTAATAAAAGGTAAAAGCTTCTGCAATTTCAGCCTTAGAAGTTGAGAAACTTCCATCCAGCTTGGTGATTGTGATAATCTTGCTCTTTTGAAGTTTAGCACTAGTCAAGGCATAGAAAAATTTTGTACATCTGTCACTGTTCTTAAGGTACCTAATTTTTGCCTTATGTCTTAAGAAAGACATTTCACACTCCTCCAGTCTTCTAAGTCTAATTTTCTATTCTACCACCTTCTCTTTTAGAGAAGAGCTTGGAGAGGAGATCAGCTTTGATTGTGCAGAGACTAGTACTTCTCTGGCAAGAGCCACTCTAGAGCTAATTTGACAGAAGTGTTTATCATTTAGCTTCCTAAGAGGATCTTTAAGAAGCTTCAGTTTTGAAACAATTTGGAACATTAACGTTCCAGAAATCTTGGTTTTCCAAATCCTTATAAGCAGTGGGAGAAACTCATCATGAGAAAGCCACATGTTACAGAATTTAAAGGAGACTAGTCTTCCTTTGTCCGCATGCTCTGTTGACAAAAGCATTAGACAGTGATCATAGAAAATGCCAGGAGCCATAAATCTAACATGACTATCTAAACAAAGATTTGCCCAGTCACTATTTGCCATGGCTCTGTCGAGTTTGCTCGAGATCCTCCCATTTGTCCAGGTAAAGTGGGTTCCTGAGGAGGGAAGGTCCATCATACCTAGATTTGTGATGCATTTGAGGGCATCCTGGCACTCATAATTTGAGACCGTTCTGCCCCCGACTCTGTCTAAACCTGATAATGGAGAGTTAAGATCACCTAAGAGGATCCAGGGGAAGGTTTCACCACCTCTTATATTAATAAGGCTTTTCCATAAGTCCCTTATGTTCACTATTCTATGAAGACCGTATATGACTGCCACGTAGAACATTATAGATTTCTCAATATCCTTGACTCGAAGAAAAATGTGTTGGGAGGTACATTCAATGGAGTCTAGACAAGTAGACTGAGGGTCCCATAAAACGATGAGTCTGCCATATTTATAAAAAGAGAAGTTGTCAATGACCTTAAGGCCTTTGAATTTCGTTTTCATGAGCCACGATAGCTTGTCGCTACTAAGTTTAGCTTCCACTATAGCGAAGATGTCTATAGAGAAAGACTTGATTAATCTTTGGACCTCCTTGTGTTTAAAGTGGCAATTGAAGCCCCTTAGGTTCCAATAGGCTAATTTCATAGGAAACGAAGGTTGTTTTCCATAGCTCTTTGCATGTTGGTTTTCTGGTTTAAAAAATATGTATCGTAGCACACAGTCCACCATTGACTATCACCCCAAGCCATGAGTGCCCATATACAATTTATCCAAGAAACACAGCAATATCGGGCTGAAACAGAAGCCCTTACATACACCATTTCATACAAAGACCAGAAGAGCTCTGGGAGATCCCATAATTCCAGGGGTTCATGGCAAGAAGGATGGTCATAGGAGTACAACATACATTCAAGCATCCATAGCACACACCATTCTAGTAGTTTTAAAAACCAAGCCGAGTTGAATATAGTTTTATCAATCAGCCCGCTTACTTCCTGATTGTTGGAGCAATTAGAGGCCGAAGATTCAACTATCTTTGAATCGTACTTAGACCCATTTGGAGAGGTCCAGAAGGCACATACCACGTCGTGCCAAGGCATCCATATTTCCCACAAGGGCGAAGCAGAGTCCCATACAGGAGGGGGGGCCATTATATGCCTGTCAAGGCACATAAATGAGACCCAATCACCATCACAAGCCACACCTAGGGGTGCCTACACCCCTCCCAAAAGTTTTCTTATAAACAGAGTAATGTACATGGTAAAATAGTGATAGAAACTAAATAGCTGAGTTTTACTCAGCTCTATCATCTCTTCTTTCCGGGGGAAGAGATACCCCATAAGCATCTCAGGTCGGTTCATGAGAGGGCAAGCCCTTGGCCTTAGAGCGACTTTTGTTTCTGAGATTGAAAGAGGGGCCTTCTTTCGGATGAGGATCTATTTTCTTTTTACGGGCCTTGACTAGGGTGAAACCCTCTTCATCTTCCTCCACGTGAGCAGGGGCAGCATCATCCAATGGTTGTGACTTCATTATTGGTTCAACATCAAGTGAATGACTCCTTTCGATGACACGAAGACTCTGAGTCTTTACAGGAGATCTGCTCAATCTAGGCAGAGTGGCAGAAGACGTATTCTGCAACTTTCCTTCTTGGGCAGGTTTAAGCTTCCGGCATTCATCTGAAAAATGACCAAAAGCAGAACAAAGTTTGCAAAAAGATGGCAGATTCTCATATATAATAGGCTGGCTTATCCTCGAGCCGTCTGGAAATTCTAGACCAATTTCTTCCAGCCGTTCACAGTTCAGATCTATCTTCACCAGGACCCTCGCAAAGGCAATTTTGGAGATATCACATGTTAACTTATCCATATGCAGGGGTCTTCCGATACAGCTCGCGGCCTTACTTAAGCCAAGCAGATTCCACAAGTGAAGAGGGAAGTTTGGCATTTTAATCCAAACAAGGACTTTGGCCATTTCTTTTACCCCATAGTGAAACCCAATTGGGAGGGGCTTGACATATAAAGGGCTTCCAAAAACTAAATATGGGCATGAGTTCAAAACATTTTCCATATCCTCCTTGCTCCCGATTTTAAAAACAAGCCACCCGCTGGGGTGGAGGATAACTTGGGGAATCGATTTCCACTGCTCCGACATAAATCTCTTTAGAAGAGCCTGACCCGGGTTACTAGTTACAAAGTACCCTACAAGGCAGTTTTTCCAGTATTCAAAGCCTTGCAAAAGGTCTTTCTCTTCAAAGACTGCATTGCCAAGTTGACTAGGCGGAATGAAGGAAAGAGAGGAAGCATTGGCCAGTGCCCGGTTTCCAGCAAAGAGACTACTCCAAGGCACTTTGCTTCTGCCAAATGTTTTGGAAGGGGGGGCCTTGGCAGGTTTATCTTCAGCAGGAACTCGAGGCTTTTTCCTTTCATATGCATTTGTGGGGTTTACCATAATAGGCATCATAGTCTCCTTACTTGAGACTCCATTATGTAAACAATTTGGAATGTTAAAATTTATAGAGTTTCTGTCCAAAGAGATATCAGGTTTATCTAGGGGTTCTGGAGTGTTATTTAAAAGATCTCTATGATTTTTAGAAATGCCCTTGGTAGAAGAGTTAACCGGTGTAGTCTTTCCACTCGAGTTTGAGCTATTGCACATATGAGCAATTGAAATATTATAGTCGCGGTGGTTGCTTGCATCTGAGCATTCATTTAAGTTATAGTTGGAAGAAATCGGGCTATCATTTTGTTCTAATTTTCCAGCAGAATTCGACGTTTTGGAGCTAGTTGAAATGCCATTCAAATCATTAACAGAGTTTAACACGTCACGAACATCCTTATTTAGATTTTCAGAAGAGGAAGAAGAAGCAATTGATTCAACCAAGATCTTACCGAATACGACTTTGTGACAGTTACCATTATCGATTATAAATTCAGAGGCACTCGGGCCACTCTCGTGACATAACACCAATTTGCTTCGTGTTTGCTTTAACGAGGTTTCGACAGTGGCGCGATTCTGCAGCATATTGGGATAAGAATCTGATGGAGATACAGCAACCGCATCAATTTCTTCAGCACACCATTGCGCGTCGCCCGAAATTGGAATATCCATTCTTAGAAACAATAGAGAATTCTAAGTGTAATGCGCCAATCCATCACACCAAGCACGGGAAAAAATCGGGAGGAGGGAGAGGTGCCTTAGGTTTCGAAAAAATGGGAGAGAAAAAAAGAGGGGGGGAGAGAAAAAGAATGATTTCATCATTTTACTATTATATGTAGATGACATATTGGTAGCAGGCCCAAACAAATATCGAATCCAAGAATTGAAGGCATAGTTGGCTCGGGAATTTGATATGAAGGACTTGGGACTAGCAAACAAGATTCTACGGATGCAGATTTATCGAGATATAAATAATAAGAAGTTTGGCTTTCTCAACAAAATTATTTTAACAAAATCTTGCGTCGTTTCAACATGCAAGATAGTAAGCCAATTTCTACCCTCTTCCTGTTAATTTCAAATTATCCTCAAGTTTGTGTCCTAGCTCGGAAGAAGAGAGGATGAAGATGTCTCGAGAATCGTATGCATTAGCAGTGGGAAGTTTAATGTTTGCAATGATTTGTACAAGACCAGATATTGCACAAGCAGTGGGAGTGGTTAGTCGATTCATTGCAAATCCAGGCTTAGAACATTGGAGTACTGTGAAGAGGATTTTTAGATATCTGAAAGGAACCTCAAATACTATAATATGCTATGGAAGTTCATATCTTATTGTTAGAGGTTATGTTGATGCAGACTATGCTAGAAATATTGATAATAGCAAGTCTATAACATGTTATGTTTTTTCTCTTGCTGGAGGAGCTGTAAGTTGGGTTTCGAAATTGTAGCCTATTGTATCTACTTCTACGATAGAAGTATAATATGTTGCAGCTACACAAGCTAGTAAAGAGGCAATCTGGTTGTAAATACTGTTAGAAGAGCTTGGATATAAATAAGATAAGGTTACTTTATGTTGTGATAGTCAAAATGCTATACACTTAGCAAGAAATCCAGTATTTCACTCAAAGACAAAACACATTAGGGTACAATATCATTTTGTATGAGAGAAAGTAAAAGAATGAAGTGTGGATTTGCAAAAGATTGATACCGAAGAAAACATCGCGGATGTTTTTACCAAACTGATCAGCACTGACAAGTTTGAATGGTGTAGAACTTCATGTGGCTTAACAAGATTGGAAGCAAGTATTGATAAGAAAAGAAAGTGATTTTCAAGTGGGATAATGTTATTTTAATGGGGGGTAGGTGAAAATCACCTTGCCCACATTGGACAACTGTTTGGAGATTTCCAAACTTTTTCCTATATAAATGACTTTTCTGTTTCTTTGAAAATCATTCCCATGTATTCCAATTTCTCATTTTCTTTTGAATGTATTTTATTTCCTAATGTAATTTATTGCTTTACTTTTGAATTTTCTATCTTTCAAATTATTGTAGGTTTAGTTTTATTTTATAACAATATATTTATATATGTGATTATCTATATATATATATATATGTGTGTGTGTGTGTGTGTGTGTGTGTATGCTTGTGTGTGTGTGTGTATGCTTGTGTGTGTGTGTGTGTAATTATGTTTATATGTTTATACATGTGGTTATCAGAAAAAATATAAATACATACATGTGTGTGTGTGTGTGTGTATTTGTTTATGTTTATGTTTATGATGTGTACACACACACACACACTAAATTTTAGATTTGATGAGCATAGTGTTGGATGGTTGATGTGCTTATTTTATCTCTAAGGATGCTGGTTCAAATCCTGGCTTACCTTGATGGGTTTTTGTTATATTATTCTATAGTGAAACATTCTATAATTTTTTTTTTTCACTTTCAACGTGTCATTTGGGCGAAAAATCAAGTTTTTTATATTCACTACATGAAAACATAATTATCTTAATTTTTGTATATTTTTTAAAAAAGGGTTTTTTTTTTAATACTATATGTTTGGTGTATAAAAACACATTCTCCTTAAAATTAACAGCTACATATACACACTCAAAAATGTTACACATGTTATTAAATTTAAAGCTAACAAATAATTAAAATAAATATTTAATTATAAATATCTAGTATGTCCAACCCAGACAAACCCAACAAATTCAAAATTCCTAATTAAACAAACAAAATTTACACATGTTATATCTAGAGGTGTCAAATGGGCTTGGTCAAGCACGACATGGTTCCTTGGAGGGCAGGTCCGACATGGTTCGTGGGTTGAATATCCTTGGCACGACACGAGCCAGAGCACGACAATACTATAGCATGCCATGTCGGGCCAGGCATGCCTGAATCGTGCCGAGCTTTGGGCTGGGACCAGGCCGTCTGACCTGTTTGACACCTCTAGTTATATCCATGAAAATTAATGAAAACATATACTAAATACTTATTTATAATTTAAATATATGGATAAAATACAAGAAAAATAATTATAAACAATGCGTACAACATATTATTTGTGTGTTGATTGTGGATATAATATGCATATAACATATTATATCCATAGTATTATCACAAACATCATGATAATACTCATACATAATAACAGAGATATTAAGCGAGAATATATTGGTTATCAACAAAAAAAATAAAAAAATAAATAAATAAATTGAGATCAATTTCATTCTATTATAAAAAATAAGACCCTAACAAAAAAAAAAAAAGGAAAAACTATGTAAGAGTATACCATTTAAAAAATATCTAAGAAAAATCACTTTTTTATCAATTAAAAAAAAAGACAACAAAACAAAAAATATTATGTTTTAATACTCTTAAATAGAAAAACCCAAAAATGCATATATATATATATATATAAATATATATAAAAGGACTTATATACTATACATGTTTATATTGTATCTATTTTAAAGTATATTATATAATTGTTTTTCAAACAAATATAGGTTGTATATATATTTAATTTAATATACAAATAGTATATGTGGTTATGCATGTATACATTTTATATGTATAAACAATGTATAGGTTTTCTTTTTTAATATGGGTAAGGGTATTTTTGGATTTTATTATTTAATATAATAAAAAAGTAAATATTCTTTGTTTTGGTGATTTTTTTTAATTTAAAAATAAAAAAAAGTAAATATTTTCAAAATTGGCTGCCGTTGATCGAAGATAGCGTCGACCGACGACGAAACGGGCAGACCAGAAACGACTGCTCTTTCTTATTTTACGACTACTAGAATGCTTGCAGCTGAAATCTGAATTCGATGCCACAAACACGACCCCATCCTGAGATATTAATTATTATTATTATTTTCTTTTTTAAGCTATTGTTTTCTCGCTTTTGGTTATCTTCTTCCATGGTCTACTATTCGGCCTCGCAGTATCTCTGTCGCCTACAGCTGGACCAGATATTTCTCCGTTGCATCGCTCGGAAACTAATTTCGCTGTTGAGCTTCGGGGACCTCTTTTTTCAGTGTTAGTCATGTTGATTATGGGATCTTTAGGATCCGAACTTCCGCTTAAGAGGGAGAATCTTCTTCGACTTTCTTCAGCTGGTAAAGCCGAGAAACACTTATTTTTTCAGAGACCTAGATCAAAGTTTTGGCGGTTCGCGCTTTTCAAGAAGATTGATTATCTGCAGTGGATCTATACCGTTGCTGTGTTCCTAGTACTGGTCGTCATTTTTCAGATCAATTTGCCTCGTTCTGTGGTGGATGAATCGCAGGATATGGGGAGTGAGGTGGATGGTGGATTTCAAGATTTGTTCTATTTGAAAGAGCTCCGGGATCTAAATTTTGGAGGTGATGTTAGATTTGAGAATTTGAGTGTGGTCGAGAAGCTGAACGTGGAGAATTCTGCCGCAACAGTCAGGTTTAACTGGACGCAATGCAGGTTTGGTTGCAGGAAACCTCTTCTTGCCCTGGTTAGTATTGTTCTAGTTGCTAATTTTGATTCTTCGCTGCCACAAGAATAGTTCTTGTTTCTACTGATTTTGCACTAGGAAGTCCTAGGAGATACTGTTTTCATGTCGGTTTTGATCATTGCTTGCATCTTATTCAAGCATATAGAAGGCCTTATACTAGCAACAATGATGACCAAATTAGTTGTCATGCAATCAGTAGATGATCCCCCTTTTTTTTTTTACTTCCTTTTACTTAAAATCATTTCATTGGCATTCCTTGAATAATTTTATATCTTTTTTGAACACTTTCTAATGTGTTTTCACATTTCGAACTCAAAAATCATGTAGAATTGTTAATTTAGCACTTAATAGATTTAATGAATAACCATGGCCAAGTTAGCCTATTGTATGGATGCATGCTTTATCTCACATCATAAATTTTAATTAAAATGTGATGTTTATACATAGTATGAGTATTTTCTCTCTTTGAGCTAGCTCTTAGGGATAAATTCGCCCCAAGCTCAATTTTCTAATATGATACTATAGATTTTATGGGTCACCATCATGTGTCCAATGTTACAAAAATTATATACTTTAGTTTATCTTGCCTTAAGGCGTGAGAAGGATGTGTAAAAATATCTCGCATTAGAAATTGAGTAAAATATAGTGTTTATATATGATATGAGTTCTCTCTCCGATTGAGTTAGATCTTGTAGATGAGTTTGAATAAGTATTTTCTAATAGTTTGCAACCTATCTTTTTTTATATTAGAGGGTCTTCATGCTTGTTTATGCATATCTTGACTAATCTCATAAGATGAGAATAACTTACCTACAAGGATTTTCCTCTGGTAACATAAGGGATCTAGATGCTTGATCTTTTAGTTTTTGTTTTAACTTGTTACTTATTGTATTACCTTTGATGGGTTCCTACAATCTATTTTTAACTATATATTTCTCTCAAAAACATCATTATTTGTCATTTTAAATATGAAATATTGTTTCTAATCAAGTATTTTTTTGTTTTGTTTTCTTTAGAGTATGAGGCTTTTTTTTTCTCTCGTTTTTAAATTAGTTTGTATTTAGTGGGTGGAAACTATGACTACTATGTTACAACACAATTAGTTTGTGAGTTAAATTTGTGTAAAAATAATTACTCACTAATTAATCATGATACATAATAAAATGAATGGCATTACAACTCCACTGTTAATATGATATGGATACCCCACAGTTTTCATTATACAAATATATTATGTATAATAATTTTAATATTTTTTAAAATTTAGGTATGGATATTATAAAATGTATAAAAAATTGCTCACTAATTAATTATGAAAATTTTGGAATCTGATTTTTGATATTGATATGAACCATATCAAGAAAGGTATTACAATTTTTTTTGAAGTGATCATCAATTTCGACATGTTTCTATCATCTCAGTGATTATCAAAATTGAAATAATATTTTACAATTTAATTATTTCAAATGCTAGAAAAATTTTAGAAATTAATTTTTTTGAACATGTTTCTAATTTTTAAAGGTTGCTTGTTAATCAATAATTTTATACCCAACCTTCATACATATTTTAAATATAATTGCATATTTTTAAGTTTTTTAAGAATTAAGAATATTTATCAAAAAAATAAAAAAAAGAATGATTGATTTATTATTTGTGCATGTATTAGGCGAACTAAAATTTAAAAACTTACTAATTTTTGAATGTTCATAATCATTATTGAATTTGAGCACTCAATTAGAACACTCAATTAGATTAGATCTTAAAGTTAATAGATCTAGATACTATCATAGAAAATCACTCAATCCTAATATTGATTCAATTTTTTGAAAAAAGTAATTAGTAGTCATTCTATTATGATTGGCAAGCTAATTATAAATTGTTCATTGGAATCATAAAAGGAAATAGTTAACAATTAGTCAATTTACTCTTTATTATACGAATTAAATATTAATAATAATCTCTACACAATTAAACTCAACTTGGCTGGAATCAAAATCTTTGTTGGACAACTAAATGAATTTACTTTCTCCAACTCATTTATTTATGGTAGTCTCTTCGAATTTGTTTTTTAAAATTTAACCTGACTTATAGTTTCTGTTGATCTTAAGTGATTGTAATAAGATTTGATTGATTTGATTTATCTTTTATTCTTTAAAATATTCTTTTATTTTCATTTTATTAACAAGTGTATGTGATAAAAATTGGGTTAATTTGAAATAATTATTTCAGGTCTAAAATTAATTGAGTCAATAAAACATGTAGATAGGCATTCACCCATTCACTTGTTGACTAAAATTCAGAAGTTGGATACATTTTTTTCTCACATGTTGAACATGTGCCAACACACTTATTGGCGCACTTTCCACATTTGTTCAATTGGGGGTCTTCGAGAGTGTGCTTGACCCAATGATCTTTGTATGAACAAAGAAACAATGGTAATGAAAAAGATCCACTTGACACTTGGACCTATGCTGAATTTGTGATTATGAGGCACATGATAGTGATGGTGATGGTTTTTAGCAGTCATGATCATGTTCTTGTTAAATGTCTTTGACAATAAGAATTGTGATTAAGTTTTTTTTTTGGTTGCTTTAGTGTGTTATGCACCTCTATTTTTTATTCAATTAGTTTATGCATTGTGTTTCTGTTCCATTTTTCTTATTTTACAAGGTTCTTTTTAGGTGTTTGGGGACTTATTTCCGGATCCACAGCAGCTGTTAATGGTGACCATAGCAACTGCTCTGCAGGAGAGTGGATACTCATTTCAGGTTATGTTCTAGTCTGTATATTTGCTCATCTGTTGGCCTTATTATGTTTGTTGACATAATCACCACTTTGGAAGTCACATATGTCATAATCTGTCTAATATCTAGTTAAGTCTGCATCCATGATTGTGCTCATCAGCATTAATGGTTTGTGAGACAACTACCTTCTAGCCCACTTCTCACTCATGTCTGCTACCCATTCCATTGCCAGCATGGCAAGACCAATCATGAATACTGTGCAATGATTTGAATGTCATTCAAAACATGGATTATAGGTTCTGTAATGCACAAAGTGAACCGCTCTGTTTTGGATGGTGTTGACAATCACACACAGTGAAAATTCACATTTTAGGTAATATTGTTATTGACTATCTCTGTTGTGTTGGTGTTGCTGCCATTGCAAACTTGACTCTATCGCTGTCAGCAGTGATATGACTTTCGTAGCTGTGGTCACATCCACTGTGGTGCCATGATTCATTGGATTATATGTAATCTGAATGATAGGAATTTGAAATCAAACTTGGTTGAATCATATAAATGAACCTACATGCAACATATCCTTGTAGTTGGATAATAACCTATTGTTGTTATTGCTGCGTTTTCTTGTAGAATCTTAAATATTATATTGGGTGACAGTTTACTGTTTTGTTTATTTACTTAACACTTGAAGCAATTATGGTGGCAGGTTTTCACAGTTGTTGATGGTCCTGTAGCAGGCATTTGGAAGAGCATTGGAGTTCCAGTGACCACCTTTCAATTTAATCAAAAAATGGAAATCCTTATAGATTGGCTAAAGTAAGTGTTGAATATATGTAAAGAACTGAATATATTCATTTAGAATCATTATCCAATGAAAATGTATCAAATTTCATTGTGCTTGTGAGTGTGATATACTTTTTTAGGAGCACTCTTACATTTCCATGGACAAATCTAAGCTGGTTATTCTTATCATAAATGTGTCTTAATTTAAAATTTTTATTTTAAATTATTGATTAAATAACTATTTAAATCTGAATTTCTTGGTAAACATGTCTTAATTTGATTTCTTTTTTGATATAGAATCTGATTGCCATATTAAACATGTCTTGACAAAATGTGATTTATTTTTTTATGAAAAATTAAATAAGAAATAGAATGGAAATCAAAATTTATAAATAATGGAAAAATATTTATGGCAGTATACAATTGGGCATTTCTATAAAATAAATAAATAAATCAATTATTTTGACTCTGCATTAAACTAGTACATAAATTTTTATTACATCAAGCTTGAAAAAAAAAGAATTGAGTTGAGATCTCTTAAAAAATTTTTATAATTATCTATGTTAGTTGGTTCAAAATAGAACTAGTCTATAAAAATAGTTTTATTCTAGATTTTCTTCCTGAGAAAGATGTAATTTATCTCTATATATTTTATTTGTTCATAAAATATTAGATTCATGATTATGTATCATTTTTTGATTATTATAATATAGAATAATAAGAAAAATAAGTAGGTACTCAATCTTTTTTAAAAAAATTTTGATCCAAAATATTTCATAGTTTATTATCATTATTAATTTTAACTCTATCTCTACATTGGATATAGAGTTTAAATATTTTTTCTCCAAAAAAAGTATATCATGTAATAAACATTTTTTTTTTGTACAAGTTAGTACCTTGACATATTTGACAGTAAGGCTCAAACTTGAAAAGGATAGGAGCATGCTTGTATTGTGCACGGGCTAGCCAGTGACATGGCTCATGAATAATGAATTCTATGTGTCTATTTTTTATATATTTTTTAAATGAGTGCATGAAGTTTGTCCTATTTAAAAAAATGTCATTACCTTTTAACGGCCTCTGACATATTTGACATTAATGCATATAATCTTTGATATTGGATTAATATTATAATATAATATTAATAATACTAATTTTTTAAAGTTTTTAATAAATCTTAACCATTAGATTTTCTTTGTCCAATATTTTTGGATGGTAATCTAATGTTAGTTTAGTTCTACCTAAAAAATAAATAAATTTAAAAATAATATTTTTTTAAATTTTTAAAAATTTATATAAATAAGAATTAAATATTTAAAATTATACACTCTCAAAGTATAATTTATTCTCTTTTTAATTTTTAGTTTTCTCAAATTCTCAAAAAATTAGGATACTATAGATTTTTTTAAATTTTATTTTAATATTTATAATAATATAATTATATAAATTAATATTGGTGGCAAGCCTTGTGGGTGTGGACTTATAATTTTTTGAATTTGGATTTGTATTTGAATTTTTGTAAGATATATGGTTTTTTTTACAATTATTTTTTTGTTAGATAAATTTTAGAATTCAATAAATATCTTTCAATCTCAATTTTTAAAATTATTAATATTTAAATTTTTTATTATTATCAATTAATATAGATAGTGATTTAAAAAATGAAAATCATATTAAAAGATTCGAGATTAAGTTATCTATTAGTCATTGGGTGACATTGACCATTGTATTGGAATTTTAAAATTTAAGAATAGATAAATATTTTTAGCATGAACTCATTTTAGTATCATTAAAAATAAAATTTTAAGAGATCGAAGAAGATTTAATATAATGTATATATTATAAAAAAATATATACTTGTAATAATTGTGGTGAGATTGGACACTTTTAAGAGATATATCGAATAATGTACTAGGAAATATAGCACACTAGATAATAGACAAATCTAATAAAGCAATAGGTCATTGAATTTGGATTAATTCATAAGACTATTTATCATAAGATTTCTAGGATGACTTATAAGAATGATATAATAAAAAAATATAAAATAAATAATTAATTAATAATTAATCAACTTAGCAAGCAAAGTGAAATGGTCTTGGTAATATTCGATATCTGGGCTAGTTATGATTATAAAATATTTATATATTTTTTCATTTATTTTGTTGATTCTAATAGAATACTAAATAAAATAATATTAATATTTTATGACATCTTTCATTCTCATGATTATCATGTAATATATGTGCGTCTTTAGGAAATATTAGATATACATTAAAATATTTTATATAATATATGATAATAATTAAAATAATATTATGATAATAAATATTTTTGTAAGAATTATTAGAAATTCCTTGATTAATTTTTTATGTTAGATATATATGTTAAGTAATAAATTTAATAATACAAGTCAGCTTAAAAATAATTTATTCTTCATTAGAATAAATATATAATATTTTAAAATGTATTATGACACAATAAATTACAAGATTTTTATATTATATATAAGTCATCAAGCATAAAAAATAAAAAAAATAAATAAATGTCATATATTATTGAAATTTAATATATTTAATATTGAATTAATATGTTATTTATTAATATGTGATATTCGACTATATTAATAGTAAAACTAATAAAATAAAAATTAAATAAACAGAATGAAGCATGTGTTTCTTTTTTAAAATAATAGATTTTTTTTATGATCATATGAATATGTTCTTTTATGTATACGTATATAATTTATATTGTATTTAGATGCATATACAACATGAATATTATTTATAATAAATATAAAAATTACATATTTTAGTATCCTGATTATTGAGATAAATATAAAGTATTTAAAATATATGTTCTATATTTTATATCTTTATTACTTAATTACATATATGAATTATATAGTTAAGGTTGAAAAGGTAAAAAATACTATTAAATTCATATCTAATAGAATGAACTAATCACAAAAATTAGATAATATTTATGAATAATTAGATAATTTATTTAAATATTATAAAAATAAGTTTGATTGATTTAGTAAGACTATGAATATGATGATCGATATCATATTTAAAAATAATTTTTTCATTTAGTTAGTTAGAGTCTAGGGACAAATGACTGAGAGGTTTGTGATGTAGAAGTGACATATTGTGACATTAGACATTGATTACTATTTTATTATGTCTCATAATAATATCAAAATTTTTGACATATTGAGTTAATAAAAATTATATGAATTCTTTTATCTCTTTCTTTCTTAAATTATATGATTTACTGATCTATTTAGTATCTAATGTTATATCAGGGTTTTTTTCTGTGTTGTGAATATGATTTTAGATAAGAGTATATTATAATTAAATATTATTGAAATGTCATTTAAAAGATTGTGAAGATACACAGATGAGTTTTTAAGATAAAGTCAAAGAATTACAAATGAATGATGTCATGTAAAAATGATGATTTTGAGACTTTGAGTTGTAATGATCTGAACTAGATAGAATGATTTTATATTATTGGTACTGTGGTAGTATGCATTTCATCTTATTGTAGTTTTTTTTTGTATTGTGTTAAGTATTTATATTTATATTTTTAGACTTAATTGTAGATGTGTCAAATGAATCGTGCCATGTCGGACATGACATGTGAATTAGTTGATTGGCCTGCTCGACATGACTAGCCCACTTTGTGCAAGGCTATGCTAGGCCTGAAGATGGCCATGTTGGTTTGGGTCGGGTTGGGCAGCACAAAGTAGTATTTTTTTGCCATAATCCTAAATGCTAAAACATAAGATTGTCAAAGTGTAATACAATCTAAATTTTTGTAAATTTAATTTTATTTAATTTAAAAGATTAATATTAATACATAAATCAAATAAAAAAAACATTACAATTTAAATTGAGAAAAAAATGCAATCCAATCTAATATCCAATACAGTTCATGTTGCATATATTTGTAATCAATATTAAAATCACAAAAATGCATTAATCAAAATGAAGAATAAAATGATAAATATAAACTAGTAATAGTACTATAACATTCTATAAATATAACATGAATTAAAAATGATTAATTGGTGTATGTTGCATGATATTATGAATGAAGATGCAGATCATTATCGTTATTATCATGAATTCGTTTGAAGATGTTGTTAGTGCTCTCAATATTCTTGATCTCCTTGTCTTATGAATTACTATTCTCTATCATTTTTTATATTTTATCATGAATGTTCAATCTTAAAATCTTTTGTTTTTCATGCATACAAGTACTTTTAATGATATCAGATCGTAATCATGATTTTTTATCCGAAATGATATTGGTTGTTATTGAAAAAGTAAATTTCGATACTATGCTAGATATTGAATGAGTCAATAAATTATATGTCATCTTAGATAATACATGATGAGTAAAATTATATACTTTTTATCATATGAAAATATTTAAATTTTTATTATTATCATGTGATATGATGAAATAGTAATTATTATTTAAGTATTGAGATAGATTGTTTCTATTTAATGTATTATCTTGTCATTTGATTCTATTTAATTGAATGAAAAAAATTATCATTTTTAAATATGATGTTCATGTTTGTACTTTAAACATGACTACAACTACTTTGCTAGAAGTGTCAAATGAGCTGTGCTTTGTTGGCACGCCCTGTTTGAGTGTGGCATGACAATATCACATTACTGTGTCGGACATCGCATGGCACGATTCTTGTGTCATGCTTGGGAGGGCATGGGAACTTGCCTACCGGCTTGGCTAGGCACAACTGGCCTGCATGGTGCTGGGCCTTGTTGGAATGTTTTGGCCCTGGAGCAAGCTATGCTGGTAAAGCTCGATTCGTGCTTGTTCGGGCATGTAATTGGTTTGGACAGCACAAGGGCAATAACACGAGCCACAGTTTTTTTTTTTTTTTGTATTTTTTCTAAAATCCTAAGACTTAAGACTACTTAAGAGTAAAATCTAATATAATTTTTAAATATTTAATTTTATTTAATTAAAAAGATGAATGTCTAAATTTAAAAAATATCAAAATTTAAATTGAAAAATAACTACAAAAGCCAAAGTCCTATCCAATCTAATATTTAATATAATACATGCTGCATATGTAATACATATTATAAAAGTCATGAATAGAGACATCACAAGATATAAAAGTGTATAAATCAATATGAAAAATAAAATGACAAAAATAAACAAATAATAATATTATACTATAGTACACTATATGTGTGATATTAATAATGAATCAAGAATCATTAATGAATAATGATTAATTAGTGTCTATGATATGATATTACGGATGAAGATGTAGATCATTATCGTTATTATCATGAATGCGTCTGAAGAAAATATTAGTATATTCAATATTCTTGATCTTTATTTCTTATGAATTATCATCAGATATTATCTCTTGAATGCCCAAGCTTAAATTTTCTTAATCATTGATACATATAAGTATTCCTATGATATTTAGTCGTAATCTTGATTTTCTATTTGAAATAGTATTGGTTGCCATAGAAAAAGTAGACTCATTGAGTTATCTTTATTGTGTTGGTAAGGCCTAGTTCGTGCTTGTTTGGGCTTGTAATTGGTTTAGGCAGCACACGGGCCAAGGCATGAACCTCAAAGTGGCATTTTTTTGCTCTTATCCTAGAATAGAAATTCTAAGACCCAAGATTGCCTGAAACTAAGAGTAAGATATAATATAATTTTTATAAATTAACTTTAATTCAAAAGATAAATGCATAAAAAAATATTAAAATTTTAAATTGAGAAAAATTACAAAAGTAAAAGTGCAATTCAATCTAATATACAATACAATATATGCTGCACACTATATGTGATATGAATAATGAACAAGAATCATCAATGAATAATCAATTAGTGTCTGGGTATAGTACTATGGATGGAGATGTAGATCGTTAGTGCTCTCAATATCTCTCGTTCTTTATGTTTCATGAATTATCATTCGTCATTATCTCTTAAATACTCAATCTCGAATTCTTCTTATTTTTTATGCAAGTGTCCCTATGATATTTAGTTGTAATCTCAATTTTTAATCTAAAATAATATTATCTGTCACAGAAAAAAATAAAATTTGATACTATACTAGATATTAGAGGAGTCAATAAATCACGTTTCATCATAGATAAAATAAGATAAGTGAATTCGTGTGATTTTTATCATAATAAAATATTCAAATTTTTATTATTATCATATGATAGGATGAAATAATAATCAATATCTAAGTTTTGAGATAATTCATTTTTATTCGAAGAACTGACATCATTTATTTATGTATAATTGAATAGAGAAGTTATTATTTTTGAATATGGTATCCATATCCGTTCTTAGAGACTGCCTATAAATACTATATCTAGTATTGTAATATGAAAATAAGTGTTTTTGAATATCGATATGTATATCAAAATATTTTTTATCTCTTTTACATTAATCTTATGATTAATATAAGCAGCCAAACAATGAAACAATATAGATTTAGAATGAAATATTAGTATTTTAAATATTTAGTTTTTATCTCAACAGTCATGATTTTAAATGTAGAATAATCTCTATACTTGCTAAATATGCTACTAATATTACGTATGTATTTAAGTGCAATGTAAGTGATAATATACAGAGATCACAGATAAATATATACTCGTTGTGTCTTAGAAAATCTTCAAGAATTTCATAAATAAATTTTTATATTATAATCAGAATTGTCAATAATAAGCTCGTTACTCTTATCATTGACATAATCGGATATTATTTGTTGGTAGTAAACACAAGCTTTTAAAATCTAGTATGTATAATTTCAACGGTGTCTCAGATTTATTTATAATTTTAAGTTTCACAGACAAACATATGCTGTTAAAAAACTATTGTCTACTAGGCATCATAAAGTATTTTAATAAAATTTTGATTTTTTATAGTGTTAGAAATGATTTTTAATTTTTTATTCTTGCTTGTACTATAAGATTAATCACATGATATATATACCTAACATAAAATATCTTACTTAATAATTTATTTTTAATAGTCCTAACAAATATATAAATAATTACTTTATTAATAAAAGTATTATGAAAGTTATACTATATATTTTATTTTGAATGTTATATTTTCTAAAGATTCACATTATATATTCATAATGAGGATGAAGAATTTTTAGAAATTCTAATATTTTTTAATTGAGTTTTTATTTTAAGTTTACGTAGTGGACAATGAGACATATAAATGATACATCATTGTGATTAATTAATATGTTTGATATCACAAACTCAACTCTATTAAATTTCATAAATTTATTAATTATTAATTATTTTTTTTAATTTATAAAATTTTATTATGTCATATTTATATGTGGACCTAAGAATTCTATGATATATAAGTTTAAAGTAGGTTTGCATAATAATAATTTTCATAAGATCTTCTGAAAATCTACTTGGGAGACTTATGATGATATTCAGTTTGATCATATATTTCTTTTCAATATTATTATGGTATATGAATAAAATCAATGAAGTTGAATTATATTCAACTTGAAAGAACCTCACTACTAAATTGAGTTTATCTTGGATCTAACATATCATGTTTTTTGTTATATCGATTTATTTATTTCTTTATGTGTCTAGTCTTACATACAATCTAAAATGTATATATATATTTTTTATAATATATATATATATATATATATATATATATATATATTGTATTGATTTTTCATCGACATTCTTAGATTTTTTAGTTTTTATTATCTTAGAATGTGTCCATTCTACTGATTATTGTTTAGTTTTTTTATAGGTGGCAATGACATATGGGTTTGTGTTGGGATCGTTAGAAAAAATATAATTTTATCTCAGATCTTTCGGTAGAATCATTATTATTATATACATTTACATCAATATTATATTTATTTTTATTTAATTTACTATGTGATATTTTATAATTATTTATATTATTTAAATAAAATATAAAAATAAAAGAAAAAATTTTTAAGTCATATTGTGACCAAAAAATTTAAAAACTAATATCGTATAGCAGATTTTTTTTTTTGTTGTAAATTCCAACCTCCAGAGTCTAGGCAAGCATGTTGTTGTGTTGCACAAGTTGACAAGCACATCCACATCACCGTGAGGCATAAAGTGAAATAAAAAATAGTGTAGTATATGTATATCTCATATTTTTCTAATTTACTCTGCTATAAATGATAATAATTCAAGATCCATAGTAAACTAATGATAAGTTTATTAAGGCCGATTATCTATCTGATGCTATAGCCTACATATAGTAAATAACTCACACAAGTGGAGGACTAAAAACATATATAAAATAAAAAAGAAATAATAATAATAATATTTAACTTTTTTATGCCCATATGTTCTTCCACCAGAATTTTAAAGAGAACTTTTGTTATCTTATGGCATGCTTATATATGTTTTCCCTTGCGTGTTTATTTAATCATCCAAACAAATTCATGGGTAGTTTGCACACGAAAGCAAAATATTAGTTTTTAAGCCCCGAATGCTTGTTTATCATTTGGTTGTTGAATAGAAAAATTCTCCTAATTTTGATTATTCTGCAACCTACTAACTTGGTTTGCAATCTCAAGCAGTCGTGTAAATCTCATGTATTTTTCATCCTCGTGGGTTTCAAGGCTTTTCTATAATATCGACATGTTTTTTTTTTTTTTTACAGCTTTGATGGTGTTCTTGTGAATTCTCTATCAACCAAGAATGCTCTGTCTTGGTATGCTTCCTTTCCGTGTCTTCTGTTTTTTTTTTTTTTTTTTTTTTTTACACAATGATGCAACAAAAAATTCTCTAGCAAAAATTGCATCATAATTTTCATCAAATTTAGTGATCAACAATTAGGGATTCTTGGCCCAGCCAAGTTGGGTCTCTCAGTTTTATGTTTTCTCACACGATGAGATACACCATGAATTTTCTTTTGCAAACAATTCAACTTATGAATGTCTTTCTCTGATGTCTCTATTTATGTTCTTAATGGTTTATTTTTTTTTATAGCTTCATTATTTTGCTAATATAAAAATTTATCTGGAAAATATGTGTGTGATTGTTTTATATATAAAAACTAGTATATCAGATCCCATTAAAACTCCTAAGTTAAAAATATTTAGGAGAAAATATATCGTAATGATTGATTAGTTGGGAAGTCCTCGTGTTACATATATGTATTGGAGATTATGTCCTAGTGCGATGATAATTGTATTCGTTCAAGGTAGATGTGTCGAGTAGGCCGGGTGGCCTGGACACATAACGAGGCACGGACCGACTGAATCGTGCCTGACTTGGGATGACATAGACCATAACCATGCTTGGACCTGGGCCGTGCTAGGTCAGAGGCTTTTGTGCCACATGCCGGGCAAGGCACGACCCGCATGCCTGGCTCATTGGCATGGTGACCATGACCCGGGACCGCTTTCGTGTCCCGGGAACAGGTCACGGGTCACTGTGACCCGGGATCGCTCCCGAACTCATTTTCAAAAAAAAAAAAAGCTAGGTTTTTTAATGAGTATTGTACCTTTCAACCTTCGTGTCCACGTGTCAGTTTTTTTAAATAAACCCGATCCATTAACGAGTCCAGGCGGTGGCCGGTGGAAGGTGCTTGTGGTGGTGCTGCCCACAAAACTAGCGTGATCCGGCACGACTCGAGATGACTTGGCACAGTAGGCATGAGTCTGCCTAGAAATGTGCCGGGTCGGGCACAAAACGGTGGCTTGACTGGGCCACCTAAAAACTCTGGCATGACCCGTTTGACACCTTTAGTTCAAGGGTAGTAGGTTTCGGGTTCACGACTCATCATACGTAAAAACTCTGGCTTCACAGTGTGTCAAATTTGTTTTTATGGCGAACGTAAGCAGCTGACTGTCTATGATAATAATAGAGTTGCCCCAAGGTGCTTTTTCTTGGCGCTGCCATTTCACAAATTCTGTTTCCTCACATGATGTAACAGCGAAAACCTAACCTAGGAAAATGTATACGGAGAAAATGTGTTGAATTTGTTCGAGTCTTGTTCCGAACCTAACACGAATAATTTCACTTGTTACAGTTTCCTGCAGGAACCATTCAAATCTGTGCCTCTCATATGGACCATCGATGAACAATCACTCGCCATTCGATCCAGAGAATACACTTTGCTCGGGATGACCGAGCTTGTGAACGACTGGAAAAGAATCTTCGGCCGTGCCACTGCAGTCGTATTTCCAAATCATGCCCTGCCGGTAATTTATTTTTTCAAATTTTTTATCTCGTGGAAAGCAACATCTCTTGGTTGCATAAAGCAGCTTCCCATTCCCGCCCAGTCATTTATTGGCCAACTCTTTCAAAAATACTGTCATCATCAAGAAAGCACGGACATGGCTCCCTACAGCCATGTCCACGTGTCCGACACCTGGACATGGTACGGACACGGCACGGATACGTGTCCGATACGCCACGCGGCGTATCATTGATCAATTTGTATCCGATACGCCACGTGGCGTATCGGACGGTTGCGTCGGCTGCTGTATCCATGTCGAGAGTGCCCGACGTCCGACGACGTCCAGTGGCCAACGTCGCCGCATGGGCGACGTTGGCCATTGTCAGGGGGCGGGCACGATTTGAGGGGGGAGGCAGGGGTGGCCGCTATGTGTGGGGATGCAAGGCTAACATAAAATAAAATATTTTATTTTATAAAATACCTAATATTTATAAAGAAAATAATTTTTAATTTTATTTTTTTTAATCATGTCGTATCCTAGTGATATCCGTATCCTAGTTTTTTAGAATATGCCGTGTCCCCGTATTCTACTGTGTCGTATCCCCGTGCCCGTGTCCGTGCTTCTCAGATCATCATCATTCAATATTCATATACGGAGGTCGTAAGCTTTTAAATACTTCATACATGGCAGTATGCCGTGTGATATTTCCTCCTACAACCTCACATGTGTGTGTATTGATGGTGCGTAAGGACATACGCGCTTCTCGAAATAAGCAAAACATGTTGAAATTGAGTTAAAAAAATATGCAGCTTACTTCACCTGGTATGATTTCTTTCGTTGCGCTGCAGGTGATTTACTCTTCGTATGATGCTGGAAACTATTATGTTGTTCCTGGCTCTCCCACCGAGCCATGGGAGGCAGATGTCGTAATGGCCCTGAATAAAGATGAGGTGCGCACGGAGATGGGCTATGTGCCTGACGACTTTGTAGTTGCTGTTGTAGGGAGCCAATTCTCGTACAGTGGTCTATGGCTTGAGCATGCACTGGTTCTGCAAGCAGCATCTCCTCTTCTCCCACATTTCCCATCTGATAATGATTCAGCTTGTCATCTCCAAACCATTGTTCTGAGTGGATATTCAGATGCCAACTACAGTGCAGCTGTTGAGGTAATGGCCATAGAGCCTGCTTCCTCACATCTGTATGCGTGCGTGTGCTCGTGGGCGTGTTAGAGTTCTAATTATATATTTCTTCTTCAGGTCATGTCCTCCAAGCTGAGCTATCCAAGAGGCTCTGTGAGGCATATGAGGGTAGGAGAAAATGCAACCAGCGTGCTCTTTGCAGCTGACCTCGTGATATATGGTTCCTTCCTAGAGGAGACATCTTTTCCAGAACTGTTGATGAAGGCAATGTCTGTTGGGAAGCCTGTCGTCGCACCTGATCTGCCCATGATCGCAGAATATGTATGCTTCAAATTTCTGCTCTTATCCCATCCTGATTGCCAGTTTTTTTCTTTCCTTCTTTTTTTTTTAAAAAAAAATTTGAAGAAAGAGGTGCTCTAGCTGTTGGTCTATAAAAAATACAAGCTAAAATAAGCAAGCATGCAAGAGGTGTCCAGGGTCCGTTTAGTGATAACAGTTTGATCCTAATTATAGCACAGAGCTAAACTAGGATAAGAAAAAGATTTGCATCATTCCAGTTATGACAACAAATAGGAAACATAAGAAAGTGGTTGTAGTCAAGTTTTATGAGTTTATTTAAAGGGAAAATAATTGTAAAATATTTGCATTTTGCTCTTGGGGTACTCAAAATTGAAAACCTAATTTCTTGCTTTAAAATATTTATTTAAATTCCAAAACCTTTATATATATATACACACACACACATATATGTGTATATATATATATATATGTGTGTGTGCGTGTATATATATATATATATATGTATATATAAGCGGTGGATGTGTTAGTTTGGGGGCAAAATTGGGTTTTTAATTTTGGGTGCACCAGAGCATAATTTTTTCTTATTTAGATTCTTAGAGTTCCATTTAATGCTAAGAATGTATGGATTTATTCATGCAATTTTTTAAATATGTATTTTATCAAGCAAGATTGATATTTTAGCTATTTCTCACACATATAAAATTTAAGTTTCTATATGTTTGCATTTATCGATACCTTCAATCACGATGTTAGTTATTATTCTCGAGGGCGAAAATAACTGATCCCAAGTAGTTGATATAGAATTTGGTTGATAATAATGGTGATTCTCAAGGATAAAAATGTCATTGGACATGAATATTTTATTGCAAAAGGCTCCCCTCGCTCTACTACCGAGTATGAGAGAAGTTAATATCTCTACAATCTTATTCTTGAAATTCGAAAAAAGTTATATATTTTATGTGATATACATGTCATGGTATTGAAGATATAATCTCTAATATATGCATGCAACACAAAGATCATCCAGGTGATCATTCGGCCCCATATTATTATAACTTTGAATATATCTAATTTAAGAGTTATTATGAGATGTGATATGTCAGTGATTGTATAACTACACACGAGGCTCACCTTGCTTTATTATCTAACCCTTGAAATGTGGATATGAATTGCTCTCTTTTCTTTGCATTTGTCTGTTTATTTTGCTTTTTGCCTGTTTCTGTCTCCTAGAACACCCCACTGACTCTACTAGCAATAACAACTAGGTTAGTGACAGGGTGAATGGGTATCTTTTTCCCAAGGAAGATTTAAGGAGGCTGACCGAAATCTTGGAGCAGCTGATCATTAATGGGAAACTGTCAGATCTAGCTCAGAGCGTGGGTGCCAGGGGGAAAGATACGGCAAGAAACATGATGGTTAAAGACGCCATTCGAGGCTATGCGTCGCTGCTGGAAAATGTTTTGCAGCTGCCAGTTCCGCCAGAAGTCGCCGCCCCGATTGCTGTGGAAGGCGACGAGTTTCCAAATACTAAACAAGAGTGGCGCTGGCATTTCTTTCGCCCCCTTCCAAACTCAACATACGAAAGCAGAGTCCTGCGAGGCTACAAGTTTCTTGATGAGGTTGAGGAACGGTGGAGGCTTTCTCGAGGAGGAGGGAGGAGGGCTGGCTGGGTAGCTCCTGGTGATGATTCTTTCTGGAGCGATCTCTGGGAGGAAGAGGCGGACGACGAAATTCATGATCGTAGAATACAAACAGAGGACGAGGAGGTTCGAGCTGTTGCCCCCCTCCCTCCACATGTTTTTTGTTTTTGTTTTGCATTTCTCATCATCCTTTCTTGCTCTCGATCTCGACTCCAAGTGCAGATGAACGATAGGAGTGATCGGTCTCGTGGTTCTTGGGAAGAAGCATATCGGAGTGCCAGAAAGGCTGATAGGACGAGGAACGATTTGTATGAACGGGACGACATGGAACTCGAGCGGGCCGCCCAGCCACTATGCATATATGAGCCATACTATGGCCAAGGAACATGGCCTTTTCTTCATCATAGCTCACTTTATCGTGGAATAGGATTGGTGAGTTTATTATTATCATATATATATTATATATGTGTGTATGTGTGTGTAAGTATAAGTATAAGTCATTATCAGTATACAAGTACTCTGATCTGCATCTCGCCGATCAGAGTACCAAGCTGTTGTTGGTATATGAAATGAGAGACAATGCGGAGTTTTGTGTTGTAGCCTATACCTCATATAGCTGCTTACGAGACTTTAATGGCAATCATTTGCAGTCTACGGCGGGCATGAGACCTGGGCTGGACGACATTGATGGGCCATCTCGTCTGCAGCTTCTCAATGATCCTTACTATCGAGACATCCTTGGTGATTATGGGGCATTTTTTGCCATTGCAAATCGGATTGATGGCGTCCACAAGAACTCCTGGATAGGGTTCCAATCATGGAGGGCAACGGCAATGGGGGTGGGTGTAGCATAATCATGGTTTTCTCTCTGTTTGTTTTTTGGAGCTCCAGGCCCATGGAGTTCTTCCTCATCGTTGGGTGTTGGTGTATGACAAACAGAGATCATTGTCTGCTGCTTCAGAAAAGGCATTAGTAGAAGCCATAGAAGCGCGAATCCATGGCGATGCCCTCTACTTTTGGGTTCGCATGGATGCTGATCCGAGAAATCACCCGAATCAAACCTTCTGGTCCTTCTGCGACGCCATTAATGCTGGCAGCTGCAGGTCCGCACGAGCTCTTCTTTTTTTCTTTTTTTTGTTTTTGTTTTTTGTTTTGATTTGATTCGCCGCCATGTTTACTCAGCGTGTCGTCTTCATCCTTCCGTGAAGGTTGGCTTTCTCTGATGCCTTGAATAGAATGTACGGCACCAGGATCGGCGTAGATTCGCTGCCAGCCATGCCTGACAGTGATGGTGACTCGTGGTCCCTGAACCTCAGCTGGGCCTTGCCAACCAGGTCCTTCCTCGAGTTCGTCATGTTTTCCAGGTACAAATTTACCGTCGTCTCTCACAGATTTCATTAACTGGCGGCAGCCGAGCCGCCATGAAGAAAAAGAAAAAAAAAAGGATGCTCGATTGTATCTTTGTTGTGTTTCGGTGCAGAATGTTCGCAGATGCTCTGGATGCGCAAATGCACATGCATCATCACTTCTGCGACCACGCGAGCGTTCTTGAGCTGCTGATCAACGTGTGGGCGTACCACAGTGGAAGGCACATGGTTTACTTGGACGCCAAGGCTGGGTCGATGAGAGAAGAACACGGATTGGAGGGCCGGCGAGGCATGATGTGGGCCAAGTGGTTCTCCCACGGCACATTGAAGGCCATGGACGAGGATCTGGCAGAAGCTGCAGATTCAGACCACCATAGCCACTGGCTTTGGCCGCTGACAGGGGAGGTCGTCTGGAAAGGAGTGGTAGAGAAGGAGAGGAGCAGACAGAATCTTTTCAAGGAGAGAAGAAGGCAGAGAAGCAGAGAAAAGCTCAGCAGGATGCGAAGGAAGAGCCATCAAAAAGCTCTAGGGAAGTACCTGAAGCCACCACCCGAGAATTAAAGTTCTATTTTATCTCCATTGTCGTCCCTGTATCATCTTATTTAATTCATTTTTTTTAGCTAGACAATCAATTAGCTTTATGTAAGTTATGTAAGTATAAACTTAGCCAATTCTTCTTCTTTTTTTTTTTTTTTAATCCTAGTTTACTTTTCCTAGAGCTTACATTTTCATTAATTTAAATCTCCATATTTTGCAACGATATAAAATATTTGCTGTACATCATATTTATCATCAAAAGTCAACCAAACAAATTTTCTGTAAGTAAACATAGTAGTACACACACATACACGCACACACTCACATGCACACACATGCACGTGCGCGCACACACACGAGCATTCATGTGCATATGTGATAAGTTGATGTCTCAACAATCTTATCTTTGATGATATGAGAAAATATGACCGAGTGGCAAACCCAAAATCGATCACACTTTGATGAAGATATTTATGATTACATTAAGATATGACTTACAATATATACATGTATAAATAAAAATATTAAATTGATTAATCATCTTAGTATTATTTTTGCCTAAATATTCTTTTTTGACTATAAATAAAATCATATAAAATATATCAGACCAAAGATATTTATCATTGTACTAATGTATGACCTTCGATATATACATGCAATACAAAAAATTTCAAATTTATCTGCCATGTAATTATTAATCTCATATAAATATTTTTTTAATTATAGATTAGATCTTAAAAATTTTATCCAACTCAAGATCAACCATTATCTGACAAAAATACTTACCATTGTAAGAATGGACTCTTATTTATTTATTATGAATATATTAAATATGACAATAAATATAAAGTCGGCTCTCGTCTGCCATTGGTCATTTCAATAAACCAGATATAATGATCATGAATTAAAAATAATAATATAAAAATGTCTTCAAACCTTTAAGGCATAAATATTTATAAATATTATTAATTTTAATTATTTCTTATGCAATTATATCAATGCTGTCTCCTCACCTTTATTTCTATTTCAACTCGACTATTTTTTTTTTCCTAAAATTTAAAATATATCATAATCACCAAAATGATAAAAATCATGAATTTAACAAATATAATAAAAAAAAAATATGATTGTTTTATGGATGAAAATACCCAACATATAAGTCATCTTAAATTCATACCCTATCTGTATGTTCATTAAGATGACACAGATATTAAAAATGATTTCTTAACAATGAGATTGAAACTAGAAGAGCTTAAAGAGCATGAATAAGTCACTATTCACTCTACCTGCTCCACGTGACATGCTATGCGATTCTAAGAGGCTATCGCTATGCCAGCAGATATTGACATGTACAAGAGAGTGAGAAGATTGAGTGACTTTTTGACATGCAAATTGTCTACTCATTAGTAAAGTTTCTCGGGATTTCATAGTCAAGCCCTTGGTGATTAGGATTTATCCACCATTCTAAAGTTATGTCATTGATAAGCTCAATATCTACAATACAAACTAAGATGAACTGAAGAGGCATCACATTCAATATGCACTGAAATTCAATAGAGTACCTATCATGATAGAGACAGAGACATGATAATCTTGATTCAATGCAAATTACATGAGAAAAGATCACATTGGAAGGAAATAAATAAAATTATTTTCGGATAGAAGACTAATAGTACTATAGATTGTTGAGGGAGACAAGATAAATACCAGAGCAATTAGAAGTCATCGCTGATCCTCTCTCCATATACAATATATTTCTTTACTAGAAAGAAATATACGGAATGTCTCATAAAACAATATTAGACACTTTCTAATCTTCGCGTACCATTAAATTTGTGACTCGCCTTCTTACTTAATATTTATGAGTTCTCAACTTTGGAGTTAACGATCACATTATACGCAACTATTCCCCCTTCACTATTGTTTCTCATTTTCATTGAATATTAGTATTAAATCATCTAGAATCATTAGTTAAGTCAACATTCAACTTGGTTTATTTTTGTTTTTGATATTTTTGATATTTTTGATTTTTTTGATTTTTTTTGATTTTTTTTGATTTTTTTTGATTTTTTTTGATTTTTTTGATTTTTTTGATTTTTTTGATTTTTTTGATTTTTTTGATTTTTTTGATTTTTTGATTTTTTGATTTTTTGATTTTTTTGATTTTTTTGATTTTTTTTATTTCTGTTTTATTTTTTTTATTTTGTTTTATTTTTTTTTATATTTTTTATATTTTTTATATTTTTTATATTTTTATATTTTTTATATTTTTTATATTTTTTATATTTTTTATATTTTTTATATTTTTTATATTTTTTATATTTTTTATATTTTTTATATTTTTTTATTTCTGTTTTATTTTTTTATTTTGTTTTATTTTGTTTTATATTTTTATATTTTTTATATTTTTTATATTTTTTATATTTTTTATATTTTTTATATTTTTTATATTTTTTATATTTTTTATTTTTTTATTTTTTTTATATTTTTTATATTTTTTATTTTTTTATTTTTTTTTATTTTTTTATTTTTTTATTTTTTTATTTTTTTATTTTTTTATTTTTTTATTTTTTTATTTTTTTATTTTTTTATCAATATTCAACTTGGTTTTTTACTGATATATTCTATTTATTTAAGATTGTCCAATTAATTTTCTTTAAATGAATTACTTTCTCAGCAACTCAACTCAAACTTTATTTATTCAAGATTGTCTAATCTCCAACTTGTTCTTTCTAGATTTCGTCTCTTGTTATTATCAAAGCCTAGAATGCTTAACTAATACTTCTCTAATTTAGGCCCTATTCAATAAGTTATTGGAAATGTTCAAAACATTGAAAATACAAATTTTCAATATGTTTAATAACTAATATTTAGGAACCTCTTAATTAAAAAGTTTGAATGAAAAATTATTAAAAGTAATAAGTAGGTCGAGACCTACTTAACGTAGAATGCAAAATATTTTCAATAGTTTATCAAACATAGAGATGTCAAACGAGTCATGTCTTGCAGAACCAATTTTAGAGTGGACCAGTCGTGCCAGGCATGGCATGAGAAGTTTTACACCTAGCCTGGCATAACCGTTTGGCCCCAGAAATGTCAGGCCATTCCAGGTTATGTCGGGTCCTATGGGGCCATACTGGGCCGTGCCGGTTCGTTATGATTCATATCATCATAAACATGATCATATTGTTTGGACCTTTTGGGTTGAAATTTTTAATTAAATTAAATATAAACTTTTAATAAAATTATAATTTGTCATTGCATTGCTTTTTATTATTATTACACTTATAAAATTAAAAAGAAATACAAAATTAAAAAAAAATAGACATTCATATTCTAGATTCTCATCTCGCGATTATGTTCCGCTCAAATAAAATAAAAAAAAAATTATATTATTTCATAAATAAAAGCAGAATATGATACACACACTAAATGATAAGCATTTATAGAATTAAACTATAATAAAATAATAAGTATAATATAATAATAATGCATAGATTATAATGAAATAAACAAATAATAGAAATAAATTATAGTACATAAAGCATTACGGCATAAACATGCTCAGTCTGATTCTTGGACCCAGACCGGGTAAGGATGAATCATCAATCAGTGTCTGTGGTAAAGATGCCATTTTTCCGCATCCTCGCCCCACCCCGTGGTAGAGTTGGGGAAAAGGATCCCCGCCCCATGCCCGGTCTAGCTCCTAGAGTAGTGGAGTTAAATAGACGGGACAACAAAGAGGGGACTGCACCACCCCGGCTAACCCCACCCCATTTTTTCTCAATGGGGCAAAGCACGGGGAGGGTCACCCCAGCCCCACCGCACCATGTTGTCGTGCCTAGTTTGTGGTACGATAGTGTGGATGTAGATATAGATCATCATTATGCATACATCTGAAGATATCACTAGTGATGGCCTCAATAACTTCGATCTCTATATCTCATGAATCATCATTCGCCTTCATTTCTTGCACTTTATCATCAATGCCCAATCTCAATTCCTCCTAATACTTCAGGCATATAAATGCCTTTACAACATATGAACACAATTTTTATTTCCTATTTGAAATAACATTTGATGCTACAATAAAAGTACACTTCGATATTATGTTAGACACCGGAGGGGTCAATATATCATATGTTATCTTAGATAGCACGGGATAAATGAATTCATATTATTTTCATCAAAATAAAATATTCTAATTCTTCTTTTTATGTGATAAGAGTAAAAAATACTTCATTTGTCACTAACTAACTGAATGGAGAAAATATCTCCAAATATGATGTCTATGTTCATACTCAAAGTTTGACTATAACTACTACCATACCTAATATTATAATATATAAATAAGTAAGTTATTTTTTCATGAATAAAACTTACAGGTTGGTAATCATGGTTTAAGCAGGTGAATATGTATTTCAAAATACATTAAATATGAAGTTAGAATGGAAGACCGTTGTTTTAAATACTTTATTTTTATGTCAACAATCATAACATTAAATACAATATAACCTATATACTTACTAAACATGCTACTAATATTGCATATGCACCTAAGAGTAATACAAATGATGAGAATATACATGGACAAATATATTTTCATCGTGTCATAAAATCTTTAAAAATTTCATAAAATAAATTCATGTATCCCAATCTGAATTGTTAATAATAAGTTTATCATTCTTACTATTAACTTAATCTGATATCACGTATTGGTAACCAACAGATGCCTCCAATAAAAAGTATATATTTTAGTAATTTTTTTTATGTGCAAGAAAAAACTTTCATTCTTATCTATGTTGTCGAGTCAATTACATAAACCATGTACTTAAAGTAAAAATTGTCACATAACGGCTCCTCTCTAATAGTTCTTACCATCATACTAATAACTACTTTATTATTAGAATAATTATCAAAAATAAAACTAAATATTTTATCTTGAATATTATATTTCCTAAGGATCCATATCATACACTCATTGATGACATGACCATCATGAGAATGAAAAATCTTAGAAAATCCAAAATCTTAAAATTATTAGTTAATTTTTAATTTTAAATCTATATAAAAGACAGTGAGAGATGTGAATGATATAGTATCACGACTTATCAGATATCAGACATTGCGGAGATCACTCCACTAAATTTCCTAAATTCATTAATTATTAATAATTTTTTAACTTATATATTTTATTTTGTCATTCCTATTTGTGGACCTATAAATCATATGATAAATAGGCTGAAAATAGGTCTACTTAATACTGACTATCATGTGATTCTTCGAAAATCTAATCAGAAGACTCATGATCATAATTAGTTTGGTCATGCTTTTCCCTCCTAAAATCATTAAAGTATATGAAGAAGATCCAACTTGAAAGACTCTATCACTTAGTTGTGTTTGCTTGAGATCAAATATATCATATTTTTAACTATATTGATCGACATGCTTCTTAATATGATTTGTATCACATACACTCTTACATATATATATCTTTTGATAATATATATATTATAATGATTATTCTTTGACATCATTAAAATTTTTTTTATTTTTAATTTTTAAGTAGATCCATATTAATGAAGTTTGCCTAAATTTTTATTTTTTAGATTACAAATGAGTTTGGGTCGAAGCCATTGAAAAAAACCTAATTTTGACCTTAAATTATTTGGAAAGATTATCATTATTATCTACATCTACGTCAAGGTCAAAATCATTATCGTTATATTCATTATTTACCATTTTTTTAAAATATTTCTATTAATTTAAAATATCATAAAACTAATTTAAAATAAAAACTCAAAAAAAAAAATACCATAATTATATTGCTGTAAAATATTTTCTTTTGTATTGTACTATACCACTTTTAACCTCAAGACTCGACTAAAATTTTTAAGACCAATTACAATTTAAAAGTTACATCACATATGCCCCGACCCATATACATAAGCATAAGACATAAAGTAAATATTAAAATAAAACATTTGAGAATTGAGGAAAGAAAATTTAAAATAAAAATTTTAAATTTTCCTAATCTATTATTTATAGAGATTTGAAAATAAAAAAAAACATATTTTTTTATATTTTTGATAATTTTATTTATTTATTTATGCCAAAAATCATATAATCATCAGATTTCTTGCTTGTAGCCATCATAAATAATCCCATGGACATTGATTTTTTTTTTAAAAAAAAAAATTGAATTTTTAAAGGCAGGGACATCAACAAATCATCTATATGTCACTGTCACAGTTGCGGCCCATTGCATGAAAATACAAGGGGCTTCATCGGCGCAGGCATGGTCACTGGCCATTGGCCACAAAGTCAAACCCAGCTTAGGCGGATGAGTTTTTTTTAAAACCCACCCTATCAGGTGATTACCCGAGACTCACTTGCGCCTAATTACGGGTGACGAAGCTAAAGGACCGCACCACCGAGCCAGGCACACAAGTCATGCCTGGCCCAACATGAGACACGACCAACTCAAGCCCAGCACGACACAAGCCATGCCTCAGATGAGAGAATTAGAAGACAAATGTAGGAAATAACTTAGATGCTTTAGTATTTTTGGGTTGACCATGTTCTTCATCACTCCGAATTTTCTCTTCCCTCTGGCCTTCTGCTTGAGTTTGTTTGCGGATTTCAAGCAGTTTGCAGATTTACAACGGCGAGAAGAAAAAAATGGGTTATTTTCTTTTAAACAGATACATCAAATGAAAAAAAAAATTTAATTACATTAATATCATATGATATAATTAATGAGGTGACCATCAGAGCTGTTGATGGGACTGTAGGATTATGAGCACTCTTCGAGAGATTCCATGGGATGGGACACCTCACCAGTAGTCCCCACAAGAACACTCTCCGTTCTGGAAGTGATGAAAACGATTGGTATCCCTTACAAAAATTTCTCTCTTTTCGGAGCTCGACGTAAACTTCATGAAAGCGTGGCAGTCCCCACAAATTCTAAGGTTCTTGATGATGCGGAGAGGAGATCCCGGAGGCGTATTTAGCAGGCCAAACACTGCTGCCAACTTCTCGCTATGCCCGCACAAAATTTGCTCTTTGTCTTGTTCCTCCACGTCCTGAAGCACAAGATTGGTCGCTGGAGCAAGCCCAGATTTTCTCATCTCCATGTTCAACCCGTCCAGCTTTTCGATAATCTGCACCATCTGTGGATGCGATTTGTCTCCTGCTACAAGCATGTGCATTTCATTCTTGAACTCGATCCAACTGTACCCTGGATTCTTGTTCAAGCGCATCTTCTTCATCGAATCCCTGATCCTGTCTGCCCCATCCCACATGCCTCTCGAAGCATAGATGTTTGCCAGGAGGATGTAATTCCCTGGATTCGTGGGTTCTAACTTGATGAGCTTTCCTGCTGCAATCTCGCCCAACTTTGCGTTGTTGTGTACCCTACAGGAACTTAACAAGGCTCCCCAAGTGCAAGCATCAGGCTCGAATGGCATCTTTCTGACCATGGAGTAGGCCTCCTCCAGCTTTCCTGCACGGCCGAGGAGGCTCACCATGCATGCATAATGTTCCATCTTAGCCTCCATCCCGTAGTCATCACACATGCTATGAAAATATCGCCAGGCTTCTTTGGCCAGACCATTTTGACTGCATGCTGATAGAACGCACGTAAAGCTAATCCCGTCCGGCCCTAGTCCACTCTTCTGCAGCAGGTCGAACGTCTCCATTGCTTTGTTGGAATTCCCGTGTGTTGCGTATCCTCCGATCATAGCATTCCAACAAGCCAGGTTTTTGGAAGGAATCGCATCAAAGCAGAGCCGAGATTCCCTGATTTTACCACAGTTGGCGTACATGTCCACCAATGCACAGCCAATGTGAACGTGATTAACAATCCCCCTTCTGAGGGAGAAGCCATGTGTTGCCTTGCCATGCATCAGTGCGGCAATGTTGCCGCAGGCTGGGAGCAAGCTGGAGATGGTGATGTAGTTAGGCTTCGTGCTGTGAGACAGCATTTCTCTGAAGATTTTCAGAGCATCAATGTCTCTCCCATTCTGCGAACAAGACGCGATTATTGATGTCCATGAAACAACGTTCATTTCTATCCCTTGGTCCCTGGCCCTGCTGAAGGTGGCCAAGGCATCATCAATGAGGCCGTTACGTGAGAGCCCTGTGATCAGGGCATTGCAGAACCCTACTTCAATAATGCACATTTCATCGAACACCTGGAACATTCCCGAGGTGCACGAGCACTTTCCATACATGTCAATGAGTGCACTCGAGACCCAGCAATCAAGTTGTAGACTCTGTTTGACTGCATAACCATGAACCTGAACTCCCACGTTCAAATGTTCCATGTCTCCTACGGAAGCCAGGACGCTAGAAACGCTGCATCCGTCAGGAAGGAAGCCTTGGGAATGGAGATCGCGGAAAACGTGGACTGCTTCCTGGAATAGCCCACTTTGATTGAACCCAGAAATCAAACCATTCCAAGAAACTATGCTCGGTTGCAAACCCAGTTTACCCATTTGATTGAGCAGCCCTGTTGCCTCTTCTAGCTGACCATTTCGGGCATAACCAGCCATTAAAGAACTCAGGGACACCATGTTCGGCTCTAGCATTTTATCAAACACCTTGCCAGCATCATTAAATCGGTCACATTTAACATACATATGAATCAGAGATGATTCAACGACAGCATCTGAAGAACAGCCCAAGACAGACAAGAGTCCATGAACCTGTTGGCTTGCGCTCAACAGCGATAGGCTGGCGCATGCTTTTGCAGCAACGGGAAAAACGAAACAATCTGGGGATAGGCGTTTGGATACCATTTTAGAAAGCAATTGAAGAACGCTGCTAGAGAGATCGTATCTGGAGAAGGAATTGATGAGGGTAGAAAAACAAAATAAATCCGGCTGTGGCATTGAATTGATAATGAGAGATGCATCCTCGAAAGATTGGTGATCTGCATACAGAGAAAGCAGCCTCGTTGAGACATGGCTGTCGCTCGCAGCCCCTAATTTGAGGATTAGGGCATGCACTTGACGGGTTCCCGACCGAGAGGATGCTGCCGAGTTAAGAATGCCGAAGATGGAATTAGTCGAGAATTTGCTGTTCATCCTCCACCCCGTTCTTCTTCCGTCGCATGATTTTGAATGTTTGATTCTGGGTAGCCATTTTTAAAATTAAGACACTGTTATATAGGATTATTTCTTGAGTATATGAATAATTAGCTGCACAGATTAGAGTGGCGGGAAAGAAGCAGAATTGCAGAATAGAGAACCACGGGGAAAGAGAGAGCAGTTGTTGGATTCAAAAAAGTGGCTTAACCACTTTTTTGAAATGAAGATAGATTTACAATTTTTTGATAAATAACTTTTCACATGGAAAATCAATTTTCATTTATTTGGGAGACTAATTTTCAAATTTAAAAGGGGTTTTCATTTTTTGATAAATTATTCTTTGGATAAAAAATAAGCTTCTGAATTTAAAACATTGATTTCTAAGTTCGAAAACTATTATTTTCAATTTAAATTGTTTCTAAAAGTGCTGGGCAAAATCAATTTTATGCATTTGAGTACACCAAAACATAAATATTTTAAGTTTTTATACATTTAAAAAAAAAATTATTTTATGTATATATATACCTAAGCATAACTCTCCCTATGATTAATCAACACTTTTTCAAAGGATCTGATATGCCTCCTTTTTAGAACCCAACTACTTCACTGGAGCCCCTTTATTGCCATATATGTTGGATCATCTTGTTTAATTGAGTCGTATGCATGTTTGATTTAAGAACGAGTCTAATGTTGGGATTGTTATTTACTATTAAATTTAGAGAGATTTTTAATTGGGATAGATTTAATATACATACATACATATTAATACACGCACACACACGCACTCACTCACTCACTCACTCACACATTCACACACAAATATATATATATATATGTGTGTGTGTGTGTGTGAATGAGTGAGTGAGTGCATGCGTGCGTGCATATATATATATATATATAGGCAAGTTCTATGAAAATTAACAACACAACAAACCTAAATACATTGTATTATCATGTGGGTAGTTGTAAAGAGTATCTAAGCAATTTTTTTTTTTCTTTTCTTATTAATTGTTGATCAATGTCTCAATGTTGATCCTCTTTTTTTTTTAATTTATTATTTTTAGCGATCCTACTATGATTATAACCTCAAGTTCTCTCCATATTGTGAGTGACATTGGTTTTCAAAAAGATATATAAAAATACAAATGGATTCTCAAATTCATTTTGATTTGCAAATGCAATTATGTGGAGTAGCTCACCTCTCCAAATGCATATAAGGTTAGGAATTTAGTACATTTGGTTTTCTTTCTACAAGATCACAAATTATGTGATATGGTAACTTTACTAAGATATATATGTTCATCCTTGTTGATTAATAATATTATAATTTATATGTTATATTGCAAATTTTAACCCTAGCCAAAATTGTAAGGATTTCATGTAATGATTTGGGATAAGATTATCTTATAATTAGGCTTGGAAATTAATTTTTTTAAAAAAGAAGAAATTTTATAAGAATAAAACCAAAAAACATAATCGATATCATATATTTGAGCACATTGTTTGCATCATACATATATATGATATATACTAGTTGAAATATTTAAAAAAAAAATAAAATCTATTAGATTTTTACCTTCATTAAAATAATTTAATTAGATATTTAGATTTTTTTTTAAAATTTTAATATATACAATAAAACTTTCACTAAAAATCTAATTATTCTACTTTTATATAAAATTACTTGATGTATGAAATATTTTCATTATTTGAACATTATATTGCATCAGTATGGAACTTTCGCTAGAAATCTAATTATCCTACTATTATTTAACAATGACCATATAATGATTTAATTTTCTTTTCTAAAACTTACTTATGTACTACTAAAATATGGCCATTTCAAATTTAACATCATTAGTCAAAAGATAAATATAATTTTCTATTCAAAATCATGATTAACAAATTTGAGATAAATTCTTGGAAAGACTTTATCAATATTATAATTATGAATTTCTTATACAAAAGTAACGTATGCACAAATAAATATACAATCCTCCCTCCTTTAAAGTATGTGATTGGTTGATATTTTTTTCAATACTTAGTATAATTAGGATATGTTATATATTAAGGAAGGTGGAAGGGTATACTCATACAAATGATTCTCAGACACATTTGATAATCAATGGAAGGTCTATAAATTTTTACCATCTTTAGAGATGCAATTTTGTTATTTTTGCCTTGTATGAGAGGATAAAAGTCCCAATTGAATAAGTCGTGTAGCTATCTAGGGGTAGATCTACCTATATCTATATTGAGCCTAGTGGGTGCTCACTTGGCACTAAAATCAAAATAATTGCAAGCACAGAGTGTATATAGAAATTATGTGAATAACTCATGTTTATCAATAAGAAGCAATTAATACCCATTAATAATGTTGGTTGCATTTCTACCAAAAAGGTAAACAAAATATGCTCAGCCCAACCATGACATGTTTGTATCCATGCATCATTTTAAAATGATCCATGGTAGGTGAGATGACACCTCTCTCTTGTCCAAACCCATCCTAGCCACCTTGTCTAATAGAAAAGGTTCCAGCTCCATTCAACCTCCAATATCGAACTAGAAACAATGTTGACATCCAACATGTGCGCCCCAAGCTTTTCAACCTCGACTACCATCAAGAAAAGCATTGATGATGCCCATTGATTCACAACCAAAGTGAAATAAAATATTTGTAAACACAAATCTACTAATCCATGCATCACACAAGATAATTTCATTGCTTGTTTTCATTAATGTGATGCTGCTTACATGTGCTTAGTGGTTTAAACTCTCAAGTTGTGGACATCTGCTCTTACCAATTGGGCTAAAAAATGTTTTAACCTTTCTAGTCTTCCAACACAAGCTACAAACTTATGTATTCTCAAATAAAGTGATGATCTCTAGATGAAGATGGTTAGGAAATTGACTATCAAGCATCAAAATCCCATCTCATTTATTGATGTTGAGGAAGCATTCATGGTTTTGGCATTCTAGTGCCAATGAACAAAATTAGTATCTTATTGGAGCTCATCAAGTCATGTGGTAACCTATTCTTCACCATGCTCGGCCATCAAATCATGTGGGACACCTTGAAAAAGGAGTTATCGACAATGAGGCTATCAATGAAGTACTACCAATCCCAAAAGCCAAAAAATATCCAGTATGAGCCCAAAGATACCTACAACATAAACGAGACTGGGCTCTTCTTCCTCATTGTCCCAACAACAATGATTGGCCAAAAGAACATTGAAGACCTCAAGGTGGATAAGGCATGCAACTCCTTGGCACTCACAATCAATGATGATGCATCACACAAGTTATTGGCACTTTTTATCAACCATTCAAATTGCTCTTGCTATTTTGGACGTCAATCTAGTTAGCAACTCGACTTTTTCCACCAACACAATAAACATGCATGAATGATAGACCTCCTCTTTCAAGAATAACTACTTGCCCTCAAAACAAAAATGAAGTAACAAGAGTGTCACATCCTGCACATGATGGATAATTTTTTGCTTATGTCGTTGACAATAATGTTTAGAACTCATTCAAGAATGTCAAGGTTGTCTTCTCACTTTAGTGCATGACCTCCAAAATTCAGGTAACAAATGCTAGAATCATCTCCACATTTAAATATCACTATTATCAACTACACCTCCAACATGCAATCGACCAAGCTAACTTTGTTAGTCTAGGAAAATATCTTTGTCACTTCCATCAAACATTGTTGGTGTGTGATCAAGTTCTAGGAAGCAACCAACATGATCACATAATAGGATGACATTCAAGCCAACGAAATAGAGCAGGAGAAAGCAGCCTTGGATAACCTACTTCAAAACACCATTCATCAATTATCAATCAACAACTAAATATTAACTGCTAGTCTACTCAACCCCATCGAAAAAGAAGATACATATCATGTTGAGATGACATATGAAGAGATCATTCAAATGGTTCAACTGTTGGAGGAGGACAATGCGTGTGAATAAATCAATAATGTGATGCCAAATCCAACCCTCAGTTGCATTGAAAAATTACATATCCTTACTTGGGTGATTAGGCCATCTTGTTATTTAACCTTAGAAAGGAGAAACATCAGTTGTTGCACAAATTTCTTTATAACATACACCTATAATTTCATTTAGAAGACCTTCAAGAAACTAAATTCATTTCTTTAAATACATACTAGTCTAACTTCTGTAGACATTAAATAGAAAATTATAATATAAGGGAAAATAATAAAGATCAAAAATTGTATACATACATGTTGATTCAGAATTAGGCATGTTTTTTAAATATACAATAAACATGCTATTAATATTCATTTTTTTTTGTTATTGGACACAAGAATATATATTTTTTCTATATTATACATAGACAAATTATTTTTAAGTATAATATAAAAATAAGAAATGAAAAAAAAAATAAAAAACATGAGTTAGATAAGGGCTTTGACAGACCCATGGTTTTTTCCTCTTTTTAAAACAAGGATTGGATTGGGATCTAGTTAAACCCATGGTTCTTTTTCTTGTTTTTTTTAAAAGAAAAATACTAGTCATATCCTTACCTAATCCTAAGCATAATATTTTAAAAATGTAATATGATGTTTCGTTATAGCCAATGTGACACGGGAATTGGTAAAATTAGGCTAATGTATTATAATACATAAAAACCTAAATATTCTTTAGCTTAGTTTGTGTACTCAAACATAATATTTTCATACAAAATTATATCTCATTATTATTTGAAATGTATTTTACGTTTTCAATTATATAATCATAATCATTTATTAATATAGTAGCTCAAAAATAGGAGAAATTATGTTTTGGGGTACTCTCATAAAAATATTTAAAAATATGAAACTAATCTTTTAACATTTAAAAAAATTACACCAAACTATAAATAAATTAAAAATCAGGGCACTCAAATTCATAAGTCCTAAACTACCCTTACACCTCTTCCCTGCCCCTCGTCCTCGCCCTCGTCCTCGTTCTCGCCCCTGCCCCTATTCCTCGTCCTAGCCCTTGCCCCTCACCCGTCTCCCCTCACCCCCTCTCTACGAGCTCCACAATGGAGCTCATTAGAGCCCCTCGAGCTCCATGATGGAGCTCGTGGAGAGGGGAGACATGCAAGGGGCAAGGGGCAGGGGAGAAGATAGTCTAGGACTTATGAATTTGAGTGCCCTTATTTTTAATTTATTTATAATTTAGTATATATTTTTTCAAATGTTAAAATCATTTCCATATTCTTAAATATTTCTGGGGGAGTACTCCAAAACATAATTCCCCCTCAAAATATCTAGCACAAAAATTTTTACATTTATTTATATTGCTTAACAATGTTAAGCAAATTTTGGTATAAGTTTGGGTTTTGTGAAATGATTTTAAACGAAAAATCTTGCAATAGAGTATACGTGAGGTCTTGGGAGAAGAAATCTTCGAAAATAAAAAAATTATACTTCCTTATAATTTATGTCACTCACTAAGATTTATTATCTCATATTTTATTATTTTAAATATGTTCCCTAGGTCCAGGCAATTCATAGAGACTTACCTCGTGCCAGCTTCTACATCACTCTTTATGCACCTATTTACTCACTAAGATAGGTCAGTTGTGAATTTGAGCTGTTGTGATCTTTTTTTATGCACCTGTTTACTTTCTTTCTTAAAATATGATTCCATTGATTATTTCCTAAGGATTGTACAATGGGACTTCACTAGGTGGGACAACTGGGGAATCTTGAGAGGATATTTGGGTTGGGTCCAGTGATATTTTGATTTCATAGTATATTGAATGGGCCCATCAGAAAGTCTCTCTTTTAGTTATGGTTAAATTAGAAAAAAAAATCTGAAATTCCATCAAATTTATGGCTTCCACAATCAACTGAAAGAATCGTATACCTATAATACTCTTTTATTTTTAGTTGACCAACTCTTTCATCTTCTTGTTCTCTAATTACTATTATAAATTTCAAAAACTCAAATAGATAAATTAAAAGATTGTGATAACTAATAAAGTCCCCCCTAGAGAGCAAACAAGCTTAAAAGATAGCCTAGAAGCTTGTGGAATTTTGAGTAGACAAAGCCTTAAGGCATATATGCAAAGCATGTCATGATTTAATTCAAACTATGCATGCCAAATTATTTATAAATTTTTATTCCATTTTTCTTGTATCACACAAAAAGGAGTTCTATGTCAATCCAATGAATATCCCTAAAACTTTTGATTTGATATTATACCTTGTATGGTGATCTCCATGCAAGAAAAAATATTAATATGTCTCCTTATAATTCAAAGCATACTAACAAAATGCTCTAATAATATTAATACTTAATTTTTATTAAAAAAAATATTTATTGGATTTTAGTGGTCAACTAATTGTGCTAAATGAAGATATTACTATAATCACATTCCAACTATAAAAGGTCTGACAACGAATAGAAAAGCACATAATTCTTAATCATTTTCTTGTCTAGTAGAAACTCCATCAATTTTTATTTTAAAAAGTAAAAAATAGCATAAATATTAGAAAGTGCAGTAGGCTAGCTTAGTCCCTTTATCCATTTTTGCAAGGAAAAAGATTCTCTGGCAAAAAAAATTGAGAAAAAAAAATTACAAGTCCATTGTGTTTGACTAATCAAAAACTCATTGAACAAAATACATTCTTTATCCAAAATGATGGGTTACAAATTAAGTGTTGATCTCAAACAAGTAGTTCTATTTGTAAACCCACCTTAGCAAAAATAGAATTAAAAGAAAAAAAAATAGCACTTTTGGTGATTATTCAAGCATCATTTATCAATGTTTGAATGTGTCATATTTTTGGAGAATCTTTTGCCTTTGTGACTAATATAATCAATCAAGTATATTCTAATCATATTAATTTATGAACATAATTCTAACCTCTCAAAGAAGTAGTAGTTTCCCCATTTATAATAAATGAGTTACTTTGCATCTTTGAATGTGTTGTATTTTTATACATCACTAAATACTAAATTGTCATGTTAATTCATCAAGTCATACAATATAATTTTGTATGATATGATATAGGTTACAATGATAAATTTTATTTTCCACAAGGACATAATTATACTTTTTGAGTATGCACCTAGTATTAAAAAGAAGCTTAAAATCTAGGCAATAATTTTTTTTTAAAAAAAAAATAGCTTATCGCATTAGGTTATAAGTTGTTCAACATTTGGACTCTTTAGAGACAATTCACAAATTGGACCAAAAGATCAATAAATTGGTGTGTTAGATTTAAATGCCATGATGACAGTAGGTCCGTTTTTTCCACTATTACAAAAGAGTTTACAAAATGGCCAAAAGGTATAAGCCTTACAAACACATCAAGGTGTAAATCACAAGAGCAAAATACCTCACAAAATAAGTAAACCAAATCTCTAAGAACAAACTACAAGAATCCCACCATAATTTTTTTGAAAATCAAGTGAAGAAAAGTTGCTCACTTGAAAAATAAATTATCGATTTTGTAGCACCAAAAATATGTCTTCTTGCCAAGCCAACAATAAGGAGATAAACCAAAGAAAAATAACAAAAGCTTGTAGAATATGTATTGATCTTAAATGCTAAAAACCTTTGGTATATTTATATACTTCAAAAGCAAGAGTCATTGATAGGTAAGCCACCAATGTTGAAAATCACCAATATTGACTTTCACAAATGTTGAAATAGATGAATAATCATAAAGAAAACCAATAATTCTCTCCCTCCCGACTTATGTGGAGGATTCGACCATTCCTGCCAAGAGTCGACACTTCTCATGCTTGTCCTTAGTCAAAAACTTAGTCAATATATCCAAAGTGTTATCATCTGTGTGAACTTTTTCAAGTTGCAGTAACTTATTATTCAAGATATCATGAATCTAATGATATCTAACATCAATGTGTTTCGATCTCGAATGAAATAAAGAAATCTTACTCAAGTGGATTGTACTCTGACTATCACAATGAAGGACAAGCCTTTCTTGTCAAACCCAATTCTTGTAAGAATTTCTTCAACCACAATAATTCTCAGCAAGCTTTATTGATGGTGATGAACTCAGCTTCTATGGTGGAGAGAGCAATGCATTTTTATAATCTTGATTTCCATGCCACTGCTCCTCCTACAAAAGTAATTAAATAACTAGAAGTAGATTTTCGACTATCAACATCACCAGCCATATCAGAATCTATGAACCCATCAAGAATAGGTTCGCCTTTACCAAAACACAAACCCATCTTTGACGTGCCCTGAAGGTACCTCAAAATCTATTTCTTTGCTACCTAGTGTTCTTTTCCTAGATTAGATAGAAATCAACTAACAACCACAACTACATGAGCAATATCCAGTCGATTAAAAACCATGGCATACATCTAAGAACCAACTGTTGAAGCATAATGAACTTTATACATCTTATTTTTCTCTTCATCACTTGTAGGACACTAACTATAATTGAGTTTGAAGTGGCCTGCAAGTGGACAATTAATAGGTTTTGCTTTGTCCATATGAAACCTCAAAGAATCATTTTAATATAATTCTTTTGAGATAATCAAATCAGCCGATGTGATTTGTCACGAACAATTCTCATCCCAAAAATTTGCTTTGCTAGACCCAAATCCCTCATGGCAAAGGACTTGCTCAACTCTGACTTCAACTTGTTAATCTTACTCGTGTCTTGGCCTATAATAATCATATCATCAACATTAAGCAAGAGAATAATAAAATTAGAATCTGAATATTTATTTACAAACACATAATGATCTTAAGTCATTCTTGAATACCCATGCTCAATCATGAAAAAATCAAATTTTCTATACCACTACCTTGATGTTTGCTTCAATCCATACAAGCTATTCTTCAAATTGGTAAACTAACTGATCATTACCTTTTCTATGAAGCCCTTAGGTTGCTCCATATAAATTTCATCTTCTAAATCACCATGCAAAAATGTGGTTTTCACATCAAGCTGCTCAACTTCTAACTTCATACTCGAAGATACATCAAGTACAGCTTGAATGAAAAACATCTTCACAACTAGTGAGAAGATCTCATCAAAATCAACTCCCTTCATTTGACCAAACCTTTCACAACAAGTTATGCCTTAAATCTCAGTTGAGAACTGCCCCCATCATTCTTTTGTCTGAAGACCAATTTATTTTTCAAAATTTTCTTCTTTTTTGGCGGCTTGACCAAATCATTGGTGTGATTCTCATGCAAAGACTTCATTTCTTCTTTCATTACCTTAAGCCATTTCTTCCATCATTGTCTTCAATAGTCTGATCTTCCAAGAAAACCACATCTAAGCATTTGACAACTTTCTTTTCAACTAGATCATACAACCTATAGCCAAATTCTTCATGCCCGTAGCCAATAAATATGCACTACTTTGCTTTTGGATCAAACTTTGATTTCTTATCTTTTGGAATATAAACAAAAGCTTTGTAGCTAAATACCCTTAAGTGATCATAGGAGACTTTCTTTCCTATCCAAACTTTCTTCGGCACATCACCATTCAACAAAATTGAAGAAGACAAATTGATAAGATCAATTGTTGTCCTCATTGCCTCACCCCAAAAGAATCTTGACAATTTAGAATGTGAAGCAAACATCTGACTCTCTCAAGAATGGTGCATTCTCTCTGTAACCTTGTTTTGTTGAGATGTATTTTTGACTGCCTTTTCATGCCCGATGCCATGATAGGTGCAATACTGGTCAAACGGTCCAATATATTTACCACCATTATAAGAGCAAACACATTTCAACTATCTACCATTTTCTCTTTCAACCTTGGCTTGAAAGTGCTTAAACACATCTAGAACTTGATCTTTAGTTTTAAGTGGATAAACCCTAACTTTTTTAGAATGATCATCAATAAAAGTGACAAAATATAAAGTACCACCAAGTGTCCTATCTTTCAAATGACCACATAAATCATAATGCACTGAATCTAGAACATGAGATTTTCTAAATGCAATGTTGTTATGGAATGATATTCTGTTTTGTTAACCATGGAAACAATGAACACATTTTTTCAAATGCATACCTTTTATCCCCTCAAGAAGTTTTTTCTTGAACAAAATTTACAATCATTTTTCACTCATATATCCAAGCCTTCTATGCCATAAATCTGCGAATGAGTCATTCTCTAAGGTATTCATAGCACCCTTGCAAATTTTTGCTTCCATAGTGTAAAGACGAGTCTTCTTTCCTTTTGATACTATTAGAGAACATTTGGATAGCTTCTATTTTCCATCGCTGGAATTATGTTGTAGCCCTCATTATCTAACTTTCCAATGGAGATTAAATTGACCCGAATATGTAGTACTTTCCTCACATCTCTAAGCAACAATTTGCATCCAATATTTATTTCCAAGTGAATATCATTTATGCCAACAATATTTTACACATCTTCATTTCCCATACGTACATTCCCAAAATCACCTTGCAAGTAAGAAGTAATAAAGCTCCAGAATCAATTATCCAATTTGTCTCTTGCCCAATCAAATAATGCTAGCATCATCATGGATAATCATAAGTTCATCATCGTTAACTATAGATCTATCATTTTACTTTTTCTTTGAATTGTTCTCTTTATTCCACTCCTTGAACTTAAGTTTTATGCACTCCTGCTTCATGTGCCCCTTTTTGTGATAATAATAGCACTCAACATCTTTTTTTTGAAATCAAGCTTGAACGACCTCCAAATTTATAACGGTTGTGCGAAGCCCTACTCTTACTCATGCCTCTTCCTCGATTTTCCATCACAAGTGCCTCAGAGTGAGAAGAACCTAATGGTTTACTTCTTGTCTCTTCATTCAACAGGCTAATGGTAATTTGACTCATTAATATCACACCATCAGGAACGGAGTTACTAACTATGACCACCAAAATTTCTCAGCTAGTAGGAAGTGAACTAAGGAGTAACAAAGCTTGCAACTCATCATCAAAAGTAATTTTCATAATGGCCAACTAATTCACAATGCTCTTAATCTCATTCAAATGCTTTGCAATAAGAGTACCCTCCTTATATTTGAAATTCACAAGATTTCGAAATAAAAAAGGTTTATTCACAGTCATCTTTTTATTATAAAGAATCTCCAATTTGGTCCAAAGTCTATGTGCAGAATTTTTGTAGAGACATGATGAAAGACAATATCATCAATCCATTCTTGAATAAAATCATCAACTTTTCAGTCTAGCTTTTTTCACTCATCATCTTTCATCTCTTCCGGTGTGCCACTATCACCCTCTATGGGTCCATTCAAATCTTTACTAAACAAAAGATCTTTCATTTTAGTTTTCCAAGTCACCCAATTTGTGCCATTGAAACTAATTATACGCCCAACATCATTGTCCATAATTCATGCACACACAAATATAATGAATCAGAACTGAATTAACCTGCACCTTCGATACCAAATGTTGGTAAAAATATGCTTTCCCACAAGTGTGAATCAATGAAAGCAATATAGATAAAATAACATAAAATAAATAGGCACACAATATTTACGTGATTCCCTCAAATTTGATGTACATCCATGATGAGCGATAATTCAATTTTTTCCACTACAACAAAAAGAGTTTATAAAATAGCCAAAAGGTATAAGCCTTACAAACATACCAAGGTATAAATCACAAAAGCAAAATACCTCACTAAATAAGCAAATCACATCTCCAAGAACAAACCACAAGAATCCCATGATAATTTCTCTAAAATTCAAGTGAAGAAAAGTTGCTCACTTGAAGAACAAATTGTTAATTTTGTGGCACCACAAATATGTCTTCTTGCCAAGCCAACAAAGAGGAGATGAACCAAAGAAAAATAACAAAATCTTACAGAACATGTATTGATCTTGAATGCTAAAAACCTTTGGTATTTATAGACTTCAAAACCAAGAGTCATGGATAGGCAAGCCACAAATATTGAAAATCACCAATGTTGACTTTCACAAATGTTGAAAGTCACAAATATTGAAATAGATGAATAAATAAATGAGGGAATACCAACATTTTTATAATACCATACAGATCACTTTTTGTAGAAATTCACAAGCCACACAAAATATAATTACCACAAATATCATGCTAAAGATAACTCTAAACCCATAAATGAACATGAGCATTCAAGTGAAGTCGGATATATCGGGAGTACTTATGTGATTGACTACTATTTTTTAGAATCAAATATGTTAAATTAAATATAAAATAATTGTATCATATGAATATTCCTATCAAAAGTTCAAAAGATTCTTGTCCATTCCCAAGTAAAAATCAAGAATGAATGGGTATATGAAATCATGATAGAAGAATAAAACTTGGAAGCATATTGATCCTCCAATATGAGTGACATTATTATTTGTTTTGCACTATACATTAAAAAAAAGTTGTTGATAAATTTAATACTTTAAGGCGACATTAGTCAAAAAAATATTGATTAGATAAGACATTTGTACTACTACCCAAAATCAATATTATTTGTATTTTGTTGTCTTTAAATGCACCTATGATAGTTTGTTATGAGAAAATAATGTGAAGAATATCTTTCTATGTGATGAATAATCAAAAAAAGTTGTTATGGATATCCTACTTGAGTGCTTGACAATTGAAAGACACGATCAACCCTTGTACTACACGAATTAAAATAAATCATGAAAGCAAGATGAAATAAAATTAAGATAGTTTAAGAAAATATTTAGCTATCCTAATAGCAATTTAGATTTCAAATTATTCCAAAAAAATGATAAATAAAAGTATCACACTTATCATATATAGGGATGAAGAAAGTATTATAATAATTCATGTTAAAGAAATGAAAGCCATAAAATTAACTGTCTATAGATTTTAAAATAATCACTTGTAATCATTCTCAATCCAAAGATTATTTTTAATGCACAACAAAATAATAAAGCTAATAAATAAACATTATTCTTATGTTTTATTTTTTTTTTTCAGAACATTGAGCATATATATCCCATATGTACTTATTGTTGGGATCAATTTACTTGGTACAAAAGAAAAATGAATTTATATTTAATTGGTTCAAATATTGGATTAGTTTTTAAAACTTATTAGTTACTAATTTATTATTTTTATAAATCATTTTTTAGCATAAAAGAATATAACACACGCTCACACCCACACACACACACACGCACACACACACCTATATTTACACAACACTAGCAAAAAATTGCACAACCAAAAAATTAAATACACGAGAGCTACTTTAATAGATGAACTATTACAACAAAATGCACACACACACACAAACACACACACACACACACACAACACTACCAAAAAATTGCACACCCAAAAAATTAAACACATGAGAGCCATTTTAACAAACTATCTATTACAACAAAACACACGCGCATGCGCGCACACACACACACACATCCATAAAAGAAACTCACACAAACTATGATCCAAAAATCACACATACATAATGTATAATTTTTGTCAGACACTAAGACATGTCAACTAGTCAAATGCCCATGGAATCATAAAATATACATTAAATTTTAAAAATATTTCAAGAATACTCAATCCAATTTAAAAATTAATCTGGAACATAAGATAATAAACATGTCAAAGACACCTTCAATTTTTAGTTGTGAAACCTTCAGTGAGAGAAAGAGAGAGAGGAAGAGAGAAAAAAAATGAAATCCTAACTTATGTTTTTATTGTTCAAAATGAGCTATATTGTTTGTGCATGTCTATTATAAATTATATGTTTTGTAATATCTTTTATTTGATCTTCCATAATCAATTATCAAAGAAAAGATGCTTCATGTTTTTTCTCATTACACTTCTTTTTTCTAGAACCTTTTGTGAGCATAAAAGCATATTTACACCCCACGAGAAGGTTTTTGAGATATTAATCTCTCTGAAATCACATACTAAGTGAAAGCATTGTGTAATGGGTATGACCTTTAATTTTCTTAAAACCAAACTGAAAATTACCAATCTAAATGTCTCCCTACCTTGAGAAGACACAAAAAATATCTCCCACACTTTAGGTGTGCAAATAAATATCAATCCAAAATTAAAATTTAAAAAGTGTACTTTGTACAACAATCCACTTATCATCTAAATACTTAAATATATAATTTTTCTCTAGCACAATGAGTTTTTCTTAGAAAATATCTCAATTCCAATGATACCTTACATCAATATACTATGACATATAGTAAAAAATCAAGTACTTCAACAAATATGTTATATTTTGATTATCACAAAATAATAAATAAAACCTAAAGAACATCCAAATCTATCCAAAAATTTTTTATTAATAGGATTTCTTCTAGCCTTTGGGAAAGACAATAAACTCATCCTTAATATTGGATAGCATCATAATCTTCTCTAGCTTTGACTTCCATGATATAGCTCTCTCTATCTTTCTCTCTCCAAGGTTTTTAGATAACTTGAGAGTTGAGACAAACTTTGTTGAATTAAGATCATCGATCATTTGAGTCATCATACCCAAGAAGAGATGTATTCCACTTGCTCAGACATAGAGAAAGCAAAGACATGCCTCATAGGTAACTTATGATACTTCATTGCCGCCTAATGAAATATACTTGGATCTAAGAGAAAATAAGTGATGATACCAACAACATAAATTATATTAGGCCTTGTACTAAATATGAAAAATATAAAACTATCTACCATTGACGCATTGAGAACAAAACTCATATATTCCATCTCCTTATTTGTATTTATAGAATGCTCAGTACTTAGCTTAAAATACTTGGCTAAATTGGTTGAGACATATTTTATCTTCAACATAAAGAATCTATTTAAAATCTTCTTTACATACAATCCCAAAGATAACCAAATATCTTTAGAAGGCTTACTTAAGATGATACATATCTAAGAATCTTCCACAACTAGACATATGTCTTTCATCACAAAGATTTTTCATAACTCACCATTTGGCTTCTTAATTCATTATATTGTAGTTAATGATTAATATATAATCAACATATAATAGTAGATTGAGTTGATCATCACATGACTTGTGTCAAGTTTCTCGTATCCCTTTCTTGGGACTTCTGGCTAAAAAAAACTCTTCTTGAGTTTGGTAACCAAACATTCCTTTGCTTCAATCTAGAACTTCACAAGTGACTTCATATAGAGGGTCTCAAGAAGGCCATTAAGATAGAATGTTGATTTCTCGTCAAGTTGATTGATTTTTATTCACAGGCTAGCATCCATACAGAAAATAAATCCTTTATTAAAGGGATCACATCATAAATCTAATTAATATGCATAAACCTCATATATCTCTTCCCCCATAATTTGAATTCATTCATCTCCCTTCTCATTAGAGATAGTTTTCTAAAAGACTTGGGTTTACCAATAACCATGACCCATTTTATATCCTTTGATCTTACTAATCATTGGAAGAAAGGAGAGTTGAGTCTATACAAACTGAGATCCCCCATAGAACACTTTGTTCACCTCTCAAATCAGCAACAGCCATGTGCTAATCTTCAAGAAAGACATCATTTCTTCAAATGATCTCTTGGATATCAAGTCACTCAACATTTACACAAACTCCTCATGATCAAAAGCTAACTTTATTGTTTATTGGATTCCACAACCTAATCATTAACATCCACAAGTGCTAGTCTTCAAGATGCACGCTCTCACAGTATTACGATCTCTTACCTCTCAAGAAACAAATAAAGTCTTTATAACCAAAGCCTCTTAGATGATAATAAGGCATTTCATCCCCGATCCAAATCATATTTGGAACATCACACATTTTGTGTGATGTTCATAAGTAGACATTGATATGAATCAAATTGAGTACACTTAATCATAAAATAATCAAAAAAAATTTTAGTGAATTGAAAAAACATGCCTTTTGGCTAGAAACTAAAAGTCATTTTCACTCCCTCCTTACCATACAACTTACTCTCTTTCCGTCACCTCATAATAATTAGCAAACTCTTAATTAATTTTTACTTGCCACTATTAAAATGATTTGCATAGCTTATAATGTCCAGCATGCTTGTAAAAATCAAATTCATTTGAATATTTGGAACAAGATGGACATCTCTTAAGACTTAACACTAATTTATATCATATCTGCATCTCAAGGTACATATCTCCAATACCCACGATCTTATTGGTCGTATTGTTGTCTATAAGGATGGTGAATTTCATCTCTTTGCCGGTGCTTAGAACTATTCCTACCATACCCATTTGAAACGAGGACTCCATAAAAAAAATTTCCTATCTAATTCCCCCAATGTTCTCACTCAATGATTGAAATGTGACCATTATGTTTTGACATAATGAAAGACACCACCAGGGTTTCCTACTTATCAAAAAGTAAATTGAGAATAATAAAATGAGCATGTCATCTTCAAAAGGATATCATACTAGATTTAAGTTGACTTACTAGCTCTTAAAAGATAATCATAAGCATTATTATGCCACACTCATCCTGATGCTCCAGGTTCACCATACACCTATTGATCAACACATTATTTATAGATTGTTTATTTTCATTCGTGGATTCTAACTTCAAAATGAAAAATGAATTTGTATATCATTTAGTTCAAAGATTTTGATTAGTTGTAAGAAACATGCTATTAATTAATTATCAAATTAGTATTTTGTCCAATAAAATATAATATATATTTGTGATTATGTGTGATTAAGAATCGAAATGACAGTATATAAGAAATATAATATATAAAAATGTGACCAATATCGATCATAAAACAATAAAATCTAGTTTTCTCATTTTTGTCACAAATCAATATTGTCCTTCAATCTTCTTCTAGGGCCTAGGAGTCATTCCTAGAGAGAGAAAGTGGAAAAAAAATCAAATCTTAATTCCTAACACTTGTTTGTGTTGTAAGGTTGATAGAGCATCAATGTTTGTTCTTTCTATATTCTATTCTATGTTCTATAACATTTTTTTTTGTGTTACATCCTTTCAGTAATCCATTCACTAGAAGATGCACCACGCATGTTTCCGTCAAACTACTCTTTTTCCAAAATGTTTTACTAGCACAAGCACATGTTTATATCCTTCATAAAGTGGATTGCCATTGCACTCGTAAAAAACATAAAAAATAGCAATGCACGTACAAAACAGAATGTTTATTTTCTTTTCATCTTGTTATTTGAGCTTAACTGCATGTTCGAGTTTGTTTTTTCGGTCAAATTATGTGAGGAAGATGATACGAATTCAGATGGTTTGTTATGTAACTAAAAGTAGAAACATTAAATAAAAATTATCTGTTCTTATTCTTTTGAATTGTTTTGCAATTTTTCAATTATCGAAAAGATAAAATACAAAAAAAGAAAGTCAAAACGGATAATTAGATATCATATCTCGTGAATCGGCTTTCTTCTAAAATCCAAACCCCACTAGACCAAACAGATATATCGCTGATTCAGTTTCACTGATAATCCTCCTGGGAAACCACCAGGAGAAAATCAAGAAAATATTTCTTTCTTCTTATCAATCATATCTCGGCAATCGGCAGAAAACATTTTCATCCCAGAACCAAGAAGCAGAATGGAGCCGAAGGTTCTAGAGATGAACCTGATCTCTGCGCAGGACCTAAAAGCTCCATCTTCTAGGTTCAGGAAATTGCGAACATATGCAGTGGTATGGGTCGATTCGTCAACGAAGGTTCGAACTCGCATAGATCGACTTGGAGGCGAGAACCCAACATGGAACGACAAATTCTTGTTCAAAGTATCGGAGGAGTTTCTCTCGTGCGAAACATCCAGTGTCTCCGTCGAGATATACGCCGTCAGTTACATCCGGGACACTATCATAGGGACCGTCCGATACCTCATCGGCAATCTCGATGCATCGGTAAAAATCCCGTCGTTCAGTGCTCTCCATGTCCAACGCCCATCTGGAAGTTTTCGTGGGATGCTCAACGTGGGCGCGATGATCATGGACGGGAACCAGCTGTCAGTCTTCAAGGGAGTCACGGCGTTAGACTATCGTGATCTCATGGGCTGCGTCAAAAAGGGCCGCTGTAAAAAGGGTGATTTGAAGAAGAGCGAGGAGTTATCTGATGTAGGCAGCGAGCATTCACGTTGGGAATGTGAGGATTTCTCAGATGGTGGGGACTCGACGACTTCTTCGTCGTCGGCTACCCCGACTGTGCTGAAGGACTGGAATGGCGTGGTTGAAGCCGGAATGAAGACCTCTTTACGATTATCATCTAGCGGTGGATTCTTGCATTGTGGGGTGTTTACCCAGAAGAAGCCACGCTTTCCGGCTTGTCTCTCACATCTCAATCTTTCCCCGCTTCGTTCACCCAGCAAGGAAAATTGATCGCCAGAGAAAATTTTGCCTCACAATAACGATTGATTCCACTCCTAGATCCTCGTGATGAAGAATCATGAAGATTCATTCTTTTTTAACAGCATAGCATCATCATCGTTCATTCAGACTCTGCGTCTGTGACAGTGATCAGAGAGATAGGGAGAGAGAGCCGTTTCCAATTCCACTAGATTGTTTATCGAGTTTGTGATTTTTTTATTGTACATAAATAATTTTGGTTCGAAAAATTATCAGACTTTGCATTTATTTATTTATTTATTCTTTCTTTCTTTTGTACATAAATATATTGCAAAATTAAGTTAATATTCAATTTTTTAAATGAGATTGTTACGTTGAGATTCATTTAATGGGTGAATAATTAGAACATATTAACTCTGTTTGTTGGTTCAAAGTTTTGAGTATGTTTATGTTTCAAATTAAAGCATGTCTAGAAAAATAATAAATAATTTATTTGAACGAGAAATCAAGCCTCTTTTAATATCGACACAAAAATGAAATTTATTTGCATTAAAAAAAACAAAAAAAAAAAAAAAAAAAACTTGCTGGCTTTATTTCACATCCAATTCACCTAGTTTAATAATTTCAATACTATTACTAATTGGTATTCTTTTAATCTTGTTTTTCATTAATAATATCATTTTAAAAAAATAATTTTTTTTAAAAAATCTGGTTTTCCATTAATAATTTCTTTTTTTCAAGTTTCATTTTTGAATAAAATAGAATATTATTAATATATACAAAAATACAAAAATAATTTTATTTAATCGGTTACTCAAATTGTTATTTCCGATTAATAAAAATAAAAATTACATTTATTACTATGCATAAGGATTACAATATAAATTTACAATTTGATCATTTAATATTCCTTTAAATTAAAATCTTAAAATTGAATAATGATGAAAGAACTTATCCAATAATTTTTTTATTTTAATATCATATGCGAATTACAAATATGACAAATTATAAGATAAGACGGTTGAGTATTAATAAGTACCTTGAAGTATATGTTTTAAAAATAATTCTACTAATGTACCAATTATATTATAAGTTCTAAAAATAACCCTATCACCAAAAAAAATTATCACAGCTCGGTATAACTTGTTGAAGCTCGTTACAAGCTCTTGGAAGGTCATTACATGGAGCTCTTCATGAGCTCCCGCGAGCTTGTTACAAGATCCTACAAGTTTGTTGCAACTTTATCATATTATAAAAACTTATTATTTATGTAATGGTCCCAAAAGTTTATTTGATGATTGATTTCATCCAACAGAGATCTACAAATACACAGATTGTATAAGTAGTAAAGATGAATATAAGTCTAAATATCATTCCTATAAGAATTGTATGAGCAATTTGACTAACTAACAGTGAACTAATTACTACTCAAGTTGAATATATAAACTTGGTCTATAAATAATATTTAGACTCTATGGTTAGTTTCTTCATTTTGTATGATGAGATATCTATATTATTGGGGCAATATTACATCTAACTATTTGATGAATGATAAATTGATGTTGAATTGATATGGTACCCTCTTGGTATATAAGATGATTACCAGCCTTGAACAGTTACTACCAAGGATGATCTCCTCTTTGTTGTGCCTTAGGTATTTTTTCACTGAAATCATATTTTTTTCTATTCACAAGTCATTCACATTTCTATGCCTTTTATGAAGTATAATAACTACCCTTGATAACTATTTTGAGTATGCATTTCTATTCTATGATCTCTAAATTCATAAAAGACATGAGTGATATGGTAATAATTATACTTGAGCTTTTGCCTTTATAAGTGTTATATTCATATCAATTAACATATAATTTTCTATTAATTTCACATATAAAAACCTTACAAGAGAAAGTGATTCGCATGATAGTCATCAAATTATGAAATATCTACACGTACACATGACCCATGATTTATTGTCATAATCCATCATGACCATCACATGACTTACATACTATGGTGATACCCCTAGATTAGATATTCTACATAACACCTTGTTCAACACTCTATGTATCTAATTTTTGGATGATTTGGTATGCATTTATTGATATGATTGTATATATTTGAGCTTTAAATAGAAAATTTTACTAAATAGTTATTTTGAGGGAATTTGATAAATGTTAGTGAAATTAAATATATTTTGAGTGAAAATGATAGACTTGAGTGATGATTTAGAGGGGATAAAAGAAATAGGGTTATAATATTTTCCATGTCATAACTTATTTACACATTCAACAAGCCTACTGAGTTGTAATATCATTTCTTTGTCATAACTCTATAAAATCAGTGGTGATAATTATTTAGTATGTTAAATACCAAAAATTTTAGTTATTTTGGTGATTATGCATGATGTGTTTGTATAGAAAAAAAAAAGCTTTGAATAGAATTATTTTATTAGATTATAATAATGCTGGATTATATTGAATATTAGTAAAATTAAGCAAATTTTATGTGAAATATGAGACTTGATAGATTTGTTAAAAAAGATGGGAGCAAAAAGTTATGTAAATTCATAACATTTATTGTGTTATGACTTTATTATACCACAATAAGCTTATCGAGTAGTTTTTCCATTAAGTAGTAGTTGAAGTTTTATACAAATAGTTGTAACAATCTTTGTATGCTACGACTCTACTAAGAGTTTTGTATGGAAATAAAGTATTTAAAATAAAAAATATAGAATTTAAGGTGGGTTTCAAAAATATGCCCAAACTAGTGCATCTAGAAATAGCATGACAAGTGAATGGCGGCCATTGCCAAGCTGTTGATTTTTTAAAATTTGAGGCCGGTGTTATGAATGACGGCTATTGAAAATACTATGGAGATCCCATTACGCCCCTTGCCCCTCGCCTCTCGCTCTTGCTCCTGTACCCTCGCCTCTCGCTCTCGCCGCTCTACCCTCATCGTCTCCCATCACATGTCTGCTCTCACCTCTCGCCCCTCTTTTCCCACCCCTCTCTCCTTGCCCGTCTTCAGGAGCTCCGTCGAGTTCCATGATGAAGCTCGATGAGAAATAATGAGCTCCAGCGAGCTTGAAGTGGAGCTCGACGATGGAGCTCCTTCGAAAAAGCTTTTCAAGCTCTAAAAAGCTTGACGTGGAGCTTGAGGAGCTCCGTCAAGCTCCACGACGGAGCTCCAGGGAGCTCCTTCAAGCTCGAAGTGGAGCTTGCTAGAGCTCGACGATGGAGCTCCTTGAGCTCCACGTAGAGCTCACTAGAGCTCGATGAGCTCCACAACTAGCTTACTGGAGCTCGACGGAGCTCCACGAAAGAGCTCGTCTAGCTCTAGAGAGCTTGAGGAGTTCCAGCGAGCTCGACATGGAACTCGAGAAGATCCATTGAGCTCCACATCGAGCTCCACGTCGAGCTTTCTAGAGCTCGACGTAGCTCCACAAAGAAGCTCACTGGATCTCCATCATGAAGCTCGAGAGCTCCATGGGCTCCATGTCGATCTCACTGGAGCTCCTCGAGCTTGATGAGCTTTTTCACAGGAGCTCCATCATCGAGCTCCAACAAGCTTCCTAGAGCTCGACGAACCTCCTCGAGCACCACATAGAGCTCGCTGGAGCTCCTAGAGCTCCACGTTGAACTCACTAAAGCTTCTCAAGCTCCACTTCGAGCTCTCTGGAGCTTGATGAGCTTTTTCACAGGAGCTCCACTACGAGCTCACTGGAGCTCCATGAAAAGGAACTCACCAGAGCTCCATCATGGAGCTCAACGAAACTCCACGAAGGAGCTCCTGGAGACGGGCGAGGGGGAAGAGAGGGGTGAGAGGTTAGAGTAGACCGGTGAGGGGAGACGAGTGAAAGTAGTGGGGCGGGGGCAAGGGGCACGGGGCGAGGGGCATAATGAGATCTCCACCATATTTTCAATAACCAACATTCACAATGTCAGCCTCTAATTTTAAAAAAATCAACAATGTGGTAATGTCCACTGTTCACAATGGCGGACATTGCCACACTGTTTCTAGATGCACTAGTTTGGCAATATTTTTGAAACCCTCCTTAAATTTAGGATTTTTTATTTAAAATACTTTATTTCCATACAAAACACCTCTACTACCTCTTTAACATAATCATTTTAGTATATAATAATTTTTTTTTCTGTTAAACTTTATTGGAGTCACATCCATAGTAATTCATGACATTATTTATGATTATGATACTAAATTTATATAATAGCAATAATATGTCCCACTAATATTAAAAGTCATGACATCTTCCAACACTACAACTTTCTTATTATAGAGCTACCAAGACTAAGTAAAAAGCCACGATGCTTCTATAGCGATATGAATTTTAGCTACAAATAGTTCCAAAGAGCATTTACTCGAGCCATAATCACAACTATTTCCACGGCCACAATGTTTTGCTCTTGAAAATGATCAAAGTCATGACTAATTTTCAATACTATGACTTTGTGTTATAGAGATAAAATATATAAGCCACAGTGCTACAAATTTGTTATGCTACCAAACTTTAATAGTTAGATAGTTTCCCAAAAGGTTGTTAGTGAGGATCTCTCATCGATAAAGATCAACAAATATATAAGTTGTACAAATAGTAAACAAACTTTTATTTAAATATCGATGCCATAGTAATTCTATCAACTATTTGATCAACCAACAATATGACAGTACTATTCTAGTATATAATATAATTTAGGAGTTTGGCATTATGGTTTCTATATTTTCATTCATATGATATATGTTTAAGTAGTTTTGTTCATGATGAGTTTGGATTTTGAACGAAGGTTGGATTATTGTCAGAATGCCTCTTTTGCTCTAATGGCATGCAAAATAATTATTCTTATTGAGCATATCCCAAAGTTAGTTCCCTAGTAGATGTCTCTTCAGTATTTTATTACTAAGACAACAAATCATCCTGATCGAGAGTAATTCACAAGTCAATACCTTTTAGGAAACTCATTAACTACCCTTGATGGTTGTTTCGTTTGTATATTCTTATTTTCAAACTTATGGTATCTTAAATACTATGAACTAATGGAGTCTTAAAGGCATTTGCATTTCTCTTTCAAAAGTATCATACTCATGAAATTAATATATGTCTTCCATTGAATATTATTTGTGAGAGCTATACAAATAAATGTAACTTAAAGGATTATCATCACCTCATGAGTCAAAATTACTTGTTCATATCATGTAAATTACATAACATTATCTGCTAGAGTGATGATAAGAAACATACATTAAAGGCAAAGCTCTTAGAAGAATATTCTATAAAATACCCACATCAATTGATGATTAGTTCTTCTAAGACATATATAATGTATTATATGAAAAATTATTTATGCTTTTGGATTCATGGGAACCATACTCACAGTGGTTAACATATCTTAATTTTGGGGTTAAATATAAAAGTTTATATCTCATGCATTACAATCAAAAAAGATATCACTTATTTCATATTATGTGAATTGAGGAATCAAACTGTTAATAATAATTCTCTTGGCCTATTATATGGACATGGTATCATGACTATTTGTAAGAATTAATTATTATTATGATTTGCATGTTTATTATATATAATATCCTTGAATAAAATTACTAATTATTCTAAATGTCCCTAATTGGTTATTGTTATGAGAATAACAATGAATTAAGATTAGTATAAAATTTGATTGATATTCATGAGATGAATATGTGTATAAGATATAAATCAAATTTATATCTATTTGTTGTGAACAAATATTAGACAGACTCATCTTGAGATTAATACATAGATCAAAGTCATAAGTTAATCTTTAATAATTATATTATTAAATTCTTTGACTTGAGATCAATATAGTTCTCAACATAAGAAATATAATATTTTGATATAATCAAACATTGTCTTTAATTAGATGACTATAAAGGTTATACTTGAACATAATAAAAATTATGCAGTGAGATATGAGTGATTAAGATAAAATTTGTCCCTCTTATTATTAGAGAAATATCTCTAGGTCCCCTCAACAATTCAAACTGAGAAAAACATGGTCATGCTCAAATGAATTGATGGAGATCAATATCATTTGTTAGTCAGTCTAATTGGGTTTTGAGTAATCAAAGATAGAACGATATAAGGTTGACTTTATTCTTGCCTTATATTCTATCAAAATATCACGAGACAAAAAAATTATGTCATTACCTATATTAAAGTTGTCCTAGATTATGAGTTTTTCATTTAACTTTGATAGTCATAATGTCTTGTAGAGGCCACTTATGATTTGTAGGATCAAAATATGATTTAGGCCTGCTACCAATATTAATTGAACATATAAAGTCGCACATTAAGAATGAATAATAATGGTGGGGGGTTTTCACTCTCTATAGTAATTTAAAATGATGAGATTATTTTAAATCACAAATAATAATTAGTTATTATTTAAATTCAAATTTAATTTTGAGAAAGTTTACATTCGTGATTTAAATAAATAATTAATTTGTTACATGGAACTTATGTTTTATAGAATATATTTATTTAAAATGGGGGTTTAAGGATTTGAATTTAAGTTGTTATTATTTAAAAGTGTTTTAAATATATAATAAAAAAAACCCTAGTAAACTTGTATATATATATGTGAGACATATTTGATGCAAGTAGTTATCTTTTATAAAATGGACAGAAACTTTTTCGTCTTGAGAAGATAAATTCGAACTAGCATTCAACAAGATCATTCATTATTTGTTAGTGTGTGGATACTAATAGAGGGTGATCATTTTTCAGAAAAGTAGTACCTTTGAAGATCTGAATAAACCAAGACGCACAATTTGAAAGCTTGACGAATCGATATACAAGAGGTAAGTTTTATTTACCATTCCTTCATATTTTTATAAAATGCATGTGATGCTTGGTGGGTTAAGGGATAAAAATTATAAATTCCACTATGTTTATGTTCTAATTAGATTGGATATTCTGCTCGAAACCTCAATAGTAATATCAGAGGAACTTGTGTTTTCATAAAAATTGATAATATCATATTTGATCGTATGTATGTAATGTATATGATTCTGGCATGATTTTTATTTTTGAATATATATGATATTATGGTTTGTGCGAACGACATAGTTAATAGGTTTTGTTAAGTTATTAATTGATTGAATCCGAAACCTAAAAGGATTTGTTAGTCTAATTTAGAATCGAATGAGATATTGCCATTAAAGTGATTAATAGTATGATATATGATTTTAGCTTTGTCTTAATCAGATTAAGACATGGACTAAATTCATATATCAATTTTGAATTTTCAGTGAAAGTTTTTAGTGGTGCCAAAATAAGCCCTATGTGTAATGAGATTACATAATATATTATTTTAATGTGATTTTGATGGTTTTGTCTTATTTTAAATTTATTGATAAGATCTATAAAAATTTATTGATTATATTAATAAAAATGTATTGATAAGATCAATAAAAATTTATTGATGAGATCAATGAAAATTTATTAATGAGATCAATAAAAATTTAATTTAATTTTTTTTCCTGGGGTGTTACCCCCGACCCCGCGAGGGCTGCCCCCCTTGAACCCGTCCACTACCCAGCTAGCGGAACCACCATAATAGCTCTGCGTGATACCTTATAATTTTAATTTTTTTAAATACATGGCTATTATAATTAATTTCTTTTAATACAAATTATTTGTGCTATATGATAACAGTATATATTTTGTATGTTATGTTATTTCACATGGTGCACAGCATGGACTTTTTAACAAATGTGTTTGGTGGATTATTTATTTTTCAAGGGTTGTAATTATTAAATACGGCTTATATGCCATTTTTTGTTTTATTTTAATTTTTTAATAGTTGTAATAGAATAAGAGAGATAATACAAGTCCTTTAAAGTCATGCAATTCAACAATGATGATGGAGGAACTAGGTGTCTATGTGCAAGTTACTGGTCAAATCAACTTTATGAAGTTGCTTATTACTACATAGGAATGACTATTGATCTTCATATTGGCTTATAAAGATCAATCTAGATTAAGGCCATACTGTGACATGTTTATTATATGCATGTATGAGGTGCTATGTATGATATTACACGAGTATGTGATATTAGATATATTATGAGATCTATTATTTGAAAATTAAAATCATTCAAGATCCCTCACATAAAATATAAAGTTAATAAGACATCCATATTTCAACACTTGTCAATCACCTTAATATGGGTTCTGTCAAAGTAGAAGTACATTATGTGACATTAATGAGACAAGATTAGTAATGGTGCTACCCATATATTTAAAAATGGGTTAACTTTATTAGGTTATCAAAATGGTTTTGGACCAAATGACATTAGATGAGATTCAAACATGCTGGGACATATGATGTCAAAATCTCATAAATATCTAAGAATTGCATGAGATATAATCTGTAAGGAGTTACCTATCAAAATAACTTAATTTTAAGTGTCATGCCATATCATATTACTGGGACTAACTTTCTTGACTGGTTTCGAAATTTAAAAATTATTCTCAAACAAAATAGGAAGCTTTATATCCTAAATGAACCTCTCCTTAAAAAACTAGCTGATAATGCTCCTAAAGATGATAAGAATGCTTATAATATGATATGGATATAAAAACTATGGATAATGACTCTATTGATGAAATTAATTTTGAGAACGACTCTATCGATGTTCCATGTTTGATATGGATATGGAAAATATAGAAAACATGGAAAATATGGATATGGAAAATATGATATGGATATGCTTATAATATGATATAAATAACAACTCTATTGATGTTCCATGTTTGATGCTAGCTACCATGAGTTCTTAACTCTAGAAGGATATGGAAAATATGAAAACTTATAATATGAGCTTCAATCTTAAAGAAACGTTCCAGCAACAAGCAAGGCAAGAAAGATATGAGACTACCAAGGTACTACATTCTTGCAAGATGGCTGAGGGTGCTTTAGTTAGTACTCATATTTAAAAAATAAAAGGCTATATTGAGCACATTGATAGGTTTGGATTTCCATTGAACAAAGAGTTAGCAACTGATTTGATCCTAATTTCACATCCTAATAGTTATGACCAATTTATCATGAACAATAACATGAATGAAATGGACAAATCTATCTCTGAGCTGCATACGATGCTTAAAACTACTGAGCATATTGTTATATCCAAGCCTGGTCATGTTCTAATGGTTCAAAATAGAAAGAGCTTCAAGATCAAGGAAAAAGGAAAGGTCAAGGGCAAGGGCAAAGGAAAGTCCAATGCTCATCCAAACCCAAACCTAAACACAAGGCTAAATCCCCAAAAGAGAGTGTTTGTTTCTTTTGGAATGAACCGGACCATTGGAAGAGAAACTACAAGCTATATTTAGAGGATATGAAGAAGAAGACTGGTTAGACTAGTTCTTCACGTATTTACGTTATACAAATTAATTTTTCTTCTTCTAGTTCATTGATATTAGATACTAGATTTGGATTACACATTTGTATAAAATATGCAGGAACTCAAAAGGAATAAACAACTGAATAAGGGCGAAGTTGATCTACGAGTAGGAAATGGAACAAAATTTGCTAGTTTGGCTATAAAAAGTTGTGAACTTACTTTGCCTAGTGGGCTTTTATTAGTTTTGAACAATTGATATTATGATCCTATAATATGTAGGAATATTATTTCAGTATCTTGTTTAGATAATGATGATTTTTCTTTTATTATTAAGAATAATAATTGCTCCATTTTTTATAAAGACATGTTTTATGCAAATGCCTATTTTTAGGATGGTCTTAATGTTATGAACATTCAAAAATCTAATGATTATCATATTTATAACATAACTACTAAAAAAATTAATCAAATGATTTAAATTCAACCTGTCTTTGGTATTATCACCTTGGTCATATAGATGAGAAATGTATCTCAAAACTTCATCAAGTTGGACTTTTGAATTTATTTGATTTTGAATCATATGATAGATATAAATCTTGTCTATTGGGTAAGATGGCAAAGGATCCCTTTACTAGACATAGTGAAAGGGCCAATGAATTATTGGATCTCATACATATAGATGTATGTGGACCATTAAGTTTAGATTCTAGAAAAGTTTACAAGTACTTCATTACATTTATTGATAACTTCAGTAGATAATAGATTGGTTATATTTACTTGATGAGACATAATCTGAATCATTTGAAATGTTCAAATCATTTCAAAATGAAGTATAAAACTAACTTTGCAAGACAATCAAAGCACTTCGATCTGATTGAGGTGGCAAATATTTGAGTCAAGAATTTGATGACTATCTTAGAACTTGTGGAATCATTGCATAATTAACTCCCCTTGGAACACCACAATGGAATGGTGTGTCTGAGAAGAAGAATTGAACTATATTAGATATGGTTCGATCTATAAAGTGTGTCTAATAGATCTTCTATTTACCTTTTGGGGTTATTCACTTGAAATAGCTGTGTTCACACTAAATCACATTCCTTCCAAAGCGGTTGAAAAAATATCATATGAGATGTAGACCGGTAAAAGACCTAGTTTGTATTTTCTTTAAATTTGGGGTTACGAGGCTTATGTAAAATATCAAGTTTCAAATAAGCTAGAGCCCAAATCTGATAAATGTCTTTTTGTGGGGTATACCAAAGAGACTAAGGGATACTACTAATACAATCCCATAGAGAACAAAGTATTTGTTGCTCAGATTATGGTTTCCCTCTCATTAGGAGATCTATAAGAAAGTAAGGGACACAAAACATAAGCTAAAACCTAGAGTTGGGGGGGCATGATGCTCAAACCCTTTTTTCTTGGGCGAATTTGGAAAATCAATTAAAACAGCATGTAATTAGAGTTTATATCCTAGATTCTTATGAAAAATATCATTGGGAATCTAAGATTCATGAGACCTTCTCTTGTTCCCCATTGAAACTTTCCCAATTGTTAGGCTATATTGACGTCTAAATTTTATGTGTTTATAATTTATATAATATATAAATGATTTTATGAATAATATATATGTTTGATTTGTATTTTAATATGGAAATTGATATAAATAGTAATTAAATAGAAATTGAATTAGGAATTTAACTATCAGTGGGTTTGTACATATTATTGTAGTGGATGATGATATGTGAATCATGAAGATTACTTATGCATATGATAGGAATAAAGTGATAAACCTTTAGACCATATTGCACGAAACAAACCTATATGTTATAACCTAAAATTGGGATATGTTAATCATTATGAGTATGATACTCATGAAGCCTAAAACATAAATGATTTTACATGCTAATCCATTATACATGTCTTAGAAGGACTAGTTCTCAATTGATATAAATTTTTTATAGAACATTCTAAAAAGAGTTTAACCTTTAGTGTGAAAATCATATTATCATTATGAAGGATAGTGATAGGTAATTCATAGGATATGTGTAAGTAGTTGTGACTCATAAGATAGTGATTGTCTTTTGAGTTTTTTTCCCTCGTATGGTTTCTACTAGTGAGATTTAAGAAAAACATATATTAATTGTGAGAGCTTGGTGCTTATGTAGCCAAAAGTATAAATGATTATAAACTCCATTAATTCTTTGTCTTTATGATACATGAGGCAGAAGAATATTTATGTATATATAAATAAATCATTAAGAGAAATTAAAGAGTTGCATAAAAGGTATAGACTTGTGAATAAATCTCGAATAAAGATTTATTATTATCTCAGTGGTAAAGTACTGATTAGACATCTATGGGGGTATTATAATTTGGATGAGCTTAATTATGATAACTACCATATATGCCATTAGGAAAAAAATATAATCTATAATAATCTAACATTTATACTATATTTAAACCCAACATAAATCAAATTATATGAACATGCATCATAATAATCAAGTGGACAAACCCTAGGATCTAAGTCAAACCAAATCCCAAAATTTCTTTTATTAAAATTGTATTATTTCATTATTGACTAACTAAATTACTGATATAATTTATATGAGATTGGTATCAGGATGAAATTTTTTTTTACTACTTGTATGACCTGTATATTTGTAGATCTTTATTGATAAGATCCCCTTAGCAACAAACTTCTGAGATACTATGTAACCCTTAAAATTATGTATGATAACTTAGTAATTGCCATGACTAATTATCAAAAGTTTTGGCAAAGAATAGATACAAAAACTACTCAATAGGATCAAACATCACCAAATCAATATTACCTCAAAAAATATAATGATTTTAATACTATTTTTTATAATCCTCAAAACTCTAATTTATGAAATCATTCTAATTATTACACTTTTTTTGTACTTGCACATCATAAAAAACCTTCCAAACACATGAGAATATGCATTATTTAAAATACTAGATTTAATGCATACAATAGAACTATTACTTTTCCTAGTGAAATGAGTTCTCTTCCATACAAAATTTTATTTTCTTTGATGACTTGGTTTGAGTGTTGTAGTCTCTCAAGATAGTGGAGTAACTTCTCATTGTAGATATATTAGGAGTCATAGTATTGTTTGAGTTCCGCGACTAAAATCTATGAGTGAATAAAGATGAACAATGATTCATGTGATGTGTACATTATATTTATTATATCACACCATGCGAAAAACAAAAATCCTTCAGTTTCCTCCCAAGTAACAGTAAATTTAATATCCATTGCTAGACCAAAAAAAAACTCCTTACCTCAAGCAGTGATTTCTATAATTTATGCTAGCTTATCAAAATGTTTCTATACTTCTTTCTTTTTGTATCTTTTTTTAGCATCACCTATTTGCATTTTTTTTATTTAGGTACTTCTTCTTTGATGCAATAACTTTGAAAAATGCCACAGCATCTTCTTTGTTCTAGTCTTGATATTTTATTTCTATAACATCAAAGTCATAGTACTGAGTATGGCAATGACTTTGTCATTAAGCTTCTTAATAGAAATTTCTTTCTATACCTCAAAATTCATGGCATTGGGTGAGGCCATGAATTTTTCATTGAGTTTATGAGTGGCAATTTTTTTTTCGTAACACTAAAGTCATGGCAATGAGGCCTAAGCAATACCATAACTTTCTTCTCTACCACTATTTCATCTCTGCCACTATTTCATCTCTGCCACTATTTCAAATTTGCTTTCCTTTAAATCTTGTAGTATTTTTGTCTCTGCATTGTCTTTCTCATTCATTTTCTCAACAATAATTAGGATTCTACTATTGTTTGAACTACACATTTATTCTCCAAATTATTCACATCATTTTCTCAATATAATCTTACAAATAGTTTAGGCATATCTCTTCTTTTATTAGCCTCCTTAAAAATTATCTTCATTAAAATCTTTTGAAGGCATGGCTTTGAAGAATGTCAATATTTTATTATAGTCATCTTTCTCATCTTCTAGTTCATCATTTTCACAACTCCAAAGTAGCTCTTTTATGTCATCTTCCTCATCTTCCAATTCATCACTTTCAAAGCTATATAGTTCATCTTTTATTCCATTTTCCTTATCTTTATTGGGTCAATATGTTTTGATGGTTCATCTTAAATCTAAACTTGACTTTTTGATTCATTGCTATACAAAGGAGATTATCTATTTGCAATAACCTATATCATCATTGTTTAGACTTCATAACCTTTTACAAAGATTAACTTTACTTATTCTTTATCGACCTGGAAAGTGAACTCCCCCTACTTGACATCAAAAAATGCTTATCCATTGGCCAAAAAAAGTCATCCCAAAATCAATGGTGCATAATGATCTTCCTCCATATCCAATATAACAAAATCTATTTGAAATATAAAGATATGGAGCATAACCAAAATATCTTCGATAATATTATCCAAATAGATTGTCTGATTGGCCATTTGGAGTGAGAGATATATTAAAGTAATTATCATGAGATTCAATTTTTGCATAATTGATAAGGACATTAAGTTAATACTTGATCCAAAGTTATATACTATCTTCCAAAATGTGTGATCCCTTATAGTTTAAGTATAGTAAAACTTTCTAGATTCTTCAATTTTCTCATGAGTGTTCATAAATTTTATGTAATTTGGCATCTAAGATAATATTTCAACAAATGGTATATCACTTATATTTTTTGGAAAATATTGAGAAATTTCTCAAATTGTTCATCTAATTTTTCTTTCCTAAAATATTATGGAAATAAAAAATTTATTGAAAACTTACTTTAGCTTCATTCTAGTTCATATTATTCTTTCCATAGCCTTGAGTAATCTCTATTCAATCATTTATTTCTTCACTTCCTTTCTATATGGATAGGGGTGAGAGCTAGACATGTACCTCAATAAGAGAAATGGTTTTGCAAGATGCCATGGTACCTTCATCCTTGGAGAAAGTCGTAGTGTGAACCATGACTTCTAGTAAAATTGTAGTGAGTGCCATGACTTTTGTGAAAGTCTTGGTGCTATTACCTATTAGTTCTAAAAACTTAAGATTCAGCTTGCTGCATTCATTGCCCCCTCTAACTATTTTCTGCTTTGAAGTAATATTGATAGACACTTTTAAAGTTTGCATTAATATTACTTGGTAATTCATTAACTCTTTTCTATTTCATTGATAATACTAATTATCCAATTTTGATTCTCTATATTATGTATTACTAAACACATGTGATCTAATTTCACTTCAATCCTCTCTAGCTGATTATCTTGGTAGTCATTTTTTTTATATCTATCAATATTGTACTCAGCTTGTCCTTTGTATTCAACCTTTCTTATCCCTTTGAAGGTTGATAATATAAGCTCAAACATTATTGAATACTGTAGCTCATTAAATTATTCCTCTACTTTTTTTGAACTTGCCAAATCTTTTACTGCCCATTCTCATGTCGTCCATAAAAAAGATTTTCATAATTTCTTATGTTCAGGTAGTAATGCATAAAAAAAAATTTATTGAGATATAATAAATACCATTTTATTTGTAATCTATTGAAATTATCCATTTGATAAATGAGACCTAGATTCATAATTTCTTATGTTCAGGTAGTAATGCATAAAAAAAAAATTATTGAGATATAATAAATACCATTTTATTTGTAATCTATTGAAATTATCCATTTGATAAATGAGACCTAGATTCATAATTTCATGCTAGTAGAAAATATCAACTACTTTCCATCTTTTTCTCTTTTCTTCTTGGGTTTCAAATTTCTTTAGAAAAACCTGCATCTCTACTTAAATTATGGTAAATCAATCCAACTCTAATAGTCTAGCTTGTCTTCTACCAAATTTATGATTAATTAAAGTTTGATAGTTACTTTTTACTAGCTCTTTAATCAAGTAGTTCACCTCTCCTGGTGACTTTTTTATAATTGACCTATCCATAGTCATATCAAACTTATACATCATCATATAATTCCACCCATTGTAGAATCTTTGGGCCTGGAATTACAACTTGAACACATATTAAAGGAATCTTTTCAAAAACTCCTTAAAATAATCCTAAGTATCATATAAAGTATTTAATTCCCTATTAAAATTGACTTATATCACACCATAATTGTAATGTGAGAAAAACTTTATAAGAAAGTTTCTCACAAGTTCATCTTATTTTTCAACAGAACCTTGAGATATATACTAGAGCCAACTCCATGCCTCATCCCTTAATAAAAATGAGAATAGACAAAAGCTAATGGCATTGGAGCTAAGTCCATTCATTTTTACCATGTTACACAACTCCAAAAATATTATGACATGCTAGTTTGGATCCTCTAATATCCCCTCACTATACTAGTGCTACTAAACCATCATAATTAGACTCATCTTCAACTAAATGTAATTTTTCTCAAATAGTTGTATCTGAATATTGGAATAACTATCAATCATCACTAGCCTCCAATAATCTTCCAATGTGTTGTGGTGGATTGTTTGTTGGATAGCTTTTCCATCACTACCTTGATACTCTTTATCACTGCTAGTTCCCTTCATATATTTTTTATCAGCTCATTGTTTCAAAATTTCTTTCCTAGTTTACTCAATTTCTGGCTATTGAGGAGTTAGCTATTAGCCCAGTCCAAGAAATTCTTTTCTCAGATAAGATGGGCTAAAAACATTGGAAAACAACAAGCACAACTCCTCCACAATCAAAAATAAGATAGTAAGATAAGCTAATAAAAATTAAAAAAAAAAATAATCATGATGTCATTATCAAAATTACTAAAAATAGAACTACTTTTTTTAAAGATTATTATATCAACTCATGTTTACTAACCAAACTAAATAATTACTGATAATGGTGTCAAAAACTTATTGTAACTTTGTTATGCTATCTAATTTTATCAATTAAATAGTATCCCAAAAGTATGTCTGAAAGAATCTCTCGTCAATAAATTAAGATAAATAAATACATGGATTGTACAAGTAGTAAAGTAGACTCTCATCAAGATGTCCATCCCATGGGGATAGTTTTGACAGTTTGATTAAACAATAGTAAGACAATACTATTGAAGTATATAATATAATTTAAGATTTTGGTAGAATCTTATATTCTACCAAAATTAGATAGCATATTATTATTCATATGAAGCATATTTAAGTAGTTTAGTACATGTTGAGTTTGGATACAGAATAAATGTTAGATTATTATGAGAATACTTTTTTTCTTTCATGGTATATAAGGTGGTTATTCACACTAAGACTCTCCTAGTGATAGTCCCCTCATAGATATCATTTTTGATATTTTACCATTGAGATAAGAATTAATCCCTACTTGAGGGTTATTCACAAATCCATACCTTTAAATTAATTCATTAATTGTCCTTGATAGTTATTTTGTATATATATTTTTATTCTCTAACCTCTGATATCTTAAAGACTATGGACTAATGTGATTTTAAACGTATTTATACTTTTGGCCAAGTAAGTGTCATACTCATTGAATTAACATGTGTATTCTTTTAAATAACTCTAGTAGGAACCCTATAGGTAAAAGTAACTCAAAAAACTATCATCATCTCATGAGTTACAACAACTCATGTTTGTCCTATGTATAATGTATCAACATCCAACATAGTAATGATACTACTCGCATACTAAAGGTGAAACCATTAGAAGAATATTTTATAAAACATGCACATCGATTGACGGTCAATTATTCTAAGATATATATAATAGATTGATATATAAAATCATTCATCATTTCGACTTCATTAGTATCATACTCATAATAATTAACATACCTCAATTTCAAGTTTAGAAGTATATGATTGTCTGATACATCATGGTCAGAAGGGCTATTACTTATTTTTTATCATATACATTAGTGAGTATCAAAGTTTACCTATCACCAACTACCATGACAAAATACACAAATCTATTAATGGTCAAATCCTAATTTTAGTTATATAAAATTATTAATTCCATCAATATCCATTCTACAATATTAATCAAGCAATGCATTTATAATCAAATATATATACACACATAGACAATAATATACAACTCCATACCTAAAAGTGAGAATTTAGGATTCAATACCTAATTTCCTAAGAAATTTACACCCCAACTACAAGATTTATCCTTAATCCTCTATCTATTACTTGCTCATGAATGTTCTAGGAAGTGTGAAAATTATCTCTAGGGGTTGTTACTTCATCTAGTTGTAGGTGAAGAGAAGAAGAAATTAGCTCTCTCGCACTCTCTGATTTTTTGTCCTCAATTTCATCATGCCTTTTATACTTAGGTACTTTCCAAGTAGAAAGTTATAGCTTTGGAATGATGTCATGACTTTGATCTTTGATCTATTGAGCTCATGGTCACACCACTAGAAAGTGGCCACGACATTGGAATATTTCATGAACTTTCTATTCCTCAAAAGTCATGGTGCTAGAAAGTGGCCATGACTTTAAAATATTTCTTGAATTTGTTGTAACCGAAAATGCATAACATTGAGAAGTGATCATGGAATTTAAAATTAGACCATATATCAAAATCACTGAATAGGGACGTGGCTGTGGCTTTTTCTTCTCTCGATGAAAAAAGTCTTGGCCATGGAAATGACCATGACTTGAGTGATATTCTTTTTAATTCTTTATATCCAAGTCATATTACTAGGAAATGACTATAATTTTGGAATTATGAACATTAAAAATTTTGTAAAGATAAAGCTATGGTGCTAAAGGATTACTATGACTTTTACCATCATTGGAGTATTTAGTTAATATGTTATTAAATTATTGTTACAAGATGAGTGTGACTACTACTCTAAGATAATATCATAATCAAAAAAAAAATGCTGTATAGTAAAAATATTATGCCAATGAGGTGGTATAGTCATGATATATAAAGATTCACATGACTTATTATATAGAGTTTTTTGGCTAAGAATGGATGCAGAAACTACTCGATAAGACTAACCATCACCAAGTCAAAAATTACATCTAAAAATACAATAATTTTACTGTTATTTATCATAATCCATAAAAACTTCAATCTCATGAAATCATTCTAATCATCACACTTTTCTATACCTACATATCATCAAAAAGCTAGATGTGTCAAACAGGACGTGTAGGGTTGGCCCGACCGTACTTCCGTGTCGGGCCAGGCATATCATGGTCATTGTACCATGTCGTGCATGGCCTGGCATGGTTATGTGGAGATCAGCCCAGCACGAGCCCTCGCAACAAATCTGTTGGGTTCGGCCCGGTCAGGCCGAACCCTAATTTAAAAAAAATTAAGGTTTAGCGGCGTGCCGCCGCCCACCCTCCTACCATGATTCTTCTTCGCTATCAGGGGTCGGCGAGTTTCACTTGTCAGGCTTAGCTTCTGTTGTTGGGGAGGTTTCTTAGCTCGTGCTGAGATACGGCACCAACGGGCCACGATACCGTGCCAGGCCAGGCATGGCATGAAGCCCAGTTGGCCTTGACATGGCACATCACGATTGGTGCCATGGAGTGGACAGGCATGGCACGAGCACGGGCATGAAAAATTTCCGTGCCAGGCCGGCCCAGACACAACTGAATCATGTCGTGCCGGACCGAAACGACTTAGCCCGATTGACACCTCTACAAAAAGTACCCAAATACACTAGAATATTCAATATTTAAAATAACAAATATGTAGCTATTCATAGCATCATGACTTTGTGTTTAAAGATAAAATATATAGTCATAGTTGTTTCTAGCATCATCACTTCATGTTATAAAAAATAAAATATATTATCATAGTCATTCCTAGCATCAAGACAATCTGATGCAAAAGAGAGATCAAAGTTATTGTCATTCCTAGTATTATGACTTTGTGTTACAAAGATAAAATATTTAAGTTGTGATTATTCTCATTGCCAAGACCATTTCCAACTCCACAGTAATCTAATACAAGAGAGAGACTAAAGCCATGGGTCATTTCTAACACCACAACTTTATATTATAAAGACAAAGCAAAAGTCACAATATTCCTTAATTCCACGGCTTTCAACTTAATAATTATAGTCATCCATTCGAGTATAAAGCACAAAATGAAAATTTTTTTAGAGTTTTTTGAGAGCATAAGAAAGAGATAAAAAACTAGGGTTTGTATAGTACAAATTCACCCAAACCTAGAAAAGATACATGAAAAAAAGGTAATACAAGGTACAAGAATAAACCCTAAACAAGGAGGGCATGAATTTCAACTTCAAACTAGTAGAAAATCCAAGGAAAATGAATGATAATTATGAGTTTAAGATTTGGTCCATGGGCACTCTTTAGGTATATAATTGGAAACCTAACATTTCACGAGATATGTCTCAAATTATCTTATGTTAATTCTTCTCCAATGTCAAGCTAAACTGAGGTATAGGGTTCATATACTTAATTTAATGTAATGGATGCTTACGTAATAAATTTTTATGTTTAGATTGCATTGTGGTTTGATTATTGTTGAATATAGAGTTTAAATAGAACTAAAATAATGGGTTTACTATCAGTGGATTTATGGATGTTCTATGATAGATGGTGATAGGTAAGTTATGAAGAACACTTGCATATAATGGTAGGAAGTAATAACACTTTTTATTGTGATGTATGAGATAAAATTATATGTCAAAACTTAATATTGAGGTAATTTTAATCATGTGAGTATGATACATACAAAACTAAAAGAACGAATACTTTTATAAGCCAATTCATTGTGCATATCTTAAATAAAAAGATTCTCAATTATTATGAGGGTTTTATAAAATTTTATTCTAAGAATTTCTATTTAAGTGTGTGAGTTGTGTATCATCATGATTGATGATGATACGTAAGCCATAAAACATATGTGAGCAAAGTGATTCATAAGGTGGTGATATTCATATGTCTTACTTTATATTTATGACTCATGTTAGTGAGATTTGAGAGAGTAAATATTAATTGCGTGGGTATGATGCTTAAGAAGCTAAAAGTAGAAATACTTTTAATACCATATCAGTTCAAGTCTTTATGACACATGAGATTATATATCAAGAATAGTTAATAAGTTACCTAAAAGATATAAATTTTGAATGACCCTTGAGCAAGGATAATTTATTATTTTGGTGGTAAAGTACCATGAGAATATCTATGAAAGAACCATATGTGTAGAGAACCAATAGTTGACCATCATCTTGTATGTTATTAGGGTATTAAAATATTTTCTCAACAATCTAACATACATTCTATAACCAGACACAATAACAAAAAATTTTTTAGATAGGCCATCATGCATAATAAAATAGATCAATCCTAAAATTTAACACTCTTACAAAAAAAACTCAATTTTTTATTTTCAACTAGAGTAGCAATTGACTCATAGTTGGTTGATCAAACTACAAAACATAATCCCTATGAGTTCAACATTTTGATAAAGATCTACTTTAGTAGTTGTATGACATATAGTTGTGGGATTGGTTGGACAACATATGTTTTGTGACATCTAGATAAAGATCTACTTGCCCAATGATGTTTTGTGACATTTCCTAATCCAAAAAACTAGGAAATGTAACAAAGGAGCCTATGGTAATAGATGGAAGGTACTAGAAATAATAGAGAGGTCCAAGGAGGTGATGGGAAACCTATATAATTGCCCAACCATCACTACAACTTTGGAGATTATTAATAGCATACTATGATGTACTATTATATGATTCACATGCAACTAGTAAAGGTAATTATTTCAAGTTAAAGCTAAGTCTAATAATAATTGATAAACAACTTTAATATAGTGGGAGGATATTATAGGATTCAAATGGGCATGACATATTGTCTCTGGAGTTATGTGATAATTTAAATGAAAAGAGTTAGTCTGAATGTCATCATGTTATGTCTAACCCCCCTTTTCTTTAAGAGATAAGGCACAAAGTTAATTCTAGTGATTATCTTGAGATTCAATTGATAATTAGGATGAACTTGTACAAGCTTTCCTCATAAGTTCTCGCTTCAAATTAATTCACAATTATGGAGTGATATAAGCCAATTCCACCATGAATAGCGGAAGACTTTCTATGATATTTAAAACCATTTAAAGAAGTCATTGAGGAGAACCTCTCAACATAAGTTTAAGTTGTAGTTCCATGATCAAACTTTATATATTGGGCTAAATTACATGATGTGATGTACTAATTACACTAATTTGAGTGGCTTGATTACCAACAAGTCATACAAGGAAACACATTATTTATTTATGAAGTTTGCAAAGAATAACTACCAAACTCTGAATGACCATATTTTTTGAGAGAAAATAAGCTATAGTATTAGAATTAAATAGATTTAGCATGATGAAAGAATTATTTAAAAACTTGGAAGCTCAAGAGGAGAAGCAAAAAATAATGAGACAAATCACTATTTTGTAACTATAAGAAATGACAAATTTTGTTCTCATTTATCAAGTGAAGAAGACCAATGGTTAACAAAGATAAGAATATGTGTTCTGATCCAATACTAATATCTCCATACAATATTATTTGAATGTGAGAAATCATAAAAAGTTTTGATATAGAGGCTATGGAAATGGGCAGTAGAATGTATGACAAATACCAAAAATTTTAGGATCAATTTTATGGGACACAATATTCAAGGGGGATCATGTTTGCATTATTAATATTCAAAGGGTGATAATAATATTTTCATCAATGAGAAATTGATAGAATTAGTAATCTAGATGAAATGATGAAATAATCTTTAAAAGGATTGTATGGAGAGCATTAAGACAAAGTTGGAGTACATAAATACAACAATGAGGAATATAATCTAATTAATCAATTGGTAGTATCAGTAAAAAGGAAGGGTATCAATAAACTACTGAGTGATGCTAAGAAAACCTTGACAAAATTATTGTCAATTATACTTAGAAGTGACAATTAGATTGTTGGGCAAAAAATAGAGGAAGCTAAAATAGAGGGAGCTAGAACTGATAGCACAACAATTTTTCAAAAGTCATAACTCTAGCCATAACATTTTTAAAAGTAGTGGCCCCCATGCCATAACATTTTCCAATGGTGGCTGATGAATAGAATGTCTAGCTCAACCCTCTAGTGGTGACAAAAGAAAAAAGAGTAACAGATGAATGAATAGATATCACTCAAAGAATTGGAAAGATGAATATGATGGAGAATAAAGCTAAAAAAAATTTTTCCTAAAACTTCTTTTTCCATAACATTTTAGAAGGGGGAAATTATATGAATAGTTTGAGAAATTTCTCAAAATTTTCTATAAATCAGAAGTAAATAAACTATTTTTTGAAATATTTTCTCATATACTAAATTATGTGAAATTTATAAAGGATGTAATGAGTAATAAGAAAAAGTTAAAGATGTATGGAATTATAAATATAATAAAGATTTTATCAGGAAGTGGTCTTGAATAGATGTAAAGAGAAGAATTTTATTCTTAATTGGGAGAGATGTCATTTCATGGTAAAAAAGAGATTGTACTAGGACATTCAGTCTTTTCTAGAGGATTAGAGGTTGATAATGCAAAGACTTCAATAATAAAAAATTTACCTCACACTACAACTATCAAGGGGATGTGTAGTTTTCTTGAACATGTTGAATCATGCAAGATATTTATCAATAACTTCTTGAAGATGGCTAAAATATTGTGATACTATTAGTGAATGAAGTTGTTTTGAAGTTTAATGAATAATATATGCTTTTGAAAAGCACATATTATTTGTTTTTAGTATTACTCTATGATTTTATGGCTATAGTCTCAATCTCCTATCTATAATGATATTAGTTTCATTATAAAAAGTAGACTCCGATGTTATGGTTGATACTAGAAGAGTCAATAGATCCCATGGCTTTAGTATTACTTGATTGTTCATTTACTTGTTTTTCTTCATAGATAATACCAATTATCCTATATGGTTTTCAATATTCTTTATCACCAAACTCATTAGATCCACTCTTGCTTGAAGAACCTGATCTAATTTTATTGGTATTGTTATTCTTTTTCAATTCTACTATGATAGCATGCATACCTTCTTCCAAGGTTGTTTTCTTTTCTTTTCTTAATGGTTGATAATTAAAGCTTGAGCTTTCTTGATTATTATAGCTCACCATATTATTTCCAATATTATTAAAGATTTCCTAATATTTTGTTGCCTACTATTTGGTGTTTAAACTATCGAATACACTTATGTATTTTAAACATTTTTGATGATATGTAGGCATGCAAATAAAAAAATTTTGAATTGATTTCATAACTTTAGAGTTTTGATAAGTTTTAATGAATAGTTTTGAAATAAATGGATTTTTGGAGGTATTTTACTAGAGGAGGTAGAATATATAGTCTTGCATAGTTTCGATATCTAATATTGGCTGAATGAAATTCTACCTAATTGGTCATGACAATCCTTGTATGCCTTGATGCTACCAGGTTATTAGCATAATCCTTTCTCTATGTGACATATTATTAATGACTATAATATTATTATAAAGTCATAATCATACTTAACTCATAAAATTTAAATGTCCAGGATATTAAATCTATATCACAATAATTAAGTACCACATAGGGTCTTAAGATCACATCCAAGTCAAAGCATCATGACTTTATCTTTAGTATAACTTGATAGTTTCAAGTCAGAGTTATGACCTTATTACAAAACTAACTTTAAAGTTATAGAAAGTTACAGAGTCTAAACTAATCAAGACAAAGTCATGATAATTATACAGTGCCATGACTTTTGAAATACTAAATATTATAGAGGATATTACTCGAGTATGACTATTTTACATAGTAATGACTCTTGTTTTTAAAGGAAGGAAAAGTCATGACTTTTACATATGAGCTAATTATCATTATTATGGAATTCTTACAGTGCTTTTGTGATATGATAAATGAGAGAAGTGAATGCTAGTGTAATGATCATTCATAACATCAAAGATACTTGAAAAATATGAAGAGCAAATTTTGTGTCATAGTTATTTTCCAGTGCTATGTCCAAGAATACATAGGTGAGACTGAGATCTTCTTAGTGTTGTAACTATTTCCCAGCACCATGTCAATATATTGATTGAAAAAAACCAATATCAATATCATAGCTATTTATCTTTGTCATTGCCATATAGCAATATGAGAGACATTTCATAAATACTGTGACCTTTCCTAGTGCCATAGCTTCTTATGAAGAACAAAAAAGCAAACACACAATGTTGTAGTCACTTCTTAGTGCTATAGTTTTATGTTATGAAAACATTAGACTCAAGTCATGATCTTTGCTCAATGTAATGACTTCATGCTATAGCAAGATTGAGATATATTCTAGAGTCGTGACTATTTTCTAGAATCACGATCTCAAGCTTAAGAGATGAAGGCAAAAGTTATGTTTTTTTTCTGAAAGTTATGATTTCCTACTTGGAGTAATGTAGAATCACCTGAGTATAAATATGCAAGATAAAAAATTTTAAAAAATCTTTTGATTTCTTCTTTCTTTTCTTCATGTAACAAGAAACACTATGACAACTATCAAATCCTAGAAGTAAATTTCACACTTTCTAGAGATTCTACAAACAAGAAATGGATGCAAGATTTAATGCAATCCCTAGAGTTTGAGGGGTATGACTCTCAAACTCTCATCTCTAGGGTAGATTTTGGATTTTTTACCAAAATAGTGTGTGTTCTAGGATTTGTGTGAATTGATATATGTGATGTGATAATATTTTTTATTTATTAATAAATATGTTTGATTTATATTGTGTTATTGACATTGATGTGGGTAATTAAATAGAACTTGGAACTAGGGTTTTGATTATTAGTGTGGTTATATGAGATTATCATGATGCATGGTGATAGGTAATCCATAAAGCTCACTTACATATATGATAAAATAAGTGATAACCCTTCCAACTATAATACATAAGATAACCTTATAGATCAAAATCTAAAATTTGGGTATGTTACATTTTAAGTGTGACATGTAAGAAGCAAAAAATATAAATACTTTTATATGCTAATTCATTGATTGCATATTAAAATAACCTATTTTTGTTTGGAATGAATGTTATATAGAACTTTTTCCTAAGAGTTTCACTATTAGTATGAAAGTCACATCACCACTAAAGAGAATGGTGATAGAAAATTCTTGAGATATGTATGAGTATATTGTGACTTACAAGTGGTGAAAACTATTGTAAGTATTTTTTGTCATATAGTTCCTAGTAGTGTTGAAAGTATGAAAATTTACAAACCATGCTAATCCTTAGTCTTAATGATACTTGAGGCCAAAGAATAAGGATTTAATATGAAGTAGCCATTAAGAAATTCCATATGAAGCAACCTCGTATGGGATTAATCAACTTTTATTATAGATTAAATGAACAAGTCACTACAGAACACCCCATATAAAACAACCTCGTATGGGATTTAATATGAAGTAGCATGCATTCCTTATAATAAGTATTTTTTGTCAATAGTGGTGAAAACATCTCATACAAAGATGTTTTGTAGTCTTGGTAATGACGTACCAAATGGGATAGCTATGAGAGGATCATCATTAGGATGTGATCAATAGTAAAATAACCTTATATATGATTAAAGAAAAAAGTCATTACACAACACCCCCACTTTTATTTTGTATCCAAACATAATATGAGTTGAGCTAATTTTAATATACATCACATGGAATAAATGAACAAACTCATGGATCTAAGATTATTCATAATCTGAATAATTATTTTATTAGAATTGAGTTATCTCACTATTGACAAACTACCAATATGGTCTTTATGAGATTAATATTTAGATAAAAAATTTCTTTTCTACTTATATGGTATGTGCACTTATAGATTTCTTTTGATGAGATATTTTAATTTCTAAGTTTTTGGAATATTGTATAACCGATAAAAATTAGATAGTGTATTAAAGTCGTAATAAATTTTTGGCATCATAACTTTAGATTAATTAATTTGATTAAATCAACTTGAGCTGACATAATTATTTTTGTAAAGGAATAATCTTTTTTAATAATTTAGAAAACATTGGGTTTGATAGCATTTTTTGAATCTAACTATGAAGTTCAATTAACTTGTATAGAAATTAGATATTATTTATTTTGTTATTTTTTATCTCTTCATTTTTTCCCTTTTTAGCACTATAATTTGAGCCAAAGCTTTTGGCTAAGCTAATCTCTTTGACCTAGAAATTGAAAGAACTAGTAGTGGTTTCCATAAAAAGAGTTGATAAAGAGCCTATGGAGAGCACTAGTAGTAATAAAGTGCCTATTACCTAAGGTGGTAATGCACAAGCTATCCACTAGTCCATCCACTGTGTACCATACCTTGAGAGATAATTGGAGACCCATGATGATAGATAGTAATTCAGATATTCGATTACAACTAGTGGAAACTAATTACTATGAGTTGGATCTAAATCTTATAGTTATGGTTCAGTAACACCAATACCATAGAAGGGGATCAGATGATCCTAATGGTCTTCACACTATCTTTTTTGAGCTATGTGACATGATAAAAATGAATAGAGTTTGCCTTGATAAAATAAGGTTATGTTTATTTCTATTGTTATTAAGTGATAAAGCATAGAGTTAATTCTAATATTTACCTCTTAGTTCCACTAAGAATTATAATGAATTAATGAATATCTTTTTCACAAAATTCTTTCCACCAAAATTACATCTTATTTACAAAGTTAGATAAGCTAATTCTAGAAAGATGAGAACTATATGATTCTTTAGACTAGTTTAAGAAGTTATTGAGGAGATATCATCAATATAAATTCAAGTTGTTGTTCCTAGCCCAAACCTTCTATAATAGGATGAACTATAAAATGAGGTGCATGATTGATGTGACTGCTAAAGAGTCATTTATAAATAAATTGTCAGAAGAGATATATTAATTTTTTGAGGAGCTAGAGAAAAATAAATACCAAACGCCAATGGATCATTCAATTGGGAGATGATAAGTTGGAAATTTGAAGTTGAACCGGTTCACCATAATTGAAGCAAAGATAAAAATTCTTTTAAGAAAGTTTGATACCCAAGAAGAAAAAAAGAAGTATTAAAAGAAAATATTATTTTACATTCATATGAATTAGTAGATTTAGATCCTATTTATCAAATAAAAGAAGCCAACCAAATACAAAGCAATGGGTACATATTTTGAACAACAAATATATCACAATGCATTACTATCTGAATATGAGAAATTATGAGAATTTTTTGTGAATATTATGGGAGTGAGCTATAGAATATTGTGTAATCTTCTAGAAATATTGGAAATAATGTGATGAGCTATAATAATCACGGAAGCTGAAGTTTTAATTGTCAACCATCGTGAATATAAGAGAAGTCACATTTGGAAGAAAGTATGTAAGCTATCTTAGCAGAATTGAAGGTGAGAAATGATACCCAAGACAATTGGAATGGAGTGTTTGAAGAGAGAATAGATCAAATTAGTTCCATGATAAAAAATATAGGGACTCAACTCAGAAAATTGGCATTTTAAATGAAGGGTAGAGAGGTAAATGAACTTTCAAGTGATGCAAAAGCTACCAAGACATTCTGAACAGAATGATTCTAGAACTTTTGGGGGTTATAGTACCATGACTTTCCTTAAAGCCACTACTCTAAAGCTATAATGGTTCTGTAAGGCCAAGTGAAAGTTGACTTTTTTTGATCTAATGGGTCAATCAAAATTTAGTTATATCCAAAATATTATCAAAAAAATAATAAGTGTACCTTGAGATTTTGTCAAGCATTTGATCCATGAAAGGTAATGAGTAGTGTTCCTTCCCTTTTTTCTTTGTCAATTTTTGGTAATCCATATATATGCGTCATCATGTTGTTACACATGTTGAGATTTCTTCATCATTTGAGATTTTTACCATTGTTAAAGCTTTATTATTTTGGCACTGCATGGATTAGACTAATGCATGAACTATATGATATGACATATAATTTCCACATTTAGCCACTTCATGTTCTCCTTTTCCTCCACATCCTTCACTATTAGATTCAGCCTATTTGTGTAATGATTGTTAGCCTTGCAACATATTTCATAAGTAGCTTATTCGTGCATATCGATGAGCTAATTCCTCAGATACCTTCAAGCATCTAGGTAATTGTTTTGGCATATTTCCTTATCATTTTCACCATAGTCTCCTCCATCTCTTTAACCAAAAATATTGAAATGATGATTGACTTTGTCTTCTTTTCCCTCAAAAAATTATTAGGGTGACTAGGTAGCACCATCAAAATTAACCTATCTAAGTCCTCCATGTTTCTAGGCATTTTTTTTCTTGTGGTGGTGACTTTCATAAAATTCACAGTGTCATCAGGCATATCTTCCATCATGAGTGCCATTACTTTCATTTTAGTCATGATTTTTTTCTATATCCATGACTATATGTAAAGTCATGACATTAGTAATTTCTTTCTGTAACTCCATAGTCACGATGATGTGAGAATAAGTCATAATTTATCTGTTATTAGGCTTCATCAACACCATGACTTTTTTCTACCATTTGTAAAGTCATGACTTTCTTATGTCCGTCTTCTCATCTAGTGCTTTTAGTGGCTTTCTCCCATTTGAATTCTATAATATTCTAAGTTTTATGAACATTCATCCTTGTGGATTCTCCTCAGTATTTTCTACCACATTATTAATGGTCTTCTCATCCTTTTGTAGTGCTAGTAGTGCAACTTAATCCTTATTAAATCTATTTTGCTCCTCTTCCACTTAAGTAGCTTCTTTATCTCTATGAGTAAAGTAATGATTATTTCTTTAAGTGATGGCTTAGTTGTCAGATATGGTTCATAATGCTTTGATTGTTTCTCTAGAATCCCATAAAATAAATTTTCATAATTTTTAACATAATGATGATGATATAAATGGTCTGAAATAATATTCACTAGTTTGTAGTCAATTTAATTCTTCCATTTGATAGATATGGTTGGAGTAAGTCATCTCCATGGTCTTCCTAAACTTTCTACCTCAGTATTACCCTTATGATCCTATATTTATTTTTAGGTCCAAAGATATTAACTTAGTCCCAAAATTTTTTGGACAATAAGTAGCTACAAAAAAAAACAAGACAAAATAAAAAAAGAATGCATAACAAACAATAAGTAATAAATATATCCAATCAACTTGAAACAAAACTATCCTTCTGCAAGGATAGTTAGGTCAACTTAAGTTGATTAATTAAACTATAATAAAACTATCAATCCACAACAATGATACCAAAAACATATTGTGTCTTTGTAAGTACATAGGTCATAGACATAGTAAAATAGATAAGTCTAAATATTGATCTTATAGAGATTGAGTTGGTAGCTCAAGCAATGAAAAGAAATCAACTACTTCTCGAGTTGATTTGATAAACTTGAACTTTTAGCAAAATACTTAGACTTTAAGATTGACTCGCTTCATTGTGTGCGTGAATATGTTTATAATATTGGTTATTATTATATTTCATTATTGAACAAAGTGTAGATTAATATGAAAATATCTAAGTGCCCCTTTGGCATATAAGGTGGTGTTATTCTTGAACTGTTTCTGCCAAGGTTAATTCTCTCTTAGTTGTTCTATTAGTATTTCACCAAAAAAAGAATATATTATTTCATTCATAGGTCATCCACATAATTGCTCCGTTTAGGAAACTCAACTATAACCTAGGACTATGGTAAACTTACATAAGATTGAACAATACTAAGGATGAATTCATTAGAGTTTTAAAGCCTACAAAAAACCTTGTTGATGAAAAATTTTTTAATTGTCATGGATGTGCAATGAGATACATTTATTATTTGATATGATAGTTAGAATGTCATATATCTATCTAAAATTTTGACATTTCACTTCAAATCTAAGTACATTGATGTATTATATCATTTAATTTAAGATTTTCTAGAAGAAAAGTCTATAATATTTAAAATATTAGATAAAATTAAAATATTGTTGTTGCAAAAAAATTTTGATTATAGTAAAACTTAATTTATATAAATCATGTGTTAGTATTTGTTTATCTACCTACAGTAAAGGGAAAAATTTGGTGGCTTTTTTAGAGGTAGATTATCCAATTTATTTTCCCAATTTATTTTCCAAAATTTGGTATTTTATTCTTATTATTGGTTTGGCTTGGATTAAATTATCAATGCATATTATTTTATTTTTAATTACTTTATGTTTTATTTTTTTGGTATTACTAAATTTCTTTTTTTGTTTTTTTTTTTGTAGTTGAAGATGTACCATGTTCCAGAAATAGATGGGGTATGCAAAAAAACTAAGAAAGTAAAACTCTTCTTTGTGTTTTTCCAATCTAGAGATAGATGGTCATTTTATATATTTTCATCTACTGCTACACAAAAGGAAAGAGAATTGTTAGTTGTTACTCTCTCTCGTTCAAAATTCCTTTCCTTCTTTGGAGAGGTGTGCATATGTGTGTTTCAAATATGACATATTGTGATAAAGTTAAGCTTTTCACCTCGTCCTATCTTGCTCTTTTGTTGATGTGTCAATGTAGTTGAATGCTTGCTCCATAGCTATATTGATTTAGTTGAATACTTGCTCCATTGTTGCTTTATCAATTTTATTTTAATTTTTGCTCCTTTGTATTGTATCGTTTCAATTGAATCCTTGATGCCTTGATGCTGAATTGATTTTTCGGTGGTAGATGTTGTTGCTGCCCATTGTTTGAAGCTGCAAGAATCCTTGCCAAAGTGTTCTTCATAGATTATATATTTATGTTGTGATCAACATGACACAATCACCACAAAAAAAATCACTTAAAAAGAATGTCCCTTATGACTCATGATGTGATCAGCACGCACACACGCACGCACACACACAATATATATATATATATATATATTATTTATTTATTTATTTGTATGTTTGTTTATGTTTTTGATTTATTTTTATAAAGATTACATATTCTATCAGTTCAAATCTGTTCTAAATATAGTATTTTGTGAATGAAATTATGTCTAAGTGTGAATAAATATTTAGTATTTCTATGGTAGTTTTAAGTGATATGTAAGTTGTTTGGATTACTACTATTATTACACATATTAAACAAATGGTTTAGTAATGTTAAAAATAATTCTAAATTTCTATAAATTAAAATATGTAAAAAGTTTTTATTAAAATTGTTCAATTTTTAAAGGATAAAAATTAATGAGAGTTTCCAAAATATTTATTTCACTATAACCAAACAAAAATACACCCAATAAATATCACTTATTAGATACATTGTGTGTGCCTAGACTGATAACATTCATTCACAAGGCCACCATGTATATAATTAATAATTGGATAAAATTGCATATGCATTATTTTACCTTTGTCGAGGTATCTCCCCAGTTCTTGCCTCTCATACTAGATTAAGCCAAAAAAAATTTTGATAAGGAGACTCATGTGCTTAGTCTAGATCAATTTTTAATACAAACATTTAACTTACACACTTCTTCGTGCTATTATCATGGACTCTGTGAAATTCTTAATGATAAAAATTTATTTCTCTTCAAGGGCTCTAGATAAATCTATATTCAATGATTGATTGTGGTCAATATTGAGAGATGTGAATTAGAACAAATTACCTTCTATTGTCTAAATTGATTGGGTCACATTTGGTTTTAGAAGTCATTTTTATGGGGGTTTTGTTGTGAGATGGTTTGGAGGTATCGAACTTATCATTCTTTGATGACCAACTCGTTATCATCAATTCTTGATCAGCTATTTTATTATATCTTTTTCATGACTTTCAACACTAAAAAACTTGTCTATCTATCTGAATAGTTCCTCTATAGTATCTAAGAGTTTTAAAGATAACAACTCGAAAAAAGTATTCCCTGACTAAAATTTAGTTTGACAATCCATAAAATGAAGTCTGTGATACATTTATACCCATTGCATTGTTTGGCAAAACATATTAGTAAAGCTATAAATTCATTCACTCTATTGCATTATAATTCACATTATTGTTTGACAAAAGAGGTTGAACGCTCTTAACATGAGGTCACAATTTTGATCCAAAAGATTTCAAATATGCTTCCCAAAATACCTGTTAATCGAATCAATCATGCTATTGGGATAAGGATCTTACCTGCTTAGTTCTTCTCTGATCCTTGAGCTCCAAGACCTATATATATAAAGCTTGTGTTTTGCTTCTTGTGTAATGACCACATGTATTGGGTGATAAATATAAAACATATCCCACATGTCTTCAAATGAATTGTTGGTGTTTTACTATTGCTTGTGAAAATCAAGCTAAAGTTGTCTCTTTAGTCTAGCATAGAATGCTTTACATAGTAGCTAATGATTTCTAGTATTCAATATCAATACATGATTGAGTGAAACAAGTAATCATTATGCTTACTCATTCTGCCAAACATAATGAATGTGATGAAAGCAAATACATATGATGGTTCATAATCTAAGATGTGTCTGTTCGTTTGGGGTATGAGTACCAAATGAGGTGCCTAATGGAGAGTGCATTACAATTTTTTTATTAGTCTCATGTTAATTTGAATTCATTTCAACTAAATGATTAGATTTATCAAAATAAAAGAAAAAAACAAATATTTTATTATTCATTGGGGAAAATGAACAAAAATTATCTGAAATTACAAAATATATATATATATATATATATATATAATTCTTTCAAAAACTAACTTATAAAATCGTTCAACTTATATATGAGTCTCAAGATCATAAGATCAAAGTAGTTAAGGATTTCGTCCCGACAATATTATAATCTAATTTGCAATATTTAAGGAATCATATTTGGTGTTCCTGGAGATTAATCTCAATCATAGGGTCAAAATATTTATCCTCTTTACATTGTTGTTAGTCAATTAATTACATATATTATTAAATAAAAATTTATTTTTACATTAAAAATATAAGGACATTTTTGTCTAAAGAGAACTTTTTTTGGGGGAATAAAATATAAAGTTACATCTATAATTTGTACTTGATTTTATCCATTTTAATCAGGTTAAAAAAAATAGGAGAACTATATTTTGGCGCACCAAAAAACAAAATATTTATGTATTGTGCACTAAAGTTTTTATAATTAGAAAAAATACACTAAATTCTAAAATAATTAAGTTTTGGTGTGCCAAACTTTTTATAATTAAAAAAATTAAGTCTCGATGCATTAAAATTTAATTTAATTATTTGATTAGCTCACATCGAAAAGCATGAAATAATGTACTCATACAAAAGGGGTAATGTGACATTTGAACCCACATCCACTAGCCAAAACAAAATAAAACCACTCAAACACATAAATTATCAGTTGCTAAACTAATCAATAAAATATTTATATATAGATAAAAAAATATATGAAAATACATATATAAGTGTACATAAATTATATAGATATAAAAATATATATATATAATAACAAACATATATACACATATAAATAATTATATATGTGTGTGCATATATATGTTTATATATTGGTATGTGTGTGTGTGTGTGTGTGTGTGTTTGTCGATTTATATATGTAATTATATCTATAGAAATTTATGTATATTACATATGTGTTTTCATATATATTTTTTATTTATTTATAAGTATTTTAATATGCTTGTCAGATAATAATTTAATTGTGTCTGAGTGATTTTCTTGGTTTTGGCTAGAGAATATTGTGGGTTCGAATCTCATGTTGCTTCTATTACTAGAGTAAATAATTTCATGATTTCCAAAAATAGCTAACAAAAATAATTAAATTATATTTTTTTTTCCAGAATTTCAGAGGATAAAATCATGTTCTAAATAAATTTTAGTACCCTAAAACTTAATTATTTTTGAATCTGGTATTTTTTTTTAATTTAAAAAGTTTAGTGTACAAAACTTAATTATTTTAGAATATGATATATAATATTTTAATTATGAAAATTTTTATTTTCAGAACATAAAATTTTGTGTTTGGTATATAAAAGTATAAAACACAATTCTACCAAAAAAATATGGAAACATATTTTAAAAATTAATGTTCAAAGTTATTTGACCACTTTAAATTAATCAAAATTTCTTGAAATTACTTTTAGAGATTTCCATTTCTTTTTAAAAAATATGTAAGTTTTGAATTTTAATTAATTAATTTCGCTAAAAAAGATCCGGGGGGTGGGGGGAATATGGAAACCGGAGACTGCCCGGCCAAGCCTGCCCGTAGTTTTTGAATTTCAAGTCATGGTGACCGAAACAGGAATAGGAAAATCCATGAAGTGACCAGGGCTGCCGTCGGGGGTTTCGATGCAGCACTATTGAGCAGGCTTAATCATGGCAGATTTGATCTCTGGTTTACCCTAGTCTCCTGTTTCTTTTACTTTCCTTAGTTAAATCGAGCTAAACAGTTTTTTCGGGTGTCCAATCGAGGTGCGAGAGATTTGATCAGTCGCCTCCTTTCTGCCTCGCTCTCCAAAAATCTGTAATTATTGTGAGAGTGCCTATGTTCATGGTTCGCACATAGTTTGCATGCATCTAAGCGTTGATCGAGAATCGATATTGATTTCGCTGTGTAATCTTGCTTTGTGTTTTGTAAGTGAATATCTGTTCGGTTTGCGAGCCAACAGGTGTTTGTCTCTAAACAAAGTGCTTAATCTGTAATTTTTTTTATTTTTTTTTTTTATTGGGGAATCTGTAATCTCTGTTACTTGAACCAATTTTCCGAGAGTATATTGATTTTCTGCTCCTGCTTGTTTTTATGGGTCTCTGCATGTGATTGTGCTTTCTAAACAACATGAAACAACAGCTGCAATAGATCTCTTATGCCTCTGTGTTTCTCTGTCTGTCTCTGATTCTTTCAGACGTTTTGCTATGGTTCGGTCATACATGATTGATGAAACTTCATGGGCCTATAACTTCGTTAATGCTCGCTTGGGAAGAAAACTTTGTCAGCTTAATCAATCACGAGAGCCCAGTGACGAAGAAAGTAAAGAAGCTAAATCCGTGTCTATTGATTTCCTGTTGCCTGATGATCTGTTAGAACGAATTCTAGGACAGCTCCCTCTCGTTTCCATTATTAGAGCAAGTTCCGTGTGTAGGAGATGGCATGGAATGGTGAAATCAAGAAGGTTCATACGGCACTTCTCAAATTCGATGCCGCAGAAGCCATGGTATTTTATGTTTATAGGTTCCGACGCGCCCATTGGCTGCACTTACGATCCAATTCTTCAAAAATGGTATAATATGCCTATACCATGCATTGAGACATCCAGCTGGTCCATCACTTCTTCTTGTGGCCTGGTGGCTTTCATGGATAACGCAAACAGAAGCGAGCTATACGTTTGCAATCCCATCACGAGGCGCCACAGAAAGCTGGCCATGGCTCTTGATTTCAAAGTTGGTGATTATGATGCCCTCGCCATCTCCGTCGACCGGATCGCACAGAGCTACATCATCTCTATCGTGAAGTCAAAGCAAGTCTCGGGAAATTTTCTCCATTGGAACATATCCATTCGTGTTTACGACTCCATCACTAAGAACTGGACTACTTGTTGCGCCGAACTCTTAACTGGGTGGAGAGGTGGTGATGAAGGAGTCATATGCGATGGTGTTCTCTACTTTCTAATCTATACAACGACTGTCGGTGTGCAAAAAAACCGCCATGGCTTGATCTTTCATAATCTCTCGGGTAAATCCGAAGCTTGTGGTTTTTTGATCACCAACTTCATTCCCGTACCCTGCACGCTTACGTGTGGCAGGCTGATGAATTTGAAGGAGAAGTTAGTGATGGTGGGAGGGATAGGAAAACGCGACCGGGCAGATATAATCAAGGGAATTGGCATATGGGTGTTGAACGGCAGGGAGTTGCAGGAGGTTGCGCGAATGCCCCATAAGTTCTTACTAGGTTTTGGTGAACTAGACGATGTTTTTGCCAGCAGTGGTATAAATGATCTTGTCTACATCCAATGCTATGGTAGTCCTTTGCTTCTTGCTTTTGACATGACCCACAAGCAGTGGAAGTGGACCGCGAGGTGCCCCGTCACCAAGAAGTTTCCTCTGCAACTTTTTTCTGGTTTTTCCTTCGCGCCCTGCCTCCAGATTGAACCATGATTCCATCACGTCCACATTCTTCTTCTCTTCGCTATCCGCTTCTGCTTTGTGCCTCTTTCCCATGGAATTCATGCTTCAAATTTTGGGACTCAGCAGACGAAAAGCATGTATTATTTTGTCTATGTTTTCATCAGTGAATAATCAAACAGGCTCTGTTCTCGGAATCTTCTGCTGTGTTGTCTCCATCTTCACGAAAGCTCACTGTTAGGATCCATGAGAACAAGCCACAAATTTTTCAGAAATATATTTTTTATGTTTTTTGTGTGCAACTTGTTTTGGTCGTTAACGTTCTTGATTGTTTGTTGTGAATTTGTACATTTGGTGATGTTCATATTATATAAATAATAATATTTAAAAAATGGGTTTAAGTATTCCCAAAATCTTAAGAATAATATTTATTATGTTTTTTTTTTCTGGGAAGAAGAAGAATAAGTTGTTTTAGATATGAATGTGCTTTATTGTTTAAGTCTTTGTGTATTTGGTGATATTGATATTATAAAATATGGTTCTAAAATAAAAAATAGGAATTTAAATAGTCCCAACTTTTTCAAAAAATACCTTTTATTTTTTTTTCTTTTGAACATGTTTTTTGCTTTAATAAACAAAAACAATCTCTTTTTTTTTTTTGTTATTATTGCTGAATTTGTTATATTTGTATATAAAAAGCAAAAAAATAGTTGAATTTTAATATTATATGTTTGTATAGAAATTACTATAAATCTTGGTCAAAACTAATGGTAAATTTCTATTACATATATATAACTTAGATGTAATTAAATTTAATATATATATATTTTATTTTTTTATTCTCTCTTCCTCTCTGCCTCTACCTCAAATTAAACTCATACTATCTCTTAGGATTATATGCACAAAGGAACCTATTTATCATCCTTAGGCATCAAACTAGTGATCTCAAGCCTCATTCCTCAAGGTAGAATTATTTACTATCTTTTGGTCATAACTAGTGAAAATGTTAGGCTTTACTAAAAATAAAAAATGAAATTCTATATTAATAAAAAAAAAAATAATGAAATGGCACATAATTCTCTAAATGTCAAAGGGTATTTTTTAGACATTAATGATTATTGATATCCTTTCTCCTATTTTTAAAATTTTTATCATCTCCCCTAATTTCATATATTTTATATTCTTCCCACTAAATATCCATACTAACCACTACATAAATCTGTCGTTAAAATATTTAATTAGTTTCATTTAGCACTTATTTTTTAACAAAAACAAGGTCAATTTTAATTCTATTTATTGTATCTAAAACTTCATATAATTAAGTAGACATGAACATATTAATATATATATATATATATATTAAATTTCAATTATTTCATGGTAGAGAAAGAATACTAAATCTTGAACATAACTACTATTAATTTTCTTTAACATAAAAACCGTAGATGTAATTATTGTTAATTTACTTATATATAAAACTTAATGATTTTGGAGTTTATATTTAATATAATAAACTAACCATAACTCAATGTTGGTTAACTATTGGAAAAATAAATATTATTTGACATTGTCTCACACATGCTACATAAAATTTAATCATAACAACATGAGAAACGAGCTCGATATTATCTTGTTAAAAATAGTATACATGTTATCTTGCAAAAAAAAAAAAACTTCGATTATTCTATATATATAAGGATTGTTTAAATAAAGGGAGAATTATATTTTTTGCACTACCCACAAAATAATTGAAAAAATATTACTTTTTTTTATTTAAAAAAATAACACCAAACTCTTAAGTAATTGATATTTGGTACACTTAAAAAATAGCACCCAAAAAAAAAAACCCTCTCGACTCTCCCCTCACCCCTCTTTCTAACCAGTAATTTGTCTCTCCCCTCCTTCGTCACCCCTCACCCAGCTCTTGGAGCTCTTTGAGCTCAACCAGGAGCTCCATTGAGCTCGATGCACTCCCATCGAGCTCCATGGAGCTCGATGAGGAGCTCCATGTTGGAGCTCCATTGAGCTCATGTTGGAGATCCAAGAGCTAGGCGAGGGGGGGACAAGGAGGGGCGAAGATTGAGTTATAGGGAAGAAGGGTGAGGGGTGAGTGGAAAGGTGAGATTAGAGAATATATTTTGATTACTAAATTTAAATGCACTAAATATAAATTAGTTTGGTGCACTTTTATTTTATTATAAAAAGTTAAGTTTTTTTTTATTATTTTGTGGGAAGTGCAACGGAACATAATTCCTTTTTTTAAATATAAAAAGTTAAGTTATTTTTTCAATTATTTTGTGGGGAGTGCACCAAAACACAAATCCCCCTTAAATAAAAATGAATTAAATACTCATATCTTATAAAAATTAATTGTAATAATTTTTTTTTGAAGAACAATCTTTTATGGCATAAATGTACTAAAGTATTTTAAGTATTTACATATATAGTTAAATAGAAAAGGTTTTTTCTTAAAAATATATAGAGAATTTTTGTCAAGATTTGAGATATTGTTATTATTTCAAGAGATGCTCTATTAAAGTGAAATGAATTAATTTGTTGTGACATAACTATATATATAGTTAGATGGCATAAATCTATAGATGCAAGTTGTGATTGTTTCTTAGAATATGTTGTTGTTTATATTATTGGGGTAAATGTTTGGACATGGATTTATTTGAAATCACAAACTAACGGTAATGATTGGGGTTGATTAATTAAACAACAGAATGAAATAATCAATAACCCAAAATGAAGAAAAATCTCAATATAAAAATTCTTAAAAATATAACCTATTGAAAATAAAATTCAAGTAACTACAATGTTAAATTTAGTGATGTATTCTTAAGACTCGGGGCTCGTTTGATAAAACTAAAAAAATTACGTGTCGAAAAATAAATGCTGAAAAATTAAGGCTGAATTTTATAAGTGTTGAAATTTTATTGAAAAACTGTTTGATAAATTAATGTTAATTGAATATTGAATATAAATATATTATTTGATAACTATAAATATTGAATGATGAAAATAATGTATTTTACATATTTATCCTTATTATCATTGTATTACATATTATTTAATATAAATATAATTTCTAAAAAAATTTCTTTTTCACTACAATTATTAATTATTAAAAAAAATAAAATTCCTAATAACATATCCATAATAAATTATAAATCTAAAAAAGAAATAAAAATATTTAAAAAATAACCAATAAAATTTAAACTCTTAAAACTATCAAAATTTTTAATATAAAAACAAAAATTAATGAATAACTAGTTGATTTGTTATTTCCTCTTTTAAATTAATCATAAAAGAGAGTTAAGATTATGGTTTGTGGTGGCAGAAGGAGGAGAAGAAGACATATTTACAAACTGAACTATAGCATAAATGAGAAAAAGAAAAAAAAATAAAATAAAAGACAAAATGATAATTTTTTTTAAAAAAAATATTTAAAATTTTTAGCCTCCAACATTAAGTAGGTCTCTACCCACTTAAAATTTTTAATGAATTTTCACTTAAAATTTTAAATTTTCAGCTCCTAATATTTTTTATCAAACACATTTTAAATTTAAAACCATTGAAAATTTTAATTTACAATAGTTTGAAGATTTTAAGTGCGTTATCAAATAGCCACTTATTTATATGTACTAGAAGTCTGTAAAAGATAATACACCTAAAGATAAAGTTTTAGACCAAAATATATTTTCTAGGATATAAAACCCTAAAAATCAAAAATACAATAGAAATATGTAAACTTGAGATTTTGAGGGGAAATATCCGGAGTCAAGATCTCTTTTTACATTATTATTTAGGTGATATGGTCGATTCTTCAGACTTGGAATCGATAATATAATAACATTGCTATTTCTGGACCAAAGAGAAAATTCTGTCTATATATTTCATTTCTGCAAAGTTTTCCAAACTCAAATTCCTTACGGGCACACTCCTTCAAACAAATAAAAATAGAAATCAACAATATCCACACTATACACACTATAATATATAAATATATTGTGATTATATATATAATTTGCCCACTTAAAATGCCCAAAAATTAATCACACATCAATAATGGCAAAAAAGCATAGCCTCATTTATGTATTACAAAAAAATACCATCAATCATTTCTGTAAAAAAAAAACACATGCCTATTTCTGGAAAAAAAAAACTGCCACACTATTTTAATGCCCTTATTTATGTTAAAAAAAAAACAAATCTCATGTTTTTTTAAAGGATAAATCGATGGGATGGGGGCACTCCAGAGGGCACCATGAGTACCCTCTTTGCAAAAACAAATTCTTCCCATTTTAGCAAAGTTTTTTATTTTTTTAAAAAACTTTTTTGTGTTTTTTCTATTTCTATTTTTAAAAAACAAAACATGAGATTTTATCATATTTATTTAGTCTACCATATTCAATGACTTCAAAAAAATAAAACAAACAAAACAAAATAACTGGTCTACCCAACTCGTGCAGACACATCAAATCTCTCCATCCCCCTATGTGGGGAGACACATTCCAGTACGCTAGTTAAAAAAATTAAACTTTACCGATAATAATGATTTTATGAACATATAGGTGTCATTTTTATTTGTGTGTACTTTTTCAAGTACAATTAATTTTTTATCTAATATATATCGTATCCAAAGATAATGTAAATAAATGTGCTTTGACATACTATTGAATGTTGAATCCTTAGAGCGATCTATATCACTCAAACTGAACCACCATACAATATATATATTTTATCACACATCTAAGTCTACCAAATTTTTTTTGATCCATAAAGTTTTTTTGCAAACTTCAGTAGAAATAATGAACTCAGCCTCAGTGATGGATAGTGCTACACACTTATGTAGCTTAGATTTCTACGATACATCTCTCCCTCTAAAGGTTATAAGATAACTTGAGGTGGATCTACGTGAATCTAAATCATCGACTAAACCATAATTAATATATTCGAGAAGTGTAAGCTTTAATCCTCCCAAGCACAAAGATAGCTAAAAAGTCCTCTATAAATATTTCAAGATAGATTTCACTTGAGCATAGTGATATCTTCATGAGTTCAAGAGAAAATGACTGACAACACTAATAAATGACTGACAGCACAAATTGATATATAAGGCTGCCATCTACTTTGGCATATGAAACACAACTCATATCTCTTATTTCCTTATTAGTCTTGGGACTCGCTCAATACCCAGCATAATATATTTAGCTATGTGAGTTGAGACTAGCTTAGCCTCTTTCATAAAAAATCTCATCGGAATTTTGTCAATGTATTTTTCTTGAGATAACCAAGTACACCTTGAAGACCTATCCTAGATGACACTCATCCAAAAATCTACCTAAATAATCCTGAGTCTTTCATAGAAATGACTTTCCCAGCTCCCCATTGAGTCTATCAATTAGTGCTTTATTATGGATAATGATAAAAATATCATCAATATATAATAAAAATATAAGTCTATCATCTCTTAATTGATGACTAACAAATACATAGTGATCACAAGATGTGTACCAAAAACCATGAGACTAAATGAATGAATAAATTTTTTTGTACCACTATCTAGGAGGTTGTTTAAGACCATACAAGCTCTTATTCAGCTTGCAAATGAGATATTCATTCCCTTCTATAATGAATACCTTAGGCTGATCCATATAGAGAGTCTCGAGAATGTAACCATGAAGAAATATAGTTATCATATTGAGTTGATCAGTCAAACTAGTAACCAAACTCAAAACTAGTTGAATAGAAGACATCTTCACTACTAGAGAAAATATCTCATCACAATCAATTTATTTTTTTGACTAAATCCTTTGACTACTAACCAAGCCTTGTATCTTGGTTGCGAGTCATTATTATTGAGTTTTAGTTTAAGATCAATCTATTTTTCAAAGCTCACTTTTCTTATGGTAAGAGTACTAAATCATAAGTCCAGTTGACATGAAGAAACTTTATCTCTTCATGCATAGTCCAAAGTCATTCATCTTTATTCTCAAAAGTAATGGCATCTTGAAAGGTCTCAGGCTCGCCTACATCCATGAGTAATATGTAATCATGGAATCTATAGGGTATATGGTAAGGTGTTGTGCCACAATGCTCCATCACTTGTCAGGCATCACTCGGTGCATGGTCGCCCATGTCGTGCCTACGTGCCAAGCACATGTGTCATGCCTGGCACGACATGTGGGTTGAAAACCCTTGGCATGGCACGACACAATTCGTGCCGAGGGTGTGCCCGGCAAGGGCCTGAGCACACTACTGTAGCATGTCGTGCCGGGCTAGTAGGGGTGTAATCGAGCTGAGTATTAGGCAGGCTCGGCTCGGTTTTAAAGGAGTAAGTTCGAGCTTGTTCACGAGCCTGTTTACGAGCTGACGAGCCGAGTTTGAGGGTGTTCGGGCTCGGCTCGTTTAACTTATGACATTGTTCACGAGCTTGGTTCACGAGCTTGTTCACGAGCCTGGTTAACGAGCTTGCTCACAAGCCTATTCACGAGCCTGTTCACGAGCCTATTTATGAGCTGACGAACTGAGTTTAAGGGTGCTCAGGATCGGCTCGTTTAACTTACGAGCCTCAAACTGATGTTCGGAAATTAAAGAAAATGTTCATCTAAAATAGCCAACATACAACTAAATTAAAAAGATAAGATAATAAAAGTTTAATTAACTTGATTGAAGTTCAAGAGTTAAAATATTCATCATGTTCATTTGTAGGAAAAATTTATTGTGCATCAAGTCTTCTTCATGTTTACGAGTCTGTTCAAGAGCTTGGTTCACGAGCTTGTTCACAAGCATGTTAATGAGCTTGCTCACGAGCCTATTCACGAGTCTGTTTATGAGCTGACGAGCCGAGTTTAAGGGTGCTCGGGCTTGGCTCATTTAACTTACGAGCCTCAAAATGATGTTCGGGCTCTGCTCGTTTAACTTAATAAATGATGTTCAGACTCTACTCGTTTAACTTAATAAACGAGTTCGAGCGAGCTTCTAACGAGCTGAACACCGAGCAGCTCGCGAGTAGCTAGGCTCAGTTACATCCCTATGGACCAGGCTTCAGGCCAGGCCCGAGCTGTCCGGCCCATTTGATACATGTAAATTAAAATATACTAAAGACTTCTTCATATGTACATGAAGTCCATGACTTATAATTCACTCAAAAATTATATTTTGGGCCAAAATATATTTTCTAGGATATTTAACCATAGAAATCAATACTTTAGTATAAATACATAAACATGTAATTTTGGGGTATATGCTCTAGATTTCTTTTCATGTTATTCTTGTTAGAGCATGCCCTAAAAATCAATCATTAAATGATACTTTTGGAACTTTTGTATCATATCTTATATGTATAAAGGCATAATTTTATGATTATTATATTTATTTAGATATGTGCATATATTAGATGAATATAAAAATATTCTAGGGTGATATATTCTAAAAAATACTACTCTAAATATTCCATAGTCAAGTATTAATATTCAAGAAAAATATTAATACATTAAGACTAGCATGTTGGCAAACAAATATAAGATATTAAGTTAATACATGAGTATATGTTGGAGAACATATATTAAACTGATCCGCTATGAGAATATTACATGGATTATTATATAAGTGTCATACACATTCTCATAGTGACTATTAGTATGAATTTTTTTTAACCTGATGTCATTATGGTTCCCTACATAAGGAGTTGTATACATTATATTTAACAAATGCCACCTATAACAAGGATGGTTATAGGGTTGTTTACTAGGTTTACAATAAATTATGCAGAGGGATGTTATTGATGTAGATGAAATTTATCCCTTCTATATAACATAAGTAATATCAGTAAGCCCCTTGAATGGGTAGGACTAATAAAATGCATGACCATGCTCAAATAAGTCAATATGAGATATTGAGAATATTTGTTTAAGTTAGTCTACTCAAAGATCAAATGACATATAGATTGATGTGAGGATGACATGATTCGTGCCTCATAAATTAATTTATGTCATGGACAAAAGGACTAAGTCATACAATAAAAAAAGTCATAAAATTAGTCTCAGTCAAATCTAATATATTTTTATCACTTGGACAGTAATGATGTATTGTTAAATGTCACTCATTACTTATTTTTTTAAAATGAGACTTTAAATTCACTGCTAACATTACGAGAACCTATTAGGTCACACACATAAAAAAGTATTTATATTTGGAGTTCATTTTATTTTAGTTAAACTAAAATAAACAGGGCCTAATCTTAATTCTAAAATTTATTTCATATCTTAAGATAATTGAACTAAAGAGGTTGGTCTAATTAGTAGATATATTGACCTTTAAAATGAGCCCAAACTTAAAGCCCATGTTTCTCTCTTTTAAAAAGGTATGTCATTAATGACACATCTTTTTCATTATTGATACATCTTTTTCATAAATGACACATCCTTTTAGAAATATGTGTGAAAAACTAAAATATTTCATTAATGACATATCCTTTTAGAAAGGTTTGTGAACAAAACTAAAAGTTTTATTAATAACACATCCTTTTAGAAATGTATGTGAAAAAAATAAAAGGTTTCATTAATGACACATCTTTTTAGAAATATAAGTGAAAAATAAAAAGGTTTCATTAATAATATATCCTTTTAGAAATGTGTGTGAAAAATTAAAATGTTTCATTTAATGACACGTCCTTTTAGTTAATGACACATCCTTTTAGAAATGTTTGTGAAAAACCAAAAGGTTACATAAAATTGGAGAGATATAAAATAAAAATAAAGATATAATGAAGATACATTTGTGTGGATACCGCTAGAGGCATGAACACTTGACTGTGCTAGGATTTGTCCAAACCATTTGAAATCAAAAGTTTAATTTTATGCTACAACAAGTAACATCTTTGTCAACATTTAATTGTATTTACTTGGATCATTAGTGGATTTCTAGTCCACTATAAAATTCTGATATGAAATTTATCGGAATCCTAATATTTCTTTACGTTATATGGTCGGTTCATCCGTATTACGGATCAGAATCAACAACGTGATGGCATTGTTGTTTTTGAATCAAAGAAAAGATTATATCCATAAATTTTAATTCTTCAAAGTTGTCCAAACTTCAATTTCTTATGGAATACACTCCCACACATAAATAAAAGTAGAAATAAGTAATATCCACACTACACATACTGAAATTATAAATATATTGTGATTATATATATAACTTGCACACACAATGCACAAATAATAAATCATACATCAATGCACTTATTGAACACACGTATTGCAATTTAAACACACTCACATAAATAATGTATGGAGGAGAGAGAACTTGTTGTGCCTCAACTTTTGGAACTCAAAACTAGAAGCATAAAAATAGCAAAAAGATCCATCCCCATTTTTGTCTTTCTAAAAAAATGTTTCTGCCAAAAAAAATGCACCCTCACTTATTTTTGTGAAAAAAAAAACACACCCAGTCACCCATCTATTTCTATGAAAAAAAATCAAACGCTCTTTTCATGTATGTTGCTATAAAAATGAACCGGTAAGAACACCCCTATTTTTTTTAAATGATTAGATGGGGCACTCCCCCATCTAAGAGGGCACCACATGTGCCCATGAGATTATTCCCATTTTATCAAAGTTTTTTTAAAAAGTTTATTTTTTATTTTTTCTATTTCTAATTTTTTAGAAAAAAAATAGAACATGAGATTTTATCCCAAGTTCTTTGTCTATATACCATAATTTTATTGCATAAGAGCACCTCTGAACTCATTTCATTATGAGATAGCCAAAATTATTATTTATGCCAAACCAATTATTAAAGTTTGAAATGAACTTCACATAGAGATTCTCACAAGGAAATGACTATAATTTTGTAAATTTGATAAGAAAATTTTGAGCACCCACAGGAACAACAGTATGTCTCTACATATTATATCAAGCTTAAAGCACTTTGGGATAAACTCAATTCATAACATAATTTTCTGACATACACATGTGGTGGATTGAAGGACCTTGCCGAATGAGAAGAAAATTAGGGTTATTCAATTCATTATAGGATTAAATTTATCTTATGTCATTGTTCATGGATTGATTTTGATGATTAGTCATTTATCATTCATGCATAAGTCTCATGCATTAGTGCATTAAGAAGAAAAATAAGTTGATGTGGCTTGCATACACGAGCCTCACACTGATAATCATGCAATGCACATGTAAACTTATTCATGGTAAAAATGCCCCTCTTGTTGCTATTATGATTGAAATGGTCACCTTGTTGATCATTATTTTTATTTGTATGGATTTTCAATTGGTCGAAAATTACATGGTAAAAATGAGAAGCTGATGAAATTAGCCACACATAACATTCACATCAATGCAAACAAATCATTCAAGGGGCGGCTAAATTTACCATTGAGAAGTATGATTAACTTGTGGCCATTCTTTTTAAAATAGAATGTTAGGAATCAAGCTTTCTTGAATACTATAGGAATAATCACATCAACATGCAACAATGTTGGTTGCGGTCCACATTTAACTTATATTGGATTGGGGGGAGCAGCAAAATTGCCACATATATAACTCACTATTGTCATAAATTAAGTTAGATGTGAATCATGTTATGGTGAAATTATCTAATGGTAGCCAAGCTAAAACCAAAACAATTAGGTATATTAAGTTTTCATTTGATTTGATTCTTGATGGAGTGTTATATGTTTCAAAATTTATAATTAACTTACTTTCCATTAGGAATAATGCTCCAACCTTGAAATGTAATGTGCTATTTTATCCTTATTTTTCAAATTGTCTACATAAAAGATGATTAGTCTGACAAAAAATTCAATGGATTATACTAGCTTATCATTAACCAAAATCCACACCTAGAAATAATTTTAATTCTCAGCATATTTTTTATCAAATGTACCTTTTTGATTTTAATCATTATAATATTTAGGGACCACACAAATCCTAATCTCATTATGGGGCATGATATTTTTTAATTATTATGGATGATTTTTCCCATTTATTTGCATCCAACACAAGAATTTTAAATTTGAAACATGATTATTGTTGACTTTTTTCTCATGGGTCAATACTCAATTTCATTATGAGAATGAATTCAACTCCATGCACCCCTTTTTGAATTTCACGTCATCACTTTCTAACATTATCACACTTACACCCCTCTACAAAATGGGATCATATAAAAACAACATCATCTCTTAAATATGGGATGTGTCATTCATTTTAAAGCAAATTTACCTATAGAGTTCAGGAGAGAGAGTATCCAAAAAACTTGAAATCTCATTAATGGTCTACCAGCATTCTCATTGTCTCATAAGTCACCATATAAAATTTTAGATGGAAAGTCATCCATTAACTCTTACAAGTTTTTTGATATTTATGATATGCACCTAGTATCACACCTGTGCACAAATTTGTCATGTATGCATATCAATGCATCTTTTTTGATTACCCCCTCGGGGAAAAAGGATATCATGTATATGACCTTGACACTAAAAATAATTTCACTATTTGAAATGTTTTCCACGAATACTTTCTCTTTTTGTAGCTTGCCACTTAAAAATCAATCTGATTATCATATTTTACTCATGCTTATATATGATGTTAATACTGTTAGAGTTTTGGGCTAAATATCCAATCTAATTGGAACATAACACAACGAAATTTATAATTTTTTTCCTTTAACCCACTAAAGATCACATGCGTTTCATGAAAACACACGAAGGAATGGTAAATGAAACTTACCTCTTGTATATCGATAAGTCAAGCCTTCAAACTGTGCGTCTTGGTTTATTCGAATCTTCAAAGGTGATGTCTTTCTAAAAACTAACTACCATTTACAAGTATCCACACATAAACAAATAATGAACGATCTTGTTAAATGCTAGTTCATTTTCATCTTCTCAAGATGAAAGGATTTCTCTCTGTTTTATAAAAAATGACCACTTACATCAAATATGTCTCACATAAATATATACAATTCTATTAGGGGTTAAGTCAAGAATAAACTTAATATTATTATATATTTAAAACACTTTTAAATAATAATAATTCAAATTCAAATTCTTAAAACCCCCTTTTAAATAAGGAAACAAATTTATATATTTAAAACTTTTAAGAAAATATAATAGATTAATTATTTATTGAAATCATAAATTTTAACTTTCTTAAAATTATATTCGAATTTAAATATTAACTATTTTTTATTTGTAATTTAAAACAATCACATCATTTTATATTACTATAGAGAGTGAAAAAGCATAACCATTTTTATATATTCTTAATATGCGATCTTATAGGTTCAATTAACATTGACAGTAAGCTTAAATCATATTTCAATCCTATAAGTCATAAGTAGCCTCTAGCAAGACATTATGACTACCCAAGTTAAATGAAAAGCTCATGATCCAAAACAACCTTAATATATATAATGACATAATCTTTTTGTCTCATGATATCTTGATATAATATAATGCATGAACAAAATCAACCATATATCATTTTATCTTTATTTACTCGAAACCCAATTAGACTAAATAAATAAATAATATTGATCTATATCAATTCATTTGAGCATGCCCATGTATTTCTCAGTCTCAATTATTGAGGGGACCCAAAGATATCTCTCTTATAATAAGAGGGATAAATTCCGTCTTAATTGCTCATATCTCATTAAATAATTATTATTATGATTAAGGACAACTTTTATAGTAATCTGATTAAAGATAATATTGATTATATCAAAACACAATATTCTTTATGGTGAGAGCTATAGCGATCTCAGGTCAAAGAATTTTATGACATGACTATTAAAGATTAACTTATAACTTTGATTCATGTATTAATCTAAAGATGGATCTGTCCAATATATATTCTCAACAAATAGATATAAATTTGATTTGTATCTCATACAAATATTTATCCCATGAATATCAATCAAACTTTATACTGATCTTAATTCATTGTTATTCACATAACAATAACTGATTAAAGATATTTAAAATAATTAATAATATTATTCATGGATATTATATATAATAAACATGAAAATCATCATAATAATTAATTCTCATAAATAGTCAAAATATCATATTTATATGATATTCCTAGAGCACTATTACTATCAATCTCCCACTTGTGCTAGGCCCATTCATCAATGTATCAAATACATATGAACCTAGCATGACAATCATGCTTTGTTTGAGGTAGAGACTTAGTCAATGGATCAACAATATTATCATATGTTGGAACTCTACATATCTTAACGTCACCTCTCTTAATGATTTCTCGAATGAGATGATAATGCCTAAGAATATGTTTGGATCACTTATGTGTTCTAAGTTCCTTTGCTTGTGCAATAGCACCATTATTGTCACAATAAATATCAACATGATTTGTAATGCTAGGAACCACTTCAAGGTCAATAATGAACTTCTTGATCCAAATTACTTCCTTTGCTGCATCAGATGCTGCAATGTATTCAGCTTTAATTTTGGAATCAGTAACAGTGCTTTGCTTTGAACTTTTCAAGCTAACTACACCACCATTTAAACAAAACACATATCCTGACTGTGATCAGAAATTATCTTTGTCAGATTGGAAGCTTGCATCTGTGTAACCATTTACAACCAGATCATCTTCCAATCTCCCAAACACCAAGAACATATCTTTAGAACTTCTCAGATACTTAAGAACATTTTTGGCAGTCGTTCAGTGACTCTCACCAAAATCTGAGTGGTATCTACTCATTATGCTTAAAGTATAAGATACATCTGGTCTAGTGCATAACATGTCATACATGATAGATCCTATTGTTGAGGCACAAAGAATCTTACCCATCCACTCTCTCTCATCTTTAATGTTAGGACACTGAGATTTGCTAAGAGTACCTTGAAACATGGGAAAATATCCTCTCTTGGAATCTTGCATACTGGACCGTTTTAGTACTTTGTCTATGTGTGTACTTTGACTTAGACTAATCAGCCTTTTAGATCTATCTTTATAGATCTTTATCCCCAGAATATAGGGAGTTTTGCCTAAGTTTTTCATTGAGAAATACTTCCCTAACCAAGACTTGATATTCTGAAATGTAGGAATATTATTCCCAATGAATAAAATATCATCAATATATAAAACCAAAAATACAATTGTGCTCCCTCTAATTTTCTTATAAATACAAGGCTTGTCTTCATTTTTGAAAAATCCAAACCCTTTGACTGATTCATCAATCCAACTCTGAGAGGCCTGCTTCAAACCATGAATGAATCATTGAAGCTTGCATACTTTACCATAATTCTTAGGTTATACAAAATCCTCAGGTTGTGTCATGTACACATCCTTAAGTAAGTTTTCATTAAAAAAGTATAATTTTAACATCTATTTTCCAAATCTCATAATCATGATATGCAACAATGACAATAAGAATTCTGATAGACTCAAGCATAGCTACATGTAAAAAAGTTTAATAATAGTCTAGACAATGAGTTTGTTTGAAACCTTTTGCAAGTAGACTTGCTTTGTAAGTATGTAATTTGTTATCCATGTCAATTTTCTTTTTAAAAACCCATTTGCACCCAATGGTCTTTGTACCTTTAGGTGGGTAAATCAAGGTCCATACCTAATTATCATACATAGATTGAATTTCAGACTTCATGGCCTCTAACCATTTCTCAAAGTCTGCATCCAACATAGACTCTTGTTAGGTAGTGGGTTCATTTTGATCCACTAATAATAGAACATTGTTATCAGTCACAAAAAATCTATATCTCTCAGGCTCATGATGTATCCTATCAAATCTACATGAATTTTGTGCTATAAAAGATGTGCCAGCAATAGTTTATTGATCATGAGAATCCATATGCATTTCAATTTTATCTTATGGTTCTTGAATTCTTCAAGTTGTACCTTACTCTAATTGGTTCTTTTAAAAATAAATTCATTTTCTATAAAGATTCTATTTTGAGCAACAAACACTTTGTTCTCTATGGGATTGTAAAAGTAGTATCCCTTAGTCTTTTTAGGATATCCTACAAAAAGATATTTATCAGATTTAGGCTCTAGCTTATTCGAAACTTGATATTTTACATAAGTCTCATGACCCCAAATCGTAGGAAAAGACAAACTATATTTTTAATAGTTCACATCTCATATGGTGCCTTTTCAACTGCTTTGGATGGAATTAGATTTAGTGTGAACGAAATTGTTTCAAGTGCATAATCCCAAAAAATAAATTGAAGATCTGTTGGACTCATCGTAGATCAAACTGTATCTAATAAAGTTTGATTTCTTCTCTCAGATACACCATTCCATTATGATGTTCTAGGGGAGATAATTGTGAAATGATTTCACAAATTCTAAGATGGTCATTAAATTCTTGGCTCAAATATTCATCACCTCGATCAGATCGAAGTGCCTTGATTGTCTTGTCAAGTTAGTTTTGTACTTCATTTTGAATAGATTTGAATATTTCAAATGATTCAAATGTATGTCTCGTCAAGTAGACATAAACATTTATGCTGAAGTCATTAGTAAATGTAAAGAAGTACTTGTAACCACTTCTAGCATCTGAACTTAATGGCCCACATACATCTATATGTATAAGATCTAATAATTCATTGGGCCTTTCACTGTGTCAAGTAAAGGGATCCTTTGTCATTTTACCCAATAGACAAGATTCACATTTATTATATGATTCAAAATCAAATGAATTTAAAAGTCCAACTTGATTGAGTTTTGAGATACGTTTCTCATTTATATGACCAATGAGATTATGCCAAAGATAGATTGAATTTAAATCATTTTATTTAAATTTCTTAGTTGTTATGTTATAGATATGATAATTGTTGGATTTTTGAAGGTTCTAATATAAAGACCATCCTAAAAATAGGCATTTGCATAGAACATATTTTTATGAAAAATGGAGCAATTATTATTCTTAATAATAAAAGAAAAATCATCATTATCTAAACAAGAAACTAAAATAATATTCCTACACATTATAGAAACATAATAGCAATTGTTCAAAACTAACAAAAACCTTCTAAGTAAAGTAAATTCATAACTTTCTATAGCCAAAGCAACAACTTTTTCTCTATTGCCTACTTTGTAGATCAACTTTTCTCTTTTTTAGTTGTCTACACCTTTTGAGTCCCTACACATTTGTACAAATCTGTGATTCACATCCAGTATCTAATACCCAGAAATTAGAAGGAAAAATATTTTTCTATATAACATAAATATATGAAGAATTAGTCTCACCTATTTTATTTTTCTTCAGATTCTCTAAATACAGCTTGTAATTTCTCTTCCGATGGACAAGTTCATAGGAAATAAAACAAGCACCCTCCTTTGGAGATTTAGCATTGGGTTTAGGTTTGGCTTTAGGTTGAGCATTGGACTTTCCTTTGCCCTTGCCCTTTTCTTGCCCTTGGACTTTTCTTTGCCCATGCCCTTGCCCATTCCCTTGATCTTGAAGCCGTTTCTATTTTGAACCTTTAGAACATGACCAGGCTTAGATTTAACATTCTACTCTGCATTTTTAAGCATCGTATGTAGCTCAGAGATAGATTTATCCATTTCATTCATGTTATAGTTCATGAAAAAGTGGCTATAGCTATCAGGATATGAATTCAGGATCAAATCAGTTGCCAACTCTTGGCTCAATGGAAATCCAAGCCTATCAAGGTGCTCAATATAGCCTTTTATTTTTAAAACATGAGTAGTAATTGAAGCACCCTCAACCATCTTGCAAGAATGCAATGCCTTGGTAGTCTCATAACTTTCTTGTTTTGCTTGTTTCTGGAATATTTTCTTAAGATTGAAGATCATATTATAAGCTTCCATATTTTCCAGATCCTTCTAATGTTTAGAACTCATGGTAACTAGCATCAAGCATGAAACATCAATAGAGACATTATGAAGCTTCTTATAAGCATTCTTATAAGCTCTAGAAGCATTATCAGTAGGTTCTTCATGGAGAGGTTCATCTAAGACATAAAGCTTCCTTTTTTTGTTTGACAATAATTCCTAAATTTAGAAACCAATCAAGAAAGTTAGTCCTAGCAAATTTATCCTTCTCAAGTACTAATCATAGTGACATAGTAGAATTGCTGTTGTTCGATGATACTAATCCAATCAACAATATCTAAAAAAATATTGTTGGCCATCTACATGAATGCAAAGTTTGATAAGTATTTTGATTATGCAAAATTCTAACTTAATTAATAATCCTTAAGAATAATCATATTAATCTAGTGAGCTAAGATCCATCTTTTACTCAACTTTAAGTCATCTTTGGCATACCACTTAAAATAAAGTTATTTAGGTAGGTAACTTTTACTAATTACATCTCATGTAATTGTTAGATATTTATGAGATTTTGACATCATATGTTCGGACATGTTTAAATCCCATCTAATGTTATTAGGCCCAAAACCATTTTGATTACCTAATAAAGTTAAACAATTTTTAAATATATAAGTAGCTCCATTACTCATCTTATCTCACACATGCAACCTAATATACTTCTACTTTGGTAGAACCCAAATTAAGGTGATAAAAGGTTGGACAATGGTTTAAAATGGATGACATGTTAACTTTAAATTTTATGTAAAGGATCTTGATTGATTTTAATTTTCAATTAATAGATCTCATCATATATCTTGTATCACATACTCATATAATATTATACTTAGCATCTCATGCATGCATATAATAAACGTGTCACAGTATGACCTTAATCTAGATTGATCTCCATAAGCTAATATGAAGATTAATAGTCATTCCTAGGTAGTAATAAGCAGTTCCATGATGTTGATTTGACCATTAACTTGCACATAGACGCCTAGTTCATCCATCAGCATGGTTGGATTGCATGACTTCATGTGGCTTGCATTGTCTCTCTTGTTTTATTATAACAATTAAAAAATTACAATGAACAAAAATGACATGTAAGCCATATTTAATAATTACAACCCTTGAAAAAATAATAATACTAATATGCCAAGAACATTGGCTAAAAAAACCATATTGTGCACCATATGAAGCAACACAACATGCAAAATATATCATGATATCATATAGCATAAAAATTTGCATTAAAATAAATAAATTATAAAAGGCATGTATTTAAAACTAATTAAATTTATAAGATGCTACGCATAGTTGTTACGGTGGTCCTGCTAGCCGGTTAACAAACAAGGTCAAGGGGGGCCCCCCTCATGCGGTTGGGGGCAGCACCCTGGAAAAAAAAATTAAATTAAATTTCCATTGATATTAATAATAAATTTTCATTGATCTCATTACTAAATTTTTATTGATCTCATTAATAAATTTTCATTGATCTTAACTATAAACTTTCATTGATTTCATCAAAAAAATTTTCATTGATCTCATCAATAAATTTCATTGATCTTATAAATAAATTTTCATTGATATTATCAATAAACTTTCATTGATCTCATCAATAAATTTCATTGATCTTATAAATAAATTTTCATTGATATTATCAATAAACTTTCATTTATATTATCAATAAATTTTCATTGATCTTATCAATAAAATTTCATTAATCTTATCAATAAATTTTTATTAATCTTATCAATAAATTTTTAAATAAGCCAAAAGCCTTCAAAATCATATTAAAATAATATATTATATAATCTCATTACACACAGGGTTTATTTTGGCACCTCCATAAACAATCACTGATAAATCAAAATTGATATATGAATTTAGTTCATGTATAAATTGGATTAAGACAAAGTCAGAATAATATAACATGCTATTAAACACTTTAATGACAATATCTCATTCGGATTCTCAATCATACTAACGAATCCTTTTAGGTTTTGGATTCAATCAATTAATACCTTAACAAAACCTATTAACAATGTCATTCACACAAACCATAATATCACATATATTCAAAAATGCAAATCATGCCAGAATTATATACATCACATACATATGATCAAATATGGCATTATCTATTTTTATGAAAACACAAGTTCCTCTGATACCACTATTGGAGTTTCGAGCAGAATATCTAATCTAATTGGAACATAAACACAGCAAAATTTATAATTTTTATCTCTTAACCCACCAAGGATCACATGCGTTACATAAAAATATACGAAGGAATGGTAAATGAAACTTACCTCTTATAGAACGATTTGTCAAGCCTTCAAATTATGCGTCTTTGTTTATTTGGATCTTAAAAAGTGTTGCCTTTCTAAAGAATGATTGCCCTTTACAAGTATCCACACACGAATGACTAAGAATGATCTTGTTTAATACTAGTTCATTTTCATCTTATCAAGCCGAAATAGTTTCTCTATGTTTTATAAAAGATGACCACTTATATCAAATATGTCTCACATATATATATACAAGTATGTTATGGTTAAAGTCATAAATAAATTTAATATTTTTATATATTTAAAACTCTTTTAAATAATAACAATTTAAATTAAAATCTTTAAAACTCCCTTTTAAATAAGGAAACAAATTTATATATTTAAAACTCTTAAAAATATATAACAAATTATGTATTTATTTAAATCATAAATTTTAACTTTATCAAAATTAAATTCAAATTTAAATAATAACTAATTGTTATTTGTAATTTAAAATAATTTCATCATTTTAAATTTCTGCAGAGAGTAAAAATCCATAACAATTATTATTCATTCTTAATGTGTAACCTCATAGGTTCAATTAATATTGACAATTGGCATAAATCATATTTTGATCCTATAAGTCATAAGTGGCCTCTAGCAAGACATTATAACTATCCAAGTTAAATGAAATACTCATGATTTGAAATAAATTTAATATAGCTAATGACATAATCTTTTTGTCTCATGATATCTTGATATAATATAAGACAGATAAAATCAACCTCATATCATTCTATCTTTGATTACTTGAAACCCAAATAGACTGACTAAACAAATGATATTGATCTCCATCAATTTATTTGAGCACGACCATGTATTTCTCAGTCTAAATTATTGAGGGGACCCAGAGATATCTCTCTTATAATAAGAGAGACAAATTCCATCTTAATCACTCATATCTCACTATACAATTTTTATTATGTTCAAGTATAACCTTTTTAGTCATCTTATTAAAGATAATGTTTGATTATATCAAAATACAATATTCCTTATGTTGAAAACTATAGCGATCTCAGGTCAAATGATTTAATGACATAATTATTAGAGATTAACTTATGACTTTGATCCATGTATTAATCTTAAGATGGGTCTGTCTAATATTTGTTCTCAATAAATAGATATAAATTTAATTTATATCTCATACACATTCATCGCATGAATATCAAACATTATTTATACTAATCTTAATTCATTATTATTCACATAACAATAACTGATTAGAGATATTTAGAATAATTAATAATATTATTCAAGAATATTATATATAATATACATGCAAATTATTATAATAATTAATTATCATAAATAGTCAAGATACCATGTCTGTATGATATGCTTAGAGCACTATTACTAATAAATACCACTAGACATTCAACTGTGGTTGATTCTCTTATACTTTTTCATTACCTTCCCATCTTAAAAACTCATCATCCAGAGAAACTTGTATCCATATCAATTCTGCACAAATTCTACCACAACACCAACTCCCTCTTCTTTGTTCCACTCTATCCAAAATTTTGATAGCTTATCTAAAAGACTGCCATGTTAACCATGTTTGTTGCTTGACCATGGAGCAATGCTTATGTTTTAGAAAATAAAAAAAACAAATGACTGTGTTCCAATCTTTGGTAGAAATTAAATATAAATCCATGGTAGTGATCATGTGGGACCTCACTTGACCAAGGTACATGGTTCAAGACTTACATATGCATCACCATGAACCTACAAAGTTATTTTGTGAGAATCAAGCAGTCATGTACATAGTAGAAAATCTAGGTTATCATGAACACACTAAACACATTGAACCAGATTACCAAACAATACGTAAGTGAATTCAAGATGGTAAAATTAAAATAGATTTATGCTCAAACTAAAAAATAAGTTATGGAAATATTCATGATGACATTGGACAAAATAGCCTTTAAGTTTCACCCTAACAATATGGAAGTTCCTAACATTTACTCTCCGACTTGAATGGTTGTATAAAAGAGAAATGAATTAATTTGTCATGATATTATTATACTTAAAATTGAATTACATAAAGTCAAAGTTGCAAATTGTGATTCTTTATTAGAAGATTTTTTATACTTCTATTTTCTTTTCTTTTCATGTTGTATATAACCGCTTTGTATATTAAAATAAAGATAGCAAAATAATATTATAAATTTCTAGATACTTGGTTTATTAAAATGGCTATTTTTGCATTAAAATATTGAGAGTATTTTTGTCATGAATTGTGATATTGACATCATTTCTTGAGTAATCTTTCTAGATTTTAGGTAAAGAATGTAAGACTAGCCGAATAATATTTATTTCATCTATACTTAATAATCATTAAGGTGTATATACATAAAATTTAATAGTTATTACATAGATTTATTTTATTTAATATAGATTTAATAGCTATCAATTTTTATATACAAAAAACATAACAGTAGTTATACCAAAGTTTATTATGTTAAATATAAAATTAACAATAGTTATGCCTAAGTTTTATGGTTCTTTCGACGCAATTAAAAAATTTTGAGATTTAATATGTTCACATATACTCACTAATATACCCACCCATACTAAGATATTATGTTTTACATACAATTAAATTTATGATAATCTGGTTTATTTTTTAATAATCATAAATATGGGTCAAAATAATTTTTTTTTTGGAAGAAAAATTGAAGGTGTTTTTGTTAAATGGGTAAAAAAAATGACGTGTTTAATTTCATAATCCAAGTTTGAAAAAAGTCATTTAATCAAATCACCCTTGTGTGTGTGTGTGTGTTTTTTTTTTTTTTTTTTTTTTGACATTGAAGTTGCATACCCGCCTTAAACCTTTGATATTTTTTTGAATCCAAATTGTTTTTTGTAATTTTTTATTATTTGGCACTTCATATTATTTGAAGTCTGGATGTTATTTATTTTTGAGAAATAAAAAGGCTATTACTTTTTCTAAATGATCATAAACATTTTCGAAAATAAAAAATTATATATTTTACTAATGATGGTTTACTTATGCTTTTGAAAATATTAAGTAAATATGAGTTAAAAATATAATAGACACAAATCATTGAAGAAAAACTTGTGAATTTTTTATAATTAACTTGATTTGTAAAATATCAAATTAAGTTTTTAAATGAAAATATCACATATCTCATGGGTAATATATATATTCTTCCTCCACCACCTAACCCATCCCTTATTATCTCTCGGCTCCCATATATGAGCCTTGGGATCCAGGGATTTAAGTAAGTAAGGTCCTCATCTCAACAATATAAATTAGGTATTTGCAAAGACACTCCAGGGACATGCATTCAACATCTATGAAATTTGAACTTGTGTCCTTCAAGACTAAATAGTTTTTCTACTTTGTCAATTGAACTACCATATTAATAGTGGATAATATATATTATCAATTCATATATCATATTAAAAGTAAATATAATAATTTGATTTATAACACTTAATTTAAATCATTCTAAAAATGACCGACATCATCCTTCGAAATAAATGTTAAAAATTTAAATAATGTCTAATTAATGATGTATGTTAATGTTTTGACAAGTTAATTATATTACCTTTATGTATGTTAATGTTATATTACCCTTGAATAATAAAAAAGTGGAAATTTTAGTAAAACAACAATGTTTTAAATAAATATATATAATTACTCTAAATTTTGTGTTCATATAAAAATACACAACTCAAAAAGAATTGAATTTTAGTGCAAATAATTATGGAGACGAATTAACTTTAAAAAAATACAACTTGCCTGCCACATAAGATTACTACCTTAAAAACTCAAAGAAAACCCTACCCAAACCGACTACAACTCCCCTTTGTGCCACAAAAAATCACTTGCCTCACTTTATCCTTCTCTATTTTTCTCATTTTCTCTCATCAACTCAAAAACACTAATGGCACCTCATGTTTTTTTATTAATTTGTGAAAATCCATAAACACTATTTCGGGTTGGAAGCCTATGGTGAGTTATTTTATGTATGTTTATTTTATTAATTTAGCTTTTGTACACACACACACTCTCTCTCTATCTCTCTCTCTATTATATATATAAACATGATGTTTTGTACAAATAAAGAAACATATATATTGCAATGTGTATATATAGATATGTATATATGCACATTAGTGTGTGTGTGTGTGTGTGTGTGAATATTATGCTTGATTGTTAGACAAAGAGTTGGTTGATATGGATTTTTTCCTTTTGCACTTGGCATATAAGATGGTTATCGATAATAGACTGTCACTACCAATATGGTCTCCTTGTAGTTGTGCCTTTAGTATTTTATTACTAAAACTACACATACTCTATTTGTGGATTATTTATAATTCTACTCCTTTTAGTCAATATGTTAACAATTATTGATGACTACTTCAAGTATACATTTTTATTCTTCGATCTCAATTGTCATAATAGATGTGAAATGAAGCAGTTTAATTAAGTTTGAGTTTTTGACTTCATAAGTAACATACATTAATTAAAATCTATCTTCCTAATAATTTATCACGAGATTATTACCTTCTTATGAAGCACATCTCCTTATGTGTATCATGACTTACCTATCACCAACTATCATAATTAACACACGATTCACGTACTATGGTAAAATTTTTATATTATATATTCTACATAACTCTTATATCATTTGAAGGCTATTTCTAAAATATGCACAATTGAATGGTTATGAATTCATTTTCATTTTTAGTTTCATAGCATCATACTTACATCAATTATACTTATATAAATTTAAGGATTCCACTCATTAGTTCATCTCATGATATAAGAATATAAGAGTTGTCATTTCTTTAAACTCTAATCGCATAAGTATATCTCGTGACTTATTTATTGTCATCTATTATAGTCAATATGCATAAATCTATTTAGTCATTAGTGTGGAACCCTAAATCTCTACTCTAATTAACATTCATATATATCAACATTCAAAATATAATAATTATATAATTAAACATTATATATATACAATCATCATATACATACATACATACATATATATATATATAATTTTCCTAAATACTTAATTAGTAAGGTATAGTAGAAGATTTTATGCACAAGGATTGGAGTATCATATCATCAAAATAATGATTCCCAATGATAGGTGACTTGGAGATCTAGGTACCATTGGATTATTGTGCAGATCTTCAAATTGAATGTCACGACTCAGGTTGAGATCACAACCTTGGATGTTCTTTGAATCTCTTCTAGAGCTTAAAGCCGTGGCGGCAAAGGAATACCACAATTGAGGATGTTCCTCTATGGAACACATGGTCATAGTAGCAAGAATGTCACGACTAAGATAATTCCTCTATGAAACACAAAGTCACGGTGTTACATAATTTCATGACCAAGGAAATTCCTCTTAGGAGCACATGATTATGATGACATGAATATCATGACCAAGGTAGTTCCTCTCTTGAATGCAAAGTCACACTAGAAAAGTTTTCCATTTTTAAAAATTACTTGGTGGTATGTAATTTTGGATCTAAAATGAATATGTCTCGGCACTAGTAAATACCATGATACCGGTTGTCACAACCTAAAAATAATATTATGACTAAATTTATATTTTAGAACTAATATTGATCACGACTCCAAGATAATATTGTGACCACAAAGATTGTATTGAGTAGTGAAAAATTATTATAAGTGAGTGATAGAATCATGACATTCAAAAATTGTCACAATATATTTGTAGATTCGCAACCAAGAAAGGCTATCAAGATTTTTCAAAAGTATGTGTTGACATAAATAAGACGTGGTATTAGAAATGTCATAACTCTCCCTTACTATTCATTTATCCATTTCAACTTTCCTTCAAATCCATCATGCATTCTCAATTTATATCAAATGTAACTACTATTTATATAATTCCATAAAAATCATTTTTCAGTAAAATTCTTATATTTAATCCCCAAATTTAGTAGAATCATATCATAAAATAATAGATAATAATAACAAAAAATTGATACTTTGAGTGCTAAATACAAAACAAATAGCTTAATCAAAAAATTTATGGTTCATGCGGATCATGTTGATAATCATATGGCTATCAATCATGTGATATCATAAATATATTTTATATATTATTTATATTTAAAAAATAATATAAAAATTATACATGCATATATAGACAAAAATATCAATAAATATAAATATATAATATTTGAATTTATAGATATATTAGATATATCAATAAAATATTGGCAAGAACATAAAAATTATTTTAAATTAATAAAAATACTTGGAAAAACTTTAAAAAGAGTATAAAATAAATAAAATATACACTAAACTATTTCGAGTATAATATAAAATTCATATAATTTAATACATTTAATAATATAAAATAAAGTATGACACACACACACACATATAATTTTTTTATATATAATTATCATATAAATGATATAAAAAAGATTTGTAATAGCATACAATTTAAAATACAATATAAAATAAAATAATCATAATTAATTAATTTATTAAAATTTTATTTTAATAGTATATAATTTAAAATATTAATATGGAAACAAAATAAAAAATTATTAAGTCGCCCAAGTTATAATTAGCATATTTTATAATCCCCCAATCTTGGGTTCGAATTTCATCGGGCATCACAAAATTAAAATTTTAGTGGGCACCCGCAATCTTGTCTTGGTCAGTTCCCTAAAAGCAAGACAGTTCTGCTGGTCCACCAGTTCGGCTGCAAATCCTAGTGGTTCAAACCCAATTCAATGAGATACTAGCTTAATTGACCGAATCAGGCTAATCCAGTGACTAGTTGAAGATGGGACCAGTCCGACCAGCTAGTCCAGTTCAGTTTTCTCATCCACGATTTTGCACAACAATATCTATAATTTTATGCACACCAATACTTGTAATATCATGGGCAACATTATGCGTAATGTTATGCATAACATTATCCATAATATTATGTAGAATACTGTTTGTACCATTTTGTAGAACATTATCCATAACATCATGCAAGCATTTATCCATGGCATTGTGCATAACTTTATCCATACCATTGTGCATAACTTTATCCATAATGTTATATATTCAAATATAAAGTTATATACACATAATACTACATATTCAAATATAAAGGTATTTATACATATGTTACATATTCAAGTATCTATATATAATGTTATATATATATATATATATATATATAGCATTCTAAAGATAACATTATATAGATATAAGATCATATATGTGTATATAGAGGGAGAGTGATAATACATGGTTGAAAACACGAGTGGGGTGATTCCTAGGCTGCATTCTTAGGGATTTCTCAGATGAGTAGCATTTTTGCGCCGATTGGAATAGTTTCCTGAGAAAGAGGAAGAGCACTCCATGGGAATTGGCAGAACAGCATCAACTTCTGCTTCTGTTGAGTCTGATTTCTGCTCAAAAGAGTTTCCTGATTCTAAACAAGCCATCAGGGCCCCGAGCTTCGTTTCCAACTCTTCGATTTTGTCATCTGCGTCGTTCAGAGCAGTTTTCTCCCTGTTGCCTATATCTTTCATCTTGGCCTTCCATGTCTCAATATTTTTCAAAAGATTTTCATTAAGATCATCGAGGAACTTCTTCTCTTTTACACATCTATCGAACTTGGCCTGCATCTTTTGCATTTTTGGAGAAACAGGCTTCTGAACAGCCTCGGAGATGATCTTTTCCGTTTCTTCTCTAGCTTGCTGCAGCAAAGTTTCGAAATATGCTTTTTGATTTTCAAGTTGAGTTGCGAGTAGTTCGCTGTACTCGGTCACAATCGCTTCGACTTTGCTATTCAACAAAGCCTCGCTATAGCAAGAGTTTAGACAGCCGCAAGTTCCACATTGATCACCAGTATGAAGGCACTGCGAGTTCAGCTCGACTAATTTTCCATCTGTTTTCGATTGAATGAGTCGATGAACATAATTTCCACCAACATGATCCCATACAAGCTGCGTTTCCAACTCAAGTGAATAACAGTGTTGTGTGTCTTTCCAATGTTTTATGCCGTGCCCTTCTTCGTACCTCCCACATCCAACAAAACCACAAATAACACAGATCGATAGGTTCTCAGCACTTTGGCAAACAAAGCATAATGATTTTCTTGGTTCTTGCAGAAAGCATCGACAGACCGGACAAGATGAATCTGTGCATTTGGAAATGCAAGAGCAATGAAAGGAATGGTTGCAAATGGTGGTGAGAATTCCACCCATGTCATGGTCTAATCTCTCAAGGCAGACTGGACAAGAAGGCTGCTCAGTTGCGTTTGCCGGGATAGATAGAATGTGGTGATCAAGTGAAGAACTTGACTCAGCGTAGCCGGTGAAATGTACATCCACTGTAAAAAGGACACGACAAGCATCTTCCTCCAACGAATTAAATTTTCTACAATGGAAATGGTGATAAAATTTATCTGTTGTGTTCTGGCAATCAAATCTAATCAGAACGTTGTAACTATTCTCTGCTCCTTCATTTCTGATAACTCGCATCTCTAACACATGTTGAATAAAAGAAGCACAAAATTGGCAGAAATCTGCATAGGTCATGTGGTTGGGAACTCCAAGAACACATACATGAGGTTTCCGCTCTTCTGGTAGCGTGGATTCTTCAGCGTTGGAATAGAGATATATGACCCCCCTTATCTCCTCGATCTTTGGGTTTCCGCAGCAGAATGGGATGGAAAGGGTAGGGGAAGGGAGCTCAGATTGCTCGCCACCGATCATCTTGGATGACTACGCGAATCAATTATCCTCCGGCGCCATTTCATCACTGACTTGTCCATTCGAACTAGTCATCGGCGCCATGCCCGCCCCGCGGAGCCCATAATGTCGTGGTTAATGAAATACGCCTTGCTGAGAAATCCAAATTATTTTACTAAGACCAAGCCTATTAAACTTGAGCAGTCTGTTAAAACCTCTTTTTATTTTACTAACACGTATAACACCAAGAATAATATATATTTAAATATTCAATTCAGTATTTTAGATAACAACTCTTTAAAATTTACTCCTCGTCAAAATAGATTAATATTTTAACTAACTTTAACTAATTTTCAAAAATATAATTAAAAAATATCATAATTTAAAACATTAAAATTATCTTAATGAATATGTGTTTTGACATGTTTTAATCTAGCTTAATAGCACAAATTGCAAGTTGGTGAATAAGGAAAAACTACATTTTCTTTGCCATGATTTCTATCTGGATGTGCTTAAAATATTCAGCTTGAATCGAAGGTAATACATTTGTATTGATTCACATTATTTTTTGTTCCTCCATTTTCTCGAGTTGTACCTTCTATTGTTCAATAATCATCTTCTCTTATTTAATTACTAATTTTTTTTGTTTGACAACCATCATTTTTTCTATGAAAGTTATTTTCTTCTCCATCATCTTATTTTTCTCTTCTTTCATTTCTTTAAATAATTTAATGAAATAAGATGAACTTGAATTATTATTTTCAGATAGTTTGCTCTTTGACTTTTTTACCCACTTTTTCACAATCTTCCTTCCAATTATCTCTCCAGGCCCACACTGTTATCTTCTATATTTACTGAATCTGGTGTTGAAGGATTAGAACTGCTAGGAGTTACACCACTTTTTGTTTTTTGTTTCTTTGACTGAGAATCCTCCATTCATTTTGGGGTATATCGCAACTCATTCCAACAATGTTCAAATAAAAAAGATGATTTATAAAGTTACTTGTGCACTTTCTTTGCATCACGGACCTGAAATTTATACATTATGCTACATATCTAAAATAAAAAATGTACAATTATATTATGTAGCACACTTGTAATTAAAATACATTCATACATTGTCTTTCTCAGTCAGTCCACTTTGATTTAACTTTTCAATTTGGTCAAAACAACCACAAAATTTATTAGTGTCTAGTTGAATTGAAGACCAACGATTCATCAAAGAAACTTGATTTTGATTACAATCTGACTCAGGTTTGTATTTGTTGAAGTACTCCCAAACCCTTTGCCAATACATTTTATATTTTTGCTCATTCCCATGCACGACATCCACACTAGTATTCTACCAACACAAGATTAAAACTAAGTCCTCCTCAATTGAAAAGTTGCCGTCTCGATACTTTTTGGTGGTTGATTCTTTTTGAGGTGATAGTGGTGAAGACTGAGTTATTTATTATACAGATTGAGTGTTAAACTCACCTACATTTTTTACCTCATTCAATAGATTGGTATAGTAATATCCATGTTCATCCATCAAAGCACCTACATTGTTGATGAAAAAAGTTGAATTGGGGTTAACCACATAAAAATAATATCTATTTAATGAATAGAAAGAATTAACGTCAAATAACAAGGGGGCTTAAAGTAATAATCTTGAAACAAGTTACCTAATATAAGCTTAAAGGTTAACAACATGGAGTTTTCATAATAGTAGTATTATAAAAATGATTTAAAGTACCAAAAAAAATGATGAAAAAGAAATTAAAATTATGCAATAACCAAAAGCATTACCAAAATTACCACAAATGCCAAAAAATAAGCACACTGTCAAGATTTTCTGTTTACAATTTGTTTAACTGCCAAAGAATGGTAGATCACTTAGTTTTAATAAAATGTAAGTTATTTTTCATAAGCAATGTAGGTTATATCAATAATAGTACTTAATATTAATTTTCAAATGAATTCAAACAAAAGACAGAATTTATCAAAACATTTAAGTAATTCTGAATCGAAGAACTAATTATCCATTATTCTAAATATCCAAGAACAAAAAAAAATAGAATTTATCAAAATAGAAATTATCAATAAGTTATTCCTATGCACAATTATGAATCCAAGAACTAAAAATACATTATTAATATGCAACATGTAATCAAATCACCATCTACCAAGAAGTTTATGCAACTATGGAGTTGGATGAAGCTCTTCTGGTTTGAAATTAACAAGAAAAAACAAATAGTTACTAGAGCATGTAACATATATAGTATCTGTTACAGGAATAGAGATATGGTTGTTGAAATAGGGAAGAATGAGAGGAAGACGGAGAATGAGGATTCTGTAAATATTTGTACACCAATAAAAATTCAGACACGTGATTCTTCATTTTTCCAAGTATCTTTGACGAATCAGCTATGTTCAACAATACTAGAGGTGTGAAGTAAGGTTTTTGTTGCTGCCAGTTCCGGATGGAAAAGGAGACTCTAGGGGCTTTCCTCCTTTTTCTTTTTCACTAATGACCACAGCTCCTGCAACAACGAAAGATCGCGATTGACTGGCTTAAGCCGATTAATCAGCTTCTACCACTGACGAGCTGATTCGGAGGCTGATATTTTCCAAGAGCTCACATCGATGGAAAGGTGTGGCAGATCCTTTTCCATATGCAATGGCGAAGGAGCAGGTAAGCGATAGCTCATGCAAATGCAATTGAAAGTGAAGTCCAATGATACCGACGAAGGGAATCAGCGATAAGGCTCTAAAAGGTAGACGCCCTAAAATCCACTCCGTGTTGGAGGATCTTACTGTCCTAGTAGTATGGTTAACAGAAAGGCTAAATCCCTCCAAGGCATCGATGGAACGAGTGGTTATCGAACGTTCGCCAAGAATTTTGTAGGGAAGAATCGATTTGTTGAGCAATAAACGCTTGCTACATTTGTTAAGCGAGAAGCTAGAGGAGCAAAAATATGAGTGGGATAGCGAGCGTGTTGGAGCCCTAATTTTCTAACCACACTCAATAAAATATCGATAATACTATTTTTAGCGAGCCCGTTGGAGATGCTCTTAGCCTTGGTAGGTAGTAATTATATATTTGGTATAATTATTTGATCTCTATTTTCTTCTCCATCATAAGCTTCTTATGTAACATTTAGCAAAGTTTTTTTAAAAGTTCATATCTAAAATAAAACTGAGCAAATCTCATAGATCTAGAGGCATATCGGGTTGGCATAGTCCAATTTTTTGTGGCCTAATCATGCCACCATTTTGTGCTTAACACGACATGATATGGGTGCCCAAGTCATAATGTGCTAGCACAAGAACATGATAGGTCAACCCAACACAACTTATTCGCCCGCCATTGTCAACCGAGCATGCTTGGTCATTGCCATGCCAAGTCTGACCATAGTCATGCTGACAGTGACACGACAATGCCACGAGCCTTGACCATACATGCCTTGTAGGTAGTGCAATGGCTCTGCATAGTGGATTGCCAATCCTAGTGTTGCTTTACTGTAGTATTAGAACTTTAAGTAAAATTTTAATTTTTAAAAATTAAAATATTAAAATTAAACTACATTGTACTATAAATTAAAATAAATAAAATTTACAACTCAATAAAAAAATATATATTTCACTTTCATGCCTTATAGTATTATATAATAAATAACAATAAATTTAAAAAATTTTAAAGTAAACAACATCACTACACTAGCAAAAACAATTTGTATTGCACGTCAATCCTCTAATATCCTCGATATTATGTAAACCATTATCCATCAGCAGTTCTTTTACGTTATCATGAATAATTATTTTTGAATCTTCTTAATCCTTTAAGTATGAAAGAGTTTCTTCGATATGTGGTTATAGTCTGTATCTCTAATATAAAATAATATTCACAGCCACAAAAAATATAGACTCTAATACTATACTAAATATTAGAGATGCCAATAAATTATATGTCATCTTAGATAACATAAGTTAGGTAAATTTGTATGATTTCAATTAATTCATTATATCTTAATTCTTATTCTTATCATGTGATATGATAAAATAATAATCAATATCTAAGTATTGAAATAGTTATTGTAACTTTGTTACATTGCTTGCTTTTCATAGTTAAATGGATTCTAAAAGCTAGTTGAGTGAGAGTCTCTTATCTAATATTATTTTATAAGTATACAGGTTATATAAGTAATAAAGTAAATATTTAGTTCATATATCAATCATACATGGATTGCATCATAGTTTGATTAGTTAATTATAATTAATCACTATTCTATTAGCCATTAAAAATAGAATTCAAATCATAAATCATAGATTCTAGAGATAATTGATATTTTTATATGTGATGGAATTTTAATTGGCCTTGTTGTTGTTATGTTCAGTCATAGATAAATGATGTATAGTTATGAATAATCTCTTGCCCTACTAGTAAAGGTGGCAAGTGGGTCGAGTAGCCCAGGAACGAGCCGAGACAAGGATAGACTGTGTTGTGCCTGACTCAGCATGACACGGTCCAAAACTGTGCATGGACCTGGGTCATGTCGGCCCTAGGCATGGTTCATGCCTTGCTAGGCAAGGAGATGCCATGCCTCATGCCGGGCCATGCACCATCCAGGTACCTATCCCGCAGGCACTATCCAGGGACATGGGTACCATACCTCGCAACTTGCTTGCTATTTTAAAAAAATATTATTATAGTCTTAAAAATCAATCTTCATTCTCTCAACAAATTTTTAGAATTTTAAGATTAATAAATCAGTCTATCAGCTCATTATCTACCATGTTTGTTGGAGGTTTTAATCAACTCAAGATATATGGAAAAGATGTCATACTAAAGAAGATTAATAAAAAAAATTTCAATCAACATGACTAACCAGCATGATCATATAATAGTAGTCATGGAGGAGACAAAGACCTCTCTCAACCTAGCTAGCATGCAAGAGCTTCTGAACTCAATGAAGTCTTATGAGAAAAAACTTATGAGGCATGAAGAAAACAATACTAGGGCTGTCTTTTCAAATCTCAATTCAAACTCATTAGAGACAAAGACTTATAGAAAAATAAAGCAATATATTATGAGGCCCACTAGATATTCCAATCAAAGTAGACACAAAGTCAAAGGAAGTTCATCCACCATGATTAGAATAAAAACTCTCACCAAGGGGTTTCCTACTTATTCTTATAACATATATAAGAAGAACAACAACTAAGGAAGGGATTGTTAGTACAAGCCAAATACTCAGTGCTATAATAATAAAAGATGTGAGCACTTGACTAAAGATTATAGACATAAGCTCACTCAACAAGCAAGCTATGTAGAGAAGAAATCAATAGAAGAAAATCTTTTCTACATCTCAAATACTTCTAACTCTTTTAACCAAGTATTTGGTTCCTAGATAATAAATGTTCAAACAACATGTCTATAAACAATTGATTATTTTTGAACTTGGAATCTTTTATAAGCTCACAAGTAAATATAAGAAATAGAGACCTTGCTATAAATGGAAATAGAAAAGTTAAAATTTTTATACCAACTAGAGTGAAGATCATTGAAAATCTTCTATTGATTCCTAAATTAGACAAAATTTCCATGAGCATGGAACAACACATTTAGAAAGGGTACTAGATGGTATTTGAAGAACACCATTGTACTATATATGACAGAGACTTAATAAGTATCCTCTAAAATGCAAAAAATGTCCAAAAGTAGAAGCTTCCCACTAAACTTAGACACTAGCATAGATTATGAATAGAATATGCATGCAATACAACTATAATGTATCATTTGAATTACATAAGCTTAAAGCTTCTTAGCTAGAAAAGAATGGAATGTGGCCTTCCCTCTAAAATTAGTGTAGCTTTTTCCATCTATGATAAATGTTCATTGTGGAAGTAGTTCAAATAACCTTGGCCTAGATATCATATCTGGAACTTAACTTGGTTTACACAAATATTTGTTGGCCAAATTTATTTCTATCACTTCCAAACCATGGCTATTTCATGATGTTTGTTGATGATCATATAAAAGTGACATAGGTTTATTTTATTAAACTTTATTTTAAAACCTTTAAAGTATTCTTGAAGTTTTTGAGTATGGTAGAAAGATAATCTGTAAAGGTTATAAAAATCATCAGGATTGATAGAGGTAATGAATTCTTTTCACATAAGTTTGTCAGCTACTATTAAAGTAAAGGAATTCATAGGTAATTGATTGTCTCCTACTCACCACAACAAAATGGTGTAGTTGAACAAAAAAATAGAGTTGTGATTGAGATGGCATGGTTAATGCTGACAGAAAAAAGAAATCTACCCAAGCACTTCTGGGAAGATGTAGAAGTAATAAACATTGTTGTTTACTTTGCTAAATAGAAGCCATACCTCTACTCTAAAAAATCTTACTCTTGTACATGTATGGAGTGGAAGAAGGCTTATTGTTTATCATTTAAGAGTCTTCAAAAGCCTTTACTATTCTCAAATTCCAAAATAGAATAAGAAAAAATTGGTCAATACTAGTCTTAGAATGTTCTCTATTGGATACATTTGTTCGATATTTTATTTACTGAATATGTGTTGATTTCATGATTTTTTAGTATTTTGGAGAATTTTGATGAATAGTCATAAATCAATTAGTTTTTAGAGGTAGTTAGCAGAGGAGGTAGATATGAAGTCCCTAATATTTTTGATATCAATGTTTTCCTAAACTTTACCTAAATAGTTGGTGAAATTTCTTGTACACAAAAATCATATCTTCTAGTTAGCATAATCATTTTACAATGTGACATATTCTCTATGATTATGATGTTATCATGGAGTCACATGCATACTTAGCTTAGATAATTTTAATGACTATGACATTAATTCTCTATAGTAGTAACAAAATACCCATTAGTGCTCAAGGTCACAACCAATTTTATAAAGGTACAACTTAATTTTTATATGGCTCATCAAGTCAAAGTCAACATAGATTTAAAAATTGAGGCTCTTAAGCTATAGAAAATTAAAGAGACACAAGTACTCATGCCAATGAGATGATAATATTTGAAAGCCATGAATTTTGTGATATTCAATATAATAGAGAATATTACTCGAGTATGAGCATTTCTAAGTTCATAACTCTTATCATCAAATGAATTCATAGCCATGTAAAAATACAATGACATCCTAAAGCACGACCCTTTATGGAATTCAAACAGATGAAGGCATGAAGCCATGAATATTTCATAGTATTGTGACTTTGTATTATAGAGAGATTATGCCCATGTCATGATTTTTTCTAGTTCCACAACTTTGTGTTACATAAAGAACAAGATGTTGAAAAGTATTGTGACCATTTTCTAGAGTCTTGACCTTAAGTTGAAGAGATGAATGATGAAGTTATAATTTTCTTTTGAAAGTCGTAACTTTCTACTTAGAATAATGCAAATCCAACTGAGTATAAAGGAGGAAGTTAAATAATTTTTGAGGGAGCTCTCCATTTCTTCTCCTTCTCCCTCATGCAACAAGCAAAGCCACAAAAATTACAAACCTTATAAAAAAGTTTTGCATTCCCTAGGAGTTCTACAAGAAAGCAAGAATCTTTTGAGTTGAAGGGCATGACTTTCAAACTCTTGTCCTCTATGGATATTGATGTAATATGGTTTGATTTATTTTATATTATAGATATTGATGAATAGTGACTAAATAAAACTTGAATTAGGGTTTCAACAAATTATGAGTTTTTTCGAAGATGTCATGGTGGACGGTGACATATAAACCTCAAGTCTCACTCATACATATAATAGGAAGGTGGTGACATCCCTTTTAATTGTCATGCAAGTGATGAACCTATATGTCAAAGTCAAACAATCAAATCCTGAGGCATATTATACACATCAATGGATATTTCATTCATCATGGATATTTTGAAGACAAATAATGCATATTATACACATCAATGCAAGTGATGAACCTCAAGTCCTCCATGGATATTTCATTCATCATGAGTATGATACTTATAAAGCCAAAAGTATGAATCTATTATATACATCAATATAACATTCTATAGAACATTATAATGTTCTTGATTGTGATGCATATTATATAGAACATTCTATCAAGGGATTCACATTTAGTGTGTGAGTCATATTATTATTGAAAAGAATGATGATAAGTAATCCTCAGGGTATGTGGGAGTGCATGGTAACTCATAAGGTGGTGAAAATCCTTGTGAGTTCTTTTTAGTTCTATAGTTCTCACTGATGAAACTTAAAAGAAGTATATGTTAATTATATGAATATGACACTTATGAATCCAAAAGTATAATTATTTATAGATTATGATGGGATAAATGATGTAACCATCAAGGACAATTGATGAAGTTGCCTAAAAGTTATGAGATTATGAATGATCCTCATGAAGAAATAAATTAATATTTCGGTGGTGATGTTCCGAGAGACCAACTATGATAGGAGTACCATTGTGATGGGCTCAATAATGAGAATCACCTTGTATATCATTAGGAAAATGGGTCATTGCATAATATCAAAACCTTTATTATGTGTCCAATATAATATTATTGAATGACTTAATGATATCACATAAATTAATAAACAACCCTTAAGCATAAGATTATTTATAATTTGAGTATTCATTATACTAAAAATGAGCTATCTCTTAATGAATAGCTGAACTGCCAATATAATCCTTATGGGATCGATATCTGGATGAAAGTTTATTATTCTACTTTTATGACTTATGCACTTGCAGATCTTAGTTAATGAGATATTTGTGTTAAATGCTTTTGAGATGTTGCCTAACTAATTAAATTAGGTGGAGTAATAAAGTCATAATAATAGTCTAAGTCAAAGGGGTATAGACTATATATATGAATACTAATACAATGCTCATAAGTTTAGATGTATCATTTGATGAAAAGTAGTTTGGAGCAGAGAATTCAAATAACCAAGCCTCAACATGAATTCACATAGGTAAGCCAACCTAAAGAAAAAATGCTTAGCATAAATTCAGAAATCACAAAAACTAGCAGTATACACAAGTCTATCTCTACTACTCTAAAAAATTCTCTCCTACTTATAAATTTCTCTCTTCTTCACCTACTTCTACTCTTTATACACCTCTTAAATATATAACTCTAGAAGATATGTATGAATGATGTAATTTTACCACAATAGACCCTACCAACTTTGAAGAGGTTTTACTGTATCATGACTAAATTTTACCGTGGAAAAAAAACTAGAAACTATTGAAGAAATTGGGACATAAAATTTAGTAGAACTACCAAAAAATAAACATTTTAAGGGTGAAATGACTATTTGAATCTTTTCTAGAATATAAAATTGATGGCATCAAGTTATTTTACAAAGAAGTAACTTGCCTATAGAGTATAAATTCATGGTGACTAGAAAGTTGTGATTGATATAATTTTTCTATAGAACACAAATTTATAACATTAAGAATGATCATGGCTTTGGTATTTTCCATCTAGAGCCCAAAGTCATAATGGCAATAAATTTGAGTAATTTCTCTATGTATCACAAAATCATTGCAAAAAACATGATCATGATTAATTTTATTTGGTATTTTGGCTTTGTATTGATCAAACTCAATGCTAGAAAATAAAGTATTTATTTATATTAGTGGGGTAATTGGCCTTCATGACATAAAAATAAGTTCATGACCATCATTACATTTTAAATATAGTATGATCACAATTCCAATAAAATATAATGACCATGAAGATAGTGATGTATAGTAAAAAGATTATGAAAACTCAGTAGTAGAGTTGTGACATACAAAAATTACAATAGCTGATTTTAGAATCATGACAAAGAAAGGATTTTGCAACTACTCATAACTAATTCGTGACATGAGAAATGTCATCACACTTCTTTATTTTTCTCTCATCTAAGTCTTTGCTCTACCAAATCTACTAATTTCACCCAAAAATATGTCTGGTTTCACAAATATTCATCAAATTCTCTCAAAAGATCCATTTAGTGAAATTTTTCCATTTAAAGCTCATATATACACAAACACATCAATAATTGCATGTTAATGACCAAAAAACTTCACTACATGGAGTACCAAACAAACTCCCATACAAAATGTATTGCTCATCATTGAGCAATAAATTTTCCTCTCTTTGAAACTCATTAATAACAACACAACAAGAAGAATAAAGTATAATATTACAAAGGAAAACAAATATACAATATATCAATATAGAGAAGAAGATGGGTAAGATGATTTGTTATGAAGATCTTAATCTTGATATTAGAACCTTGCTCTAGATGAATCATGTGGTGGCATGAATGTGGAATATCTCTCAATCTCTTTTAATGCTTGCTACTAATTCCATCATCATCATAATCACATCGCATACTACATCATATCATCTTCCAATGGAGCCCAATGAATCTACAAAAACAAACTCATTGCAAATTATTTGCTTTTGGTTCTCACTTCACTTTTCCAAATCTTTAATCTATAGTTTCTCTTATAAAGTATATTACTCTCACTTTCTTGATCTCGTCCCTTAATTACTTCTTACCATCAACTTGCGATAGAGTCATAGACCTCCCAAATGATTTGGTGTTTCTCTTCACTCTGATCTCTACTCATTTCATCATCTCTTCCAAGATTTTCATAACATGATCTTCAAATTTTTTTGTGCAAACATAAATAAAAACTTCTTCTTGTTGAAATGCAACTCTCATAATGGATTCCACTACTTTGAATTAACTTTATATTCCTTTTCTTTTCTCTTCAAGTAGTCTTCTCACTTTTTTTCTTTATTCTCTAATTCTGCTGCTAAGGAACAATGCATAGAATTTATATGTGCCTTCAAGTGCATCTCTCTATCATCATCTTTGAGTTTCATATTTTTAAAAATATTAAGGATGAAGATCCAAAAAGCAATCTATGTTTTAGTTCTTTTTCAAATCATATTTTCATGTTTAGGAGATATATTTTATGGCTAAAGGATAGAAATTCACCCTTCTCGTGATCTTGTAGGTCTTTAATTAGAAGAAGTAAAATTACAATAGAAATCTAAGAAATTGGTTAAGGAAAATGTGTCGTGATAAATTCAAATTTGTTGCAACAAAAATCTAAAGAAGAATTAAAAATCAAGCCACGACCAGTGAATGGTGTCACAGCCAACAACATGAAGAAAGGAAGATAAACACATTACCACTCAGTTATCTAGTAGGAGAATGAAGTCATGACACACAACGAGTTGTGACCAAGAGTGCATGACATTAAAATTGGTCACGACATCAATATTGGTATTGACATCAGAATTTGATTATGACATTAGAATTAGTTGTGATATCAGAATTAGTCATTACATCAGAATTAGTCATTACATCAGAATTGGTCTTGATATCAGAAATAGGTCATGATAGAGAAATGAGAAGAAACAAAAAATTGGAGGTCAAGAAAGAATTCGAAGTTGGGCCCATTTTTCTTGATTTTAAAAAAATATCCTTAGAAGCTAGGACTAAGAGGAGACCTTATGAAAACATATTATTCTTCATGAAAAGAGAGGTGATAGGCATGGGAGGAAAACTAAGAAACTAGTAGCTGATGGATCCGCTTATTTTTCTTTTCTTTTCTTCTTCTTTTAGTGTAGATCTAGATTTGATTAACATTGTTCTTCATTATTTTTTTGTAGATCTTGAACTTATCTTGTCAGAAGTATGAATTTGAACAGGGGTTGCTTAATTTTCTCTAATCACTAGTTGTATTGTTTTTGATATTAGAACAAATCACATGAATTCAATCGATTTATTTGGTTGCAATCATTGTGTGTAGAGGTGTCAAATGGGCTGGGCCAACTCGGCCTATCACGAGGCATGACATGGTTCAGTTGTGCCTGGGCTGGCATGGTATGTTATAGTGCCATGCTGGGCTGAGGGATTGGCCCTTCGTGCTGAGCCAGGCACGGCACGAGTGCTTGGCACGTTGGCATGGCACGCGTGACCACGCACCGAGCATGGTCATGACAAGCTAACCCCCATTGGACGAGGCTCACCAAGCCCTGAAAGGATGAAGATGCACGGCAACGCGCCATAGAAACCCTCATTTTTTAAAAAATTAGGGTTTTGGCCCGACCCAAACCAAGCTTAACCCAGCATATTTTGTGCTACTAGCCTGTGTCGGGCCTGACCTCCACAAGACCATGCCAGGCCATGCACGACATGGTACAATAACATGTCGTGCCTAGCCCAGCATGGTAGCCCAGTTGGGCAGCCTAAAATCGTGCTGGGCCGAGCTGGCCGTCCCGTTTGACACCTCTAACTATGTGTCCATAGGTGATTGCAATCTAGTAAAATTGAAGTGATATTTTTGCTGAATCGACTTAGCTATTGAGAATGTTTTTTATGAATGAATTAATGAGCGTTCTTTAAAAGCAGAAGGTTAAATCTGATGAATTGGTATTAAACTTCAATTAACTTATTTACAATGTTAGATTGAATGTCATAATTTGTTGTTTCCTACCCTTATTTTTAGGAGGCTCTCTAAGTGACACAGAGAAGGAAATTCCTAAGGGTCAATGAATAATCAATTAAGGGGTTATGTTAAGCTAATAGAGGGGAACAAATGAACTTTACCAGTTTATGTAAATAAATCATTATTTTACTCAAAGATGAGAAAATGAAGCTATCTCTAGATAAATCACCAAAGAATCAAAAAATCTTTTGAGTATTCAATCTCCCCGTGTTGACTTAGATCAAATCAAGAGAAAAGAAAACTTTCTAATATTTAAATAAAGGGGCACCAACCAATTATTGAGACTTTAGCACTCATATCTTGGGAAGTAAGAGACCTGTAGTCATCAAAAATTGGTATAAAGTTTTGAGAAAAAAAAATATCCAATTCTCATAACACAGCTCAAACTACCAGTAATTACTTAGATCCTAGACTTATAGGGAAGCAAGGTTATCTAAGTGGTAAAATATGTAGCTACTGGGAGAGATTAAAGGCTACATAACAATTATGCTTAATAAATTTTAACTTTTCTCTAGAAAGAAGCCATACTAGATAAGCCTACAAGAATTGGCCATACCACAACACTTGGTGTCAATGTCAATTTCTACAAGAGAACTGATCCAGTTTAATTTGTCTTTGTGATTTCAGTTGAACTTTGTTTAGAGTTTTAGTTCTTTAATTGTCGTTATCTTTTAAATAGCATTTGAAAACTTATTTTTAATAGTTTAAATAGTGGAAATCTTTAGTAATTTGAGTAGTTGGCAATTCAATACTTATCAATCTCTATGGTAATGATATTTGAACTCACATTTTTTTAATACTTATATGACTTGTACACTTACAGTGTCATAGAGTAAGTCCAATAATAATCTCCATGAGATAATATCAAAAGTGAGTGATTTAGTCTATATAAAAAAAGACAATCAAATTTTATGGTGCCATTACCGGGGATTGAAAGAAATAGTTTAAGTTAATATTCAGATAAAAGAGAGTAATAATAGTTTGCACATGTTTTTAAAAAATCACAAAAATATGAATTAACAGTGCGGTCTATTGAAGACAATGAACTTTTTAAGTTTTATGGATATATGCATATATATATATATATATATATATATAATTTTATTTGATGCCACTGATCCCCTTTAATCTTAATGTATTTCAATTTTATGAATTAATTCATGCATAAGAATAAGAAGTAGGTTTGTTTCCTCTAGATACTGAGAATGAAAGAATACTAAGAAGCCAAAAGAATATAGGAATTGCAAAAAAAATAGAAATGGTAGATGAAAGAATGACTCTATTTGTAGACCAAGAACATGCAGCAAGATCTCCAAGGAAAGGCACCATGAAAAATTTCTAAAGACTAGTATTGAGGCAAATAATTTTCTGATTACAATGGTCCAGTAGAATCAGTTTATTGGTCATCCATCATAAGTTCCTAATGAACATCTAGGCAAATTTTTTGAGAATGACCCACACCGTAAAGCTAACTGGAGTTAGGCTAGAAGTAAGTAAACTATAGCTACTCTCATTTTTTTCTAAAAGATATAGTAGCTACATGATTCAAATCTCTACCATATGTCTTAGTAAACACTTGGGAGAAGCTGATGGAAGCATATCTTGGCAGGTTATTTCTCTCATTCCTCACATCTAAAGGAAGAGGAGAGATCATGACATTTAGACAAGGGGATGAAGAGAGCCTATATATTGCTTTGAAAATATATAAGAGGCTGCTAAAGAGGTGTCCAATGCATGGAATAAATCTAAAGACTCAGATAAATATTTTGTACCACTCTATGAATTATACCTCTAAGGGGATAATCAATGTAGCATACTATGGAACTTTTAAAAGAAGAAGTGTAGAGGAAGCAAGAAAGATAATGGAAGACATTGCTAGTTGTAACATGAGGGCTCTATTTGAATCAATAGGGAGTAGTAGCAGAGCAAGAAGGAGTGGAGTGATATAGTTTAATAGAATGACTATTATTGAAGCCAACCTTGAAGCCCTCATGAATAGACTGGACAAACAAGAGAGAAGAATGCACTTTACTCATGAGATTGGAGCCATGGAAAGAGATAGAAATAGAATCAGTGTTGAGGGACAATAGGAAGAAGGTCCATATGCAGTTGAGGAGACAAACTACTTGAATGAATAAAAAAAGTATTATTTCAAGTATAACCCCAATCTGCCAACACATTAAACACTAGCACTGAGGAACTATGAGAACTTTTCTTATGGTGGAAGAGAACAACTGGGCCAAAGGTATGGGTAACACTACCTGCAAGGGTATGCTCCACCAAGGTTCCAATAGTAGTAGCAGCAAGGTGTAGAGAATAGAATTGATCATTAGGGTCAAAAGAAGCCCTAATTATTTGAGGAATAGATATTACAATTCATTGGGGACAACAAAATGATGTTGAGCTTCAATGAACATAAATTAGATGAATTGGAAGTTTTCAAGTCCAACACACAAATATTTCAGGCAAATTTACAACTACTTCTCTTAAAAATCTTGAAACTCAAGTAGGGCTACCAGTCCTAAATTTGCAAGGTCAGAATGAAGATGCTTTTCCCAATGATACCAAGAAGATTCTAAAAGATTGTATGGCTAAGCAGCTCAGAAGTGGGAAGGAATTGAAGAACAAATTGTTAGAAGAGAGTTGAAATACGAAATACATTTCATAGAATACTACAGAAGAAGCTAACATATTGGTGCAATAGAAGCATTATGAAGAAGGAACCAGGGGGCTGAAAGAAAAAACGCAAATATCTAGGAATGAAGTTTCCTTCCCTCGGAGCCTGTAAAGGGATAAGGAAGAAGAGCAGTTCTCCTAGTTTTTGGAGATCTTCAAGAAAGTGGAAATCAGTCCACCTTTTCCAAAAGCAAAAGCTCAGATATCTCTCTATTCTAAGTTTCTAAAGGACATCCTAAGTAAATGAAAATTTGCTAAAGATGAATTGGTGAACCTGACAGCTACATGTAGTGTAGTCATCTAGAGAAGACTATCAGAGGAAATGAAGGATCAAGGAATTTTCACCATACCATGCACTATTGGGAAAGTTAAATTAAAGAAAGCTGTTTGTGACTTGGGTACTAGCATTAATTTGATGCCCTTATTCGTGGTTAAATGGCTAAGTTTGGGAGAGCTTACTCCCACTTCAGTCACTCTATAAATGGCAGGCCAATAATTGGCTAAACCTAAAGGTGCCTTGGAAGATGTGCTTGTCAAAGTGGAAAAGTTTGTTTTCCCGGTGAACTTTATTATACTATGCATTAATTTTGACTTACAAGTTACACTATTATTAGGAAAACCATTCCTTGCAACTGGAACTATCTTGATAGATATGTAGAAGAGAGTGTAACCTCTCATGTTTAGAAATAAGGCAGTTCATTTCAACCTTGATAAGAGCCTTGATCAAATAGATATTGATATTCATGATGACATATTAGCAGAAAATATTAGCCCCAGTAGTTATGAACTGGAAAATGATTGTAATATTCCACTTCCAATCAATAAAAATGAGATAAATTTCTAAAATCATGAAATTCTTAAGTCTTAAATTTGTATTAAACTATAAAATTATTGGAATTATATGGACTGAAAAAGTTTCAAAAGTTTTAAAATTCAAAATATTGAGAATAAATTATAAGTAATAAAATTATAAAAATTATGATACAAATTAAAAAGCTTTAAAATTATCAAAAAATATCAAAAATAATAAAATTATACAATAATAAACTTGTTAATATGCATAAAATATAAATTCCAAATAATAATCAAACATATCAAAATTAAACAAAATATTAAAATATAATATTTATAAAAATTTAGTTTGATAAAATTAAAAAGTTTCAAAATTGTTTAAATTTAAATTCTAAATTATTGAGAAAATAGTATAAGATTAAAAAATTGTAAATATTTTGAAATTTGAACAAATTGAAAAATTATAATACTTATCAAAAATAAAAACTAATATGAGTAACAATAATTATAAAACTATAAATGTCATAAAATTTTAAAGAAATATAAAATTTTTGTAAGTTTATCAATCTTTAAATTTAAATGATAATGACAATTAAAAAATTACAATATGGACTGCCAAAATTATAAAAAAATTATAATTTATATTTGTATATCACTATTTTTGATAATTATATAATTATGAAAATTTAATATTATATGTTTCTCTTTATTTTATACAAGAGAAATTCTAAAAAAATATATTTTTATAATGTTTTGATAAAAAATATACAAATTTGTGTGATTTATATAATTTTTTTTTTTGACAAAATCTTTTAGATTTAACATTTGATTAATTTTTTATTAAATTTACGACATTTTTTTTGTGAAAATGTGAACATTGTAAAATCCCAAACATTATTATCACTTTCTTGTAAGTCAATTAGTTAAGCATTATTCCATGCATGATTGGCAAAAATATTGTGAAAATAATTTTTTAAAAATTATTAACTGTTTCATATATAAAATTAAAAAATTCAAATAATAATTAGAATAATAGGGTGATTAAATAAGATATCAAACTATAAGTAATATAGAAATTGTACAAAATGAAAGAATTACAAAATTTTTAAAAGCATTCTTAATGTGAAATTCAAAATAATTAGAATAAGTTATTAATTTATAAAATTTTTATGTGAAACATATTAAAATTCAAATAACCATTAAATATCGAAAATTATAAAATTATAAAAACTATAACACAATGAAAGAAATAAAATTTTAAAAAATTATAAAATGTTTCAAATTTACCAATTTTATAATTTAAATGATTAAGAGCATCTCCAACCATACTCAATAAAATAATTAATTAAAATATATTTAAATATTCAATTTAGTATTTAAGCTAGCAACACTTCAAATTTTACTCCAACCAAGCTCGACAAAATACCATATGAGTGGTGCGAAGTTGGATTTTTGTTGCTGCCGGTGTCGCTGGTGCCAGTGGATATCGAAGAAGGCGAGAATTTTTTAAGGGAAAAATGATTTGCTGAGCGATAAACACTCACTATATTTGTTGAGCGAGAAGCTGAAGAGGCAAAAACACAAGCGGGATAATGAGTGCGTTGGAGCCCTAATTTTCTAACAACACTCAACAAAATATCGAATATACTGTTTTTAGCGAGCCTGTTGGAGATGCTCTAAAGAATGCCATATTATAAAAATTTAATATTTTTATAATTTTTAATTTTCTTAATATTTCAAAGTAAAATTTTATAGAGTTTACATAGTTTCAATAATTCTGTAATTTTCTTATTCTATAATCTTTTAATTCTACAAATTTGTATTTTTATGTAAATTTTTAAAAATAACGAAAATTGTATGTTTTAAGTGTATTGTTTTTATTATAAACAAGGTGGTAAACGAATGACCACCATTATAGCTGATATGGTAAAAAATAATCACTATTGAATTTTATTTATGAGCTTCAATTACTCATATTAAATACAAGTAATGTCATATTAAATATGTAAGTAGCTACAACATGTTTACATCTCTAAGTTTTCTATAAATTTCTTTTTTTAAGGCAAGTTGATTATTAGAACTTTTTTACCAAAGTTGCATCTAAATCTCATATGTTTCTAAAACATATTCAATGTGATATTTTTTGGTCTATTCACCCACCTAATATACCTTTTCATTATTTAACATTTTAATAGATATGTCCACTTGATGGTCTTATTTTCTCTCATTTCTACCCAAAATATTACTTTTCCTAAATTAATTGCTCAAATAATTTGGATCATAACATATTTTCCTGCTCACGCTATAAAAAGAATTCTTCTTGACAATTTAATTCTCAAGTATTCCTTAATTATTATATGTAACTTAACATAGATATTTAATATTATGTTGTTTATCTTGATACTCAAAATAGGTTGGTTGAAGCTTATATCAAATATTTTCAATTGATTGCTAGACTATTATTAATGAAAACTAAATTACCTTATCACCATAGGGGCGTGCTATTATACATATTGGAAAATTTAATTTGCATTTTCCCCACAACCATTCAAAATTTACCAGCATTACAACTTGTTATAGGTTATTGTTAAGTGGTTTCTATTCACACTAAATGTAACTACAAGTATATAGATCTAGTAAGTAATAAAGTGGTTTCTTGAAGTCTAAGTATATATCCCACGTATATTGATATTTTTGAGTTAGGTGTCAAAAGTCATATACTCTCTTGACTTACAATAGATACCTGATTCAATGGGTTCGAGGGTTATACATATTTTTAGACTTTCATAGGTTAGACATTCTACATAATTCCTACATCAATTGAGGTTTCTTTGAGAATATACACTTTTGATTGGTCATAAGTATATGTATGCTTTTAGCTTCATAAATATCATACTTGCAACAATAGCTCAATCTCAAGTTTTCACACATAGGTATATCTCACTTGTTAAGATTAGAAGAGTTATCACATCCTTCTTTTTATACCATGTGATTGTGTCTCATATTATACTTATCACCAATCGCTACAATTGACAAACATAAACCTATGATATAGAAAAATTCTTAAATTTTAGTTCTAATTAATATCCATATTTATCAACATATAAATCACAATAGTATTACAAATATAAACTTTACAAAATCATTTATTTATCACACACAAGTATGTTACGCCAATCATAGATCTCAATTTAACCTAACATTGAGAAAAAAATAATATAAGGTATTTTGAGCCATCTCATGGAATAGAGTGTCCCCAATGAAAGCACAAGTAAGGATTTAAGTTTCAAGACTTAAGCTTAATCGAATATTATTCATGTTTGCCTTAGATTTTTTTCTAATTGGGGGTTAGAAGTTGCATGCCAAAGGTTGTTTGTGTGCTTGGCCCAAAATTCAATTCCCCTATTCTCCTCTCTTGCAAAATCATCTAGGTATTGATTATATTCTTCAAAGATTTATGAAATACTTTAAGCTAAAATTCATAGCACTGATTTGAGTTTATGACTTTCTTGTCTTGTCATAATTTATCTAGATTATAAAATTCATGGAGAAAATAAAAACCATGACTCAAGTAACTTATTTCCAGAGCACAATGCCATGATATGGCGAATACCATGACTAAGACAAATTTTCTATGGATCTCAAATTCATAGTACATGGAAATGGCTGCAGCTTGATCTTTTCTCTCTAGAGTAAAATTTTGTAGCACTAAAAATGATCATGGCTTATCTTTTCTTACAATAGTAAAATATCATGGTGCTAGAAATAGTGCAAATGATGCATGTACTTTTTATATAATAAAGTTATATATGGTATTCGAAATGACCAAAGCTTTGGTGTTTTTTTCATTGGAGCATACAATCATGATGTTGGAAAAACCTTGACCAGACTAAGTGCTCTCTATAACAAATTATCACGGTGAAAAATAATATTATGATTCAAAATACTTGGTATTTTAGCTCTATATTTCATAAATCATGAACTAGAAATTACTATGACTAATTGTACTAGTAGGGTACTTGAATGTTATCATGTTAAAATAAGATCATGAACATTATGTGTTTTATAGATAATGTGGTCATAACTCAAAGAAAATATCATGGCATTGAAGATTATATTGTATAGTAGAAATATTGTATCAACTCAATGGTAGAGTCATGATATACAAAGATAACAATGACTAGTTTTATAAGTTACTGCCAAAAAAATTTCATAACTACTCAATAAGATTGTGAAAGATTTACCCAAGTCATGACATGAAAACTATCATGACCATTCATCATTTCTCTCACATCCAAGACTTCACTCTATAAGTCTATCAATTTTGCCAAAAATAAATATGATTTTAATAACATTAATTAAATTTCCTCTAAATAGATATTTAATGAAATCTCTTTCTTTAATACACATATACTTACAAACATAATAGTAAATACATGTCAAATCTTCCAAAAGCTTAATGGGTGATTATCTCTCATTCAATGGGGCTCCAAGAAAATAAAAGTCATATATGTAGAAAAGTAGACTTAAATTCTAATATCAATCTCGCAAGGATTGTATAAGTTATTTGATTAATTAATAGTGAATGAACTATTACTCAAGTTAAGTAGATTGACTTGGGTTTTCAAAAAGATACTTACACTCTATGAATGGTTTACTTCTTTGTGTTTGATAATATTTTTCTTAGTAATTAGGCAATGTTGTTTTTATCTATTAGACAAAGGATAGATGACTGTTATATTACTCATGTGGCCTCATGACATATAAGGTAGTTGTAATTCATGGAGTGTCACTACTATGGATGATCTCTTCTTAGTTGTGTTCTTAGTAATTCACCATTACAATTATATGTCATTTCATTCATAGGTCATTCATACATCTATTCCTTTTAGGAAATATGTTAATTATTCTTAAAAACTACTTAAAGTATACATGTATATTCACCGACCTCTAATATGTCAAAGATGAAAAATCATATATGGTACTAAATATGTTTGCACTCTCAACTTCATAAGTATCATACACATAATAATTAACATATATTTATCCCATGAATCTCACATATGAAAGTCATTCAAAAGGAATGAATCGCAAGGCTATCACCATCATATGAGTCTTCTCCACTTTTCTATATCTTGTGGCATACTTATCATTATTCATCATAGTCAATACATAACTCTCATACTATGGTGGTTAAACATTATACTTTCCTTCCACATCACTCAAAGGTTTATTCTTCTCGAATATGTACATTGGATTGGTCATAAGTATGTTCATGCTTTTGGCTTCGTAAGCATCATACTTGTAATGATTAAAACTTATCTCAATCTCATATTTTTACATATAAGTTAATCTAATGCATTAAGATTAGAAGGATAGTCACTTATTTATTATCATACAATATAAGTATATCTCATTATTTACCTACAACTATTCATCATGACTGACATAAATAAATTTATGATATATAAAATTTTAAATTTCAATTCTAAATAATATCCATGTATATTAGCATCTAAACTAAAATATTACTACAAATATAAACTTTTAAATCAAATCACCATTACATAAGTGCATAAAACAAACCCTAGGTCTCAATATAGTCTGACATCAAGGAAGAATGTATATGAGATATTTTGAAAGACATCTTGTTGAATCAGAGATTTCCAATGAAAGCCCAAGTGATTATCTAAGTTTCAAAACCTATTCACAAACAAATATTTTTGTGTTTGTGATGAGCCAAAAATTCATCTATGTTTTAGTCCCTTCTCCTAGCATATTTTTATTTTTAGGAGATAGATTTCATAGTTGAAAAATTAAATTCATTCCTCTCATAGTTTTGAAGGTGAAAGAAATCTAGGAAATTGGTTGAGCCAATAGTATCATGACAAAATCAACTCTATTGAGACAAAAATCTAAAGAAGAACTAAAAATTTAGTCACAACCAATGAATGATATTGCAACCAATAACAAGAAGAAAGAAATCACGGCTTGGTTGTGATAGTAGACTTGGTTGTGACATCAGAACTTAGTCATGATAGTAGAATTGGTCATCCTAGTATAACTTGGTCATGATAGTAGAATTGATTGTGAGATTTAGCATTTTTTCATGATTGAGAAATGAAGAGAAAAGAAAGATTTGGAGTTCACGGAAAAGAATTTCAGGTCGGGCCAATTATTCAAGATTTTACAAAAATATGTCTCGAAACTATGACTATCATAGAGTGTATAAAAATGCACTCTTCTTCATGAAAGGGGGTTGGGAAGTAGTCCATGGGGCAACCCAAGCGACTAGTAGCTGACGGCTCTGCTTGATATTTTTTCTTTTCTTTTCTTCTTTTTAGAGTAGATCTTGAGTAGATTAAATTTGATTCGAGTTGTTTATTTTGGATCTATAACTTTTCTTGTCATAAGCATGAAACTTAACAATTGTTGTTTAAATTTACAATGCACTGACTGTATTGTTTTTGAAATTTGAACAAATTTCATGAAATCTATTAATTTAACCAATTACACTCACTTTGGTCTTCATTATAAGTAGTCTAAAGGTGATTGCAATCCAGCAATATCTAAGAAAAATCTTTGTTGAATACTTTAGCTATTGAGAATGTTTTTTTTTTGTTGGAATCAGTGAGATTTCCTTGGAAGTAGAAGGTTAAATTTAATGGACTGGTGTACATTTTAATTACTTGTTCCCTATGTAAGTATTGAATGCCTATAATTTATTGTATCTTGCCCCTTCTTCCTAGGAGGCCCTCTAAGTGATACATAGAAGGCAAAATCCCAAGGTTCAATGAACAATTTATTAAAGAAAAATGTTCTACTAATAGGGTTAAACAAGGGAACTCTACTAGTTTCTGTAGAAAAGTCCCCATTTTACTCAGAGATGAAAAAGTTAAGTAATTCTCTAGATAAATCACCAAAGATATCACCTAAATCTTTCAAATGATCAATGTTTACATCCAATCAAGGGAAGATAAAATTCTTTAAGATTTAAAGGATGAAAAACTACCCATTTGTAGACTTGCAATACACATGTCTTAAGAAGCAAGAGACTTGTAGTCATCAGAATGGGTATGAAGTATTAAAAAAGAAAAATACTCAATTTTCATAAGATGGCTCAAACTACCAGCAATCACTTAGATCTTAGACTTCTAGGAAAACAAGGTAATCTAAGTGGTGAAAGGTATTACTTCCAGGAGAGATCCAATGCTATATGATAATGGTGCTTAACAGATTTCAACTTTTCTCTAAAAATAAGTCAATATAGATAAGTCTACAAGAATTGGCCATACTATAGCACTTTTAGTTAGTGTCAGCTTCAGTGAGAGAATTGATCTAGTCTAATTTATTTTTATGGATTTCATTTGAACTTTTATTTAGAGTTAAGTTCTTTAATGTTTGCCATCTTTTAGTTACTATTTGGAAACATCTTTTTTAATAGTTCAAATAGTATGAATTTTTAATAGTTTGGGTAGCTGACAATTCGATTCTTGTCAATCTCTATAAGATTAATATCTGGAGTTATATCTAATTTTACTACTATTATGACCCATACACTTGTAGTGACATAAACTAAATCCAATTATGATCTCTATGAGACAGTGTCAAAGTAGAGTGATTTAGTCTATACAAAAAAAGATAACCAAGTTTTATGACACCGTTGCCAAGGATGAAAACAAATGATTAAGTGAATATTCAGATGAAAGAGAGAAACACTAGTTTTGACATATTTTTTTAATGAAAATAACAAAAATATGAATTAATAGTTGTATCTTATGAAGATACTTAACTTTTTGAGCTTAATTGATACATCTATGTAGAATTTTATTTGATGCCACTAATCCGCTTTGATCTGAGTGTGTTTATATTTTTGAAAATAATTAATGCACAAGAAACAAGAAATAGGTATGTTTTCTCTAGATACTAAGATTGAAAGAATATTGAGAAACCAAAGGAAGGTCATAATTGTAGAAAAAGCAAGAATGGTTGATGAAAGAATAGCCCCAATAGTAGACCAAGAACATGCAACAAGACCTCCAAGGCAAGACACCATGGAGGATTCCTAGAAAGTAGTCATACAAGAAGAATATTCAGTAGTGATAGCCAATGATTGAGGCACATAATTTTGAGTTTAAACTAGCTTTGATTACGATGGGTCATTGTCAAGAATCTACCCAAATATGTGGGTAAATTCTTGAGAATGACCCACACTATAAAGCTGAATGGTGGTAGGCTAGAAGTAATCAAGCAGTAGTTGTTCCTGAGGAATATAGTAGCCACATGGTTTAAATCTTTTCCATATGGCTCATTTTACACTTGGTAAGATCTGATGGAAGAATATTTGGGCAGATTCTTTCTCCCATTCCTCACATCTGAAAGAAGATGAGAGATCACAACCTTTAGATGAGGGGATGAGATAAGCCTATATACTAATTAGGAAAGATATAAGAGGCTACTAAAAAGGTATCCAATGCATGGAATAGATATTAAGAGTCAGATGAACATATTTTACCACTCAATGAATTATACCTTTAAGGGGATAATCGATACAGCCTGCCATGGAGCTTTTAAAAGAAGAATAGTATAGAAAGCAAGGAAACTAATCAAAGACATTTCTAGATGCAACATTATGGCTCCATTTGAATTGATAGGGAACAACATCAGAGTAGGAGGGAGTGGAATGATAGAGCTGAACAGAATGATTACTATTGAAGCCAAGCTTGATACACATATGAATAGGCTGGACAAACAAGATAGAAGAATACACCCTACTCTTAAAATTAGAGTAGTAGAAAGAGATGGAAATAGAAGTAGTATTGAGGGACAACAAGAAGAAGGCCCATATGTAGTTGAAGAGATAAACTATCTGAATGAACACAAAAATTATAATTTCAAGCCCAACTCCAATCTGCCAACACATTACACACCAGCATTGAGGAATAATGAAAATTTTTCTTTTGGTGGACAATAGAACCCCTAGGTATGAGAAACTTTACTAGCAAGTGTATGCTCCACCAAGGTTCCAGTAGCAGTAGCTTCTAGGAGGAGAGGACAAGATTGATCAATAAGGTCAAAAGAAGACTAAATTATTTGAAGAACAAATTTTATAGTATATGAAGGACAATAAGAAGATGTTGAGCCTCTACAAACATAAATTGGAGAAATTAGAAGCTTTGAAGTCCAACACATAAATGTTTTAGTCAAATATAAGTGCTTCCCTCAAAAACTCAAGACTCAAGTAGAGAAACTAGCCCTAAATTTGCAAGGTCAGAATGAAGATACTTTTCCAAGTGACGCCAAGAAAAATCCATGAGATTGCATGACTGTACAGCTTAGAAGTGGGAATGAATTGGTGCTGTATATGTAATTTGTTTTTTGATAATATGTTTATATAACCAAATCTTTCTGTTTTAATATTTTCATGTAAGTGCAGGAAAGAAAATATTAAGAGGTCGGGGATACCGCAATAGCACAATAATGGAGGTCCCGCTGACCAGTAAGTGGAGCGAAATTTTTGGAGCAGAGCCTGACCCATCCCATGATCCGACCCGCTCCGGTTAAATGAACTGGAAGAATTTTTAATTATAAATGTTTTGTAATTTTAATTTTGGGTTGCTATTTTTGGACCCGAGGGAACTGTTCATCGTCTTCTCTCTCTCCCTGCGTGATTTATCGCGAATGCTCTTTGTGCTACATATTGTAAGATAATTTTTTTGGTTTAATATGTAATGCATAAGAATTTTTTAGTGGATGTAGCTAGTCGTACTGAGCGACTAGTGAACTACGTTATTTCTTATGTTTTATTTCTCGATTTTTGATTCTGTCATGGTTGGATTGTCGTGATTGGATATATATTGCTTGTTTCTATTGTTCGTATTATCTTCTGTATCTTAATATCACTATTGTGGAAGCGTAATTGCCCAACAATTGGAAAACAAAAAGTCATAAGAAAGTGGAAATAAGATTTACAATTCAGAAAATATTACAGTAGAAGCTAAAAGATTAGTGCATTAGCAAAAGGATGAGGAAGGAACCAAGGGACCGAAGGAAAAAACTCAAATAACTAGGAAAGAAATTCCATTCCCACGGAGACTAAAAGGGGCTAAAGTAGAGGAGTAGTTATCCAAATTATTTTAGATCTTCAAGAAAATGGAAATCTGCCTACTTTTTTAGAGGCAATAGCTCAGATGTCACTCTATGCCAAGTTTTTGAAGGACATCCTAAGTAAAAAAACGAAAAATTGCTAAAGATGAAGTGGTAAACTTGACTGCCACATGTAATATAGTCATCTAGAAAAGACTACCAAAAAAAATAAGATCAAAGAAGTTTCACCATTTCATGTACCATTAGGAAAGTCGAATTCAAGAAAGCTCTATGTGACTTAGGTGTTAGCATTAATCTGATGTCTGTATTTGTGGTTGACATGTTAAGTTTGGGAGAGATGTCTCTCATTTCAATCACTCTTCAAATGGTAGATAGGATAATGGCTAAACCTGAAAGAGTCTTAGAAGATGTGCTTGTCAAAGTAGGAGAGTTTGTTTTTCTGATAGATTTTATTATACTGAACATGGAGAAAGACTCACAAGTTCCACTATTACTGGGGAGATCATTCTTTGAAACTAAAGCTGCTTTGATAGATATGCAAAAAGAAGTGCATACTCTCAAGGTTGAAAATGAGGCAATTCATTTCAACCTTGATAAGCGCCTTCATCAAATAGATATTTATGTTCAAGATGTCTTATTAGTAGAAAGTAGAAACTATTAGCCATAGTAGTTATGAACTAGAAAATGATTGTAATGTCCTACTTTCAATCAATAAAAATGAAATGAATTTATGGTATACAGAAACTATTTTGAATCTAAATAAATAAAATAGTGAAGATTCCTATAGTAGTGAAATGAAGGCAATGCAATAAGGGATCAATATAGAATGGCTACATTTAAAAGAATTACCAAACCATCTGAAGTATGTTTTTCTAGAATCAGAAGAAGCTAAACTCGTGATTATTTATGCTGCATTGACTAATATTGAAGAAAAAAAGCTGCTAAAGGTTCTAAAATTTATAAGGAAGCTATTGTTGGTTTATAAAAAATTTGAAGGGTATCAGTCTATCAATCCGTATGCATAAAATTCTGTTGTAGGAAAATGTAAAGGCTTCAATAAAACATAAAAGAAGGTAGAACTATGTAATGAAAGTTGTCAGAAAGGAAGTTCTGAAGTGGTTGAATGCTAGATTTATATATGCAATATCAGATAGCCCTTAGGTGAGCCCAGTTCATGTGGTTCCTAAGAGTGGTGGATTCACTGTGATCAAAAATGAAAAGAATGAGCTAATTCATACAAGATCATAACAGGATAGAGGGTATACCTAGACTATAGAAAATTAAACACTACATCTAGAAAAGATTATTTTCCATTACCCTTCATTGATCATATGTTGAATAGGGTTGTAGGACACCCTCACTTTTATTTTCTGGATAGATATTCTAAATATAACTAGATTGACATTGTGCTTGAGGACTAGATGAAGACTACATTTACATGCCCTTATTGTACCTTTTCCTTTAGAAGGATGTCATTTGGGTTATGCAATGCTCCTGCTACCTTTCAAAAGATGCATGATGTCAGTATTCTTAGATTTGATGGAGGAGGTTATATAAATATTCATGGAATACTTCATAGTGTATATATACAGTTTTGATAATCACCTACATTATTTGGAAATAGTATTTCAAAGATGTAAGGACAAGAATTTAGTATTAAATTGATAGAAATATCATTTTATGGTGATGGAAGGCATTGTTCTGGGCACAAAATTTCTATAGCTGGTTTAAAAGTGGACCAAGCAAAGGCTTCAATGATCAGATATCTCTTAAGTCCTACAACAGTCAAGGAAATTAAAAGTTTCCTAGGGTATGCTAGATTTTATTGAAGATTTATAAGAGACTTCTCAAAAATGTTAAAACCATTATGCATATTGCTGGAGAAAGACAAAGTATATTTTTGATGAGTTTTGCCAAATAGCATTTAAAAAAATTAGAACCAATATAGTGGAAGCCCCAATCATGGTCACACCATACTAGAATAATGCATTTGAAATCATGTGTGATGCTAGTTATTTTACAATATGAGCCATACTAGGACAAATAAGAGACAAGATACTCAAGGCTATCTACTATACAAGAAAAACCTTCAATGAAACTCAAGAAAATTACTCCACTATTGAAAAGGAGATGTTGGCTATGGTATTTGCATGTTAAAAATTAGACCTTACATTCTAAGATCTCATGTTATCATCCTTACTGATCATGCAACAATTAAATATTTAACGGCAACGAATGAAGCTAAGCCAATTTTTATCAAATGGTTGTTACTACAGGAATTGGATCTTGAAATTAAGGATAAAAAAGGTTGTGACAATGTGATAGTTGATTACTTGTCAAGAATGGAACTAATTATTCGGAATGAAAAAAAAAATTGAAATCATTGAGAGTTTTACCTTTACAGGTACCCTGGTATGCTAATATAGTGAATTACCTAGCTTGTAGAGTTCTACCATGAGAATTCTGCTACTAGCAAAAAGAACATTGAATTGGCAGCATATACAACATGTGGGATGACTCTCCATTATTTAAAAGAGAAGTTGATATGATTATCAGAAGACATGTGCTATAAAAAGAATAAGACAACATATTAAAAGAATATCATATTTCACCAAATGGGAGACATTTTTCAAGGGACAAAATAGCTCACAAAATTCTCTATTTGGGTTTTTACTGGCCTATTATCTTTAAAGATTACTTTGAATGGGTCAAATTGTGTGATCAATGCCAAAGAATGAGAAATGATAGCAAGAGGAATGAAATACCTTTTTAAGATATATTGGTGGTACAAATATGTTATGTAAAAGGGATAGATTTTATGGGACCTTTCTCACCTTCCGAGTAAAAATATATACATATTGCTAGCTATTGATTACGTATCAAAGTGGGTGGAGGCAACTACTTTTCCAAGGAATGATATTAATATAGTGGTGGGATTCATGCAAAGTAACATTTTAAGTAGATTTGGGACACCAATAAATTGTCATATATTAATCTAATACAAGAAAGAGAGCAAAGTCATGACTCATTCCTAACAATATGTCTTTGAGTTTTAGAGATGAAATGAATAATCCTCGATTATTCCTAATGTCGTGGCAATCTAAAGTAAGAAAGAGAAAAAATCATAGCTTATTCTCATCATTGTGACTCTGTGTTACACAAAGACAGAGCCAAAGCCTTGGTTTTCTTTAATACCATGACTTCCCACTTAAAAAGCATACCTAGACATTCAAATAAAAAAGCAAAAATTGTAGGAAAAAAGGATGAAAAAATTAGGGCACAAAATGAAAGGAAAAAGGCTAGGGATTGGGAAGTACAAATTTTCCCAAACATAATAAAGATCCACAAATAATGAGATGATGCAAGACACAAGCATTAACCCTAAGGGGTTGTGAATTTCTAATTCCACCTATGGGCAAATATGAGGCACTCGAATGAAAATTATTGGTTTAGGGTTTCATTACTGGACATTAGAAACTCAAAATTCCATAAGATATTATTTATATTATCTCATGTGAATTACTCTCTAAAGTCAAACTAATTTGAGCTTCAGGGTTGGAGTATTTTTTTTATATGATAGATACAAAATTATTATATTTTATATTTTGATTATATTATGGTTTGATTATGTATGAATGTGATGTTTATGTAGAATTATAATTAGGATTTTGCTATTGGTAAATTTGTGCATATTATCATGATAGATAGTGATAAGTAAGCTTCGAAGAATACTCGTGTAATGATAGGAAGGAAGTGAGAGCGCTTCTAATCATAATGCATAAGACAAACCTATACGTAACTCCTAATATTGAGGTGAGTTTATGTGATTATAGAACTTACAAAGTTGGTAAATTTGTTCATGTTATCATGATATATGGTGATAGGAAAGCTTTAAAGAATGCTCATGTGTAATGATAGAAAGGAAGTGAAAGCCCATCTATTCAATGCATGGGACAAACCTCTACATCAAATCCTAATATTGAGGTAAGTTTAATCATGTGATTATAGAACTTACAAGTCAAATGCTTAAATAATTTTATAAGCCAATCTATTGTGCTTATCATAGATGAACTAACCCATAATTTATGTAAAAGGTTTATAAAACATTATCCTAATGGGTTCACCTTTAGTGTTGGAGTCACGTGTCATTATAGTGGTTGGTGATAGGAAAGCTATGAGACAAACTCAAGTTAAAGTGACTTATAAGTTAGTGACAATCATGTGAGTTATATCCTATCACATGATTCCTACCAAAAAGATTAGAGGGACAACATCTGTTAATTGTATGAATATGATGTTCATGAAGATGAAAATACATATGTTTTTAATACCATATCAGTTCAAATATTTATGACATATTAGGTCAGAAAATAAGAATATATAAATATATATGAAGTAACCATCAAGAGTAGTTGATACGTTGCCTAAAGGGTATTGACTTTTGAATGACCCTTAAGCAAAGATAATTTTTTGTTTTAGTGGTAAAATACCAAGGAGAAAACTATGAGGGAACCATACATGGGAAGAGCCCAATAAGTGATAACCATAGTGAGCTAGTAGGGTATTAGGATATTATTCAAAATAATCTAACATTTATTTATAGAAAAGTAAAATATGTAATCTAGATATGTTATCAAGCATATTGAAATTGATCAATCATGATGAGATCAATATCTGAGTGAAAATCAATTTTACTACTTGTATAACTCATAGACTTGTGAGATTAATTAGTTGAGAGAGCCTCACACAATGAACTTTTGTCACATCATGTAATCCTAAAAATTAGACATCATAAAAAGAGATAAGTTTTTGTTGTCATTGTCATAAATTTTTTAGTTTGGTCAGTTAACTTTTGTTGACATAACTATCCTTGCAAAAAGATAGTTTTGATTTTAGTAGTTTGGATAACATTATCTTCTTTTTGTGCATTGATTTACATTGCTTGTAATGTGTTACATTTTTGTATCTTTTGGTAGAATTTTATTTTATTTTATTTTTTTAGCCACATATTAACATAATAAAACATTGGGACTGAGCTAACACTTCGAGAGTTAGAAAGTATGAAGATCAAAAGAGTTGAACTTTGATAGTAGAAGATGAACGTGCACAGCCCAATTTGTCAATATGATCAAGTTTATGTTCTACCTGTTAGTAGTAGTGCTCTAGGCGTATCGTATGAACATGGTATTTTGACTATTTGTGAGAATTAATTATTATTATTACTTGCATGTTTATTATATATAATATTCTTGAATAATATTATTAATTATTTTAAATGTCCATACTCAATTATTGTCATGGGAATAATAATGAATTAATATTAGTATAAAGTTTGATTAATATTCATTGGATGAATATATGTATGAGATACAAATCAAATTTATATATATTTATTGAGAATACATATTGGACAGTCTCATCTTGAGATTAATACATGGATCAAAGTCATAAGTTGTGTCATTAAATCCTTTGACCCGAGAATGCTATAGTTCTCTACATAAGGAATATTGTGTTTTGATATAATCAAATATCATCTTTAATCAGATGACTATAAAGGTTATACTTGAACATAATAAGAATTATGTAGTGAGATATAAGAGATTAAGATAAATTTTGTCCCTCTTATTATAAGATAGATATCTCTGGGTCTCTCGACAATTGAAACTAAGAAATGCATGGTTATGCTTAAATGAATTGATGAAGATCAATATCATTTGTTTAGTCAGTCTAATTGGATTTCAAGTAATCAAAGATAGAATAATATAAGGTTGACTTTGTCCTTACATTATATTCTATCAAGATATCATGAGGCAAAAGAATTATGCCATTAGCTATATTAATGTTATCTTGGATCATGAGTTTTTATTTAACTTGGGTAGTCATAATATCTTGCTAGAGGCCACTTATGACTTTTAGGATCAAAATGTGATTTAGGCCTACTACCAATGTTAATTGAACCTATAGGGTCACACATTAAGAATAAATAATAACATACGGTTATGGTTTTTCACTCTCTGTAAAAATTTAAAATGATGAGATTATTTTAAATTAAAAATAACAATTAGTTATTATTTAAATTCGAATTTAATTTTGAGAAAGTTTAAATTTATGATTTAATTAAATAATTAATTTGTTATATTTTCTTAAGAGTTTTAATGAATAAATTTATTTAAAAGGGGTTTTTAAGAATTTGAATTTAAGTTATTAAATTTATTTAAGACTAAAACACTAGCAGACATTTATGTATGTATATGTGTGTGTGTGTGACATATTTGATGCAAGTGGTCATCTTTTATAAATCAGAGAGAATCCCTTTTATTTTGAGAAGAAGAATTTGAACTAGCATTCAACAAGATCGTTCATTATTTATTTGTGTGTGGATACTTGTATAGGGTGATCATTTTTTTGAACGAAAACACCTTTGAAGATTTGAATAAACCAAGATGCATACTTTGAAGGCTTGACGAATTAATCTACAAGAGGTAAGTCTTGTTTACCCTTCCTTCATGTTTTTATGAAATACATGTGATACTTGGTGGGTTAAGGGATAAAAAATTATAAATTTTGATGCATTTATATTCCAATTAGATTGGATATTCTACCTGAAACCCCAACAGTGATATCAGAGGAACTTGTATTTTCATAAAATCCAATAATGCCATATTTGATCATGTGCATGTGATGTATATGATTCTGAAATGATTTATATTTTTGAATGTATGTAATATTATGGTTTGTGTGAACGACATAGTTAATAGGTTTTGTTAAGGTATTAATTGATTGAATCCGAAACCTAAAAGGATTCATTAGTAAGATTGAGAATCCAAAAGAGATATTGCAATTAAAGTGTTTAATAGTATGATATATAATTTTGTCCTTTGTCTTAATTAATTAAATCATGGACTAAATTTATATATCAATTTTGATTTATCAGTGATTGTTTATGGTGGTGCCAAAATAAGCCCTATGTGTCATGAGATTAAATAATATGTTGTTTTAATGTGATTTTGATGGTTTATGTCTTAATCAAAATTTATTGATAAGATTAATGAAAATTTATTGATAAGATTACATAGTATCCATAAAACTCACATGAGATGATATATCATCAATAAAGATCTACAAGTATATGGGTTGTAATAGTAGTAAAGAGGACTTTCATCTAAATATTAATCACATATATATTATATCAATAATTCAGTTAATTAATAGTGAGACAACACATTTCTATAATTCCATAAATAAGTGAACATCAAGCATGAAGAACCAATGAATGAAGTTTATTATAATTCATGTATTTATTCAGAAAATAAAAAAAATAACATGATAAGAATCTTCAAATGAGAGATTTCAAAATAGGGTAAAAGATATTGGATTTTAATTATCATTTTTTAAGTTATTCTTAGAGATGTTGAAGTCTCGGTGATATAGACCCATTGTAATATGGTCATGACTTTTATGTGGTAGTCATGGTGAAGTCAAAAATAGAGTGGAATTCAAAGTAAATGGTCTAAGGCAAAAATATTACATAGAATACATACCTTTGACAATAATTTTGAAATATTTCAAAGAAGGAGAAAAAGAGATAAAAGCAACATTAAAAGTTTTTGCTTTGACCAGTGTCATGACTTTGGAGATATAGAAACTAAAAAAAGAAGCCTTGACAATCCTCAATGCCAAAACTTTAAAAGTTAAGAATAAAAACTCAAAGTACAACTCAACAAAAAGTCATGGTAATCCATTTTCACTATATCTTGAATACCATCCTTGAATCTCCCCAGTCTTTTAAGCATGAAAGAGCTTCTATGATATCTAGTCATTATCTTGATTTCCTATATGAAATAATATTTATAATCATAGAAAAAATAAAATATAATATTATACAATATGCTTGATATATCAATATTTCACATGTCATTTTAGATAGTACAAGATAGGTGGATTCGAATGACATTCTAGCAACTTTATATATCTAAATTATTATTATCATTATGTGATATAATTGAGCAGTAATCAATATCTAAGTACTAAGATAGTTTACCCCTATTCGATAGACCACCACATCATTTTTCCCTATATAACTAAATGACATAGTCATTGTATTTAAAAATGGTGTTTATATTCATATTTAGAGGTTTGTTGAAACTATCATGTCTAGTATCATAATATATAAATATGTCATCTAATTTTTCATGAATCCAACCATAAGATTCTTCTACTTGGTTCATGCAAGTGGATACATATTTTAATATGTTTTCTACTTCTTCAACTTAAAGACTAAGATCCATATAGGCAGCCAAGCAATAAAGAGATGAAATGGAGGAATATTTTTTAAATATTTAGTTTTCATCTCAATGGTCATCTCAATAAAATCAAAGTGTCTTTATACTTGATAAACATACTACTAATATTATATATGCTCCCAAGTATAATACAAGTGATGAAAGTCTAGACAGATGAATACATGTTTGTCATATCATAACAAATTCTCACGAATTTTAAAAAAGAAATTCACCTCTCTCAATCTAGATCATCAATAATAAGTTTATTACTCTTATTATTGATATAGTTGTATATCATGTATTGGTAGCTGACACATAATTCTAATATCAATGGTGTATGACACTATTTGGAATTATATCTATTTTAGGCCTGTCAAAAAACATGGAGTGTCAAGCTCTTGTTATCTGCTAGGTATTTTTAAAGTATATTAGTGAATTTTTAATATTTTCTATTGCATGACAAATAACTTTTATTTCCACTTGTACTATTAGGTTAATTAAAATAACACATACCTAAATAGAAAAATATAAGTTGAGAGCCCATCTCTATTAGTTCTAATAAATATTATTTTGAATATCGTAATCTCTAAATATCCTTATTAGACATTCATATACAATGGGGTTAACATGAGAATAAAATTTCTAGAAATCCTAAAATTTTTTTATTTAGTTTCCACCTAAATTTGACATAGTAGATGGTAAGCCATGTGAATGAAGCATTATCATGAGTGATTTGAATATCGGTTATCATGGATACCACTCCACAATAATTCATGAGTTTATTAATTACTAATTATTTTTCTATTTTAAAATTTTTTATTATGTCATTTCTTGGAATACTATGATAAGCAATATGAAAGTTGATTTGTATAATTTAAGCATTTTAGGATTTCAAAAAATATAATTAAAAGACCTAGGCAAGCAATTGATTTTTCCAAGTTTTCACTCTCAAAGTAATTGTTGTAGATAAAAGGAGTCAATAAACTTGAAGTGGATTCAACTTCGAAAACTTTATCACAAAGTTGGATTTTCCTAAGATCCAATACACCATTTTTTTTGGTACATTGATCTATATGTATTTTAAGGTTAGAAATATCATTAGTACTCATATATATATATATATAATATAAACATTCGGACAAATCTTCTTTGATACTCCTAATATTTTTATTTTTATTTATGTTAAAGTGAATTGAAGCTAATAAAGGTTATATGTTTTTAAATTTTTTAGGCATATAAGTGGAGACGAGAGAAAATTTAATTTCGACATCGAACCTTTTGGCTAGAATATCATTATTATTTATGTCTATGTCTAATTTATTTTTATTAATTTGTTAATTTAAATTATATGTCACCAGACAAAAAATTTGAGAAGGAAATAAATATATTTTTTTAATTTTTTGCAAATTTTCTTAATTTATTTAATAATCTAATAATTACAAAATAAAAAAAATTAACATAATCATAATGTGTACCTTTACTTTGTGTGCTGCACACTTGGGATTCTACCAAGCAAAATTGCTCATCACCAAACTAATATCCATGCTCAATAATATAAACATTACAGATTATTTAAAAAATAGGCACAAAAGAGTACAATTAATTTTAGATCTACGTTAGAAAGAGCCAATTAGCCAAGACACGCCAAATTGGTTAAAATGACATGACCGTGCATTACATGTTGAGCTTCAGGTACCTCACCATAACATATGAAAATTGAATGACGCACCATTAAAGGTGTGCATAAAATGTTATGCTCTACAACTCTAGTCATATTTATTAATTAACTTAAATTATAACAAATTTCCACCTTGATATTTTGATTTTTTTTATTTTTTTATCTCCTACCCTATTCGTCCTCCCTAAAACTATTATATATAATCTCTCAACTTATATATGAGTCTTGAAAACATACGATAGGTCACATATTCATCCTAGAGGTGTCAAACGGGCCGGCCCAGCACGGCACGGCCCGTGGGCACGGCTTGGCTTGGCCAGGCGGCAGGGGCGCACGGCAAGGGCAGGGCAGGCGGGGCGGGGCGGGAGCCGCAACGCGGGACCGGCTCAACTGGGGTCCGGGTCCCGGGAGCCAAGCACGAGCACGGGCTGAAAATGCCAAAATGGCAAATTAGAAAAAAATTTTTTTTTTGTATTTAAAATTTTTTATTAAGTTTCTGTATAGACTTTAGAGTATTAGTAATAATTAAAAAATATAATTTTTTGTAAAAATTATTACATTTAAAATTAAATAAAACAAAAAAATATTAGAAAAAAAAATTTTTTTTTTCAATTAAGTTTAGCTTTTTTTATTATTATAATTTATTAATTATATATTAAAATTTAAAGTTATTAAATTTTAAAATAAAATTTAAATCGTAAAATAATAAATAAATACATTAAGTTAGTAAAAATTTTAATTAAAAAAAATTAAACTACACAAATGAAAAATTACCATTCATGCTTTTGAAACCAATAGTCCGAACAAAACAAGTATAAGTTGCAACACAACGTATGGTACAAACTAAAAAGTACAAACAAAGTGTATAAATAAAATAAATAAATAAACATCGAAAAAAAAGAGCAGATGAGCATCAATCGTCAAGCGGCATATCATGAGAATCATCAGCCGCAACATCAAGATCAGTATCATATGGATCATCATCATCGGCAATCAGCTCCTCCGCCATCGTAGTGGATGTGGATGCGACTGCAGTGTCTGTCACAGTCCCAGCTTCAGCACGATCACTGATGCTAAATCTCGATTCCTCCCAATCCTTCAAACATGCCAAGGCCTCAACCATATCTGGACATAATCTCGATCTCCTATCCGAAATCACGTTCACTACAACAGAAAAAGCAGACTCCGATGCTACGCTCGACACCGGAGGAGTCAGTAGATTCCGTGCCATCCTAGATAGCACGGGATAGGCGGACTCATATGATTTCCACCACTGTAATAAATCAAGATTCTTATTGTCAGAATGTGATAGGATTGAGCAGTAATCGGTATCTAAGTACCGAGACAGCTCGCTCCTATGTGAAGGTCCACCCCTACGTTTCCCCCTCGCTAGGTTAATGGAATAATTGTCATCTCCGAACAAAGTATCAGTGTCCGTACTCACAGTCTCACCACCACCACCACTACCTAGTATCGTAGTATGTGAACAGTTCTGTCAACTTCTCGTAAATGAACCCTTTAGGTGGCTCTTCCAGGTTCATGCACGAGGAAATGAAAGTCAGGGTGTTTTCAACCCCTTCCACCTTAGCCCTAGGGTCCATGCATGCTGCGAGGCAATAAAGAGATGGAATGGTGGACCAGTACTTCAGGTACTTGGTCTCCATCTCTGCAACCATATGGCTAAGCGTCGGGTCCGCTCGATACTTCCTAAACATGCTACTAATGTTGCATATGCAACGGAGTGCAATGCAAGTGGTGGGCGTATAAACCGACGAACACATGTTCGTCGTGTCATAAAATATTTTCAGGAATTTCATAAATGAAATTCCTGAAGCCCAGTCAGTGTCGTCAATAATAAGTTCGCCACTCTTACTATTGACGTAGTCGGATATCACGTGTTCGTATCCAACACATGATTCCAACATCAGGTACGTGTAATTCCAACGATGTCTCACATCTGATTGGAATTTCTTCTTCTTAAGATTCGCAGACAAACAGAGATTACCAAACTCTTATAGTCTGCGAGGAGTGCGAATATACTTGAGTGCATTGCGTATATTTTCCAACGCGGGGGAACAGACCTTCATACCCGCTTGAACTATCAGGTTAATTACATGACACATGCATCTGACATGAAATATCTCTCCTAATGGTGCGTCTCTAATATTCCTAACAAACATATTGATCGCTAATCCATTATTCGCAGCATTATCGAAAGTGACACTAAAAATTTTATTTTGAATTTTATATTCCCTAAATATTTTCATCATACACTCAAAAATGGCCGGGCCATCATGAGGATGAAGAATCTCAGTGAATCCTAATATTTTTTTATTGATTGTCCAGTTAGAATCTACATAATGACTCGTGAGACATGCATAAGTAGAATCATCGTGACATGTTCATATATCGGACGTCACGGACACCACTCCACTAAATGCCAAAAATTCCTTAATTATTTTTTGTTTTTCTAACTTATATATCTTTAGTATGTCACTCCTAGATGTGGACCTAGGAATCCTACGATAGGATGGCTAAAAATAAGTCTGCATGATGCGCACTACCCTCGGATCTTCCGAAAATCTGATCGGAAGACCCATCAATGTGATGAGCCTGGCCATGCCGTCCCTACCCAACTCGCTGGAGTATACGAAGGGAGTAAACTTTGAGACTGAACTCGATCCAGTCTCAAAAAATGTAGTGCCAAGTTGGGTTTGCCTAGGATCTAAGGGTTCATGTTTTTTGGAGCATATTTCAGCATGCCTCTTGAGGTGCCCAGTCCCACATGTACTCTTGCATGTTAAAAGTCTCATACAATATTTGCACTGTGTCATTTCAAGTTCCTCACCCCTAACATCTACATGTGTTATGATTTTAAAATGTGTCCAAACTACAGAAGTCCTCCTAGTTTTTTGTTTTTTAGAACTTTGGGCTGAGACGACAGGAGAAACCAAAGTTTCAGGAGCCACAGACGTCTGTGTAACACTAACATTTTCATTTTCCAAATTTAAATACGTGTTAGGTGTATTTGTCATTTTTTATTTTTCGTAAGTTTTTCTAGAGAGAGAAGCTTTAGAGAGAGAAAGTACAAAAAAACATAAAGTATATTACCCGGTAAAAGCAATGAGGTAAGTCTCGTGCAAGGTGCACCGCAGGAAGCTCTGATGTTCAAAACTCAAGTTGAGTTTCACGAAAATCCAAGCCGATATCAAAATCATGAGGCCCGAGAGAGAGATGCACGGTTTATGTAAGAGAGAGAAAGTATTGAGCGGTTTTATGTTTTTGAAAAACATAAATGTTATAGGGAGGGGGGTAGAATTTATAGGCTAAAGAATGTTTTTTTAAATAAAAAAAGATAATTTTTTATTAATTTTTTTACTATTTTTAAGGGGCAGAATCACGAGGACCGTTGGATTATGCCCCCTAGCCGTTGGAGGTGAATCCAAGGGCTGAAAATCGGTGGAGTTTGAATTTTTTTTTTTTTTGCTGTTGGTTTTTGCTCGGATCACTTCAATGGGCGTCTGGAAGACTAGACTCGGGTTTCGGCAGAAAAGACCGCGGGTCAGGTCTGTTTGGACCCGTCCCGCGGTCTTTTTGCCGGGGGGGGGGGGGGGGGGGGGGGGGCCAGGGGACGGCCCGATGGGTCACATGGCGTGAGTCACGACTCACGCCACGGCACGCGTGGCACGGCGCCAGTGCCACGCATGCCTGCATGAACCGGCACGGGATGGACCCGTGCCGGGCCAGGCACGGCACGGGCCCGGGCACGGTTTAAGAACGTGCCGGGCTGGCCCAGGCACTGCCGAATCGTGCCGTGCCTCGTGCCGTGCCGGCCCAGGCACTGCCGAACCGTGCCGTGCCGGCCCAGGCACTGCCGAACCGTGCCGTGCCTCGTGCCGGCCCGGCACGTTTGACACCTCTAATTCATCCTAACAATATACTTATAGTGATTGATAAAAATATTATAGAATATGTATTCAATATTCTTAGGGATCAAAATTAAACTTTTGTTAGATATGTTTAAACATCACTAATGTATTGGATATCATAAAAATTATAAAATTAAACGTACTTGATTGTATTATGTATATATCAAGGGTTGGTACGGGAAAAGGTAAAACAAAAAGATGAACTTTTGGCTAATATTAGGCAAATAAGAAATTTTGTTTAATATTTGTATGGGACATAAATTCTGAATATATATATGTGTGTTTGTCGTCGGGAATCGCGTCGGGATTACCCGTCAAATCTGTTTTTCAGATCTCGTCGAGAATCGCGTCGTGAGCGAATCGGAATGACTTCTCGATCAAAGAAAACTGAAAATGAGGGTCTGGGAGGGAACATCAGGCCTCTGATAGAGAAAGCCACCAGTTCAGCCGCCGGGGAGGTAGACCAACGTCTTCTCAAGGCCATCAAATATATTGTCAGATATTCCGATCATGAACTCCTATTAGCTGCCGAAACCTTGATGGATCTTATGAAATGCAACCATTCTCAGGTTTTTCTCTTCGAGACCATTGATTTTGTCGACGAATTCTTACACAGAGTAGCCGATTTCACTTTCTAATCCATTTGTAATTTTAATTTAAAATTTTAACCGAACAAAACTTCGTCTCGCTCACTAACTGAGTTGATGTCCAGTTCTAATGGATCTGAAAATCTAATAGGAAATTTTAATGACTTGCTCTTGCTAAGATTGCGTAGTGAATTGTAATGGAAATCCTGAGAAAAATCCTTGATCCATAATAGATCATATGTTACAGGAGATAATCACTTATTTCATTTTCCATGCCTCATCTGCCTTGATGAATCGGAACACGCATGGTCGTGGAACAAACCTTCTGTTTTATTAATGGGGTAGGTTTGGTCAACCACTCTTGGTTAATTTATTTGTTCACTCCAATCAAATTGCTATTCTGCACTGTTTCTGCTGGTGCTGTTTTATGAATTATGCATTAGAGAAACGTTGATATCTCATCTGGAAAGCTATTCTTTTGATCGATACTTATCTGAAAATTTGGGCGTGGATTGTGTGCTAAGCCAACATCTATACATTCACATGAAAAATAATTTTATAGATTGTTAATGGATTAATGCAGATATCTTAATGGCACACACAACCCCAACACTTTTCCTTGTAAAAATGTATATTACATTTTTTGTCATTGAGATATTGTTATTTGTGATCTTAAGAACATATTTGAGTTTATTACTTTTTTTATTTTAAATTGAATCAATAACAATAATAATATTGTTAAAATATTACCTATAAATATGAAAACAATAAATTTCATCAATTTATTTAATAAAAATGATGCAAATCAAAAATATATAAAAGCTAAAAAATAGAAAAAACTAACTAGAGACTCTTATATATCTTTTGAACACCAAACATATAGTTATTGAAATATTTAACAAAATTAAAATATTATCCTAGAAATGCTAACAAGAAATCAACATAATATTTCTATGAATATATCTACTAGGTGATCTCTAAAAAACATGTAGGTAGTAATTATTTATTTTTTTGAATTTTTTTTTCAAACTAAATAAATAATTTAAAGAATAATATCCATATCAATTTATCTAATATAAATTGAAAAATAATTAATTATATTGATAATTAGATTTGTTCGAGGATAGTATATTTTGAGCTTAAGGTTTATCAGACGCAATATTTTTTATTTTTAGAAATAAGATTATTAAAATATTAGTATCTCCTAGATCTGAGTTTTATGTGTTGGGTATGATCTTTATTTGATCATAATTAAATTATATTAATAATAGACTAATAGCAATTAAACTAGTAGTGAGTGAATATATCTTAGATGTGATTAGTGTCTATGCTCCACAGGTAGGACTTGGTGAAAAAATTAATAATATTTTTAAAATAATATATAGATAGATCAATGCAATATATATATTAATGGAATAAAAAATTATAATTAGTTGAGAAATAAATGATTTGTTGAAATAAGTAATAAGGATTATGGAGAGACACCATGAAAGATATGAATTTAGAAAAAAGAATGAAATCGAAAGAGCAATTTTAAATTTTGTTTTAGCTTGTGATATTTCAATGGCTAATATTATATATGACTAATTCATATAATAAGCTGTATGATAATTAATAAAATAAGGAGTGGGAAATTAATAATTGTAGGTTAACTAGGATGAGAGAGAAGAAAAATAGATGAATTAGTTAGATAAAATATATTAAGAATAACAAAAATAAGGTTAAAATGAAAGATGAAAAAGCTAAAAAAAGATTAAAAAAATATTTTTATTATCTTTTAAATAAGGTTATAGATTTAACAACTAAAGAGCTAAAAATAAATATAATTTTTAATAAAATTGACTGAAAAAATAATATATGAATATGATGATAGTATTTGTTATTTTTTAATTATGTTATTAGTAATTTTTTTTTTCATTTTTCTTTATGATTTATTATAATTATATAAGAATATGCATTTTTAATTTGGCTCTTATATCATTTTGTTTTTGATGATGATTTATTATTATATTCATAATTAATAATTATTAATGCCTGTATTTTTCAATTATGTCTTGCATGCGGTGCTACCGTAATTATTAAATCGATATTCGAATCAAGAATTAGAATGTTTAATTAATGAATCTATAATTAAAAATTGAATTGTGAATTAAATTTTTTATAATTTTTTTATGCTAAAAAATTTATATTTTTTATAGCTGTTATTTTTTTTTTCTATTTTTTTTCTATTTTTGTGATTTTTTAGTATTTTATTACTTTTTCACTTTAAATTTATAATACCAAAGATTTAAGCTATTTTTTTTCACTTTAATTAATTTTTATTTTTAATTTTTTGAGTATCTTGAACTTTTGAGAATTAGTATTAAATCGATTCATGTGAATTAATTTATAAGAGCAACTCCAACGGGAGTTGCCAAAAATGGAGTTCTAAATATCATTTTGCAAATTAAACAGTATTTTAGCCCCCCTAAAACAATAATTTTGCTCCAACGGTAGGTGCTAAAATGGGGTGCTATTTTAATAATTAAATATTATTTTATTCAAAAGTTATTTTTTAAACCCCTTGAGAGAGTTATAGGAGATGCACAGTAGCCATAACTGCTATTTTGCATCCTCTTTTTTCTCTCTCCAAAGTTGCCAAATATAGCACCTCTATACCATGGATGTCATTTTGCAACCCCATATGCCACCCACGTTAGAGCTACAAAAATTATAATTTGGGTGGTATTTTGGCAGTTACGGGGATGACCCTTGATGGCAACTCCCATTGGAGTTGCTCTAATTCTTTGATTCAGTCTTCGATTTATGTATATTTTTGATTATTTTAAATAATTAGATATAGATCCTTAATTTTGAAAACTGTGACTGTCATATTGTTTAATTATGATATAAACAATAATACATCTCAGCAACTATAATTATCTGATTTATTTTTGAAAACTTGTTTTCACCATTCTTGCAAATTTTGTTGCAGGTTCGCTATCTCGCGCTTCAAGTAATTGACGAACTCTTCATGAGATCGAAACTTTTCAGGAGTATTGTGGTGGAGAAATTAGATTTTCTCTTGACTTTGAGCATTGGTTTCAGACGAAGCAGGCCTCTTCCTTCCCCTCCTGCAATAGCATCAATTCTTCGTTCCAAGGCCATTGAGTTGTTAGAAAAATGGAATTCAGCATTCGGGACTCATTATAAACAGATTAGAATAGGCCATGACTACCTGAAAAACACACTTCGGCTTCAGTTTCCAAATATTCAGGAAAATGCAGCACGAATTGAACAGGCAAAACGTGATAGAGAAGCGAGGACGCAGGAGATTTTGTGTGATAAATTCGAAATGCTGAAATCGAGGTTTCCTTCAATGAAGGAAGAAATTCAAACGACGGTAATTGAGATCGCAGAGTGCTTGGATATTGTTCAAGGTGAAAAGGAAACCCCGCGGATCAATCCATTTGATGAAGACGTTGAAGAAGATGGCGTCCAAGAGTTTGGTTCTTCGGAGCTATGGCGGATTCGAAGTGATTCATTGAAGGAAGGAGAAAAAGTTCATGAAAATATCGAAAACAAAGTCGTGTTGGATGCACTGAGGGAGCTGTACAAGCTTCTAGTTACGAAACATCTGGCCACGGTGCAAGAATCGATCTCTCTTCTCGTTAGGGCCGACGTAGCAGATAACAAATCGAGGGATTCTATGGTGAAGGAATTCATTGATCTTCGGAACAACCTCGCCTTGTTGAAGAACAAGTGCTTAGATTCAGTGTCTGATCTGATCCGTCAGACTACTCCAGAACATGAAGAAGAAGATGAAGATTTTTGGGAGATGGGCACCGTTGAATCATCAGTGGAAGAAGCAGAAGAAGAACACGGGCAGACGAGTTCAACAGATGCGAGAGACTTACCCTTGGGATTGATAGATCCAGATATGGTTCATGAGTTGGCCAAGCAAGCAGTAAACAACATTCGCCATGGTGGCGGGGATGAAAACGACTGCTCGACGAAAAGAAAGTTGGATCAGCGTTCACTTAGACGCGCCAAGATGGCTAAAATACAAGAACACAACAATGCTCTTCTAAGAGAAGCAGCGCTGAATTCGTGCTCTAGATCTGCTCGAGTCGGGGAAGACAGTCAAGCAGGTGTTGGAAAGAAGAGATCGGCGAGAAACAGAAAGGATGCCCTCTCGTCCATGCTGCGCAAGAAAGTAACTGCGAGAGATAGATTGTCTCGAAAACTGTTGAAAAGAAATCCGTAGGGCAATTGTCTCGCAAATTGTAAATATACACTAAACTGGAACACGATTGCTGTAAATCAATATTTGGAAAATTGTGACCATAGCTCATGGAATATTTTCTTTATATTTTTTGTGATTCTAAATATAATGTTTTTGGAATCTGTTACAAAAATTTTGAAATTTGCCCACAAGAAGTTTTTACTACTAAGACCAAGTGTAATTTTAATGGAAATTATTGTGAAAGAAAGTAGTTACACAAAGAGTGTAGATTTATGAATTTGTAAAAAAATTATGATTGGTAATATAAATGAATTTTTTTTTTTTTTGAGAAAACAATGTAATGCCATGTCGAAATGAATTTTAAACTGATCAAACTCTAAAATATTTGAGTTGTACTTTTTTTTTTCTTTTGAAAATACTTTTTAGGCTTAAAAAATGTGTGTCGCAATATTATTAGTAATGTCATGTAAGAAAAAAAGAAAAAACCAATAAATTTTTTTTTTGAGAATGTGAAAAATATTTATGAAAATATTATTATATATTATAGCAGTTTATAACAAAATGGATTCACTTGATAAATATAAAGGCATGCATATGAAATGTTGTGATATATACATATACTATTGAATATATACATATTTTATCTTATAGAATATTTTGTGATATATATATATTGCAATATACATAATATATATATCACTGTTGGAGATTCAAGAACTCAAATAAATTAGAGCAAATAATATTTGTGGAGTAGGTTATCTTTATTTCAAATATTTATTTGAGAGCAAGAAATATACCTCAATTTGAGGTGTGATATCAATCTTCTCTCATATATCCTACTATTCCATACTAACGTGAAGAAGAATATAATATCATAGTGGTTAGCTGTTAGCATCATTCAAACTTTTGTGTTTAGAACATATTTGTGAAACAATCCAATTTCTTATTGTGTTTAAAACATATTTAATATTAAAAGATTTTAATTAATTAATTATACACACACACGCATGCACATATATTTATTTTAGATTGAATATGTTATCTTAATAAAATATTATCTTTAAATTTAGATAATGATATGGAATGGATTCTGGCCTAAATAAGATATTAGGCTTCCATTGTAAATTATGTATTTTGTTACATAATACTAATTTAGCTCACTATATTTTGATAATAGGTGCACATTAATTGAATTTAATCAATAAAAATCTAATTCAATTAATCTCTAATTATTTCCTTGATAATTTTCTCTTAACTTATTTGAATTGTTAGATCAAAATTTACCAATATGATTTGGCAATATCAAAATTTATAAGCTTTATCATTGAGACATCATCAATCTATCTAAGAGGACATGGATTCAACCAGTAATTAATATTTACCATATACTTAATAAAGTTATCTTATTCATAGAGTTTCATAATCTATTTCTAGACCTCGCTCTTTATTAATTAAAATAATAATTAACAAGAGCATACAATGTTAATAACTGCATGAATTAGAGTAACAATGTCTATAATAATAATAGTATATTTTATTTTACAAGTTAATACTAAATTAATATATTGTGTTGATCCCATTCAATATACTCAAGTATATTAGCACTAGAATTTTGTATTTCACTATTTATCATAATTAAGAGAGACCTACTAAAATCTAGTATTACAATCTTATTAATTGGTTGTCCAGCTCTATCTAGATTATGAATAATAAACCTATATTTTATAGGAATTAATGATTCGATCATCTATGTGTAAGTCAATCTCTATGCATCGAATCATCAACAATACAAAATAAAGGACATGTATATTTACAAATTTAACTTATTATTAATACTAAAGTCATGATGCCAGACGTCTGACTCCAATCCCTTCCACATCTATGTCAAAAGATTTAGCTAGAATACTCTACATAAATTATTAACCAAGTTTTCTACCAATGTTCTTTCATCACCATCATATCTTTTCTTTTTATAATATCTCTTATTATATAATATGTATGCTCAATTATTTTTTTTATTATGGATTATAGGTTCTTTTGAATTTTCAACTATTATACTATTATCATAATAAAGTGTAATTGATTTTTTACACAGAATGAATGCCTCTTAGAGATGTTAGAAAGTTTCTGAGCCATACAATCTCTTTGGCTACTTTTAAAGCTACAACATACTCGTCCTTCATGGTAGAATCAATAATACAAGATTATTTGATACTTCTCTAGATTATATATCCACTTCACAAGGTAAACACATAACCTAAGTTATATTTATGCAAATCCTCATCTAATTGAAAATTTGAGTTTGTACAAGGCATAAGATTTTCTGCTCAATACACTAATATATAATCTCTAGTCCTTTTTAGGTACTTGATAATGTATTTTACTATATTCCATTATTCTTGTCCTATATTATATTAATATATACTTAGTATGCCTATAGCATAAAAAATATCGATTCTAATTCAAAGCATTGTATATATTAGGCTTCCTACTGCATATGCATAAGGAAGTGCTTTTAATTTCTCTATCTCATTAGGTATTTTGGTACACTATTTTTTAAATAGAGCTATTTCATGTCTGAAAGAAAAAAAAACTTTTCTTAAAATCTTGCATACTAAATTGAGTCAATATCTGATTGATATAAACAGCTTGAGACAAGCATATAATTATTCACCCATGATCTCACAAAAGCTTAATCCCAAGAATGTGAACAGCTTCTCCTAAGTTTGTCATATCACAAAAGCTTAATACTAATAGAACCATATCATTATCACCTCTTTTTATATACATATAGTATGCATCCTAATATTGATAAAATCTATAATACTTAATGATTTGATCAAAGTAAGTATTATAAGATCTAGAAGCTTGTTTTAGTCTATAAAAAGACTTATTCAACTTACACAATACGTGATCTTAACCTTTTTCTATGAAACTATATGATTGTATCATATAAATATATTCTTCAATATGTCCATTCAAAAATATAGTCTTCACATCCATTTTCCAAAATCTCATAGTTATAATGAATTTTAATGGATAATAATAATTTTAATTGACTTCAGCATGGCTACCGGCAAAAAGGTCTCCTCATAATTGATTCATTCTTTTTGAGTAAACCTTTTTGCAACAAACCTAACCTTATAAGTCTCGATATTAATATATATTCTTTTCTTTTTCTTATATATCCACATATACTTTATGGGTTTTATCCATTTAGGTAGTTTCATATGATCCCAAATATGATTGAAATGTATTGACTGTAAATCTAATTCCATATTATTTGTCAATATAATGCATCTTTACCTTAAAGTATTTCATCATAATTTTTGAGATCAATATCTAGCTCATCAGAGATTCTATCATAAGACTTTCCTAAGAGTATATACTTAGTAGGTTGATCAATAAACCTCCTATGATGAGATACTCCTCTTAGTTATATGCTTTTAGTGACATTTTGCATAGATATTGATCCTTGCATTATGGTCATTACCTTCTGACTATATGACCATCATATTAATGATAAATTCACGAGGTTCAGTATCAATTCTATCACCAACAATTCTTTCATTATGATGAGGCAATGAAGTGTCGAATATGTTGCCTTTTGATATTTCTTCTAGTATTTAATGAGTTTGAACTATCTTATCTCCTCTTAACATATATAGAATAATTCTACTTTTGGGCTTTATGATTTGCTATATAGTCCTAATCTAGGAATTGACATTGGTGCTAACAATAACTATATGATTAATTGGACTACAAAACAAACTACTTGTAGTTCCTCTTGGTTATGCATATCCCATGAAGAAATAATATTCTATTCTCATTTCTAATTTATTTGACTTTCCTTTTAGCACATATATGCTAGGAAACCCACAAATAAATATGTCTTAGATTGGGTTTATGTAGAGGTGTTGTGCTGAGGCTAACTGGGCCTCGTGTCGTGCCTGTCCCGGCACTGTACTATGGCCCATTGGAACGATACCATGCCGAAACCAAATTTTTTTAAATTAGGGTTATGTGAGCGCCGAAACCCTATTTTTTTTAAAATTAGGATTTCAGGGGTGCCAAAACCCTAATTTTTTTTTAAATTAGGTTTCAGGCGTGCAGAAATCCTAATTTTTTTAAAATTAGAGTTTCGTGTCAAGACCTCCACAAACCCATGCCAGGATAGTCATGGCACGATACAATAATCGTGTCGTGCATGGTCCGGCACGAAAGCATGGTTAGGTCGGCTAAAAATGGGCCGGGCCGGCCCGGCACATCCCATTTGAGTTTAGGTTAATGCTCAATCAACAATTCTATTGGAGTAGCATGTACCTACTTAGATGGAACTAATTTTAAAACATAAGCTATAATTTTTAATGTACAGCCCCAAAAGGAATCAGTCATGTATGAATAACTCATCATTAACCGTACTGCTTCTATAATTTCCTATTATGATGAAGTAATGATGTTGTGGGATGACTTGAAGGAATGGTTTTGTGTTGTGAATGGATCGCATATCCATCAATTGAGAAGAGCATTGACAGACTGAAGACAGAATCGAAACATGAATGTTGCATAATATTATGGAAAACCAAAATCATTGTGGGATGAATTGAGCAGCCATGAACCTATACTTGGCTATGAGTGCAGACAATGTACTTGTGGTGTTGAAAGAAAATTGGGAAAGAAGAGTGAGGAAGAGCACTTTGATTAGTTTTTGATGGGATTGAACAGTGAGATGTATGGCACCGTGAGATCAAATTTGTTGTCACAAGACCCTCTTCCATCCTTGAACCATGCATATCAAATCATAGTGCAAGAAGAGTGGGTAAATGGGATATATCAACATTCTATGGAAAGAGACGAAGTATCGGGCTTTATTGTGAAAACTAAAATATGTGAAAAATCTCAATATGAAAAAAATGATAAATAAAATTTATTTAGTCCACACTATGAACAAAGCGAACACGATAAGGACCATTGTTTCCATATCATTGGTTTTCTATAATGGTGGGGAGAATGTCCACGTACTCTCATTTTTTCTGGGAGGGGAGCAAGGAAAGAATATGGTGGTGCAGGAACAAATACAATGAACTCGAATGGATGTGGAATGGAAGGTACAATGCATGAAAATGCTGTAGTAGTTGCCAACAATACATCTATAGCACTAGCAAGAATGAATAAAGAGGTTGGAAATGTAGATTTGTCAACCCTCAATACACAATAGTGGAAGGGTCAACTTGCTTTGATTGGTAATCAATCTACTTCTAATGAATGTATGTCTGGTAAGTCACTCTCTTGGATTATAGACACCGGTGCTTCGAATCGTTACAGAAGATTTAAATTGTTTGAAATTTTAATTGATAGTGTTGAATGTCCGGTAGGACTGCCTGATGAACAAATGACAATGGCAACTAAGGAGGGAATAGTTGTTCTTGCTGGTAGATATGTTCTTAAACATGTACTCTATGTGTCAAAGTTGTTGTGCAGTTTAATCTCTATATCAAAATTGATTGATGAAACAAACTGTTATGTGCAATTTACTGATTCTTACTGTGTTATTCATGACTGAAATTCGAGGATGCTAATTGGTGTGGGTGAAAGAAGAGATGGACTCTATTTCTTCCTGGGTGTTCCGAATAGAGGAAGAAACATAGTTGGCAGAGGTATGGCACAAATGTATGAGACATCCATCTAATAAGGTGTTGTAGTTAGTACCAATTATTTGATCGAGTAGTGGCAATAAAGATACCAATAGGGCATGTGACGATGACGTATGTCATCGTGCAAAGTAGACTAGAGTTTTTTTTCTAGATAGTGAAAACAATACTTATAGTACTTTTGAAATGATACATTGTGATTTGTGGGGACCATATGAGATGGTTTCCTATTATGGGGCATCATATTTTATAATTATAGTAGATGATTTCTATCGTGCAGTTTGGAATTATTTGTTGATTGATAAAAATGAAGTACATATAGTTTTTCTATCTTTCTTTACTATGGTTTCTAGACAATTTGAAGTAAAAGTATGAATAGTAGGAAGTAATAATGGAACAATTTTTCTTTGTAGGAAAGAATATTTTGCCATGAATGAAATTTATTATCAGACATCATGTTTAGGTACTCCCCAACAAAATGGTAGAGTCGAACGGAAACACCATCATATATTAAATGTCACACGAGCCTTACGATTCCAAGGTCATCTTACTTTGGAACCTTGGGGAGAATGTGCGTTGAGTGTAGGTTATTTGATTAACAAAACTCCTTCTAGTGTGCTTTCTAATAAAACACCTTATGAGATGCTCTATGGTACACCACCAAGTAATGTTGAATTGCATATTTTTGGCTTGTTGTGTTATACTCATAATCAAAAAGCAAAAAAAGATAAATTTTCTTTCCATAGTCATAATTAAGTGTGTGTTTATGGGATATCCTCATGATAAAAAAAGGATGAAAACTATATGATCTAGACACAAAAGAATTTTTGTGTCACATTATGTGAAATTCTATGAAGATATATTTTCATTTGCATCTTCCACAAGGAAGGTGTGGAACCCCCAAGTTCTTTTGTTTATGATGATAATGCAGCTCATGTCAATGAACATGATGGCGACATAAAGGATGAGCGGGTAATGAACATTGCTCAAACAACACACTTACCTAATGTTGGAGTAGAAACCATAACTCACAGTATTGCATTAACTCAAAACGAACCAATTGAAATGGTTCCACCAGTGGACAATAGTGAAATTGAGGGAATGGCAGAAGAGTAGGGTCGAGGTAAGAGGGAGAAGAAGACTCTGGTATGACTGCATTATTATGCTACCAATATTGTTTGGAAATTGAGTCCCTCTTTGAGTTCATCCCATGCAATCATAACAGCATGCCTCATGTACACCATATCCTATTACCCATAATGTGAATTGTGCCAAATTTTCAATGCGACACAAGATTTTTGTTGTAGTAGTGACAGATAGTGTTGAGCCAAGATCTTTCAAAAAGGTAATACAATTGTAGGACGGAGGGAAGCAATGAATAATGAAATAAGAGCATTGAAGGATAATGGTACTTGGGAAATGACATATCTCCCTCAAGGAATGAAGATGCGTGGTAGTCAATGGGTTAATAAAATCAAATACAACTCAGATGGTAGCGTAGAGAGGTTGAAAGCATGATTGGTGGCATTTGGAAATCACCAAGTTGAAGGGATTGATTACACAAAGACTTTTTCCCCCGTAGCAAAAATGGTGACTGTTAGAACTTGTCTGGCTGTGGCCACAACCAAGAATTGGAAAATTTATCAGATGGATGTGCATAAGCTTTCCTCCGTTGTGATCTCAATAAATAATTGTACATGAAGGTGCCTCCTAGATTTGTAGTTGCAGATGTTAACAAGGTGTGTCATCTCTGAAAATCACTATATGATTTGCATCAAGCACCGAGATGTTGGTTTGCCAAGCTAGCTGCTTCACTAAAATAGTATGATTTTTTTCAATCTTATTCAAATTATTCTCTCTTTACTTTGAATCAAGGAAGAGTTCAAATTAATGTATTGGTTTATGTGGATTACTTAATTCTTTCCGGTAATGATCATTATGCACTTGTTTCCTTCAAATTGTACTTAAGAAAATATTTTCACATGAAAGATATAAGAATCTTGGAGTACTTTCTAGGCATAGAGGTGGCATAAAATCCTGATGATATTTTTCTTTGTCAAAGAAAATATATCCATGATATTATTTCTGAGATAGGTCTTTTGGGAGCTAAACGTTCAGGTTTTCCAATTGAATAAAATCATCAACTTGCTAGGGCTAAGGGTGATATGTTGACTGATCCAGAACCTTATCAACGCTTGATTGGGTGCTTGATATATCTATTGTTTACTCGTCTAGACTTGGCATATACTATTCATATCCTATCACAATTTATGCATGAGCCAAAACAAGAACATTGAGAAGCAGCTCTGCTTGTGGTCCAATATTTGAAAGGACATCCCGGAAAGAGGTGTCAACCAGGCCGGGCCGAGTCAGCCCTTCATGGGGCACGACATAGTTCTGCCGTGCCTGGGATAGCTCGGCACGGGATTTTTCCATGTTCGAGCTCGTGTCGTGCCTGGGTAAGGCACAATTAGTGCCGTACCGGGTCGAGGCCAACCAAGCCTTGTGTCGTGTCTGACCCGGCATGGTTTGGTGGCCCGTGGCATGGCTCGTCGGCAAGAGTCGGGGTCACACGCAGACCCGCACTCGTAGTTCTGGGTTCCCAGCTTCTCGCACCCTCATGAGCCACAACTCACGAGTCACGGCTCACCCTCGTCCCCTAGTGACTCGAGCCTAGCTTCCCGCACAAAAAGATCGTGGGTCGAGTCCAATCAGACCTGAACCGTGGTCCTGCCCAACCCGATCTGATTCCCCCCCCGCCTCTCCCAACGGGCAAAAAAAAAATTTAAAATGTAGCCGTTGGATCTCGCCACTAATGGCTATGGGGCAGAATCTGATGGCCTTCATGATTCTGCCCCCTAAAATATTAAAAAAAATAAAAAGATCGCACTCTCTCAAAACTCTTGCTCCTCTCTCTCGGGACTCAGGATTTCATCATTTAGCTTAGCTTTTTGGGAATCTCAACTCGAGTTTGGAATTTTGAGTTAGATTATGGTGCACCGTGCACGTGATCGACCTCACTATTTTACCAGATAATTTATTTTAATTTTTTTTAACTTTCTCTCTCTGTCTCTCTAAGTCTCTCTCTAGTCTCTCTATCTCTAGTCATAAAATAGTTAAATATAAAATCTATCATCTAGTCTCTACATAAGTGTACTGTATAAAAAAAATTCTATAAAAAGACATATTAATGAAACATATTTAAATTTAAAAAATGAAAATATTACATAGAGGTTTGAGGCTACTGAGACTTTGGTTTCTCCAGTCGTCTCAACTCACACATCTAAAAAACAAAAAACTAGGAGGGCTTTTGTAGTTTGGACTCATTTTAATATAATAAAATAAAAAAAATATTAGGGGTGAGGAAGAAGAAATGACAGTACAAATATTGTATGAGAAATTTAACTTGTAAGAGTTTGTTTGGGACTAGGCACCTTAAGAGGCATGTTGAATTATGCACCAAAAAACATGGTCCATCAGATCCTAGGCAAACCCCACTTAACACTATATTTTTTGAGACTTGATCGAGTTTAGTCTCAAAGTTTACTCCCTTCATATACTTTAGTGAGTTGGGTAGGGACGTCATGGCCAGACTTATCACATTGATGGGTCTTCCAATCAGATTTTCGGAAGATTCAAGGGTAGTGCGCATCATGCAGACAAATTTTCAGCCTGCTTATCGTAGGGTTCCTAGGTCCACATCTAGGAATGACATAGTAAAATTGTATAAGTTAGAAAAAAAATAATTAATGAATTTATGGCATATAGTGGAGTGGTGTCCATGACGTCCGATATCTAGACAAGTCACGATGAATCATCTTATGCATGTCTCACCAGTCACTATGTAGATTCTAACTGGACTATGAATAAAAAAAAATTTAGGATTCTCTGAGATTATTCATCCTCATGATGGCCTGGATATTTTTGAGCGTATGATGAATATCTTTAGAAAATATAAAATTTAAAATAAAATTTTTAGTATCACATTCGATAACGGATCTAATAATTGAGTAGTGATTAACAGGTTTGTTAAAAATATTAGAGATGCACCATTAGAAGAGATCTTTCATGTCAGATGCATGTATCACATGAATAACCTATTTGTTCAAGCTGGTATGAATGTGTGTTTCCCCACGTTGGATAATATATGTAATGCACTGAAATATATCCGTACTCCTCGCAGACAACAAGAGTTTGGTAGTCTCTGTTTTTCTGCGAATCTTAAGAAGGAGATATTTCAATCGGATGTAAGACACTATTGGAATTACTCGTACCTGATATTAGAGTCGTGTTGGATACGAACACGTGATATCCAACTACTTCAATAGTAAGAGTGGTGAACTTATTATTGACGACACTGATTGGGCTTCAGGAATTTCATTTATGAAATTCCTGAAGAATTTTTATGACACGATGAATATCTGTTTGTCGGTTTATACTCCCACGACTTGCATTGCACTCAGGTGCATATGCAACATTAGTAGCATGTTTAGGAAGTATTGAGCTAACCCGACACTTAACCATATGGTTGCAGAGATAAAAACCAAGTACTTAAAGTATTGGTCCACCATTCCATCTCTTTATTGCCTCGCTGCATGCATTGACCATAGGGTTAAGGTGAAAGAGGTAGAAAATACACTGACTTATATTTCCTCGTGCATGAACTTGGAAGACCCACCTGAAGGGTTTATTCACGAGAAGTTGACTGACCTGTTCATATACTACGATACTAGGTATGGTGGTGGTAGTGGTAATAGTGAGACTGAGATTACGGATATGAATACCTTGTTTAGAGATGATGATTTTTCCATTCAGTTAGCGAGGGGGAAATGTCGGGGTGGACCATCACATGGGAGCGAGCTTTCTCGGTACTTAGATATCGATTAATGCTCAATCCTATCACATTATGATACTAAGATTCTTGATTTATTATAGTGGTGGAAATCATATGAATCAACTTTTCCCGTACTATCTAGGATGACACAAAATCTACTGACTCCTCCGGTGTTGAGCATAGCATCAGAGTCTGCTTTTTCTATTGTAGTGAATGTGATTTTGGATAGGAGATCGAGATTACGTCCAGATATTGTTGAGGCCTTGGCCTGTTTGAAGGTTTAGGAGGATTCGAGGTTTAGCATCCATGATCGTGCTGAAGCTATGACAGGGACTGCATCTGCATCCACTACGAAAGTGGAGGAGTTGATTACTAATGATAATGATCCATATGATAGTGATATTGATATTGTGGTTGATAATGTTCATGATATGTCGATTGATATTTGATAATAATCCACTGCTTTTTGATTTCGATGTTTTGTTTTTTTTGATTGTATGCTTTATTTTTACGTTAAGTTGAAACTCGAAACTTGTATTTGTTTGGTTCGGTATCTATTGGTTGATTGGTCATTTTTCATTTGGTTTGCTTTTGTTTTTTTGACTTTGTAATTTTTTTTAGCGAAATTTATTTGTTTTATTTTATTTTTTTGTTTAAAATTTTCATTTAAAAATTAAAACTATTTAATTTAATATTTTAATTCTAATAAATTATAATCTATATTTATTTTAAATGATAAAAAAAATCTAAACTCAAATAGTATTTTCAAGTTACAATTTTTTAATAATTGTCAATTTATCAATTTAAATATTAAACTTTATAATTTATTTATATTACATTTTTTATAAAAAAATTTAAACTTTGTAATTTATTAAATTTTTAACAATTTTCATTTTATAAGTTTAATATATTATACATTATCGATATATAATATAATATATATTTTATTTAAACTAAAATATAAAACTTTAAAAATTTAAAAAAAAATTTAAACCAGGCCCGTTTTGGCCTGCTTTGGCCCGTACGGCCTGCCTGGCTTTGATAAACAGTGCCGGGCCAAGCACGGTATAGTAACCGTGTCGTGCCTGCCTGGCATGATAGCATGGCCATGCTCTAAAAAAATGGGTTGGCCTGGCCCTGCCCGTTTGACACCTCTAATCCTGGATAGAAGCAACATGAATCATGGCCTTTATATCTTAGTAGTTAATAGTCTTATGTATATTATAGTCTGCACTATACAAGATATAATATATATTGTCAATGTTGTTAATCATTTTCTCTCAAACCCAAGAAGATATCATCAAGCTATAGTGAAATCTCTCATGAGGTACTTGCACGGGACTTTTAGTTATCATTATGCTTGAGCAGGTTAAACCCATAGCTCTCATATATACTAATTCTAATATGGTCAATAATTTTAGATTCACATATATTCACCTTAGGTTATCTTATAACTTTTATTAGGGGAGCTGTATCTTAACAATCCAAGCTATTAAAATGTGTAGTACTATCCAACATTAAGGCTGAGTTTATTGTAGCCATTGAAGCTTGCAAAGAAACTTTATAAATAAAAAGGTTTCTTGCAATCATAGATGTACAACAAGATACATATATTATATGGTATGACAATCAGAGTACTATATATCTCTCTACGAATTTGACATTTCATAACATGTGAAAGCACATTGTTGTATGATTTTGTTAGATACGATATGTATTAGATTTAAAATCAATTATACTTAGAAAAGTACACATAAATAAAAATATATTCAATATGTTCATGAAATCACTATCATCAACAAAGTTTAATTTTTTTAAGTTATGTGTTGACATATATCTCTTAACTTAGAGTAGAGAGGGGGGTTTATTAGGTCTGCCCGAGTTAGGTATACTAGTTTGTTTGTTTTGTTCATTTTATTTTTTTGAAGGCATGAAGAATGATAGATCAAGTACTAGAGATAAAATCACATGTTATGTTTAAAAAAATAGAATTAGAAAAAAAAATAGTAAGTTTTTTTTAAAATTTTGTAAGAATGGGAGTGTATCTATTTTAGCAAAGAGGGCACGCGTGGCGCCCTTTTGGATGGGGGAGTGTCCCATTTGGTCCATAAAAAAAGCATGTGCATTTTTTTCCTAGTAGGATATGTGCACAAGATACCTATTTTTTATGGTACACCTATAAGTGTCAAATGGGTCTGTCATCCCTGGCCCGACACAAGTAGGATATCTGTTTGAGTCATGCTGGGTGGACCCTCGGCATGTCTCATACTGTGCCATTTCGAGAGAAGTAAGCCCGCGTGCCATGCCAGGCACGACTAGGGTGCCTGGCACGTGGGTATGCCACGGGGCACGACCTTACACGTGCCTCGGATATCAGCCAATCAAGTCGGGACTTAGGATCATGCCCAACTCGATGCCCCACGTGGGTATGCCACGGGGCACGACCTTACACGTGCCTCGGATATCAGCCAATTAAGTCGGGACTTAGGATCATGCCCAACTCGATGCCCCACGTGGGTATGCCACGGGGCACGACCTTACACGTGCCTCGGATATCAGCCAATCAAGTCGGGACTTAGGATCATGCCCAACTCGATGCCCCACGTGGGGACAACGAGACACCTAAAGGGCGATGCAACGCGCCTAGCGGGTCAACGGGTTCGCTCGGCTTTGGGAAGCACTTGTATCCCCAAAGTCCAGCACTAACTGGTCTGAAACCGGGCCAACTTTAGGCGGCGAGCCGTGCCAGACCTGCCCTACATGGAAACATGCCATGCATTTTTCATAGAAATAAAATATTCGCGAGATATATGATTGCATGTGGAAAACTCTATGTGTGTTTTTTTTTCAAAAGTGATACAATTAGTTCTTAGGTAGCATTTTTCTGTAGAGCATTATTTTTTTATGGTGTGTTTCTACCATTTTTTTGTGTGCATTTCTATCATTTTCCATTTTTATTTTTCTAGTTTCAGAAACTAAGGCACAATAATTTCTCTCTCTATTTTTCTTGCACTGGTTTAAATATAATAATTTTTTTATTTATATATATGATTGTGTTTAAATTGAAAAATGTGTGTTCAATGTATGCATTGAGGTGTGATTTATTTTATGTGTATTATGTGTGCAGATTATATATATAACCACAACGTATTTATAAATTCAATATGTGCATTGTGGATGCCATTGGTTTTTGCTTTTATATGTGTGTAGCCGTGTAGGAATATATGCCAAAAGAAATTGAAACTTGAACAACTTTGAAGAATTAAAAGCTATGGGCAGAATGTCATCTTATGTCTAAAAATAATTATATGTTAATCACATTGTTGATTCCGTTGTAAATCTAACGAATCAATCCTATCATCTAAAGAATGACGTGAAAAGAGCTTCAGAACATTCACCTCAAAATCTCAAGTTTATTTATCTATATTTGATTTTTGATTTTTAATATTTATATATTAGAAAATATATTTTGTCCAAAATATAATTTTTGGGTGTAATATGGTTAACAAACTTGTTGTACGTGTGAATAAGTATTTAGCACATGTCATTCGATTTAGTATTATTATTATTTAAACTTTATTTTCATTGGATAAATTTTTTAATATTTTTATAATTAGATTTTTTTTTATTTTGGGTTATTGATTTTTTTTACTTTCATTGTTTAGTTAATCAATATCATTCATGGTAATTTGTGTTCGAATAAATTACAATCCAAATATCCTACCCCAACAAAATGTTATATGTAAATACTAAATGATATATATATATATATGTGTGTGTGTGTGTGTGTGTGTGTGTGCTACACATGATATCTATATGTTAAAAACTATATATATTTAAATGTTATATGTGTATATAGATGTATAAGTGTATACGAATTACAACATAAATAATATTTTTTGAAAATACTAAATAAGTTTTTTTAAAATAATGTCAGGGTTATTTTTGAAATTTCAATACTAAAACATTAATATTTTTTATTTTGTTATAATTTTCATAAAAAATCAATTTTTATTAAATATGTTAATGTGGGTCTCTTAACATAAATTTACCTAATTTTTTAGAGTTATGTATGGAACTAATTCATTTAAAATAAAAAATCTAAAATTTAAGTCGGATTTCAAAAATATTCTCAAACTAGTGCGTTTGGAAATAACATAACAAAGTGATCATTGTGAACGACGGTCATTGCTACACTGTTTATATTTTAAAATCAAAAGCTGATATTATGAATGCCGGTTATTGAAAACACCCTTGTTGTTATCTTCCCTCGCCCCTCGCTTCTCGCCCCCTCCTCCTCTCTCCCCTTGCTTCTCGCCCCCCCCCCCCCCCTTCTCTTGCCCCTTTGCCCCTCGTCCCCTTGCCCCTCCATCGAGCTCCACGATGGAGCTCAATGGAATTCTGTCGAGCTCCACAAAGGAGGTCTTGGAGACGGGCGGGGGGAGAGGGGTGGTAAGAGGGGTGAGATGTGAGGGCAGATAGGCGAGGGACAAGCTGAGATAACGGTAAATGTGTTTTCAATAGTCGGAATTAAAACGCTAGATTTTGATTTTAAAATATAAATAGCGTGGTAATGACCACCGTTCACAACAATGAATTTACTATGTTGTTTCCAGACCCACTAGTTTGATTATATTTTTAAAACTCTATTTAAATTTTAGATTTTTTTTTTTAATGAATTAGTTCCGGTAGAAACTCTAATTTTTAATTATTTTTTTGATTTTTTACATGTTGCGTGTGATTTTTGTCAACTGATCGGTTCCGGCAATCGTTCCGCTTCCGTACGACAATGAAATCCAACCGGTCGGTTACGGCTTCATCTTAGCTAAGAAGAAAGGCACCAAAAAAGCACTTCTCTTCCGATATTATCATCTCCCGATCGTTAAACATAAACTTAAACTGCTCATCCTCCTCGATCTACTGTTTTGAATTCCTGCGTATCATTACAAGTGTCGATTAAGTTAAAAAGCACATTTATTTGATGAATATCCATGGCAAGTATTAATTTCTTGTTGATCACGAGCACTGAGTTCCATTAATCGCGTGATCTAGATTTAAAACCTGCTCTTCTCTAAAAATTGCCCGAGTTTTCTAGAGATTATATTTAGACCATCTGTTGCATGAATGGAATCCGAAAGCATTGATTGCTGTGTTCCGTTTCCCGAATCGATGGAAGAAGACGAGATCCATCAGTATGGTTCAGTTTCGAAGCCTCACAACGTCGGGTTTTGCGTCCCTTCTGCAATTCACGCCACTGGTGTACATGAGCTGCTCGAATGTCCTGTTTGTACTAATTCTATGTATCCACCAATTCATCAGGTTTGCCTTGCCATTGGTGTTTTTTGTCATCTGTCTATATTTTTTTTATTACAGTACCCGTTTGAGATGCTATCACTTAATTTGAAGTGAACTTAGTTTGTTTGATTTGATATGTTTATCATTTTGTCTTTATTTTGGAGTATATGTTGTAGAATTTTCGATCTATGGCAATGCTAGTGGAAGGGTTTGGGTTTTTGTATTGGTATTGATAATCTTGGTGTAGTTGTTTTGTTTTAACCTAGATTGGCTAATGCTAATGGTGTGTGTGAAGTTGTTCAGAGGGGAATGACAGGGAATGAACTTATCCATGGGTGATGGGCAGCTGTTGAATGTTCTGTCTGAGTGTTTGACGATTTCTAAGGCATGGTAGGAAAATGTAGTTGCTTTACATTTGATAAAAATGCTTGTTCTCCTGTTAAGTTTTCTCCTCTTTTAATTGAGTTGATCTTTATTCATGATGAATTATTCTGCTAGTAAATTTTACTTTATTTTCATTAAGTGTCATTCGATCTTGATTATTTTTATCAAGTATTATACTTTGTTTTTGTACCATCATAATTATCATCTCATTTATTTGGATCTGCTCTTTTTGTTTTATTTTGATCTTATTCTTCATTTTGTTCTAGAAATTCTCACTCATTCTCATTTATTCTATTGGAGATTTTGATTAAGCATGTTCTTTATGATTAATTGCAAATTATCACTCATTCATATGCAGATGAGCATAATAATAACAATTTTCTGCAAATTAATAGTATATTCATGCTTTTGTTTACCTAGATGAGATCAAATAATATTGTCATTTTCTTGAAAACATCAAGCTAAAATAGACAAAAAATAAGGCACACTAATGCACATGTTATAGAGAGAGTTAATTGTATAAGCATATTTTATAATTGTTCATTTATTTTAAATGTATAATATAAATTTCAAGAAAATAAAGTTTAGATTTATCATTTCAAATATATTAATATATTATAATTAAATAATATGTAAAAAATTTACAAATAAGTATGAGAAATAATAATAAAATATAAAAAATAAATCACAAATGTACAGTAAAAAATGAATATCTATCATTGATTGTAGTATATAAATTTATGTTTTCAATGAAATATTCATATCATTAATTAAAACATAAAATAATTTTAATTTTGTATTTATAAGTTATTTCTTTTAATGTATTCACTTTACTCAATCTTTAATTTGCTATTTGAATCAATAATTCTTGATATCATCATCAAATATATACATGTAAGTGTATCATCATCAAGCATTAAATTAATACTTGAATCTTAAAGTGAATTTGTATTTTATTATTTCATTTTGTTATATCATTCATTTATTATTATAAATTATGACTAAAGTGAATTTGTGTGCAATCACATAAATATTAACTTATTGAGTTCTATAAGAATTCTAAAATTAAATGTGATTAAATAAGAATGATGCAAAGATGAAGATTATTGGTAAATGTCTTATCTTATGTATATTTATTGGAAATTATATTTTTATGTGATGATAAGTGCTTTCATCTAAGGGTGATAAGTTTCGGGTTCAAGACTTATTATATGTTGTTTAATATAATTTCAAGAATAAAATTGTCAAGATATTAATATTTTTTAGACATCATATTAAAGCAAGAACTTTGTGCATTGGGAATAATTAAATCTCCATTAATATTTATCAAAAAATATCAATAAAATCATATTAGTGTATCCCTTCTTATTTAGACTCGTTTCTCAATCTTATACTAGATCTACTATAAAAACACAATCTTCACTTTGATAGCTCTAGCAATGATTACTCATGTAAATATATTATCATCAAGCATTAAATCTACTTAGGTATGTGCATGCAAATCTCTATTTTATACCATTTATTATTCTTGTCATTCATTGATATCATTAATACTTTAAAGTAAATATGATTAATATTTAATATATTTATTATATATCATATCAAATTCATTCTTCTAATTACTTGAATATATTTAATATATATCAGACTATTCATTCATCAACACCAAAATTTATTTAACATCCTAATATGAATTAATAAAAAATTTAATGTAATAGTTAAATTATATTAACTAAACTAATAGTAATCGTATTATACAAAATTTTATCACTTTTAATTAAAATTAATTTTATTGGACTATTCAAATATTAGTACATAAATATATATTTTTTTCCTTCACATTATGATATATTATTCATGACCATCAATTCCATCATGAGTTTTTAAAAATATGAATTCAAAGTTTTTTCATAATCCTTCATTCAGTTACATTATAAATATTAATAATAAGAAAAATTGTAATTATATATAATCATTTCTTTCATACCTTCTGAAAAATATTTAAGATATTTTATAATATTTCTAAATCTTTCAATTAAATATTATTTGTGACTATAAATATCATTTATAGAAGTTAAAAAACACACAAAATTCTACTTGCATCAATTTGAGCGCCGTATAGTAACATTTGTCAATGTGGATCATGCTATTCACTTAAAAACTATCTTTTAATATGTTTCATCATAATCTTTGTTGAAAAATAAAATTAAAAATCAAAATTAAAATCATAAATGTTACCTTAGCAAAAAAATAATATAAAAAACGTGATTTATTTTCTTCATAATAATAATTTCTCTTTCCTATTATTTTGATTTCTGTTAAAACTTTAAATAATTAAAAAATAAAAAAAGAGATGAAATAATTAGAAGAGAAATATTATCAGATAACTACATTGGCTTTTTTATTCCAATGTTTTAAAACAAAAGAGGTTCATATAATAGCTCATGTGGAACATGTTTGTCTTTCCTTAACAACTTTAATGATTATTGAATCATAGTATCAGAAATTATCCAACTTGTATTAGCTACTATTTTCCACAATACTACACTTATGAGGGTTAGTCTGCAAGGTTCTGTAACACCTCTAGTTATATTGCAAAACAAATCAACTCAAACACTATTTTTCATAAATGGGTCCAAATTCCAATGGACTTTTTTTTAAAAGCATGTGGCAAATAGTCCAGGTCATCTAGATCAAATTTTAAATCTGAATTTTTTCTGACATGGCTAATCCACATCATCTTGGTTCATTGGGCAGAGCTTGAGCATGAGCCTGAGAATGATCACCTAATCAATATTCTTTGTATGCTTGACCCAATTTGATGGCATAACATGCCACACACTAGAATTATCTTGACTCAGTTTGACCCTGATAGGGCTAGAGCAATCAAAATCTAGATTCTTTTGTACTTATCAAAAATATATTAAATAGTCTCAATCAATATCATTTGGCTGGCTCAATTCAATTTATATTCTTTACTAATGATGTTGCTATAATTAATAATAAAATCTTTAAGATCATTTGATGTGAGTTTCAAATAATATTTATTATTGAGTTTTTTTATAGTTTGTTTTTATTGAGATGTATTATAAAATAGCTAAAATTCAATATTTTTTATTGAATTGTATTATAAAATAATTCAAATATAATATTATTTTTAATTGTGAAATATCAACTAAAAGAACAAACTAGTCATTCTTATATGGTATCCTAGGTTTAGATTAGAAAGATCTATTCTATTTTATTCACATTATATTTTGATATGATTTATTTTTATTAAAAGATAATTTTTAATTTAGATGGGTATTTTTATTTTGAAGGAAAAATAATTTTTCAATATGTAAATTTTTTTCTAAATTAATAAAAATTGAATCTAATAATTAAATTAAATTATTAAAATTGATTATATATGTGGATATACTTTTAGATATTCAATTATTATTGCATGAACTACCATATACAATTAAACTTGTAATGCATGTGCTCTATCTCTGTAATATAAAAATATGTAATTAAGAAAATTGAAATACTTTTATTCCTAGTTATTTGAGGCACAAGACTCACTAAAGCATAAAATCCTTTTAGAGCTTTGAGTTGCAAATCATAATTAAGGTACTTTTTTGTGAGATGAACTGTAATTAATATATATATATATATATATATATATACTAAATTTTATTTATAAATAAAATATAAAGTAAATGATATTAAATATACAAATTAAATATCATTAATATCTTCAATCATAACAAGTATTTAGTGTTTTAAATTAAAATAATATAATTTTAATAATTCATGTAAAAATTTATGATGTCAAACATATTATTTATAATTTTTGGGTTTAGCGAATTGGAGTTAATAAAATAATATGATTTATGGGAAATACTCTGGGAATAATATGATTTATGGGAGTAATTTTGGGAATAATTGAATTGTGTAGAGTAAGTTTCTGAAATAATATGTTTTGTGGAAGGGGGGGGGGTGCTTGAGATAAGGCGAGACGGGGTACTTTTGCCTGAGCTAGTGAATCTTGGGCTTCAAGCGAGGTCCTTTAATAACTATACTTGTATTATATATAAGTATTTATTAATAATGTTAAAGATGTACAATTTTAATTATAAATTATTTGCTTAATCATATTTTATTTTGTTCTCTGCGATGAAGTTTCATTTTATATACAATATCATCTTTACTTAATCTTCCTAATTTTAGGATGAATTTTTGTATGGAATCTTTCTTTAAGTATTATCTACTTATGATTGATAAAAAATAATTAATCTAATTATTACATTTTTTGATATGAAAATTTTCTTTTAAAATCATCTTTAATAATAATGACTGAGAAATTTTCAGAATTTAATATTAACTAATTGAATTTATTTTAAAAATGTTATTAAGATATGATGTTTCGCCAATAGTTATCTTTGAGATTGTTGATTCTCATTATCATGAGATTCTACTATAGAATTCCTAATCCTTATAGTAATATCACAAAAAAAAAAGTCTGATATTGGATAAAATGAAAAAAAAAATCATTGGTCAAATATCCTAAAATTCAAAAATACCATCGATCCCGTGCATCTCAATTCCTTGCATCCTCAAACATTGCTCTTTCAAAAACATAATATACTTGTAATCATTATTCAATTTTAATAATAATATTTTATAACTACTCATCTTCATTCTTTTACTATGTTATGGCTTATTTTTCATTGTATTGTGTATTACACTTTTTGTAGTTGTATTCATTATTGTTTATAGTTGTATTCATTATTTTTACTATAGTTGTATTCATAATATTTTATAATATTGTTTATATAGTTGTATTCATACTATAGTTGTATTCATTATTTTTACTATAGTTGCTTATTTTTACTATAGTTGTATTCATTATTTTTATAGTTGTATTCATCCTCAAATATTTTATAATATTTTATAGTTGTATTCATTATTCTTTTACTATAGTTGTATTACACTTTTTGTAAAGGGAGCAACCAATATGTATGCTGCCCGATCTTTCTTTATTATGTTTATATATGAGATTTGGATTTCATTGTACTGTGTTGTTTTTTCATTTATTATTATGAGTAATTTTTTCTATTATTTTGCTATCATTTTTATACATGGTATCATAGTCAAAAATGTTACAACCCTAGCATAGTGTACAGTGTGTCCAGGGGCATCATGAGGTAATGGTGCATGTGACAAAATGTGTAAGAGCATCTCTCTGCGACAGTGAGTTAACTTGATATTGTGTATGCATGCAATAGTGTACTAGTTGTGTCATGGTACAGTCATGTGGTGGTGGCGGCTCCATGGTGTAAGTGTCATACAGTGGTTGATGTTGTGGTGCAAATGTGCGACAGCATGTGAGTGCAAAGTCCATGTGTGATTATGTGCAGGTGTGCAACGTGCATATTATGCCAAAAGCCAACCCTTGATGTGTTTATTGTGCCAGCGAAATGTATGCGATAACATACAATGTTATGTGCGACATAACATGTGTGATGCGTTGCAGTTTTTTTTTTTTAAACATTTTTGAGGGGAGCAGAGCACTTGACATGTAGATTATTCCAATTACTTGTGCCTATTATATAAGGTTAATTAATATTTAGATTTCTTAGAATATTATTACATTTATGTTTATAGTATTAATATTGGTGTAAAGTTAGATGAGGTATGTGTGGTGGCAACACCAAGTGCACATGAAAGTTGGTGCGTTGTGGTGGCTCATTACATCATTTTGAGAAGCAACCTTATGTGACACACAATAGCACATCTTGACGCATGGGCATGGCAATGTATTATGAAGTTTTTGAATAAATTCTTAACTTGAGTTTTGACATGTTAATCAAAAAAATAGAATTAGTGTTCGTAAATATTATATTTAATTGGTTGTATTTTTTTTTATTAGTAGGAATCATAATTTTGTGATTCATTATAGTTTAGTATATCTACTCAAGTAAATTAGTTTCATCAGAGAAAGTTATTGGAGAGGAGATCAAGAATTTTATATATTATTGAGGTATATATGCTGACTACTAGAGTCATCCATGAGTTTTCATAGAATTTATATGCCTTGATGTTTATATTTACTAGAATGGAATATAAATTTCTTTTGAAGGTAGAAATATAATTTTCCTTTCTTCTAACTATTTTAGCTTTTACTTGTACACTCACTATATATTCTTGAATTATTGGCACAAATTTTTATTTTATTTTATTTTTTATTTATTGACACAAATTTATACTAATATTATTGATGGTTATATATTATTTATTATATTTATTTTTTGTTTTGAAAATATTATTTTAGATAATAATAAATATTCTTAAATTATCATATATGATAATACCTAGTTTTAATATTTATTAATTTTATATAGAGGTCAAATGGGTTGGGCAGCTTGGGCATGACCCAATTCAGCCATGCCTGGCCCGACATGATACAATTTGGAATCATGTTGTCGGTTAGGTTGAGCTGATTCTTGGCATGGTTTGTGTTTTGTAGGGCCGGCATGAGCCGTGCCTTGTTTTGGGCCAGGCATGACCTGTATGTTTGTCTCGATGGCATGATTAATTAGCCTGGGATCCAGTTAGATTTTTTTTTTATAACTTAGTTTGGAAAATTAGGTATGATCCAGTCCGACCTGGCCCAAATTGGGTAATAGCTAGGTTGTTAGGCCGGTCCGGCCTAGTAGTTCTCAAGCCGTGTCGTGCATGGCACTGCACTGTGGCTCGATTGAGCCACTAAAAAATGGGCTGATCTGGTCCAATCCAACTCATTTGACACCTAATTTTATGTATCTTATTTTTAATTATCTTGTTAAATTATTTTAATATGAGTTTATTTTTATATATTTTATTTTTATTTTTATTGATATTTATTTATGAAATTAAGATACTTTGTGGAAGTCTATTTGAGATTCAACATGCTATATTGTATTTTTTTTCTTTCATTGTAAATTCTCAACTTAACATGATCAATTTGAAAATATTTTACTCTATATTAAAGATATTTTGACTATTGAATATGAGACATTTATTAGAAAAAATTATCAGAAATTTATATTTTACATGTTTTTTTTGAACACCAAGAGCTTCAGGGACCACTTACGTGGGCCCTTATGTTCAATTGGGCTCTCAGAGAACCGAGCAGGTAAGGAAATATCTCTAGTGCTCTCCGTCGGTAAAACTTGAATTCGTTACCTCTTGGTCATTGCCAAGAGTTTTTACCAGCTAAGCTTTCTATGAGAGGAGTTATATTTTACATGTTAATATGACTTGAGTAGAAACTCATATAATTTGATACACTCTTATATATGATGATATAATAGAGATGCAAACATAAAAAGATTTAGATATTTGATATTTTTTTGATAACTATTCTAGATATACATGGATATATTTATTATGAGATAGATCACAATTTTTTTAATTTTTTATAAAATAATAAAAAATTAATTGACAATGCATTACACTATATGTCTGACTAATTTTGAACTAATGGTATGGATCATAAAATTATATATCACAACAAAAAAGAATTGTTAAATTAAAAATTAGATGTTAAATTAATATAACTTGATTATTTTTATTTAGCAAGAGTGGTTAAGGATATTTTTAGGAAGATATAATTTTAATTATAATCTATTTATCAATTGAGTATTTTCTTTTATCTTTTCTTAGGGTATATCCTTTAAGAATTAGATGTTATAAATAGAAGAAAAGCTATTTAGCTTGCCTCATAATTTTATGATGTATTTATATTGTCCTTATCAATTTTTAATAGATAATAAATTAACATCTAGTGTCTTGAGATATGTCTTGAATATTTAAATATTTAAAGAGCATATAAATATTTTTTATTAGAGACTTGTAAGGTTTTTGTAAGTACGAATATTATATTTTTTGTTTAGAACTCCTTTTTAATGAGCTTATAAAGAGTATGAATTTACATATTACACATGAATTCATTATTCTTATTTCCATACCTATAGTCCTTTTTAGCAATTAATTAGTATAGAGATTAGAGAACCTATTAAAGAGTGTAATTGAGATAACTTGAATAGTCCTACCTAGCAAGAGCATTTAAAATTCTTTTTGTCGAGATATAATTTTATGTATAATCTATCTATCAAATTGATGTTATTTCCTCTTTTTTCTCATTCTATATTTTTATGTTGTATGCCATAGAAAATTATTTAGTTTATCTCTCATAATTTTTAATGTATTTATTTTGTCATCAATCAATCTTTAGAACTAAATAAGTTGGTATTTATGATCTTGAGATATGTTTTATTTGATACTAGAGTATTCATAGTATGCACATTTTTTTTTATCAGAGTCTATTAAGATTTTAATAAGTGCGAACTACATCTTTTTTTACTAAAACCTATTTTTAATGAGCTTATAAAAAGTATAAATTTAAATATTATATTTTAATTTATTATTCTTTCTATCTTACTTGTAATCCTTCTTAATCTATTAATTAGTAGAATGTGTAATCTATCAAGTATATATGAGCAGGTTGGTACTAAATATAATGTTATTTTCATTGAGTCATCATATATATTATTCGATTCAGATTATGTTGATTCTAAAAAGAGTGAAATATCTCATATTGAGAAATTTTTTTTAGGTCTAGATGACATACTATTTAATGAGACTTTATTAGTATAGATTCATATTGCATTAAAAACTAGAAGATTTGATCATCTAGGACTTAAAGGCTATATTATGAGAGAGAGACATACCCAATATGCACAAACTAAAGATGAACCTACACTGGACTTGAAAGGAATAGAAGAGTTAAACATAATACTTGATTTAATAAGTTTTATTTTTTTTTTGTCTTGTTTTTTTTATTTCTTTTATTAATTCTTTTGATGGTACACATAATACTCAATTCTTCATATGAAACATTATATCATTAAGGATGATACAAGACAATGATTGAAGAGATATATGCACATCATTCTAATAATACTTGGAAACTAGTATCATAAAATTTGAAAAAAATTAATTATTAGTCATAGGTGGATATTCATAATGAATATAAGTGTAGTAGCTAGACAATTCATCCAAATATGTGGTGTGAATTATTTGGATATTTATTCTGCATTGGCTAAAATGATCTCAATACAATATTTTATTTTTCTTCCTAAATCTTATATTTGAATGATATATCAATTAGATGAGGAATATATTTTTTCACGATCATCTTGAGGAATAGGTGAATATTAATTAGACACAGGATGCACACAATATAGTCAGATATAGTTTATAGATTATATAATATATTTTAGGTCTAAAACACTTTCCTTGATTTTGGTTTGCAAGGTTTTTATAGGCATTCACATTATTTAAAGTACACATATGTTATTAATTTTTTTTGATTTTTTAAGAAAAATTTTAATAACATGATGATTTGTTGATTATCTACCTAAATAATATTATAATTATGAAAAATGATGAGTTGATGATCATTCAACTCTAAGAGTATCTTTAGATATAATTTTAGATGAATAATTTCGAGAGATTAATATTTTTTTGATATAAAAGTGACTTATTCTACAAGAAATATTATCTTGTCATAAAAGAGATATATTTTATATTCTTATAGAAATTGATTTTTTGAGTTGTTCAAAGAATATTTCTATTGATTCAAGTATAATCTTTATTTATATTATCATTTTAGTTAACTTTATTATTTATAGAAAAATCATAGATAAAATCAGAGGTGTCAAACGGGATGTGTCACACAGGTGTGCATAGCCAACTATGTGGCTGACTCTAAAAAACTTGCCACATATACCAAGTGGGGTTGGTTAAAAAAACTTTTATTTTTTTTAATGGATTGGGCTAGGCAGACACAGGCCAAGTGGACTACGCCCACTCTTTAGTTTGTGGTTCTGGGTCATGGTAATCATGCTAGTTGATAATGCTAATGAGCTAGTCATCCGGGTTGTATATGGTCCAACACGAGGCATGTCACCCCCTGGCCTAGCATGCCACAACCTATGTCCAGGCAAAGTTTTGGATTATGCTGGGCAAGATACGGCTTAGTCGGGCCATGCCTCGTGTTATGCTCGGGTCGCTCGGCCCACTTTTAATCTTTTGATAAAATTAATCATTTGGTTATGATTGGACTATATATATTTATACATAATTAATATAATTAATTTTTTCTTAGATTTTTTTATTTTGTTCATTTTGATGTAACTCTTTACTTGTTGATGCATGGGAAGAAATCTCTGGCATTTGGAATTTTTTTCAGGAATCATGGACAATTTCACTTTGCTGAGTATTTAGATTTAAGTTGGACAACAGCATGCATTAAGCTAAGGATTATGACATGATTTTATGTTTTTCTTAGGCTAATTATTTTTTGAAAAAATTAAAAGTAAATAATTATTATTTTAACTAATACATAGATAGAATTTGAAGTAATAACAATACTTTTTTTTTAGATACTTAAGAAATATTATTTACTCGAGGATATCAGATATGTATTATCTTCTATTATTATTCTTTATTGTAATAGTCAAGTGGGTAGACATATATTTTCTAATATGGTATTTCATGATTGGCCAAACACATTTGAGATTTTATTTTTAAAGAAAATCTCATTTTTTTCTGAACTATTGTATATAGTCCAAATGAGGTAGTTCCTATGAATCTATTTCATTCTCAACAAAAAACAAGTTGAGAGGTGAGTTACTTGATCGCCTGAATCTTCAAATTTATTTTAGGAGAAATGAATCAATACAACCTATTCAAAATGAAGTGAAGTCTCTCGAGTAGTTTCAATATCCTCTAGCCGGCTCATTTGATTTTATTTTTTCAGATATCCCCTGAAAAAAAATAGATGAGTTATATTTAGCATCATATGTTATAAGTTTTATATCTTTCTTTATTTTTGGTCTTTATTATAATTCTTGAATGAATTAAACTATTTATGTTTTATTCTAAGATATTATTTTATTCAAGATAACATCAGGACAAGAGGAAAGAAATAAATATCTTCTACTCTAATGTGACTTAAAAAAAATTATAATAAATTGAAGGTGTGTTTGTTACTTCATGATGATAATGTATCACTTGAAGGTGAGTCTTGTTGTGAATGAATTTAATCATACTTTGAAGTGTATTATTAAGATTTTTCTATATTGTTCAAGATGATCTTAATTATAATATTCATATTATTAGTAATTATTCATAGATTTATGATATATTGATTAGATGTAAAAATTATCTTCAGTGATTTTGAAGATGATGTGTATATAAAGCAATTACATGTTTTGAGTATTGATATGACATTCAAATCTAGTTTGTAATTTTGTGGAAGGTCTTGTATGATCTAGAATAATTATTGTAAACTTTGTTTACAAGATTTTAAATATATTTGTCTCATTTGAATTACACATATGTGTTTTAGGTTATTTATTATTTTTTTGGAGTTTAAATTACAATTATTTCATTGATTATATATGTAGATGACATTCATATATTAGGAGATGATGATAAAGAAATTATTTAACTAATTAAGTATTTTCAATAATAATTTCAGATGAAATTTCTTGAGAGGTTCATATATTTTCTTAGAATTGAGGTGACATATAATATTAGAAATATTGTATTGTCACATAAGATATATATCTAGGAATTTTTTTAGAAGTTGATTTTTTTAATTTTACTCTAGGAGATGCCTATTAAGCCAGGCACTAATCTTTTATTTGATACGAGACTTTTAGTTGACTGCACCATATGTAAAATAATTGTATAAGAGATTAACTATCTAATTATTATTTAGAGGTACCAAATAGGTTTTGATGTGTTGACACTTCTTTTTTATGGTCCATATGGATCATCGTGCCATGCTATGCATGATATGACATCCATTATTCATATGATTAGGTCTAGCATGACTCATTTGGCCCACAGTGAAACACGTTTATGTCGGGTCATGTCGGGTTAGAGGTGTCAAACGTGCCGGGCCGGTCCGGCCCGTCACGAGGCACGGCACGGTTCGGCCGTGCCTGGGCTGGCCCGGCACGTTCTTAAATCGTGCCCGGGCCCGTGCTGTACTCGTGAAGAAAATCGCGTGCCGTGCCGTGCCTGGCCCGGCACGCCGGCACGGGTCCATCCCGTGCCGGTTCACGCAGGCACGCGTGGCACTGGGGGCGTGCCACGCGTGCCGTGGCGTGAGTCGTGACTTACGACTCACGACTCACGGCTCACGCCTTGTGAGTCGTGACCCATCGGGGCCCCCCCTCCCCCGGTAAAAAGACCGCCGGTCGGGTCCAAACAGACCCGACCCGTGGTCTTTTCTGCCGAAACCCGACTCCCGAGTCCGATCCAAGCATTTCCAACGGCAAAAAAAAAAAAATTCAAACTTGAGCGATTTTCAGCCCTTGGATTCACCTCCAACGGCTAGGGGGCAGAATCCAACGGTCCTCGTGATTCTGCCCCTTAAATATATTAAAAAAATTCAAAAAAATAATAAAAAAATATTTTTTTTATAAAAAAAAACTTTATTTAGCCTATAAAATCTACCCCCCTCCCTATAACATTTATGTTTTTCAAAAACATAAAACCTCTCAATATTTTCTCTCTCTCACATAAACCGTGCATCTCTCTCTCTCGGACCTCGTAATTTTGATTTCTGCTTGGATTTTCGTGAAACTCAACTTGAGTTTTGAACATCAGAGCTTCCTGCGGTGCACCTTGCACGTGTGTGACCTCATTGCTTTTACCGGGTAATATATTTTACTTTTTTTTGTACTCTCTCTCTAAAGCTTCTCTATCTAGAAAACTTACGAAAAATAAAAAATGACAAATACACCTAACACGTTTTTAAATTTAGAAAATGAAAATGTTAGTGTTACACAGACGTCCGTGGCTCCTGAAACTTTGGTTTCTTCTGTCGTCTCAGCCCAAAGTTCTAAAAAACAAAAAACTAGGAGGACTTCTGTAGTTTGGACACATTTTAAAATCATAACACAAGTAGATGTTAAGGGTGAGGAACATGAAATGACACAGTGCAAATATTGTATGAGACTTTTAACATGCAAGAGTACATGTGAGACTGGGCACCTCAAGAGGCATGCTGAAATATGCTCCAAAAAACATGGACCCTTAGATCCTAGGCAAACCCAACTTGGCACTGCATTTTTTGAGACTGGATCGAGTTCAGTCTCAAAGTTTACTCCCTTCGTATACTCCAGCGAGTTGGGTAGGGACGGCATGACCAGACTCATCACATTGATGGGTCTTCTGATCAGATTTTCGGAAGATCCAAGGGTAGTGCGCATCATGCAGACTTATTTTCAGCCATCCTATCGTAGGATTCCTAAGTCCACATCTAGGAGTGACATACTAAAGATATATAAGTTAGAAAAACAAAAAATAATTAAGGAATTTTTGGCATTTAGTGGAGTGATGTCCGTGACGTCCGATATATGGACATGTCACGATGATTTTTCTTATGCATGTCTCACGAGTCATTATGTAGATTCTAACTGGACAATCGATAAAAAAATATTAGGATTCACTGAGATTCTTCATCCTCATGATGACCCGGCCATTTTTGAGTGTATGATGAAAATGTTTAGGGAATATAAAATTCAAAATAAAATTTTTAGTGTCACTTTCGATAATGCTGCGAATAATGGAGTAGCGATCAATATGTTTGTTAGGAATATTAGAGACGCACCTTTAGGAGAGATCTTTCATGTCAGATGCATGTGTCATGTGATTAACTTGATAGTTCAAGCGGGTATGAAGGTGTGTTCCCCCGCGTTGGAAAATATACGCAATGCACTCAAGTATATTCGCACTCCTCGCAGACTACAAGAGTTTGGTAATCTCTGTTTGTCTGCGAATCTTAAGAAGAAGAAATTCCAATCAGATGTGAGACATCGTTGGAATTACACGTACCTGATGTTGGAATCATGTGTTGGATATGAACACGTGATATCCGACTACGTCAATAGTAAGAGTGGCGAACTTATTATTGACGACACTGACTGGGCTTCAGGAATTTCATAAATGAAATTCCTGAAGATATTTTATGACACGACGAACATGTGTTCGTCGGTTTATACGCCCACCACTTGCATTGCACTCCGTTGCATATGCAACATTGGTAGCATGTTTAGGAAGTATCGAGCGGACCCGACGCTTAGCCATATGGTTGCAGAGATGGAGACCAAGTACCTGAAGTACTGGTCCACCATTCCATCTCTTTATTGCCTCGCAGCATGCATGGACCCTAGGGTTAAGGTGGAAGGGGTTGAAAACACCCTGACTTTCATTTCCTCGTGCATGAACTTGGAAGAGCCACCTGAAGGGTTCATTTACGAGAAGTTGACAGACCTGTTCACATACTACGATACTAGGTATGGTGGTGGTGGTGGTGAGACTGTGAGTACGGACACTGATACCTTGTTCGGAGATGACGATTATTCCATTAACCTAGCGAGGGGGAAACGTAGGGGTGGACCTTCACATAGGAGCGAGCTGTCTCGGTACTTAGATACCGATTACTGCTCAATCCTATCATCTTCTGACAATAAGAATCTTGATTTATTACAGTGGTGGAAATCATATGAGTCCGCCTATCCCGTGCTATCTAGGATGGCACGGGATCTACTGACTCCTCCGGTGTCGAGCGTAGCATCGGAGTCTGCTTTTTCTGTTGCAGTGAACGTGATTTCAGATAGGAGATCGAGATTACGTCCAGATATGGTTGAGGCCTTGGCATGTTTGAAGGATTGGGAGGAATCGAGATTTAGCATCAGTGATCGTGCTGAAGCTGGGACTGTGACAGACACTGCAGTCGCATCCACATCCACTACGATGGCGGAGGAGGTGATTGTCGATGATGATGATCTATATGATACTGATCTTGATATTGCGGCTGATGATTCTCATGATATGCCGTTGACGATTGATGCTCATCTGCTCTTTTTTTCGATGTTTTTTTATTTATTTTATTTATACGCTTTGTTTTTACTTTGTACCATACGTTGTGTTGAAACTTATACTTGTTTTGTTCGGACTATTGGTTTCAAAAGCATTAATGGTAATTTTTCATTTATGTAGTTTAATTTTTTTTAATTAAAATTTTTACTAACATAATGTATTTATTTATTATTTTACCATTTAAATTTTATTTTAAAATTTAATAACTTTAAATTTTAATATATAATTAATAAATTATAATAATAAAAAAAGCTAAACTTAATTGAAAAAAAAATTTTTTTTTTCTAATATTTTTTTGTTTTATTTAATTTTATATGTTATATTTTTTACAAAAAATTATATTTTTTAATTATTACTAATACTCTAAAGTATATACAGTAACTTAATAAAAAAATTAAAAAAAAAATTTTTGTAATCTGCCAATTAGGGCTGGCCTCCCGGGAACCGGACCCTGGTTGACCCGGTCCCGAGTTGCGGCACCCGCCTCGCATGCCCTGCCGTGTGCCCGTGCCGCCTCGCCTGGCCCGTGAGTGGCAAGGCGTGCCCGAGCGTGCCGGGAACGGCACGGCACGGCCTTGCCGTGCCCACGGGCCGTGCCGTGCCTGCCTTTAACTGACCGTGCCGTGCCGGGCACGACACGGTACAGAAACCGTGCCGTGCCGGGCACGGCACGGTGGCACGACCATGCTTGGGAAAAACGGGCCGTGCCATGCTGGGCCGGCCCGTTTGACACCTCTATGTCGGGTCATGCTAGTTATGGGCAGTAAGTACCGTGAATTGAATATACACAGTTAAAATATTTAGAAATTTTAATTTTATAATTATTTAAAAATTAATATATTATATTTACATATTCAAATAACATAATAAATAAAAATGTGCAATGTGCATTACATATTTATATTATATTATAAAGTTAAATATTAATAACTAAAAAAATTGTCTGACATTCATATCAACTCAAAAATAAAATAATATAATGAAAAATAATTCATAAGCATAATTTAATATATAACATAAGATGAAGTATAATTGATAGAAACTCAAAAACAAGCATATCATATCGTATGAAAAAAAAATCAAAATTTTAGAAGTCATTAATTTGTGTTTGTAGTGTGGTAGTGTGGGTGCAGATCATTATCATATTGTATGCATTTCAAGGTATTATTAGTGGTAATTATAATATTTTTAATATTGATGTCCTATGAGTTATCATACGTTAGTATTTTTATATTATTTTATGATGAATGTTTAATTTTGAATTTTTTTAGTTTTTTATGTATCTAAGTATTTTTATGATATTTAGTAATTTTGCTTTACTATCTGAAATAATGTTGGCTATTATATAAAAAGTAGACTTTGATATTATATTAGATATTAAAGGTGTCAATAGATTAAGTACTATCTTAGATAGCACACTATAGGATTTATATGATTTTCATAAATCTAAAATATTCAAATTTTTATTATCATCATATAATTATAGGTATCAAATGTGTTGTGCTGTGTCGCATTGCATGATTAGATTATGGTTGGCTCGAGTATGGGCAAATTTAGGGCCTGGTCATTTTTGGCCATGCTGGGTTGGGTCGGGTCCAAAGATTGCCAGCTAAGGCGATTGGTCACTGGTTGCAGTTTAATGATTTTAATTTTTTTTTTACAAATTTAAAATTTTACATCACTTATTATTAGTTATGACTTACGAGTATGATATTATATTATTTATTTATTTTACATAAAAAAAATTTATTAACACAAATGATAAAGTTAAATAATCAAAAATATCAAAAAAATATATCCATCAATATTCAAATATCATTCAATCTAATCCAAAAAATAAAATAAAATATTACGTCCCAACATAAAATAAAAATTGTTAATTATAAATTTATAATCATGCATCACGGAATGTAAGCTCAATCCCAATGTTAATTAGTATAAGTATATAATTGATAATCATTGCATAAGTATTTGATGATATCACTAGTCGTTGGCTTAATCTTAACATTCTCAAAGTCTCATTAGTCATTATTTGTTAATAATTTTTTCACTCTTTTTCTAGCATGATTTTAGATGTCTAACCTCAAATCCTCTCAATTCTTCATACATGATAGTATCTCAATGATTTTGGGCCACAATCTCAATCTCAAATTTGAAATGATATTGACTGCAATAAAAAAAGTAGATTCTGGTATTACGTTCGACACCGACTGAGTCAGTAAATTCTATGTCATTTTAGATAGTATTGGATAGGTATACTCATATAATTTTTACTATTGTAAAATATTAAGTTATTATTATTATTATGTGATAGGATTGAGTAGTAATTAATATCTAAGTATCGATACAGCTCGCTCTTATTCGATGGTATATCCTGTTGTTTCTCCCTTATTAATTAAATGGGAAAGTTATTATCACCGAATATGATTTTCATGTTCGTACTCAGAGCTAGTTGTAATTTTTATCATACCTAGTATCGTATTATATAAATAATTCAATTAATTTCTCATGAATAAATTTTTTTAGGTTGATATTCATGATTCATGCACGTGGATATGAATGTCAAAATATTTTTAATTTTTTTCACCTTAATTTTAGGATTCATGCAAACAGCTAGACAATAAAAAGATGGAATGATGAATTATTATTTTAAGTACTTAGTTTCTATCTCAACAGCTATGCCACTAAATAGTAGATCATCTCTAAATTTTTTTAAATATATCACTAATGTTACATATGCACCTGAGTGCAATATAAGTGGTGTGAGTATAAACTGATGAACACATGTTCGTCATATCATAAAATATCTTTAGAAATTTTATAAATGTAATATTTATATCTCAGTCCATGTCATCAATAATAAGTTCGTCACTTTTATTATTGATATTTTTTGGATATTATATATTTGTATCTAATATATGATTTTAATATCAGGTAAGTATAATTTCAATGATATCTTATATTTATTTGGAAATTTTTTTTAGAATAGTAGATAAACAGAGACTATCAAATTCTTGTTGTCTGTTAGGTATCCGAAGATATTTTATTGAGTTACATATTTCTTAAAAGTTGGAGAAATAATCTTTATATTTGCTTTCCTTTAGAGGTGTCAAACTGGCCGGGCTAGGCCAGGCACAACATGCTATAGTGTCATGCCTAGCTTCATGCCGGGCGCACCCTTGGCACTTGTCGTGTCGTGCTATGTTGAGGGATTTCAGTCTGAGTGTCGTGCCAGGAACGTGTTCATGGCATCGGTGACCACGCATTGAGCATGGTCATGAATGGGGGACACCTGACGAGCAAGGCTCTAAACCATGGTTTTGGCTGATTCGGTCAAACCCTACTTTTTTAAAAATTTAAGGTTTTGGCTTGGCCTAACCAGAATCAGGCCGAATCGGGCTGATTCGGCCTGAACCAGGGTAGATTTTGGGCCGCGAGCTTGTGCTGGGCTTGACCTCCAACTAACTGTGTCGTGCCTGGCATGGCACTCCAGCCTGGTTAGGCTTGAAAAAAATTGGGCCGGCTTGTCCTGGCTTGTTCGACACCTCTACTTGCACTATTTATTTAATGATATAATACAAGTATTCAACATAAAAAATCTTTCTTAATGGCTCATTTCTATTAGTCTTAACAAATATGTTAATGATTATTTTATTGTTAGATATGTTATCAAATGTGATATTAAATATTTTATTTTAAATATTATAATTTCTAAAAATTTTTATCATGCACTTATATATAGTAGAATCATCATGAGAATATGGAATTTCTAAAAATTTAAATATTTTTTTATTAAGCATTCATTTAGAATTTATATAGTAAGCGGTGACACATGTAAAATATGTATCATCATGATTATTTTATATATTAGACGTTACGAATATTATATTATTATATTATTTAAATTCATTAGTTATTATTTATTTTTCTAACTTATAATATTATAGTATGTCATTCCAACACGTGAACCTAGGAATTATACTTTTCTACCTCCATAGGGGGTGTTTCTTAACTGAACTTATTGGGTTGGCAAAGTCTTTCTTCAGTTGGAAATGAGATGGTCTTGCATGTCATTCAGAGGAGGAGATAGCAGTTGATACACTATGGTTGATTCAGCCAAGAAACCAGTATGTGGGACGAGAAATGTCAAGCATATTATGAGGTAGGCTAGCTTGGAATAGCCTGCTGAGGGCTTTACTCTATAGGGATGTAATATGCAGGCTAAAATAGGTCTGCATGATACTAATTATTTTTGAATTCTTCAAAAATCTAATCAAAAAATTTATAATAGTGATCAATTTAATCATATATTCTATCCTAAACACATTGTATTATTGAAGGAAATAAACATAAAAGTTGAATTAGATCCAGTCTTAAAGATTTTACCGCTCAGTTAGATTTATTTAGATGTGTCAAATGGGTTGGGCTGGGCCAGCCTAGTCTATTTTTTTGGGCCTAGCCTGACTAACGTATCGTGTTAGGCACGACATGCTATAGTATCGTGCCATGGGCAATACATGGTTTCTTGTAGGGCAGGCTCATCATGGCTTGTGGCCTAGAATTTGTTTGGGTTCAGGCCGGGTTGGTTGGAGTGGTTTGGATCGTGTCTTTTTAAAAAAAAATAGGGTTTCATGCAGTGTGAAACTGTGCTGCCGCCTGCCATCACCTGTCAGCATGCTGAGCCGTGTCCGTCGGGCATCGTCCCTTTGTCGGGCTTTGTTCGGTGCAAGGTCCTCATGTCGTGCCCATGTGCCCGGTACCTGTGTCGTGCCTAGAAGCCACGTGGGCTGAAAACCCTCAGCATGGCACTACATGATTCGTGTCGACGGTCCGCCCGGCACGGGCATGGGCACGACATTGTAGCGTGTCATGTCGAGCCATGTACGACTGAACTGTGCCAGGATTTCAGCTGGGCCTCGGCTGGTTTGGCTTCGTTGGACACCTATAGGTTTGCCTATGATCTAATGTATTATATTTTCTGGTATAATGATCGGTATATCTTTTTAGTTGGTTAGTCTTACACATACTCTTATATGTATATATATTTTTATAACACTTATATTATGAGGATACAGAATCTTTAAAAATTGAAATATTTTTTTTATTAGGTATTTATTTAGAATTTATGTAGTGGTCGGTGAGACAAACAAAAGATGCATAATTGTGACTAGTCTAGATATCAAACATCACGAATGTTACACCATTTTATTGCTTAAATTCATCAGTAATTATTTGTTTTTCCTATTTATAATATTTTAGTATATTATTTTTATATGTGGACTTAGAAATCCTTTGATATATAGACTAAAAATATGTTTTAATGATATTGTCTATTCTAGAATTTTCCGAAAATCTAAATAAAAGATTTATTGTGGTGATCTATTTGACCATACATTTTCTTTCTAACTCATTGTGTTATATGAAAGGGGTCAACATAGAAGTTGAACTAATTTTAATCTCAAAGATTTCACTGCTTAGTTAAGTTTACTTATAATTTAATATATTATATTTTTTGGTCTAATGATTAACAAATCTCTTTAGGTATCAAGTCCCACAGGTACTCCAACATGCATATATTTTCTGATAATACTTGTAATGTGTCGATTCTTTATCGATATCCTTAGTATTTTTAATTTGTATTATATTAAAGTAAGGTCAAACTATATATGTTTTTTTTAATTTTTTGTTTTTTATGATGTTTGAGTTTGGGTCATGACCATGAGATAAAATATGATTTTAGCCTTGAGTTTTTTTGTAGAGTTTTTATTATTAATATTATATATGGTTATGTTAATATTAATTTTGTTTTCATTAAATTTATTATTTATTAATTTTAATTTTTTAGTTTATGAATTATATTAGAATTTCTAAATTAAAACTAAATTAATATTAATAAAATTTTAAAACTATATAAAATTTAAAAATAATATCAGGTTATCATTAGGTAGGTTAAATGGAGAGAGAAAAAGTTGCATTCTGCACCACACCCAAATTTTTTATCCTCCACGTTCATGATCCATGTTTTTAAAAAATTCTAAAGTTAAAATTATAAAATTTTGCTTTAGAGAGAGGAGAGTGAATGAGGAGTTGAGAAACATGAGATTTGATTTGAATGAAAAAATTAAATTTCTAATGTCATTTATATAGCTTTTATTAAATGTATATTTTTTAAAAATTTTGAATGTTTTTTAATATTAGATTAGGGCAAAAACTCGACTGCCATTGGATCTTATGTCGTGACCATTTAAAGTGAATCCAACGGGTTGAATCTTTATAATTTTGAATTTTTTTTTTGTATCGTAGTTGGTTTGTTGCCCATCAAAAACCAAATGAGCCTGAAGCTTCTGAATGGGCCAGAAACTATGGGGAGTCAGGGTTGGGCTGGGTCATGAGGTGGAGGCATATCCACTTGTGCTTGGGTTGTGCTATCAGGTGTGATCAGCCAACCATATGGTGGGTTTATTAAAAAAACACGTCACTTGTATCAGGTTGGGCAGGAGGATTTTTAAGAATAAAATAATTTATTTTTTTAAAACAAGGCAATTCGGTTGTCATCCGATTGGACTGTGCTTGATATTTGATCTGAGACTCAAAGGTTCGGGGCACGATACTAGTGCCATTGGATTGTGCATATGGGCTAGGCACTTGGGGTCGTGCCTGGCCTGACATGAGGTAGACTTCATCTGGCTTGACACTACACGAGTTGTGCCTTGGGCCGGCATGTCCCGAGTCTAGGCATGATTTTGGACTGTCATTTTGGGCCAGACATGGCTGAATCGGGTCATGTTGTGGGCCTTGCTCGGGCCTCAAGACCGGTTTGTCACCTTTACATATAATAGGATAAAATATCAATCAATATCTAAGTATGTGATAATTTTTTTTATTTGATGAACCATCATGTTGTTTGTTATTAGTTAACTAAATAAAAAGTCATCATTTTCTGATATAACATTTATGTTAGTAATCAGAGTTTCGGTATAAATATCATATTTAGTGTTGTAATATATAAATATTTTAGTTAATTATTTGTTAATAAAATTTTTAGATTTTTCTGCTTGATTTATTCATGGATATATATATTTTAATATATTTTAAATTTTTTCTATATTAATTCTAAGATTCATACATGAAGTAAAATAATATAGAGTTGGAATGAGATATTTATATTTTAAATATTTAATTTATATCTCAATAGTCATGATATTAAATGCATGATATTTATTATATTTGTTAGACATGTCTATAATATTGTAAGATACTAGATTGAAAGATATATATCTTAATACATGAGTATCATAGTAGAGAATAATGAAAGAAATAATTAAATATCTGATCTCCTCAAGCAAATTCTTGAGCTAGATCAAGAAATTACCATTCATATATGTCTACTAGCTGATTAGCCATAGAAATATACTTTGTAATAATAATTTAATGTTGGATAATTTTTCCAAGGAAAAAATAATTTATCTTTATATATTTCATTACCTGACTCTAGCCTGGCATGACTTGTCCTGGATCATGTTGGGTCATACTTGCTCTGTCAGTCTCACATCTCTGGCACTGTGCAAGACTAACCTAGCCTAGTTCTGGTCCAGGTTACCCTAATTTAGGTTCAAGTTAGCATGTGTTCGGTTTAAGCTAGCCTAATTTGGTCACCATGGCTTAATTGTTATCTTTAAGTATCATCAAGATAAAAAATAAAAAAAATAAAAAAATGTTAATATGATAAAATTTGTGAAATAAGATACTAAATATTACTTTTTTATTTCTTTCAATGATAATTAAAATATCAATATTATAAAAAATATTAACTTGATATTGATAATTAAAATATCATTATCAATATCTTTAAAGATTTTTTTTCTAAACAATTATGTAAGTTTCTCTCTTACAATAAATTTTATGTATTGAGTGATCAAATCTCCTAGCTCTCAATTTATTTGGACTTAAGACTAAAATAAACTCATTAGTTCCTACCTCATTTAGATTATGAGAGAATGCATATTCCAATAAAATCTTATGATCTAGAAATAATGTACTTTGTACTTGTTTATACATATGATGATACTAGATAATAGTTATTATAATGTGATTCAATAAATTTAAAAATGACATTTACTCTTAATTGGAGGCTCAAATGGATTATTACTCCCACAAGTATGACTAGCATGATAAGAATCTTAGATATATTTTTCTTGTTTATACATAGTGACATCTTTAATACTATTATCTACAATGCTAAACTTCATAGGGCATGTAATCAAAAAAAAAAAAAAGAAAAAGAAAATATATAAATCATTCTATTTATTAATAATTAAAGTCCTCATTTCATTTTAATCATGTCATTCTTTATATTTTTATGTTTTTATTAAATTAATTTTTACTTATTTATGAAAAAGTTGAATGTATAAAAATATTGAGATTTGATCCGAAAAAGAAAAAGCAAGATAGAATATGAAAAATTATTAATAAAAATAATAAAATATATCAAATTATTTTGAGTCTTATCTCTGCTAGATCTACAAGCATCTAAAAAATTCAAATCAAATAAAATCACATTCATATAGATTTGGTTAGCATGATATAATGTTCTGAAATGTTTTTATAGCCGACAAATCTCATATTTTTACATGGTGATATTTTTAATACTAGCATATAAAATTATTAATTTGTACAAAAATAAATGACAGTCAAGAATAAATAAATAGAAGTTCAATAATACTAAAATATCTTATAAAATATTTATTCATAAAAGATAAAACATATAAATTATTCTGCTCATTCTCAAAGAAAGTTTAATTTTAAATCTTCAGATATTACAACACATCAACACGACGAATAATAATATCAAAATTAAATTATTTAGCAATATAATTAACAAAAATTAATTTATTCAAATACTCAATAATAATAAGACTAGAGGTAAAATTAAAATACTAAGTTAAATGTTATCATCACAAAAGTATAAAATAATTTATCATTGATTATAATAATATCTAAAAAACAAATAAAAAATAAATAAATAAATAATAAATACTTATGTGATGTGAGATTGTTTGCCTCTAAGTTTATAATCTATTATTGTTGGGTAATTGCGCTTCCACGGTAGTGAGATTAAAAATAGAAGCAACAGAAAACACAGAAAAATAAGCAATATAATCCCAATTCAGCAAGCATTCATGACAGAATCAAAAACGAGAAAATCAACATCAAAAATAACGTGATTCGCTAGTCGCTCAGTATGACTAGCTACCTCCACCAGAAAATGCTTATGCGTTACAGATTAAAACCAAAACGGAAAGGCCTTACAGTATGCAGCACACAGTAGTCGTGAAAATTCGCGCAGAGAGAAGAGAGGGATGATGAACAGTTCCACGGGTCAAAAATAGCCACCCGAAAAATAAAATTATAAATTATTTTATATTAAAAAAATATCCGGTTCATATAACCGCAGTGGGTTGGATCATGAAATGAGTCAGGCTCTGCTCCAAAAATTTCGGCTCGCTAACCGGACAATGGATCTCCGTTATTGTGCTACTGCTGCATCCCCGGGCTTTTAATATTTTCTTTCCTACACTTACATGAAAATATTAAAACAGAAAAATATTTTGTTATACAAACAGATTATTAAATAAAAACAAATTACATATACAACAAGTTTGGTATGGGTAGAGGTGTCAAATGGGACGTGTCGGTTCGGCCCAGCCTATTTTTTGTGAGCACGATTGTGGGCTAGGCTAGGCACGACACGGTTACTGTACCGTGCCTTAACTGGCCCGACACGGTTTATTCAAGTCAGGCACGGCACGGCCAGCCGGGCCAGTGGTAAATTTACCATGCCGGGTCCGGCCTGTTCGAGCATGTTTAAAAAAATTAAAAATTTGGTTTTCTTTTTTAATATTTAAATCTTTGTATTAAACTATTTATAAAATATATACTATATATATATAATGCTTAAAAATTTAAAATTTGTAACTTAAATTGTTGAATAGACAATAGTTATAAAGTTTTAATTTTTTTATTATTTTTTAATAAATTTAGATTATAATTTATTATAATTAAATTATAGAATTTTTAATAAAAAATTTAAATACAAAAATAAATTTTTACACAATTTTGTTAAAAAAATTGTAAAGTCAAAAACAAAAGCAAACTAAACGTCCAATCAGCCAATACCAAATCAAAGCAAAACTAACGTAACGTAAATAAAAAAGTATACGATCAATACAAAATAAAATATCGAAATCAAAAATCAGAATCAAGAATAACACAAATTATTTACTGTGTCCGTGAGACATTAATAATCAAAATCAAGTGGCAATGACATGTGGCATGGCATGTGGTATGGCATTGGCAATTGACGTCTAGCAACGGACAGAGGCAATCAGCAACCACATCAATAATCAATCGGCATATCATGATCATTATTAACTGTAATATGAAATAATTATCATATGGATCATCATTATCAGCAATCTACTCCTCCGCTCTTGCAGCGGATGTAGATGTAGTCATTGTCTCATCAGGATCTTGGAAGCTAAACCTCGAATTTTATCAGTTCTTCATGCATGCTAAGGTCTCAATAATAGTTGGATGTAATCTCGATCTCCTATCCAAAATTATTTTCACTACGACAGAAAAAGTAGATTCTGTTACTATGCTCGACACTGGAGGAGTCAGTAGATTCTGTGCCATTCTAGACAGCACGGGAAAGGTGAACTCATATAATTTTTATCACTATAATATATCAAGATTCTTAGTATCAGAATGTGATAGGATTGAATATTAATCAGTATTTAAGTATCGTGAAAGCTTGCTCCTATGTGATGGTTTATTCTCTTATTTTATCCTCGCTAACTGAATGAAAAAATTATCATCTCCGAAGAATGTATCCATGTTCATACTCATATTCTTACTACTACTATTACTATACCTAGTATCACAGTATGTTAATACTACTATTACTACTACTATTACTAATGTTGCATATGTAACTTAGTGTAATGTAAGTCGTGAGAGTATGAATCGACGAACACAGTAGTGGATTCAGACTCGTGCCCGTGCGGTTTCCCTTTTCCGTATGGCACTGGCGGTGTGGGTGCTGCCGTGCCGCTGGGGCAACCTGCAGGGTGGCTTGGGTCGATCATCGATGTCTTGTGTTGGCTGGCCGTGCCATGGGCCACGAAACTGTGGTGGGCCAGGCACAACACGTGGTCTGGTTGGCCTCGGCACGGTATGACACGATTGGTGCAGTGGTCAGGCGCGACACGGGCTCGGGCACGGGAAATTCTTATTTTGGGCCGGCCTAGGCATGACCAAATCGTGATATGCCTAATGCTGGACCGGCCCGGCCCGGTAGACACCTCTAGGTATTGGGAGACAAATAATGAGAAATATAATACTTAGAAAAAGAGATACAATTGTCTTTCTAGAGAGGATATATGTATATTTCCCTATAATAATAATTATGGTGAGATAAATTTGTGAGAACTTCTTGGTTGGTTTAGTAGTATATTTGGTTTCTGCTTAAATATCTATTAACACCTCTCTCTAATATATTTACTAAACTTATAATGAATGTATTTTATAAAGAATCTCATTTGTTTGCATGTACCTCATTCAACAAATACTAGATGATCGAATACAATTTTAATTCATCCATAACTATATATTGTAACACAAATTCACATTGTCACTAAATCCCTATTGTACAATTTATCCATTGTAGAGATGCATCACACGCACACCACAACAATCACATCGATGCCTCACGTGCATGCACTTTGCACTTTCACATTGATGACAACATTGTTGGTGTCCAATCATACAAGAAAAAATCCCAATTACTAGTTAGGGATTCAACACATGGATGGAGGAGAGGAGGAGAAAAGGAGGAAAAATGTCAACGCAAAAATAAATTCGATTACAAATGAAAAGCCATAAATTTGTGTAAAATCTTTTACTATAAATTTAATATTAAATCGATGGATCTTTTCTTTGTGTCTCATTTTTATTGTATACACACACTTGTTACTATTAGCTTATTTACTATATCCTAATATAGTCTGTTTCACACCTTTAATCTCATCTCAAAACTAGAGGTGTCAAATGAGCTGTACTAGGCACGATATGGGAATAAGATTGTCGGCCCAGCATGGCCCACAAAGTGTAGGGTTGTGTCAAGCCGTTACACAACGGGTGGGGTAGGGGAAGCCTGTCCACCCAATTGTATCCAACTCATCTGTTTGGTATTAAAAATGCTTCGTCGGGCGGCTACCCAACGGCACTAGATCTATGATCTGAGAGCTATCAATAGCCAGTATTGTGTCATCAAGCCGGTGGATCTTGACATTGTGTCATGCACATGGATTTTGTTTGGGTTGATATGAGGCACACCTTGTACCAACCTAGCACGATATGTGTCGTGCCATGTGCCGGCATGGTCCTGGACCAAGCACAGTTCTAGATTGTGCATGTTGGGCCAGGTATAGTTGGGTTGTTTGACCCAGTCGACACCTTTAGATGAGATCTCATGTATGATTGAATGTGATTATACTCAATTTTTCTAATATGGCGTATTGCTATACTAGATGATTAAGTATCTCAAAAATAGTGTTTCAATATCTTATAACTATCAAGTGAGAATGAGAAACTATGAATATGTAATTAGTATAATATGTTCCTAGTATTTTGCTTGATACAATTGAAGGTCTAAGTCATTACTCTAAGTTGAATTAGTTGATATGACAAAAGATTCATCTGCAACAAATGATTAACACATTTAGCTATTACATATCTTTATATTGAGTTTATCAAGTCTATTAATTCTCATCTCACTCTCTTGGGGAGATTCATACCTCATCTCTAGAGGGATACTTATACTAGACTCCTCTCCTAAAAGAACTACTCTATGACTGATGTTAGTAATTTTTTCAAAATTAGGCATACTAATCATTTTAGGTATATGCATATGAGCATAGTCTATTGTTACTCTTCTTCTGTGGGGAATAACAAATGGACAAGAGAGTTAAATAATTAGTGGCTAAAAGTATGATCTCTAAAGTTGAGTCATTAAAAAAAGATGCATTCTCGAAGAATATGACATTATAACTCAATTATACTTTGTCTCTAGAGAATAGTATTTATTTCTTTTCTGAGCACTAGTGTATCTAATGAGGGTGTGTTTGATAGTATTTACACTTCTTTAGATATAGATCATGGACAAGATTAAAACCCCTAAAAATCCTAGGTGAAATATAAAATAATTTTCTTCTAGGTATATGAGCAAGTATGAGCCTAAGAGAATAAATATGACATTCAATTGATTAAGAAATTAATGGTTAATTATATTTATCTTTAAAAATATCTTGGTATATTTCGATGAAGTATAAATATCTTAGTTGTCTTAATTAGATATTAATTTTTCTAATTAGGAATTTTATTTTGTACGGGAATATCGATGCAAAATATCTGATGAATTATATCTTTCTCTTTGAATAAACAAGAAAATAGAATATTAAATATAAAAATAAGAATCATACATAATTATGAATTATGAATTATCATGCAAAACTCATAAATATTATGAATTATCCAAGTATAATTATGAATAAAAATAATAACATATTATAAATTATCTTACATAATTGTTTTATAGGATTCCTAAATATTTAGTGAATTTAATGGAATAGATATTTCTTAGTATTCTCTTGACCTACTAGATAGTAAGCTTAGCATGTTTTTTTAACTGAAAAACCTTATAATCAATATATGTTACTTCTCTAATGCTCGGATCTAGATTTTTTAGTTTGCCTAATGATGAGTATTCTATTTGAGAGTGAATCATTAGTGAATTAATATTAGATAGATATTTAGAAAGGCTCCAATAAGCCAAGAAAAAAAAGAAACAATCAATCTTGCTCTATCTCCAATGATACCACATGTCTAATCTAATGATCCGACATAAAAATATTAGAAGAAAAAAAAATGTCACGCCCTTATGATTTCGTAAAATAATTGATATAAAATAAATTATGATAAAACCTTAATACATGAAAAATATATTTAAAAAAAAGGATAATATTGATATTATCATGTTATTTTACATGTTAATGATATTATTGATTACAATAATATCAAAAAATTTAGACTCGATAAAAGAAATAAAAAAAATAATTATTTGTGACATGAGTATTCGCTCATGATTCCTGAATTTATCATCTAAGAATTTGAAGTGAGGTAGTAAGCAAATAGTATAGTGAATGTAAATGTGTCTAAATCAATAATACTCAGAATAAAGTCTAGATTACTTTTCTTAAGAAATCATCATTGTGATGTGACTTGTAGATGCATCCATAAAAATAAACTTGAATATGTCTAGTAGTTTGTCGTATAGATTCTAAGTTATGAAAAATTTGTTATAACTTAGAGCATAATATCTAGCACCTCTCTTGAGTTTGTCTTAAGCTATCACAAAAAATATAACCATTACTTTTCTGCCTCTAAGAGAGGTCTCATAGCAATCTCATCGTCATTATATGACAAAAATGTCACTCTAAATTTTTATTGAGTCGTTCTTAATGATCTTAAACTAATTTTTATTAATTTTTTTCCTATCTCAGCCTGTCACACTTCCACATTAATATTATTTAAAAATAAAAATTTACATAAACCACCATAGTATTATGTTAAATAACTAAAAAAATAAGATTTTCGAATAATTTATATACCCACACATTTTCATGACCATAACTATGAGAATGTACTAGCATTTTTGTGTTGACCACCATGAAATCATAGAAAGGACCTCAAAGAAGGTTATGTACTGCCATCATCATGTCGCTCACCATGGATTCCACCACCATCACTGGGAAATGACTTTGGATCACCCAAGGCACATCATCAAACATCCGACAATATCAAGATACTAAAATCAAACCAAAATACAGATCATAAATGAGGATTTTCCTATTACAATGTGGCGGCACTATGACCGCCATCAAAATTCACTGATAATTATTATCTCTAACTATGCTAGATAATGTATCATATAGGTGTCAAATAGGTCTTTTTGTGCTGGCATGGTTTGTTGCAGTGTGGTACGACTGTGCCATTGGCATGAGATTGGAATCAAATTGTCAGCCCAACATAGTATGGTTGGACTGCAAAGTGCAGAGCTGTGCTACATCATGACGGGTAGTCCAATTGTGACCATCCACGTAAGTAGTATCCAACTTATGTGGCTGATTTTTTTAAAAAAATTGTCCCTTCGGATAGTCACCCGATGAAAATAGATCCATGACCTGAGAGCTGATTGTAATTGGTCTTGAGTCATCGGGCCGGTGGATCATGCCATCTGGTCAGACATGTAGTTCGTGCTTGGCTCGCCACTATGTATGGTTTGGACTACCCTAACACGGTACAAGATGTGCCACGGGCTAGCACAGTCAATGACTAGGCTCGATTCTAAATCATGTAAAAAAAATTGGCCGCAAACTATAATTGAGGAGAAAATATTTCTGAAAATAGATTTTTTCTTTCTTTAATTCTTATTGTTTTACAATCAATATAATAATTTATTTATAGGCATTAGTTTGTCCTAATAAAACCAAAAATTAAAAATTATTATCACCCATTAGAGTAATTATTGACTCTTGACATTTTATCATTCATATTGAAAACAAATATTTAATGTCTAAAAAAAATTCTCCATTAAAAATTGACATTTAATATTTATTTAATAAAATTCTTTCATAAACTTAAATGCTCCTGTCATCTTTCATGCCGAGTACTCTTTTGTAGTTGTCGAGTAGTATTGTAGGTAGTGGTTTGGTGAAGATATCTGTGACTTGGTCCCGATATCTCAGTTGCTTCCTTTACTTGTATTTCCTTTACTAATTTTATATTTTCTTCATTTACTTGATCTCGGATGAAATGAAAATAAACGTCAATATGTTTGCTTCTCTCATGATTCACCGGGTTCTTGCTCAATTCAATTGCTGATTATTGTCAACTCGTATCTCAGTTGCACCGAGTTGTTGTTGCTCTATCTTGCCCAATAAATTTCTGAGCCATATCGCATGATGTGCACACAAAGATGCTGCCACATATTCAATTTCACATGTTGAGAGTGTCACGATTGGTTGCTTCTTTGAAAGCCATGTAAATGCCGTGTCAGCCAAAAAATATATATAATACGATGTGCTTTTTCAATCGTCCAAGTCTCTGCACCAATCACTATCGGAGTACTCGACCAACTTGTAAGCTGTCGTATTTGTATAAAATAACTCGAGTGACATTGTTCCTTTGATGTATTGAAAGATTTGCTTTAAGGCCTTCCAATGTGAATAGACTGGCTTCTCCATAAATCGACTAATAATGCTGACACTTTATGCAAGGTTTGGCCTTGTGCATGTGAGATAGCAAAGGATTTCCACTAAACTCCGATATTTGCTTGCATCGACTCGTTCTTCTCTATCAAACTTAGATAATTTTGCACCTGGTTCCATTGGTGTTGAAACCGGATTGCAAGACTCCATCCAGTACTTTTTCAAAATTTCTTTTACATATGCCTCCTGGGATACAAAAATATCCGTCTTTTCTTGTCTTACCTCTAGACCAAGAAAAAACTTCATCAAGCCCAAATCTGTTATCTCGAATTTCTGTGTCATTGTGCTCTTAAATTTTTGTATTATTTCATTATTATTTCTCATAAAAATGAGATCAACATAAAGAGCAACAAATAACATATTACCTCCACTCTTCTTCACATAAAGGGCATGTTCATAAGGACATTGCTCGAACCCATTCTCTTTGAAGTATGTATCGATACGAGTATTTCACGCCCGCGATGCTTATTTCAATCCATAAAGTGTATTCTTCAATTTCAATACCTTTTCTTCTCTAATTTTTATGTACCTGGGAGGTTGTTTAATATAAACTTTTTCTTCAAGCACACCAGTTAGGAATATTGATTTGACATCCATTTGTAATATTGGCCAATTCAGCTGAGCCGCTTGTGAAATGAGCAATCTGATTGTCTTCATTCTTGCAACGGGAGCAAACACCCCAGCATAGTTAATTCTCGCCTTTTGCTTGTATCCCTTTGCTACAAGTCTCGCCTTATACCATTCTATCTCTCTTTGAGGATTCATCTTTCTTTTAAATACCCACTTAACATCAATGGGCTGAGTTCCTTTTGGCAATTATGCTAACTTCCATGTATTGTTGCGATCTATTACTTTAATTGCTTCGTCCATGGCAGTTTGCCACTTGTCTTGCACCGCCTGTTCAAAGTTTAAATTTTTGGAATCTACCAAAAGACATACAAGTTGTATCTCATTTGTTGAATCATACAAATCTTGTAAGCTTCGCATCTTGGGTTGTCGTGGTTCATCTTCATCATCAATGGTTTCAGAATTTTTCGGTATAGTTGTTGGCATAATAATTGATGATTCTTCAACATTAATGATATCTTCTGTTGCTTTATTCTAATCTCATTCATTTGCTTCATGGACTCGTACATCATGGCTCACTAGAATCTTCTTGCTTATTGGGTCAAATAGCTTGTATCCTTTTGTTTTCTCATCATACTCAATGAAAATATATATTTTACTTTTGTCTTCGAGCTTTGTTCTTCGCTGATCCGGCACATGTGCGTAGGCCAAATTGCCGAATACTTTGTGTTGAGAGACTGTTGGTTTTTGTCCACTCCATGTCTCTTGTGGTGTTTGATTATACAACTTTGCACGTGGACACTGATTTTGAACATAGACGGCGCATTGAACAGCTTCTGTCCAAAACTCCTTCGGCATTTTCTTGCTTTTGAGCATTGACCGAACTATGTCAAGAATGATTCGGTTCTTCCTCTCGGCTACACCATTTTGCTGTGGAGAGTATGGTGTGGTTAAAAATTGCCTTATGCATTGCTCATCACAATACTCCATTAAAATCATCGAAATGTATTCGCCGCCTCTATCGGATCATACATATTTAATAGATATACCAATTATCTTTTTCACCAGCACTTGAATTTTTTGAACACCTCAAATGCATCAGATTTTTCTTTTAAAAAATAAACCCAAGTTTTTCGTGAGAAATCATCATTAAAAGAAATGAAATACTTTTTGTCGCTGAAAGATTCAGGAGTGATTGGTTCACATATGTCGGAATGAATCAATTCGAGAGGTTTCTTAGCCCAATACTCTGCCTTCTTTTGAAATGATATTCTTGCATGCTTTACGAGCACATATTTTTCACAAAATTTTCCATCGTATTTCATATCCGGTAGTCAGTGCACAATGTTATTCTTTGTAACTTGTTTAGGCCATCATAATGTAGGTGACCAAAACGAAGATGCCACAGTGACGCATTGTCTTCCCCATTGACTTACAAATATTTTTCTCATACACTTCTCAAATTCAGCTTGTATATCTGATTTTTTCTCATTTCAACTTGTGCAACTAAACGCCCTTGCTTGTCTTTCAATAGTAATATTCGGTCTTTCATAAAAATCGAATATCCTTTCTCCATGAGTTGCCTCATACTTAAAATATTGCTTTGAGGTCTGGTACGTAATACACATCTTGGATTGACCCAATGAAATCATCCTTTTGTACATAATAAATCGTACCTTGGCATTTTACCTCAACCTTTGAGTCATCTCCAAACGACACAGATACAGCTTTAACTTTTTGTATTTCTTTGAAATAATGCTCGTGCCCACACATGTGGTTGTTTGCAGCTGTGTTAAGATACCACACCGTGTTGTTGTCGGTGTTGACTTTGTTATATGCCATTAAGAGAGTCTTCTTCCACCTCGTCATCCATGGCTAGATTGGTTGTCTCTTCCATCCTTTTTTCAACTCGACTTTCTTTTGCAAAGTGCCCCACCTTTTTACAATTGTAATATTTATCAGAATTGCAATTCTTCGTATAGTGACCATATTTGCCACACTTGTAGCACTCGAAGTTGGAATAATTTGACCGACCGCCTCTTCCACGACCGCGTCCTCTTCTACGCCAATTTTGTTAGTTTGATTGTCCATTCTCCTCATGATACCCTTCTTGATTGCGGCTTTTTCCACAACGAATATTTTCTCGACCACCACGGCCTCGCCATTTACCTCAAAAGTTTTGAGAATAAAATATATTTTCGTCATTGAATGATGCTTTAGTTTGAAGTGCCTGCTCAAGTATCTTCTCATTTTTTTTCTTCTTATGATATTCATGTGCCATTAGGAAACCTGCAAGCTCATCGACTGTAAATGTTGCTAGATTCTTTGACTTTTATATGACACATACCACATTCTCGAAACTGTCAATTAACGACTTTAGAATCTTTTTCATGACTTGTGCATCAGATAATTTTTCTCCGTCTCGGTTGAGTTGATTTACCACGTTTTGAACACGCGTGATATAATCGGACACACCTTCTGACTCCTTTATTTTCATGCTTTCAAACTCGTTGCGAAGTGTTTGAAGATGAACTTGTTTAACTCGGTCGGCTCCTTTGTACGTAGTCTCCAAGATGCCCCACGTTTTCTTTGAAGTTTTTACACTCGCAATCTTCTCAAAGCCCGATTCATTAACATCTCGGAACATGATGTACAATGCCGTCTTTCTTTTGATCGCGACTCTTTCAATGCCTTATTTTTAGCCGTCTTATATCCTTCGGTAGATTCAGGTTCTTCAAAATCTTCTTGAACCACCTCCCGACAATTCACAGAATCGAGAAGAGCTTTCATTTGGATGCTCCAATTCTCGTAATTTACTTTCATTAATCGGGGCAGTGAGACATTATTGATTATACTCTCTATCCCTCCGATACTAAATTGTAAAAAAAAAATTGGCCGCAAACTATAATTGAGGAGGAAATATTTCTGAAAATAGACTATTTCTTTCTTTAATTCTTATTGTTTTATAATCAATACAATGATTTATTTATAGGCTTTAGTTTGCCCTGACAAAACTGAAAATTAAAAATCATTATCAACCATTAGAGTAACTATTGACTCTTGACATTTCATCTTCCCTATTGATAACAAATATTTAATGTCTAAAAAAAACTTTTCATTAAAAATTGACATTTAATATTTATTTAACAAACCATGCTAGGCCAAATATGGTTGAACCGTGACGTGCCAATGTTGCTTGGCTTGATTGACATCTTTAGTGTACTATCATCCATGCACTTCAACCATGGTTGTGAAAGGCACGCTTAGGCTCAGGTGCAGGCAAAGATCATACATGGCACCTAGCCTATGCCGTGGCGAGGCTTGTTCATGCATGCGCAAGAATGGCAGAAAAGGCATGCACCTCTTCTGAGGTGTGAAGCTCTCTACAAGCATTTTTCCGCGTAGGTTGCCATCATTGTCAAGGGGGAATGACACAAATTCAAGCTTTAGAGTTTAGACCCACCTTTTATTTCATTAATAGATGAAGACGAAAAAATTAATTATTGGGGAAATGAGGAGGACGAGGAAGACTATAATAATAATGATGATCATTATGTAGATGTGAAGAATAAATAAAAATTGACTGTTTACTGTTGTGGACAAATTAAATATTCTAATATATTTTATTTAGATGATTTATAAATTTAGATATGAAATATGTATTTGCATGTTGACACGTTCAATTGATAATTTTTATGAAATTTTAAAATTTTTGGAGATGAGATTTGTTAGATTTGTTGACATCTTTTATTAATTATTATACTTAGAGGTATTATTTATGTGTTTTTATTGATTGAATTAATATTTTTGATGATATTTGATGATAAAAATGATTGTTATATTTGATTTTATTTTTTTTTTTAAAAAATATATACATATAATAGGGTGTGTCATACATAAAAAAGCACACGCCTTAAGGGCACCTTGAGCCTTGGGGTTTCATGAGGCCTTTGTGCCTTGGTGTGCCTTATGCCTTTCACAACTATGACCTCGAGGTCAATGCCCTATCACTAGAAAACACCCTCTAGTACCATATTAGAAATTGGACTTGACCGAATTCATTCTTAAAAGCTTGCTCAAATGAAGAGATAAGTAATGTTATGTATTAACGTCACAACTTAGAGATTTTTTAAAATGAGTCATATTTTAGTAAATACTCGCTTAGCAGAATAATTTGATTTTCAATCTCAACATGATTTAATCATAAATTATTTTTATATTTCAACCTTATTTTAATCATAAATGATCTAATGAGATGTCAGACACATTCATGTATATTTTTTAATATTGATTTCATACCAATTAATAAAACTAGTAAATATTTAAGTTAAGAGGTGTACAAATTTTGAAAAGTGAAGTAGAACAAAGATTTTAAATTAGTTGTTCAATAATAAAACAAATTATTTATAAATTTAGTTTTTAAAAATAAGAAAAAAAATAATTCAGTCGAGATTAAATATATTAAATTCCTAAAATCTTACTCATTTCAATCTTTATTAATAATAATTTAAAATATAACATAATTAGAAATATATTGGGCAAAAAAATTCATATAAATGAATAACAAAAATATAGTTGTCTTATTCGATAAAGTTGCTTTAGTTACAAAAATATTATAACATAAATTTGCTTAGTTAATTAAATTTTAACTCTTAAAAATAAAATAAAAAACAAAAAAAAAAGTTATAAAAAACATATGCGACACCTGTTTTTTTTTTCTCATAATTCTAAAAAGGTAGTAGAAAAATATTATTTATATATTTTTTTAAATTTAACATCATAATTTTTTTTCCATTTTTTTTCTTATTTTTTTTTTCTGTTTCTTTTTCTTTTTCTCTTTTTTTATTCTTCATATTATTTGTTTTCTTTATTTTTTCTCCTTTATATATTAATATAATTTCACACTATCTAGATCATCAATAAAAAATTTTAAAAATAATTATTAGTTTCAAACTTAATAAATTATGGATGTGATGCTCAAAATATTACTATCCACATTTTGAATGTTTTGACTAGATTTAGAATAAATTGTTATATTATATCACGTATGTTAATGTATCCATGAATATAAAAACTACAACTCTACTATATCATGAGTTATCTGAACACCCGTGTGGTGGAGTTGCAGTATATTAACATTGTGCATGGCAGATCATCAACCCAGTAGTTAAAAAATGTATGAAAGTAATTAGTTATTCATATTACATATATTTGTAATACTTTAATTTGGATAAATAGTTTAAACTATATTATTATAATTGAATTTTTTAAAAATAATGCCAGTTAGAAGATTTTTAATTCTCGAAAATTTGTAATAGGTATAAAGGTATGGTGAAAATCTGCCTACTTGATTTTAAAAGATACTATATGATATAAAATACATTTTCCATATTTTATAATATATCAAAAAAGAGAATTTTTTTTTTAAATCAACCCGTACTCGTTTGGTTATTTTGAAAAAAAAAAAGAGAAATCTTTGCATTTTTTTTTATGTTTTAACTATTTTATTATTTGGTATATATTATCCAATTTTTCAATTAATTTTTTCTAAATTCATATTTGGTACTTTATTATTTGTGACATGTAGGAATGAAAACTTAATTAGGCCAATTGTAGATTGTAGAAAAAATAGAGCCAATTTAATAAATATTGGAATTCTTTATTATTTTTATATTATATTGAGTTACTATTACTTCAGTTCCTAAAATTATATTAATTAATTTATATAATGCTCTTACTTACTTTGAAGAATATTTATTTTATGTATGTTTAGTATAGTGGTGATATAATTAGTTATATTTATTTATTTATTTACACACACACACACACCAATTTCTTGCTCAATATGAAATGTGTATGCTATCTTGTGCAGTCATATATATATATACATACATATTATTATTATTATTATTATTGTTATTATTATTTTGTGTTGCAGTGCCGAAATGGGCATACTCTGTGTTCGGTGTGTAAAACGAGGGTTCATAATCGTTGCCCAACATGCAGACAGGAGCTCGGAGACATAAGATGCCTGGCACTGGAGAAAGTTGCTGAATCGTTAGAACTGCCATGCAAATTCATGTCGCTGGGATGCTCCGAGATTTTCCCCTACTACAGCAAACTCAAACACGAGTCGGTATGCAACTTCAGGCCATACAACTGCCCGTATGCCGGGTCGGAGTGTGCTGTCGTCGGGGATATCTCCTTCCTGGTGGCCCACCTGAGGGACGACCACAAAGTGGACATGCATTCCGGAAACTCCTTCAATCATCGCTACGTCAAGTCGAATCCCCGCGAAGTAGAAAATGCAACCTGGATGCTAACCGTAAGCTCCACCAAATTCCCCCCCTCTCTCTCTCTATCTCTCTCCCCCCCCCCCCCCCCATGCCACGCCTGCGTCAGGTTAGAATAATGGCCGTGATTGGGTGATTAGTTCTTTCTTGTGTGGTATCTTCGGCTAGGTTTTCCACTGCTTCGGTCAGTACTTCTGCCTTCATTTTGAAGCCTTCCAGCTCGGCATGGCTCCAGTTTACATGGCGTTCCTGCGCTTCATGGGCGACGAAGTAGAAGCCCGCGGCTACAGCTACAGCCTGGAGGTTGGAGGAAGCGGCAGGAAGCAAGTATGGGAGGGCACTCCACGGAGCATTAGAGATAACCACAGGAAAGTAAGGGACAGCCACGACGGGCTCATCATACAGCGGAACATTGCGCTTTTCTTTTCGGGTGGCGATCGAAAGGAGCTCAAGCTACGCGTCACTGGACGGATTTGGAAAGAACAGCTCAACTCTCCTGACGCTGCTGTTTGCTTGCCTAACTTTCGCAGCTAAGAGTTCGTTAGCAAAACTAGCCACGTTTAGCCTTGAGCCCTTGACCAGTGACCACCGCCCCAAAGCAAAACTGGGTGCGAACCAGAACAGAATTTCTGGGTTTACGATGCTTGTTTTCTTCTAATTTCGCGTCTGCGTGCCTGCGTCACCACAACGCAAAGGCAAAGCTGCTGGTTTTGCTTCGCGACCTGAGCCATGAACCATGAACCATGATTGATTGATTCAGTGCATTTCTGGTCTAGTCTGGCTAGTTTTGGTTCTGGGTTTGACTTGTTTCAGGTCTGATTCAGAGCCACATCATGGCCAGGTCCGACCCCTGAACCAGTATGTTGACTATTTTTAGATACCAGAAGCCACCCCCCCCCCCCATTCTCGTTGTAATATTAATTCCTTTTCTCTGCTTCATATTATTTATAATGTGTGGAGCAATTCTAAACCTTTTGTATCTTATTCATTTCATCATTTGATAAATCATTGTTTTTTTTTTTTTTGTTTTTTTTTCGATAAGTGAAAATTGGTAAATCTTTTGATTGATTATGTGTGTTGTAAATATAATGGTGCTTTATTTTTAATCCGGAACAAAAAGAAACAATTAAGATACAAATAAATAAATAAGAAACTAGAAATAAAAAAGAAATAAAAATAAAAAAATGAGAACATGATGAATAATTTAGGGAGATTTGTGTTTTGGTGCATAAAATATTTATGTTTTGATGTGCTATATTTTTCATAATTAAAAAAATATATCAAACTTTAAGATATTTAAGTTTTGGTGTATGTGCGTGTTGCATATATATATATATATATATGCCTGTGTTATGTACATGTTTATAGGTACACACACACACATAGTTATATGTGTATTTTTATATTTTTCTATACATTCAATAATAATCATATATTTTTAAAATTATTTTTCTATTCCAGAATTCAGAAGTATGATTTCTTGGTTTGATTTTTAAGTTAATTTTTTTTTTTCAAATTTTGGAGGTTAAAATTGGATTGATTAATTCTGAGTGTGCTAAAATTTAATTATTTTAGAGTTTTGTATTATTTTTTATTAATGAAAAGTTTGATGTACAAAAACACGAATATACCAAGAATTAACTATGCAAATGAAAAACATAAATTAAAAAATATATATATTCGATGTGATTAAATATCAGAGACTAAATTCAATATCAATAATCATGGGTGTGATCTCATCAATCTCGTCGTCTTGTTTCAAAATGATAAAAACAAGCCGTCGAAGAAAATCTGTATTACATTTTGTCAACTTAAACAACAAACCTATCTGTCTCGCCTTCCTCTCTCGTCTCGTGAAATGCGCATGCATGGTCGGAAGTGCTGCTGATGATGATGCAAGAAGAACCTCCCACCGATCACCAATCACTTCTTTTCGACCTCACTATTATTTGTGCCGATTCACCATTATCTCCTCCGGTACCTCATATATAAAATATTTACATATATAATTTACAAACTGTATATAATTAAGTATTTTTATTGTTATCTATATCTAGTTATGTATACATAGTTATATATATCTATATATAACTATTTATACATATACTCATATTGTTGCATACAAAGTTATATATAGTTATCGATATATAGTTATATAATTACCTTTATATTTATTATCTTTTTTATACATCTATATATATATATATAATATAATATAATATAACCATATATAATATAATTTGTCTAAATTAAACATACTGAAATTTGAGTACGATATTTAATTTAAAGATAATTTTAATTTATACATGTTTAGTTTAAGAATGAGACACATTTTAATTAGATCATATTTCTTTTATTTAATTTAGATAGAATTTTAATCTAGACATATTCTAATATATACATAATTACATAATATATTTATCTATTTGATGTATAAATAATATATATATATATATATATATATATATATATATATATATATATATAATATGTGGTATCATGATTTATATCATGATAGTAATATTAGAACTGATGACTTAAATAACAAAAAAATTATTTTTGCAAAAAAAAAAATAAAAATAATTTGTTTATTATCCTCTTTATTTTTTGTTAAAAAATTATATTTTAAAATAATTATTTTTTTTCAGATGTCACTATTAACTATATAGGTTTAATAAAACTATTACTTTTTTTTTTTTTGGATTAAATGACCTATATTATTTTGGTAAACGTAAAATTGAAAATGAAAAAACTAAAAATATAATTATTTTTATTTTGGGGATGCAAATATAATAAATTAATCATTAATACACACATAGAGCACCCACTTATAGTATAGTAGTTCCATTGGTACGTAAAGGGTAATACGGTCCAATCCTAGTTATATGATATTTAGTGTCTTTGCCAAACATTATACTAATATATAAATGGAACGAGGGGATTACTGTTCCAAGATTCAGATGGATCATAAAGTAGTAGACAAAAAAAAAAAAATACACACATATAGTATTTATATCCTAACGCATACCGACCCCATGACCCTGGGATTAGTTGACTTGCCATTAATGCACAAAAAACCTGCCATGCACAAACCATAAAGAGACGCATGGACATGACATGACCAAAATAGAAGCTGAGAGCGAAGCAGCTCTCACGAAGATATAAAGATAAGCAGAATCACCACGCTGGTGTTGTTGGGTCGAATGGAGGCCAATATGGCTCTGGCCGGTGGTCTAAAGTGCAGAAAGCCGGAGATCAGACCAATAGAAGTCAACCGGCACAGCAAGGAGAAGCTCACTGAGAGGCGTTGTGCAGAGAAGACGACTGCTGGGGAAGAAGAGCTGGAGCCATTGAGTCCAGCGGCTCGCCTGTTCCATGAACCGAATTTCAACGTGTATATCATAGCCGTGATGGGTTCCAAGACCCCAATCGACCCGGACGTCCTTAAAGTTAACCTGACTCATACTCTGCTCAGGCACCCTCGATTCTCCAGTCTTCAGGTAGAGGCAGCCTGCGTTAATTTTTTCTTTTTCTTTTCTTTTTAATTGATTGAATGGAAATAAAAATTAAATTATCCAAAAAAAAAATACGTTATTTCTCAAAGAATATTTGGGGGTTACATACCCAGCACACAAGTTGTAGCATGTTATTATTTGTGAAATTAATAAAATATATGAATTTTCAAGCGGGTTACTAGGAAAGAAAAAAAAAAAAATTGGGCTCAAGTTTTTTTTTTTTTTTTTTTTTTGTTTTTTTATGTCATATTTTTCTCATTATTTTTTATTTTAATTTCTCTTATTTGAATTTGACTGAGAAGAAAAAAAAAACCAAAAATTTCATTTTATGATTCAAATTATACTTTGAGAAAAATAAATAAATTACACTATGACTATTATAAAATAAAGCAAAACAAATTGAAAGCGTAATCTTTTTACGATGAAGATGCTAAAAGTAGGATTGAGTGTTGTTTAATTGAGTTCGCTTCGCCGTCGTCCAACTGCGAATCGGATAAACAGCTGCCGTCTTCCAAGAATTCCCCAATTGTGGATCAAGAATTCAAAAATTTGCTCCGTGTCTGTTCTTCCAAGTTTCTCTTTGCAAGCGGATCGTTAATCTCAGAATCGTCATATTCCTGGTTGATTTACGACCATTAGAACACAGCGCCAATGTAATAATGCTCGCAACCACGCATTCCAGTACTGAGAAACGTTTGTTCAGGCTGCCATTCTTAAAAAACGCCCAGATGAATGACATCTTCTTTGAACTGTTTCGTTTAGAATTAAATTATATTTTGTATATTGCTTTGCTCCGTTGATTTTGCAATCGCTAGTTTTTAATTTTTGATTGGTGCGCTTGCAGGGTCACATTATGTTTTGTATTTTGTTTTGCTTCCTCTTCAATTTTGTCAAAAAAAAGTGGCTCTTTCTCGCCCTATGGAAGTTATCTGGAATAATTTCTTGTTTGGTTTGGCACTTATAAATCCCAGCTACATTTTCTGGGGATGTTTCCTTGGTGAATTTGGTCCGAGTTAGGTCATGTTTGTTCAAATCAACTCGAGTTGATTTAGTACTGGCGTGCTACAAATTTTGTCGTGCATTTAATGCCACTTGAATTCTAGAATTTAATGTCTTCATCTACATGCAGTATATCTCATATGTTTAACTATTCGAGCGTAACTAGAATTCAAGTAATCATGCAAACAGAAATGTTTCCAATTTTTGAAAGAAATCCCAAGTTCAAGCCCTAGGAATATTCTTCACATATCTTAGAATATCAAAAAAAAAAAAAAAATTTAAAGGAATATCTTGATTTTAGGAAAATAACGAAATGGCAGATCATTCAGCTGAAAATCTGGCTGAGATATTTTTATTTCTGATAATAAAATCTTTTACATAAATGGGTAACATAATAAACATATCATCTGAATTATTTTTATAAAAGTAAGAATAATTTAATAATTTAAAACATATTTACCAAGTTTAAAAGATTTAACCAAATAAAATATGATAAAATGGGCTTAGTGTTTATTCTAGTTCATTTAATATTTTTTATAATCTTCAAACATAGTTTGTTCTTCTTGGTATTATAAAATAGGTGGTTGATTTATATACACCTATTCTTCTAGGTCATCATGATCAAATATATTCTTGAAATTCAATTGATACGCTACATTTCTATGTGAAACTTCAAAAGATAAAAGTAAGATGATAGTCATGATATATATCATCTTGATAATTAGAGAAAAATTCATCTAAATAGTTAATCCCATGTGTTTGAGTAAAGTGAATACTTGCATCCAACTATAAGTTTCTCAAAACATTGGGATATAAGTATTATAATTTGATTATTAGTAATAATCTTAATTTATTTTAACATAATGTGCCGTCATTCCATATGATTAAGTATCTCAGAAGTAAAAATAGAAGTATCTGAGTTCTCAAGGTTGGTAAAAAAATTGGAAAGTAAAGTATTTGTAGTTGTCGAAATCCTTATGGTTTTGGTGAGGGTTGGAGAGAGAGAAAGAAGAGGAAGGAGTCAGGAGAAAAAAAAATAAATTATTCTTTGATGATTTATTCCAAAACATAAAATAAAACATATGTAGTTATAGTCAATACTTTGTTATAATAGTTAAAATATATTGAAATTAATTATTATTATATATGAGAGAAAATTCATAATAATTTTATAATTGCAACTTATGTAATTATTAATGATTATATTATAAATATCTTCATAATGATGCTTAGAGGTTCGCACATTTTTTTTTCTTTCTTCAATGTTGGGCGCCAATGATATGTATGCATCAATTTGAGGGGGCAATGAGATAGAGGTGACAAATGGGCCAATGTGCTGACATGTTTTTTTTTTTGACTTGTCTGGGTGACAATATCATGCTGTTGATGACATGGTATTTATCATATGTTGTGCTATGCTGATAAAATTCTAAAAAGAGGTAGCCTGACATTGCCTGTTGGTATTTCTTTTGGTTGAGTTGTGCCATACCAAGTCAGGCCTGGCTAGGCTAACCTAGTTCATTCCAGGCCAGACTGGGTCAGGTCAGGCTAGCTTATTTGGCCAGCCAGGCTGACACTTGCCCACATGGGTCATCATGCTGGGTCGTGTAGTGTCATGCCTCCCTTGTCGGGATCTTTGGTCTGCCACTACCTAAATCCCATGGCACGACCATGCATGACTTTGAACTGGGTTGTGCTGTGCCTCATATCATGTCCGGGCCATCCGGCATAGTTGACACTTCTATGTTGAGATTTATTATCTCATATATTTTGTTTTCTATAAAATTTTATTTTTTTCCCCAAATTGTCTTACTTACCCTCCTCTCTCTATCTTTCTCTTTGCTACTCTCCCTTTCTCCCACGCTCCTAAAATTCAATAATTAGTAACATGACTGTTTTTAAATCAATCATTTTTGAAATAAAAATCAAATTTACGGATAGAGTTAGTGAAGGATAAGGGAAGCGTTAAAATTATTTTTTTAATACTATCTACTTTTTTTTTATTAGGCAGAATATTTGATGACTTATATATGAGTTTAGTAGTGTGCTTTGAAGTTTTTGATGTGCAAGATGAACCTGTGAATTTCAAGATATAAACTTTAAAAATTCTCAAAAAATATGTCATCTTTCTATTGTGAAAGTATAATAAAAGAAATCTTTATGCATATATTTTGCTCAAAAAAAATTAAATTATATTGCAATTTTGCATATATCTTGTTCACAATTCTTGAATTAACATGGCCATTGACACAAATAGGCTCAATAATAAATTACATTAAAAAAGCTTCTCATTGACATTTGCAAAAGTTGTAATTGAAATCAAATGATTTTAGGTAGCTTTGATTTATCTTTTATGATTTTTCTAACTAAATACAAAACTAAAATCAATTTTCATATATATATATATGTGTGTGTGTGTGTGTGTGTGCATAAAAAAGATAAATTGTCAAAACCCAAGAATAACATAACTTTCTTCTTACTAAAAAAAAGCATAATGAAATTCTATAAATAAATAATCGCTAAGATTGGATCATCCCACATGTTGGGAGATCCTATCCATATGGTAAAAAGATCAAAATAAAAATAAACTATAAAAAAAATCAAAATACAAGCCATAATATTTCTCTCATGCTACTGCATAAATATCAAGAATAGCAAATTTGGAGAAAATGAAAGTGATTTGAATTCTCTTCAAGTTATTCGTATAAATATCAGCTAGTTGATTTATTATAAGGATATAAGTTCTAATAATAGATTCATCCTGAATCATTTTTTTTAAATAGTTAATCTATGCGTGTTTTGTTTGTTTATAAAATATCAGATTGAAAGTTATATATTACATTGCTTAATTATTATAATATAGATTAATATAAAAAATACGTAGAAACTTGATCTCTTTGTGAATGCTCCTTATCCATAGTACCTACAAGTAATTTTTATTATTGTCTTGAACTCTAACTTGTCACAGAACCTTGAGATTATTATATATTTTTTTATTTTGTTAGGATATAAGATTATTTCAAAAAAATATATATAATTTAGTCGTAAAATTCTTCTTAGTTCAATCTGATGCTCGACTTGAATCTAAAAAATTGGTCACTTGAAGATGTTTGTAATCACTAAAAGAGATACTAAGACTTGAAAATTTTTTCACATATCTTTGTATGCAAAGAGTTATGTTGAGGTGAACTTATCATGAAGAATTTAGAAATTAGTTAATTATACTAATTGTATGATTATATTTAATATGATAATATTTAAATAATTAATCCTTCTATGATTTTTCTTCTTGTAGTAAAGTCAATTGGAGGGCTCAAATCATACAAGAAATTAGTATTTAACTTAATAAAAGTATCTGTTAGAGCATAATGTTTAAGATTAATCTTTATGAGAGTATTAACTGTATGTCTCCTTATTGACAATATAACAACTCTCTTGGAGTATGCCATTTATATTTAGAAAGAATATTTGAATCTCTCAAGATTTTTTTTCTTGAATTATGATTGAAAGTACTCATTGAGCTATGTAATTTCTAGCTCATCTCTCGTAACAAGAATGTTATTAATGTATATAATTAGTAAAATAAACTTGTTGCATGAACTCCTTCAGATAAATAAAAAATAATCTGTAATACATCTATATAAAATAAAAGAGATAACTAATATTAAAAATCTCAAAAGGCAAGTCTAATGACTATTTTAGGCCAAGTAATATTTTTTATAGTCTACAAATCGAGTTTGACTATACTGCTTAAAAAATAAGTGGCTTCGTCATATATACCGCTTAAAAATTATCATGAAAAAAAATATTCTTCATATCTAATTAGTGTATATTTTATTCATGTGAAGTTACTAATGATATAAGTATTCACATTGAGATATTTTTGGTTACTGAAAAGAAAATATTTTGGTAATTCATACTAAATATTTGAGAGAACTCTCTCGTAACAAGTCTCTCTCAAGCTGCTCTTCCCTCCTATGTGGATCGATCTTCATAGTGAAAAGCCAAACAAATATTTTTGAATCTTAAGGTATTAGTTCGGGAGAAGACTTGAGTATCATAATATCATCAAAAGAATCACCAAAATAGGTAAAAGAAGAAAAAATAATATGAGAATAACTATACACTAAACATCTCAGAGCACATATTTGTTATACCATGGTCTATTTTTATCCTAAATGAAGTAATAGCTCATGAGAAGACTTGAGTATCATAATAACATTAAGAGAATCACCAAAATAGATAAAAAAAGAAAAAAAAATAGTGAGAATAACAATACATATAAAATATGATGTTGAATTTAACTTTTCAGTTTCTTTTAGAAAGCAGTTTGGAAAATTAAACTCAGAATAGTCGACGGTAAGATCATTTGACTTCTCAGGACACTCATCTTTTTTACTCATGCTTATTGTGCCCTCTTCTTCTAGTACTATTAATGCTCCTGCTTAATGCAAAATATGTAAATATTTAATACCTTAATAAAATTAAAGAGATTGTGTTAAATAAGTCTCGAACTTGAGACTTATTTTCGTTATCTTGTGCACTCGATATGATTTTTATTGTTATGTTTTGTGTTATGATTTTTATTGTTATGTTTTATGTTATGATTTTTATTGTTATGTTTTGTGTTATGATTTTTAAAATGTTATTTTTACTCTATGGATGTAAACACTCAACATTTGGGCATCCCTAATCTAAGAGATAATTTATTTAATACTTTAATGGCTCATTTCGTAGTCATCTGTTTAATGCACAATAGTGTGTCCGCATAATAAGTACATCGATACCAACCTATTGTTGGCATCAACATGAGAGGAAGTGCACAATAGAGTTTGTTCACATGGCAACATGCAGTATTGAGCATGCAAAGTCATGCAACATGCATGTGGTGGTGTGCGACATACATGTATGCATGTGGAATCTATAGTGAATGTGACAATGGTTTTTTGTGTGATTAATATGGCATTATTTTGTTTCTTTGATTACTGTCATAATGTTTGCATGTTGCAAATGCATAGTATATGTGTCATGTCATAATGTTCAATACATAGTGTGTGAGTGTGTATCAGTGTTTTTAAAGGTGTTTTTTTAATGCCTTGATGCGTGCCTCAAGACGAGATGTTCGTAAAATGCTTCAAGGCATTAAAAAAAAGCGTTGAGCTCCACGATGGAGCTCGCTTGAGCTCCACGATGGAGCTCGCTTGAGCTCCACGAGTTCCACCGTGGAGCTCCACGTGAGCTATATTGAGCTTTATGGAGCTTGTACAGCTCCACGATGAAGCTTGCTTGGGCTCTACGGATCTCCATCGAGCTTCCCGTGGAGCAGAGAAGAGGGGTAAGGGTGAGAGGTGAGGGCGAGGGGAGAGGGGCGAGGGAGAGGGGCGAGGGAGAGGAGCAATGACAAGGGTAAATAAAAAAAATTATTTAATAAATTATCAAAATTTATTAAAATTTGATAATAGTATTAAATTAATAAATAGTATTAAATTAAAATAAAATAAAAGTAGAGAATTTAATAAATTTAAATTTATTAAATTTACACCTTATGGTGTAACAAAAAACATACGTCTTAACACCTCGAGACTTATGTTTCGTCTTACGAATATAAAAATGTCTCGTCTTATGCTTTTGTATTTTAAAACATTAGTGTGTATCAAAATTTCTGCATGTAGTGTGTTGTGGCAATACTACTGAAGTGAAAAGAAAAAAATACAGAATGTTATACTGAGTGTAGTAATTTTTTGGTTGATGGAGGAAGTTGAAATTCTAATAATTATTTTATAGAGGAAGTTGAAATTCTGCTAATTATTTAATGGAGAATTGGACAAAGGAATTATATGCAATGAGTTATTGAAGTTTATACATAATTTTTTGGACAGGGATGATGAACCACCTAACGAAGGAGCTGCCTACCAATGAAATAAAATAAACTTGTCAATATGTTGATTTCCAACAACAACATTGATTTTCATGTGGTAATCTATCGAGAGAGAATGCTAACATCTATTTATTTTTTCTTGCATGGAATTTGAATACTTAGAGTTAACAATATCATTGTACTCATTTCATACCACATATATATATGTGTGTGTGTGTGTGTGTCATTGCTCACTTTTCCTACTTAAAACAACTAGATACACAACTCTTGGAGGTATTTCTAATAGAGGTGGTTGTGTTTGAAAGATTAAGATAGATCACGTGGCTGTTTGGTATGATATTGTTGTGTACACTACAAAATGTAACACTATATATATATATATATATATTAGATACAAGTAATTAAGGAAACATCTTTACTTTAATCATATATGATTGAAAAATGATTATCATTAGTAATGATGCAATCAATAGTAGTTAATATTGGCATTGGTAAAAAAAACAAATAGAATCAATGAGTAATTATTTTGCGACTTTGATGCCATATTAGATATGATCAAATATAAAATAAAAAATAAAGTATATAAATTATTATATTTTCTACATATCTATCAAGAATGATAAAATATAAATAAATGCAAGAAAATTATTATATCACTTATATATACTACAACACTTAATTAATGAAACAAAAAATAAAAATAAGCATTGGTCGCAATAGATATGATTGATATAAGAAAGAAAAACATAAATCATATTTATTTTTCTTGTGGTTTAGTATAAATTTTTGGTTTAATTTTTTGTTTATTTATTTGTTATATTTTTTGGGAGCACATGACATGTAGTTAGTCCCAAAATTTATATATAAGTTTGTAGTTTTAGTTTAGAAATTAATGAAAAACCCACATGGTTTTTTAATTTTTTCTCTATCTCTCCTATCTTTATCTTTCTCAATTGTTAAGGGAATCCTAATATGTATTGCTAGTAACATGATATCAGAGCTCAAGTGGAGGTGAATTAATGGTGGTGAAGCACCTTTTGTAAGTGCCTGTAGGGCTTTTCATAGTGGTTGGCAGTTGTCACCTGTAACATTGGTATTGGTTTGGGTAGTTTATAATAATAATGCTTTAAGGGTTTTTGGATATGAAAAAGATAAATTGTGGTGTTTGGGCATTTGTGAAAAAGGTTTTGGTGTTTTCTAGTGGATTTTGGTGGTTCCCATGGTGGTTTCTATAGCTACACTAGTGATGGTATGTCATAGTATAGGAGTATGGCTACTATGGCTGTAATGGTGACTATGGTGATTAATATAGTGATTTTTTTGGTATGTAATGCGATGCTTTGTGATTGTGTGAGTTTATATGCTTTGTGAGATTATGAATTTATTGTTATTAGGCTTTTACGTGTTATTATGATGATTGAAATTAGTGAGGACTCTCTTATATATTGAGAGCTATGTTTCACCCAATGCTCAGATTATACCACATATCATAATCTTATTATGTTAGAATTTCTAATATATTATAGAATGCAAAGAGATCATGAAGCATATATAATTTTTCAGAAATCTTCTAGAATCTCTTATAGTTCATTCAGAAAGTTTTCAAAAAAGTTCAACCTATGATCTAGTATTTTTTAGAATTTCAATATGCCATGACATAGCTACATCCAGATAGTGTGGAGTTGGGATGATCAGTCATACCACCATAATGGCATTACCACACAATGACTGTGATAGAGCTGACAGGAGTGCTCTAAGAGAGAAAATGTCAATGGTGACACATTCTTTTTGTGAGAGATTGGGACACACTAAAGAGAAGTGTTAGATGTTATATCTTGAGTTATGAGAGATGTTTTGAGGTTTAGAGGTTGTATAGTAGATTATTAGATCTATCCATGTTGAATCTTTTATGTGGAAACATATTGGTCTTGTTATTCTTATTCAAGATGGGTACTACAAACTTTTTTTCCTTGAGAATTGCTATCTCTAGTTGAGACACTTATATACATCTATTATTTTTTGTTCTCACCACATCACTTTGGATAATTGAGTCATATATTTAGGAGCCACAATATTAATGTCTCAAATGTTTTCTCTACCACTCATGGAGATAAAGATCGTGCGAAGTGCACAAGATTTTTGCCTTAGTACAAGATTTATGAGAGATTAATATTCCGACAACCTCATCTCTAAAAGATGGAGAGATTGATTTTGATTAGTCTCGAACTCGTGACACATTCTTAGATGAAAGTACTATCTATCATACCAAGGCTTGAACTTCAATGTATGTCTGTAACAAAAGTTATTCTTATGTGATTAATCATCTTGATATTATTTTTGTCAAAATACATTTAATTTTGAGTTCTTAAATCTTACTAGATCATTTATGTTAATATTATGCAAACGCACATGTTGAAATCTAAATTCATAATGAAATGAAATATATTTTCACTTAATAATCAAATCATTATACATATAGACTTTGCATAATGAGTGAAAATGATCGAGACAAACTGCATATTGACTACTTCCATAAAAAAGAATGAACTAGGTAATAATAAGTAAAAATTATAAACATAATGATATAAATTACAATACTTTTCCTTGAGTGGGTGAATAAAGGTCATGAACAACAAGCTTGGAGGAGAGAAAGGTAACCTAGGGTCTCTTCAAGTCATTCATGATGATATTTACTGGTTCTTCTATTGGCTGAATATATGTTATAATAATAGGCTTATGATGGATCTTCTTCATGAGATAAAAATAATTTGGTGTTGTTGTGCTTTGTTTTTTCGTGAAATATCAGATTGAATTTTATGTTTTATTGCCTGATAGTCATAATAAAGAATAATGAGACGAGAGTAGATATTAGATATTCTTGAGCAAGTACCACATCCATAGTATCTTCTAAGTAATTGTGTCATTGCTTTAAACTCTTTTTAATGTATTAAATTACAAATAATCATTTACCTCTTATTTTTTTTTAAAGATAAAAATAATTTTAAAAGAAAAATACAAAATTTTATTGTAGACTTATTTTTGATATAAGTTGGTACCCAACTTAAATTTGAATACTTGACTGACTACATGTACTTATGATCATTAAAAGAAATTTTTAGTTTTATAAGATTTTTTCATATACCTTAAATGTGACAAATTGTATCAAAGTGAGTTTATTGAGAAAAATTTCAGAAATTATTAATTATGCTAATTACATATGTTGTATCTGATTTGATTATAATTATTTATTTAATTTTTTTATAATTCTCTAGTAAGAGTAGAGTCAATGAGAAGAATCATATTAAAAGTAAAATTAGTACTTAGATTAATATGAATATTTGTTGAACTACAAGTTAAAAGTTTAATCTTTATGAAAATATTAATAACTAATCTTCTCTGGCAAGATGATATAGCTCATAGAATATCTCACCTCTATGTCATATTAAAGTATTTTATTTGAAGTTATGATCGAAAGTACTTATTTAGTTGAGTAATTTTTATTTTATCATCTTAATTATTCAAAATATCATCTATGTACATAATTAGTAAATTATCATTTCATCAAGAAATATGTGAAAAAATAAGAAAATTTATAAATTTTATTTGATCATGTTGCTCGAAACTCAGGTGGCTGCTTTGTCCCATATACATTTCATTCTTAAGGTTACCATAAAAAATATATTCTTCATATTTAGTTAGTATATCTTTGATCTATAAGATGTTAGTAAAATAAGAATTTATATTAAAGTCATATTGATCACTAGAGAAAATATATCTTAGTGATCGACACCATCCTTGTGAGTGAATTCTCTTGCAACAAGTCCCATATTATGTTGATGTATGTTTAACTTTCATATGGATCTATCTAAATAATGAATACTCACCTATAATCAATAATAAATCTTCATGAATATTATGATATTAGTTTTTAATTTTCACTGGAGTGAAAAATATACATCTCTTTCAACATAATTTGACGGTATTCTGAATAATATAATATCTTAAAATGAGATTTGAGTATCATATTACTATCAAACGAAATAATAAAAGAAATAAAAAAAGGAACAAAATAAGTGTGTGCAAAACTTGTGAGATTAGGTGCAAGTATAACTTATCTAACTAATTAAAGAGTCGTCAAAATGTCAATATCAAAGATACTGTAATGTTCCCCAATAAATAGTTTTTTTTTGTTTTATTATTTATCTTATAATATTTTATGTTATCATTAATTTTTTTAGTATATTATTATTTTATTTGTTATGTTATTAGTTTAGGTTAGAGGTGTCAACCGGGCCGGCCCGGCCCGGCCCGGCACGAAAGACTGGTTGGGCCTGGAAAAAAATGTGCCGGGCCGGCCCGGCATGGCCCGTTTGACACATCTAGTTTAGGTAAAAGAAATATTGATTAATGAAGTATCAAAAGAAAAAAATGATAAATCCAAAATTAAGTCAAACATCAAGGGTAAACTTTTTATTTATCAATTTGAATAAGACTATTCATAAAATCAATAATATTTGGATAAAACAAATATTATCTAAGGAATGCTCATTTAGCATTCAAATTTTTTTAGTAAGTGAGAGAAGAGCTAATGCTTGAGAGAGTAACAAGATTTTGGTATGCTTTCTTCGTATTTGTTATTTGTATATAATCAAGCAAGAAAAAAGGAAAAATTTGAAGAGAGAGCTAAGAGATTGGTGACAAGAAAGCCTGACCCAAGAATGTTATTCCAAGGATAGGAATCAAGGAACCACATTTTTTTTTGGTTTATTTTTTACACTTCTTTCATTATTTTGGTTAATGTTTATTTGTAAAATAAATTCTAAAAGGTTTTATATGAATATTTATGTGTGCTCTGTTTGAACCATAAATGAATTGATTTGTTCTTTATTTTTTATATTTCAAGTATTAAAATTGTTTGTGCAATTATTGAAATAATTTTTAATAGATTATTCATGTGTGAATCACCTGAGTTTCGAGTATTGAAAATAAATTATTAAAATATATATATATATATATATATATAATTATAATATTGTAAATTATTATGAATGATTTTAATGTGTGTAATAGAATGTTATATGTCATATTCGAGTCAATGATAGTTTGATATATTAATAAGGGTCAAACTAGCAATATTATGAATAAATGTAATATAGTAGCATATTGATTCATAGTCCTATGAGACAATATCGATATTGTTTACAAATAATTTGTAAATAACTAGTTAGTAACTCAATGTCACTGATTCCATTATTCCATGAATCCAAAGACTCAGTTAAATTCATTTAAGGGTAAATTCAAAAAAAAAAGTAGTATATATATATATTGATTATTGAATTGACATTTAAATATATGTCAAATCATAATTTTCAAAAATATGCATGTTTTGTATTTAATTGAAATAAAGAGAGAACTGCATAGAGCCATTGAGCATGAAAATATTTAGTGCATTATTTTTATCATCATGTTGGTACCGAGTGAACTAAGATGAGCAAAGATTGCACAAGCTTTGAGTCATCATCAAAGTTGTGTGGAGAATAATTGAATAAGTAATGCTCGACTAATGCATCATCTCATTATATGAAATTATTTGACTATTTTGTATTAAAATTTTATTGTGCAAATAAACTATGATAATGTTTTCCGAAGGATTTGTAAAGGGTATGGACTATCACTATTATGTATTAATATATTGTACTAAAGAAATGTTTATGGATTTAAAAATGAAATAATTTATTTTCTTATATCTATGAACATGTATTGATAATCATGTTGTATATTTATTATTTAATTATATATATGTATAGGAAATGTGTAATGGTAAAATGGTTTTCACATATTGGAAAAAGTGTTATATGAAATGTGTTTGAGAAATGATTTTTGAACGAAAAATGGTCTCACTTCCTTGGATTTGGTTCAACCTTTGAGTTTGGGTCGGGTATGAGGGCATGACTATCGATAGATATTAGATGTAAAATTTTCTACTTTCTCAGTTGACTCCTTTTTGGTTTGAGCATGTTGTATATGTCTTTTTCTTGTAGTATAGACTTTAGGCAATTAGTGGTTAAGCTTTTTAGTTTTTGGTTCAACATGATTTTGTTCTGTGGAATACTTGTGGACTACTATTATTGTGTCATCTGAACATACAAGAGATCTCACTTCATATGAAACCTCACTCTTTTTAGAATATACTTGATAAATACTTTTGGTAGATATGATGACTCCATGGGAGTGATAATATATTGTGTACCAACAAATTTAGATATAGTCAATGAGTAACTTTTCCTATTAACTAGTTGTCCATTTAGGACTATTGGTGAAAAGGAAAAAATATTGGGTTCATGTATAATTTATGGACTCACATCATTCTTAGAATAATATTGGGTTCATGTATAACTTGTTGAAAAGTGAATCATATGTATTTTAATAGATTATTATTCTTATTTTTTAATATTTTTATTAAATTAGTTTTTATTATTTTATGAAATATTTAAAAATTTAAAAATTTTAAAATGCACATGTTCTATGATAAAAAAAATATATTAATAAAATGCCTATAGTCTTTTTTAGACATATCTATATTAAGTTTTCACATATTTGAATATATTTGTTCAAATATTTCTTTACTCATACTAGGATACGAAGATTTTGAATGATTTCATAATTGACATGTCTTGCATGTTATGGTAGAAATATTCTTAAGACTAAAATTAAATATTTTCAACTTATTACTGATGATTGAACAAGCTAAGAATGCACAAGTAAAAGATTCATCATACTCAAATATTTGAAAATAAATCCTAATATATAAGAGAAGCAATGTAATTCATCATATTCAATCCCAAACGGAGTATTCTTTATAGTTTTTCAATCATTTCAACAAATATTACTAGAAATAAAAATAAAATTAGAATTGAATTGCCTAAATATATAATTTATAAAAAGTAAATTAACATAATAATTAAGAACAAGCATGACATACTAAAGTAATAAAAAACTAAGCCCAATATTATAATATGCAATGATCCTAGAGGATTTATTATTAGCTATGGTAATTTTTTTAGAACAAGTGAAAAAAATAGTGCATAGGGCATAATTATTAGTAATATGAATATTTGATCTTGTGTTAAAAATCTAAAAGTTTAAAATATGTAGGATGAATTAATTAGCGACCATTGAAATTTTGACAAATGATTCATCCATTAAATTAGGGTTTTGGATCAACTAGAAATTTAATGGAATTAAGCGTACCCTAATTTTTAGGTTTTATAGTTTCTATCGTCACTAAGCGGTGCTTTCTATCACCACCATAACCGTAAACAACTTTCATTACTTATTTCCATTACTGATGCAATTGGTGTTGATGCCCGTCACACATAGTGTGTGGGCAATGACTGATGTGGGTGGTGCACAATAACACTTTCCCTTCCCCTTCTCCTTTCTTTTATTTGTGTGTGTGGTGTGTGCACTATAACATGCATATACATGTGAATTGTGCTAGTACAATGCACATTATCTCTCCTCTTTCTTGGGTTTGTAACTCTTATATGTTATAGGCTTTGTTTTATATGGGTTATCGACTATGATACTATAGTAACATCTAAATTCATAATGAAATAAAATGTTATATCACTTATTAATTAATTTATCATACACATTATTTTTATATGGTCATACCTATTGCACAAAGTTCCAACCATATTGCAGAGTTTGAGAGATGTTAATATATTGATAATTTTGTATTTGAAAGTTGAAGAGGCTACACTTGATGAGTTACAAACTTGAGATTTTATCACTGTTGAATAAAGATATTTGTTATCATACTAAGATATAAACTCTAGTATATACATGTAACATAAAGACTTCACATGGGATCAGTTATTCTATTATTATTCTTATTCAAACACATAGAGTCCTTATATAATGAAAAAAAATAATTGAGGCAGCTCACATGTGTTGCGTTCCCATCAAAAAACATAAACTAAAAAATACTAAACAAAAAAGAAAAACATAAAATTCTAAATTTGCAACATTCATTAGGGCTGACTATCCCTACTCATTTTTTAGCATGATCGATACAATTGTCATATATAATTCGTGGAGGTTTGTTTGGGATTTGAAAACCATGCTTTAAGGATCGATGATGTCCTATCTTATGATATTATTTCTTAGTTAATGAAATTTAGGCTAACAAATCACTTTGAGCATACTAGGTATATTGCTCATCATTATACCAAAGTTTTGAAGGTTTTTTTTGGTGGAGGCAAATCAATTAGCTACCTCTATACAAAGTGAACAATGCTATAGGATGTTTCATTTGTATTTACTTAGAGATAATCATATTGTATTTAGGAGTCAACTTTTTAGCTAGGAGATCTACTCTCTAACATTCTTATTTTTGGAGTATGAAATAAAATAGAGATAGTTGTGTTTTTTTAAAGAGATGGCAACCTACTTACTTTACCTGGGTAGAGTAGTTGTCTACTAACTTTTATTAAGAGTTATCATAAAATTCATTCATTGTGCTCATAATTGGAGAGAATTATATGACTTATCTCTAGATTTTTAATAATCTTGAGAGACTTCAGGTACTATAACTTTTCTACTTCGTATTCTATCTATTCATTTCTAGTTTTTGAGTTGATTTTGGATTTATGATTCATGTAATAGCTGATCATTTTTTTTTAGTTTTTTTTTTAAATCTATGTGATCATGATGTTGATGTGTAGTCAATGATGAAGTTTCTAGACCTATTGGATATGATAAAATCAATCTTGGTTTTTTCACTTTTATTTGTGTTATATATATATATATATATTCTTAGTCTTTTATATTTGAGTTGCAATTCAAAATAGTTTAATATTTATGTTTTTGTCTTTAATGTTGTGTTATAGGATCAAAGGACTTGATTTATTTTGAGATTGAAAGGGATAACATTGTTGTGGTTACTTTACTATATTTGTTGGCACATCCTTCAAAAGATTGGCTATTATTTACTCTTTTTTTATTCTTTCACATTGAACATTCTTGCGTGGAAATGCTAAGACTTGTGGAGCCTAGTGTAAAGGGAGTCCCATCTATTTGCTATGAGATATGCTTGTTATGAATGTATATTAGAGCTTCCTACTGGGTACATTAGGCAATCTCTTCTCATGTTTATAAAATTATTGAAATTTAATTATAACATAAATTAAAATAACTAGAAGTGATGATATATTTGATTTTTTCTAGTTTTTTTACATACTTTGTTGTGAATGTGAGATAATATATCATATTTTTAATTATGACATATGTTTTTATATTAAGATTGTCGAGATGAAGAATAAATATTTATAATTAAGCTAGTAAGAAAGTTTTTGTTTCATAAGAATGTACCTAATCAATTTTGGAGTGATATAATCTTTTCTACCAACTATTTAATTAATCAAATGTATTCAACAATTCTCTCGAGTTGGGTACCAAAAAGAACAAACAAAGAGTTATGTTTTTCTTGAATTCTTCATTATGTAAGAGGTAAAAATATTTATTAAAAAAAAATAATTATTAGTGATGATCTGATATTGTTTAAGATGTAATCTTTTTTAAAGGATCAATTAGGTTTACTATTACTCAGATTTCTGAAATCTTAAGGTTTGATTCAGTTGAGCTTATAGCTTGGTCGCTGATTATTAGTCAATTTAGTTAATTGATTGTTAAGTAAGAGTGCGATAGAATTGTCTTTACTCTATAATGAAAAAAAAAAATTCTTTGATTCCACTGAGAGTCTGATTGGATCGGCTTACACAATGGTTGGAATCACTCTTTTCAAACATCTATGATTGAGCGTAGATATAAAATAGAATTTTTTTTTTCTGTTAGTTATATGTGAATGTTATTCATTGTGTACTCAGATGCGAAAAGAAATAGCACAAACTTATTATATTGTGTAAAGTTTATGATCATTATTATCAAATTGGATACTTTAATTTGAGTTGCGCACTTGTCATGTTGTGTAAAATTTTGTATTTTCTAGGAAATAATTATATTTTATAAAAAATTAAGAGATGATAATTATTATCATCTTCAATATAAGAGTAGAGTATAAAGTCATGAGTACTGTCACTCGTGAATTATTGTTACTTTGTAAGTGAAACACTTTCTAAAGGAGCTTAAATTCATAGTTCTCTTAATTTTCTATGTCACAGACAAATAGTATTTACATAACTTACAATTTAGTTTTTAATGAGTAGATGAAATATATAAAAGTGACTATTATTTTATTAGAGAGAAAATACAATTTTGATCTATTTATAATTTATATTGCTTGCGTGCTTATTAAATATTAGCTTGTATATATATTAATAAAATTATTAAGAGTTACAAATAATTACAATTGCTCTTAAGATGTGTATGCTGGAATTTTATGCAACTATTTTGAGGGAGTGTGTTGAGATTTGTATTTGTATTTGTATTATTGTATATTTGAAGTATCTAATGTATGACCACACATATAGTAATATATAAAATCTTATAATAACTTTGAATTTAAAAGTGTTAGGGCAATGCAAGTATTGTATTGAGATAATCATTTGAGAAGTCATTTTGTTGCAAGTATTTGAGGTCATACCTTGATACGATAACATATGCTTTCATCTAGAGGTGTCAACTGGGCTGGGCCGGGCCGGCTCGGCACGGAAAAATTCCGTGCCCGGGCCCGGGTTAGGCACGAGCCATGCCGTGCCGTGCCTGACCTGGCACGGTTTGGCCCGCGGCACGGCACACCGGCACGGGTTTGTCCCGTGCCGGGTGTCCCATGAGCCCGACCCCACGATGACCTCTCCCGCAAAAAAGACCGTGGGTCGGGTTTGATTCGACCTGACCCGCGGTCCCCCCCCCCCCCCCGATTCCCTACTAGTACGGACATGCAAGCCTGAGCAGGCCAGGCAAGGCAAGGCACGGCCCACCGTGCCTACGGGCCGTGCCGGGCTCGGCTATTTTAAACCGTGCTGGGCCAGGAACGGCACGATACAGTAACCGTGCCTGGCCAGGCACGGCGGCACGCTCGTGCTCAAAAAATTCGGGCTTGACACCTCTACTTTCATCAAAAATATAATAGGTTTTGGGCTCGAGACTCATTAAACACATCCTCTTCGACTTGTAAGTGTAATTTTATATAGTTATTAATCTTTCCCAGATCACATACTAAAGAGTGAGCCTTGTGCACTGGGTATGACATATACCTTCATCTCCACATTTCATTTACTTACCTATGATTGATGTTCACTTATAAGGCTGATTGTGTTCATGTATCTATGTATTCATCAGGCATGTAAATGAATGCTATACATAACTGATATTTGATTGGGAAATTCCAGGTCTTGGATGAAGGAAAGCACAAGGAATTGAGATGGGTTCCGACAGAAGTGGATTTAAACAGGCATATCATTATTCCATGCATAGATGAAAACTTGGATTCACCAGACAAGTTTGTTGAAGACTACATTTACAACCTCACAAAAACGACCATTGATAAATCACAGCCTCTTTGGGACCTTCATCTTCTCAATGTCAAAGTTACTGATGCAGAAGCCATTGCCATTTTCAGGATCCACCACTCTCTTGGTGATGGCACATCTCTCATGTCTCTTCTATTGGCATGCACTCGCCAGGTTTCTAACCCTGAGGCTTTGCCCACAATTCCTGTGATGAAAAGAAAAGAGCAAGGGGATCATGTATGGATATGGAGATATTTTATCGCTCTTTTTCAGATTTTTCACCTTTTCTGGAATACCATGGTAGATATTTTGATGTTTGTTGCAACTGCACTCTTCTTAAAAGATACACCGACACCTATCAAAGGTCCTCCTGGTGTGGAATCTACTCCTAGGCGAATTGTTTGGCGAACTATTTGCTTAGATGATATGAAGCTAGTGAAGAATGCAATGAATGCTGTGAGTAATTCTGCTGCTTGCATATTTTGGAACCATTGTTCTTGTTTCTGACAATTGCTTTATTATGTATGTTTTCATGCCCACTGAGTATTTTATAAAATTCAACGGCCATTCTGTTTGCTTCAATTACACTGGTAAACAATGAAGCACGGACACGGCTCCCTACATCCGTGTCCACGTGTCCGACACCTGGACACATGGACACGGTACGGATACGTGTCCGATATGCCACGTGGCGTATCATTGATCAATCCGTATCCGATACGCCACGTGGCGTATCGGACGGTTGCGTCGGCTGCCGTATCCATGCCGAGAGTGACCGACGTCCGACGACGTCCAGTGGCCAACGTCGCCGCATGGGCGACGTTGGCCACTCGATGCAGGCGGCGGGCGCGATATGTAGGGAGGCAGGGGGCAAGTGCGATTTGAGGGGGGCGGCAGGGGGCGGGCGCGATTTGAGGGGGGCGGCAGGGGGCGGGCGCGATGTGAGGGGGGCGGCAGGGGGCGGGCGCGATTTGAGGGGGGCGGCAGGGGGCGGGCGCGATTTGAGGGGGGCGGCAGGGGGCGGGCGCGATTTGAGGGGGCCGGCAGGGGGCGGGCGCGATTTGTGGGGGGCGGCAGGGGGCGGGTGCGATTTGTGGGGGGTAGCAGGGGGTGGGCGCGATTTGTGGGGGGGGGGGGGGGAGGGGGCAGGCGCGATCTGTGGGAATGCAGGGCGGGCACAATTCTTTGGGGATGCAGGGCTAGATTTTGGGGGGCCGTAATTTTTATAAAATAAAATAAAATATTTTTATTTTATAAAATAAAAAAATATATATTTTTATATAATATAAGATATTTATAAAATATTATTTTTCTAAAATAAAATAATTATAAATATTATCTTATAAAATAAAATAATTATAAATATTATCTTATAAAATAAAATAAAATATAATATTTTTATTTTATAAAATAAAAAAATATATACTTATAAAATAAAATATAATATAATATTTTTATTTTATAAAATAAAATATAATATTTTTATTTTATAAAATAAAATATTCTAATTTAATTTAATTTATTTTATTTTATAAAATACCTAATATTTATAAAAAAAATAATTTTTATTTTTAATTTTATTTTTTTTATTATGTCGTATCCTAGCCGTATCCGTATTCTAGTTTTTTATAATTTTTCGTGTTTCCGTATCCTGTCGTGTCGTATCTCTGTGTCCATGTTCGTGTTTGTGCTTCTTAGCTGGTAAATTTGAAGACAATTGAAAAATAGATTCTTTAATTCTTGGCAAATCATAGAAGTATAGTGGCATAATTTTCAATTTGCAATGTGGGGTATATTTGTTTGAATAATTTTGGAATTTGTTTTTTCTTGTCGGGATGTACCTTTATGATCCTCCATCAATAATCATGCAATTCATGTTTGTTTTTTTTAATATAAGATATTGGTACTTCTCTACAATCTGATTTACTTAGGTTGTGGTGGAGGCAAATTTTGGGTCTAGGAAAGTATGCACTTAAGCCGGGTGAGAAATATATTCACCTAGTTCGAGCAATGTTTCATACCCAATACAACTCTGTGAATTGTTACATTTTTATTTTGTATGTACTTTTTTTTGTTTGTTTATTTTTTTTATTGTGATATTATTAAGAGCATGTACAATTACTCAAATTCTAATATATATGATCTCATAAAAATTATGAAGTTAAATATTGTTAAGTGAAAATAATATTGAATAATTAATCACCTAAAATGTACTAATATTACATTTATATATTGGAGACAATATTTTGGTGCAATGACAAGTTCTTTTGTTTAATGACAAGTTCTTTTGTATGTAATATATATGATCTATGGTTCAAGACTCATAATACACATCTACTCCGAATTTTGGGGGTAAGATTATTAAAATATTACTCTCTCTTAGATTTCGTGATAAAGGGGAAGCCTTGTGTATTAGGTATGATCTTCATCTCCATCTTCATATTGTTTGGGAGTACTCTTTATATGTGCAATGCCTTGAATTATATATATATATATATATATATATATAAAATTGTATTTTTTGATTTTTTGTTTAATGAAAAAAGATTTAGTTTCTTTTCTTTTTTTATCACTTCTCTCTTTCTCTCACTTTCTCTCACGCTTCATTCTCAAAAAATATAGGGCTGAAATCCTAAATTGATAAGTTGAATTTGGTATTAATGCAATCTAGGGGTTGAAGGGTGGTGTTTAGTTGTGTTGGTGGCGGCAGTTGGCATGTTTTTCTATAGTGTTGTTGATAGTATGTTTCAATGTCTAATGCCGATAGCAATGTTGGAGAAAAGATATGGTGTGTGTTTTTTTTGTACACGTTGGGTGAATTGTGGTCAGCAGATGTACAATGGTGAGATTGTAGTTGTCTAGTAGCAAACGGTAGTCCAAATGATAGTTCCTATGGTGTTTGGCATGTCAACACTAATACAATTCAGATACATTATATTTTTTTGATTTAAATAGTGTAGATTCAAAGTTCAAGAAGTCCAGCATGGAGTCATTGTGTTTTATGGCATGACAACTTCGATACAATTTAATTCGTTTTGTTTCTGTATGATCTTTATATAACAAAAAGGATAAATGAAGTTAGTGTGAGATATTTGGAAATAATCCAGTGAACATTGAAGGCAGATATATTTTCATGTGGACAATGCCAGTGAGTATTTAGTTTGTAGGGTAAGGATACATGAGACACTGTTTGAGGAGTCACCACTGGCAGAGACCGGCGGGTGGATGGTGATTGATACATAATTATCAATGCATCTTTGACATATGATTGACATGAGCATGTTGAGCAATTATAATTTTGTGGTACGTGTAAGAAAGTTTGATATATATCTATGTCGATGTTCTCGTTGGGAAATTCCAACTGTGTGATAATATTATTCTGTTGTTAGCATATAAATTGATTAATTAGGATGAAATGACTTTTCAAGATGCTTGGACTTAATTGTGAGAGAGGATTATTAGGACAATATATGTGTTGACAGGCTAGATTGTATTGAAGAGTTTGAATGATTAAATTAGAAGTATTATATATGTGTGTTTATTTGGAGTGCAACAAATTATTTGGTGACAATATATGCGCTGATCTAGATTTTTGGTGACAAGGTGCTCCTTGATATCTCAGAGACTTACTTGACTGTTGTTTAGGTGCTTACCGCTACAACTAGATCTGGCATAATTGGTATAATAAATCAGACCACTACAATGGATTTATCATGTGATGGCATTGGGAGAGCTAGTATGGGTGCTTTGAGAGAGATGAAATCAATGGAGACTTGTTTTTTTTTCATGGAAGGCTAGGACACACGCAAGATAGGTTGATGGTGGTGGATATTGCATCTTGAGTTACAAAGGATATTTTGATGTTATGAGGTTATACAACATGCTCCCGGATCCACTCGGGTTCGATTTTTTGTGAGTATATCTACTAGTCTTGTTATGCTGACTCGAGAGGAGTATTCTAGAACTGAATCGGGAGGAGTATTCTAGATTTATTTTCTTGGATGTTACTAACTCTAGTTATGATATTTCTATGTCAATTATTCTTTATTCTCATCACTTCATTCTAGACTTTTGGGTCTTTAATTAATGAGCTAATACCTATGTCATAGGTGATTTGTATTCTCTTTATTTTGTAAAGTTTAGAATTTTTTATATTATCATAATTAATGACATTATTGTAAATGCTAGAGGCATAATAATATCAATGTTGGAGTTTTTTTTTATGTATTGTTTTTGTAATTTTTTTTTTAATTTTTTTTAATTAGTTAATTTATTAAGCAATTAGGTTGTGATATTATTTTTATTTTTATGGTTTATCTATGCAAGTTGACACACCAGGAAGATGATTTATATTGAGATTAAGTGAGGTAAATTATATAAATTGTGTTCACTCGGAGAATTTTTTTTAATTATTTGATAATAATTGATTTATTAATTATACATTTTTGGCTTAAATATTTAATCATTTGATAAATTGAAGATTCTAAAGTTGAGTATCAAGGGAGTGATTTCTATTGATAATGTGATATGTTAGAAAATATTTGGAACTTTCTATCTAGTATATTAGGAGCATATTAGGATTTACTCATTTTATCTAATATATTCAATTGTTTGAAGGTTCTGTAGGATGATTATACATGATAACATGAGATATTTTATTATTTTTATTGATGATTATACTTATTATATACATAATTTTTATTCAAGTCTCAATTTTTATTCATATTTATGAAATTTAATAAAAGAATATAAAGTTATGAGTTATTAGAATGTTGAGAAATAATATTACTTTAAAATATAAATATTGTTAATTTTGTTATTTTTTTTGAAGAGCATGAAATAATTCATCAAATGTCTTGGGCTAACACTCTTAAGAAGAATGAGATAACTCAAAGGTTGAATTAATATTTGATTAAGATAATAATGATACTTTTACTACATAAGAATGTTTCTAGGTGTTTTTGTGGAGAAACACTCTTAATCACTAACTTTCTAACAATTGAATGATGTTTTCTGTTCTCTTATGTTATATTTCATATTAATTCATATATCCAAGAAAGAGACATTTACCTTTCACCTAAAGGATTTAGGTGTATTTATTTTGTTTAGGATCTCTTTTTTGGTAGAGAAAAAATTAGTTCCATTATGTGTATTTTTGTTAGGTGCTCTAGTACTTAGATGAGATATAAGTTTACCCACTAGAAACCAAGAGGATCATTACAAGTGCTAATGTAGTTTTTTTTTTTGAGGAAATATTTTAAGGACTTAATACAAAAGAATACACATTCAGACATAGTCGTGGTAGGATCATTCATGTGTCTATATGTTACTCCTAGTCCTAGAATTTTGTGCTAGGAAGAGGAGCCTAGTGTAAGTATCACAATGAACACAAGATTTAAGTCTTATGAAGGGGATATCAAGGTTGAGAGATGAAATAATTTCAACCTAAATGTATATATTGACGTGGTATGAGACTCATCTGGGAAGAATGTGTCTTATCCAATAAATATTATCATGAGTACTTTTTTGTTTTTATTTTGAAATTATATATTTTAGTTTTTTATTTTCTTTTTGATAATTGTGGGATCTTTGATATTTTTATAAGACACTTAGTCATTTAGGATGATAATTAGTTATATTGGATGAACTGATTGTAATCACATCTAATCATATTTCATATATTGTTTTGAAATTTTTAGATAAGCCATTAATGACATGCAAATGGATATACACAATGAAGATTAGACCGGAAGGAAATATTGATTAGCTCAAGACTAGGTTGGTTGCCAGAGGAAATTATGACCAAAATGATCATTATTATGTTATTTTTTGTTGTTGCTTCTTATTGGTGAACTGTTTATAAATTGGATATGAAGAATATATTTATGGTAATATTTAGAAAAATGTGTATATGGCAACCACTAAGGTTTACTTTTCATGGGAGCATATACATGGTGTGTGCATTACGAAAGACTTTTTATGTCATTAATATTAGTGGTATATATTGTTCATATTTTGATTTCATGAGATGATCTGTTAAATATATCTCAATTAAAATTCTTCATAATAATCAAATTTTAGATGAAAGACTTAGTGCATCTTAGGTATTTATTAGGTATTGATATCGATTACTTAGAATGTATGATTTTTTTTAAAGAGGTACATTTTAGATATTATGTCTAATCTAGATATGATGTGATGCGTACCAGTTGACTTGCCACTTGATCCGAGTATAATTTTATCTACATATTTCAGTTTCTTGGTTGATTTTATCACATATAAGTGAATTATAAGAATATTAAATTATCTAATAGTAAGTATATCATTATGATATTATCATATATTATATATGATATTAATATGGTTAGTCAATTTCTAGATACTTTCTATTGTAGTTTATTTTCAGCTTATTGTATTTTTATTTATATTATGTTGATGGGAGCACTCAATTTATGAATATTTCAATAGGATTTATCTGTTATATAATTACTGTGTATATGATTTTTCATATTTAGTGTTATATTTTATTTCTGCCTTTGTACAAGGTATCATTATCAATGCTATACTTCAAGGAAAGTAAACTCTAGGGTGTCAATGTGAGTGAGAACAATCATTGTGCTGAGTATGATTATGTACGTGCGTTGTACCAAAGTAGTGCACACACACACATTCTGAAAGAAGGGTGCATAATCACCGTGCACCTCCAAAATTTGTTATTTCTAGCATCAATGCTGCAAAAAAGTGCAAAAATGGTGTGAGTCTTGTGTTGGTGGTATGACAGTGGTGTGTGGTGTTGCTGAATTATGAATTTTGAAAATTAGGGCCTCTGAAAATCAATTCCGATGTAGAATTGGGGTGCCTCAAAAAATTAGGGTTTTGAGATGATTTTGGATTTTTGTTATTTCATCCAAATTAGGGTTTTCATAAAACCTCAAATTAAATTTACTGTTCATATGCGAGACATTTATCTTATTTTTGTAATATTTTTGGAAAATCTAAGTTTGGTTGGCATATTGAGTATGAAGAAAGATTATAACAGAAGAGGTAGACAAACAAGAGTCTCATTTCAATGTACACACTATAAGATGATGTGCCATACTAGAGATAGATCTTGGATCTTATTTTCAAAGAAGATATAGAGAATACTATACATATGTTGATTCTCTAAGTTATCGAAGGGTCCTTTAAGAGTTCGTAACTGTGATACTTGCTAAAGAAAGAGTATACAAAATTCTTTAAATCAATAATAAACATGTTTCTTTTCTCGGGTATTATTAGTTTGTCGTTGATACTTGTTATTTAAATTTCTAGTTTATCAATACAAAAGCCAGTACTCTAAATTTATTGGATAAGATAATATTTAAGTTAGTTTTTTATTTTTTGATTATGTTATGCTTATTTTTAATTATTTTATTAGTATATTTTAAATGAATTGTCTTTTCAGGTAATTTGATTATTATTTTATTTTTTTCTACTAATATTTTTTTACATGATCAAAAAAATTGTAATGAAATTTTATATGAGATTGAACATGGTTAATTTTATCTTTTCTCATATAAGATTTTCTTTTAAATGTTTGAAGATGTTGGACTATTGCTTGTGTATTTTTAACTTGATTATTCAACATTGGCCAATTGAGAATATTATATTAGTCTTATGGGTATTTCTATCTTTTAGTGTCAGATGTGTTAGTTAAAAAAATATATTAGAGTTTACTATCTTGCATGTCAAATTAGTGTAAGTAGGAACTCATTCGACGTGATATACTTAGTCATATGAGAACCTTGTAGAGATGCAACCATAGATAATTTTAAGTTCTTGATCACCTTTATTAATGATTGTTGATGAATCATGATATTCATGAGTATTTCTTTTTCATAAATTACATATGCTTTTTATTTTTTGGATATTTCTTAAAATAATAGATATTTAATTTGATAAAAATATTAAAAAATAAATAATAATATAATAGAACACATATTAGAGAGATATAATATTAACTGTATGAACTACTTGATTATGCATCAGATTTCTTGTATTGACACATCCTCATATTAGCTAAAAAGTAAAATAGATATTTAGTTGAGACAACTCAAACACTCTTATTTGGAATGAATGTTTTGAAATATTTTTGTTGAGATATGATTTTAACTACAAATTATATCATCAATTAGAAGTTCTCTTCTATTATTTCGTAGTGCATATCTTTCAGATTTTGTATCCCAAAGAGAAGTTGTTTAGCTTCCCTCCTAGAGTTTGTAAGTATTTATTTTTTTATGATCTATCTTTAGGATAAGATAAGTTGATACCAAAAGCATTGAAAAGTGTTTTACTTGGATGTTTCAAAACCAGAGGGGATAAGTTTTTTTTAGATGGGATTAATAGAATTTTATTAAGTATTGATGTTATCTTTTTTGAGCAAAAATTTTATTTTAGTAAGCATAGGAAAACTAAGAGTCAAAAAGATATATTTTGATTTATTACTTTTCTTGACTGCTTTGTAATTATTCTTGGACCTCTAACTAGGATAGCGTGTCATCTATTTGTTACTTTTGAACTTTATTTTACATTATGATGACACTCTTATAGAATCATCATATATAATAACAAGTACATATTCTGGTGACTTTGGAGAGAGTGAGGTGCTTCGGTATAGGAAATTCTTCTCTTGTCCAAGTAATATATTAGCTCATGAGTCTATTCTAATTCAGACTCATGCTGAGTCAGAGATTGTGAGACTTGATTACCTAGAATTTGGGACCTGATTACCCAGAATTTGGGATATACACTATGAGGAGATATACACAACCTACTTAGATCAAAGATGATTTTATTGAAGAATTAGATGATCATACAGCTGATCATTTGTCTTCACTTTCTGATGATTTTATTGATCGTTCATGAGTTGTACTCAATACTCAATCTTATAGGTGTTGTATACATGATTTCTCTCTTAATTTACTTTTTTTACTATTTCTCATGATAGTATTATGATAATTAGGTCTTATTTCTGAGGTATTATCTTATCTACGATGGTATTAGGTCATGTTGGAAGTGATATAAGTTATTCATTCTAATGGAACTTATGAATTAGTACCACAACCTATGGGAAGGTCTGTTAATTACAAGTGGATTACCATAAGTCAAAACTTATTGCAAGAAGTTTCACTCAGATATTTGGTATGAACTATCATGATAATATCTCTTTAGTGGTTAGGATGATATTTGTATGTATTTTTATTTTTTTAGTAGCATCTCATAGCTGGAGGATATACTAACTAGATATGAATAAATATTTTTTTTTATGATAATCTTGAGGAAGATACTTATATAGGACAACCACATAAACCCAAAGCAGTATAATCAGTTATAATTTATATTTTATAGATTATAGAAAATATTATATGACCTGAAACAATTATTGAAAGTCTGATATTTGACGACAAGATTATTTTTCTTATTGTGTATGTGGATTATGAATGATATTCTAGTTTTGAAAGATCTTGAGTTGAGAATCACTCAACTTAAGAAGTATCATTAGTCGTAATTCTAGATGAAGGATATTGGTACGTTTAGATTTATTTTTGGTATAAGGATTACTTACTCAAGAAGAGATATTGTCTTGACACAGCGAAAATATGTGCTTGTTATTTTTCTAAGGATTAGACTTTTAAGTTGTGCTCTAGAGGATAATCTTATATATTCATATATTAATTTTACTTTCGATGGTCGATGTTATCTTTGTAGTTGATTCTACTATTTACAAAAAAATTATATGAAATATTAATTATTTGACTATTACCTATTAGATATGATATATGTTATTAGTATAGGTAATTAATTTCTAGATTTTACTCGAAAAGTTTATCTTGATGTAGTTCTTTGCATATTAAAGTATCCAAAGAAGACTCAAAGACTTGGAATATCTTTCAGTGATTATAAATTTTTTCAATTAGTCATATATTTAGATTTGAGTTGGACATTAATTTGCACAGAGAATAGTTTAATGATTGTGTTTTGTATTTTTCTTGGAGGTAATTTTATCTCCTAGAAAAGTTAGAGGCATATTATTATTTTGATATCTAATGCATAGATCGAGTTTAGAGTGTTGATGACTATTGCTTGCTAGATACTTTTATTATGCAACTTAATCGAGAAAATTTAGATATCTATTTTTTTTGCTATTTTTTTTGTGATGGTTAGACAACTCTGCATATATTCTCAAATATGATATTTTATGAATGATTGAAACACATATAGGTGGATTGTTTCTTTCTAAGAAAAAAGATCTAGGATGAGACTATTATGATAACATATATTCAAATAGAATGTCAATCAATAGGCATCTTTATGAAGATCTTGAAGTGATATTGAATTTTTTTGTTCTTCCATGCTTAATTTTTTTGATGTGTATACATTATTTTGATGAGATGTGTTGTAGTCTCTTCAAAGCTTATTATATTTAAAAATTTTTATTTTTATATTTTGTTGATGGGAGCACCCAACTTGTGAGCCGCTCTAATAGGATTTATCTGTCATATAATGGTATCATCTATATAATTTTTCATATTGAGTGTTAGTATAATTAATCAAGATCTAGATTCTCCTAAACAGACTCATATGAGCATAATCTTTAGAATTTTTAGGTATGTGAAGAGAGTTTCAGGATGAGTGATTTCTTAGTGGTCGGGGATGATCAAGTAGAGATATACTCAGATTCTAGTTGGGTTATAATAATTATAGAGAAGTGATTTATTGCAAGCTTTTGTTCTTTTCTTTTGGATATAATTTTGATTATTTGGAAAAGTAAGAAACATATTATTATTTTCAGAATTAATGTAGAAGTTGAGTAAAAAGTTATGATATCTATTGTTTATGAATTTCATTAAATTATTTACTTTGTGAAGGAGCTCTATTTATCATTTCATATGCTGATAATACTTTACTATAACAATCAAACAATTTAGTACATTAGTATCAATTCAGTATTTCACTAGTAGATATAGCATATTGAGATTTATTGTCATTTTATATAAGAAAAAATTTAGGATAGTTTGATAGCCATTGTCTATGTATTTACTTGCGAACAAATTATAGACATCATCATGAAGGTTCTCTAAGGACTATAAATTTTTTTTCTCTCTTACAAGCTTGGTATATGTTATATGTGTTCACTAGTTTGAAGGGAGGGTATTAAAGTTTAGTTTAGTATTTTTTTTATTATATTGTTAAAGTGTACTTGACATTTTATGTGTCTCAAATTATATATATATATATATATAGTGGTTTTTTGGTTTTTGTCTTTTGGTTTAATGAAAAAAGATACAAATTCTTTTCTTCCTTCTCTCTCTTGAAATTACGGACCCTTCCTGAGATTGAGACATGAATATTAGTCATGAAAAAAAAATTCCAACAATATTTATGATTCTGATTATCATAATCAAATAACATTATCAATATAAATGAAGTTGATCATATACATTCTAGTTCTCTAACAGATAATTCTCAGTGTACACGACATGTTGTCATGCGGGGCATGGGGATTGGTTATCTGTCATCGTAATATGGCTTGACCCCTTGGAATCCTAGTTATCTAAGCAATACAATTAACATGCATGTCTTATTTCACTATTTTATACAAGTTTTTAAATAATTTTTCCGTTATTTTATAATCTCTACAAACGTGCTAATTTTTATATTTTTTAATTTTGAGAATATTTTTGAACATCTATTTGATTGAGTGGTTCTCTCTCTTGGCAATCTTAAAAATGCTATTTTGTTGAGTGAGTTTCCATCTTTCTCTTGCAGACAATAAATGATGTTGCTCTTGGAATCACCCAGGCTGGCATTTCGAGGTATCTTAATAGGATATATGGTGAGCTCCCACTTCTATCTTGTTATGTGCAGGCGCCATCATCTGTTTGTGAAGACTGCTCATAGACCGTATTTTTTTTATATTTTATTGCATTTGGATTTTGATAGGTAGAAAACAAAATGAAGTGGAAGTAACAGAGAAGAAAGATAATCTGCCAAAGAATATTCGGCTCCGATCAACGCTGCTCATCAACGTAAGAGCAGCTGCAGGGATTCAGGTATGTCAGATTAAAATTTTCTGTATTTATCATGGCAACATTGAAGCAGGCTTGACGATGCGAGATATATGAGATTAAAAATTAAAGGTTATTAGAGATAAGATCCCAGGAGAATTATTTATCAAACTAGAAATTGTTGAGTTCTCGTGCACACCAGAGCAAAAAATAAACCCTATGTTAAATATAAAATAAATTGCAAAAATCAAAATTTTAGAACGAAATTAGTATACAAAAATTTGATCTTTCCTTAATTAATTACCTACAAAGATTCTGTCGTGCTTTCATGTTCATCAATTTTATTTTCTAAAATTTAATCATTTAACTCCAAGTAGGGATGATCTTTGATAGTGCATTAGATTCTAAAGTACGATGAAAGATCAATGTATTCCACTATTTGGCTTTCTTATGTATAAAATGAAATTTGTAAAAGTTAATATATGTTAATTTATTAATATATCTATTGATGTATTATTTTATTATTTGGAGTGTCTAGCCTAGTCTGGGTCAGTGACTCGGTGCTAATTGCTTGCCTCTGTACCTTGCCAAATAGGCACTGGGATTGGTAGTCCCAGCATGGTCTGGATTAGAATTATTTTTTGCCTGATTAGTATTGTAGTTTTTTTTATTATTTTGTTTGTTTTTGTATTTTTGATCGGAGCACATCATTTTTTGTTGTTCCAATTATTTTTATTCATTATGCAAGAGTATCTGATGTATGAATTTTGATTCGAGTGTTATTGTATTATTTTAGTTTATTTGTATTCAATTTAATATTGTATAAAAGCTAGGGTTGACAAACCTTAAATATTTGTGTAATAGTGTGTAAATTTGTGTAGTGTGCTAGCAACAATTGATTGTTGTCACAGAAGGCGCTTGCTCAGTGAAGGTGCCTATATTAATGTGCATGTAGTGGAGAAGCTTGCACCAGTGATGCACAAAATGATCCAGTGGATTGTGTGTCACATTGTTGTAAACCTGACAAGAAGTTGTTGCGAATCCCAATAATGCATCACATTGTGTAGTGTGCTAGCACGTGTCATTGTTTATCGTAGCAGAGATATATGGAGGAGAATTTCAATTCAATATATACATAATAGAAGGATAAGCAATATCAGAGATAGTTATTATATATTATTTCTTGAGAGAAGACCAAGATCTTACACGATAGCGAGAGAGACAAATTGAATATCTGAGTCATCAATAAGTTTTCACAGAGTTCATTCATCATGATACTTACTTGAGAAGAGTATACAAATTTTTCTTAAAGGTAACAATAAATTATTTATTTTTTTTAGATATTATTGATTATTTAACTCATGTTTTTACTTTAGCCTCATAGATTATGAAAACAAGAATGAATATTTATATTACTAATAATTATATCATATTGATTATATCCTTTTTAAATTTTAAAAATATTATTGTAGCCATGACAAACTTTTAGATATTATTGGATATGATATTATTCAACTTAAATTTTTATTAATTTTCTTTGTTATGTTATTTTATTGATCGTTTTGTTAGTTTATTCTTTGTGAATTCTTTTTTAAGACAATTTAATTCTAATTTTGCCTTTTATTTTCATACATATTTATTTATAGAATCGAGAGATTTTGAGAAATATTTCATTGAGTATGGTGAATTATATGCTATCTCTTCGTTGGTAAAATTTCATAGATATTTGGATATTTTTAGATTTTTTATTTGTGAATTCTCACGGTAGTCATTAATTAATAGTTAAGTTGATAATATTTTATTTTAGTCTTAAGGGTATTATGATCATAGATTTGTGAGACATCAGTTAGGTAAGCTTACCAAAGCTTTATTTCCTAAATTCAAATTTGGTTTGAGTAGTAATTTATTTAATCTGATATATTTATATGTATGGAATCCTAGTTAGAGATGCGAAAAGAGAAAGATTTAGGTATGAGATCATCTTTATTGATAACTTCTCGAGATATACATAAATGTATTTTTTGTATGATAGATTATTATTTTTTTAGATTTTTTAATATTTGTTATATGTCAAATCGATTCAATACTTGTTAAATGGATCATTATATTATATATCTATTTTTTTTTTTGTCATCACATCTCATTAAAATAAAATTGTTGAAAGAAAAAATAGATATATGATTGAGATAAGTTGGGTACTCTTAATTAGAAAAAAAATTTCAAAATATTTTTTTGGGAGATATAATTTTAACCAGAATCTTTCTCAATAATTGAATGTTCCCTTTTATTTTTTCTCATTATGTATCATTTCCAATCCTACATCTTGGCACAAGGTTATTTGGCTTGTCTCCATGAGATTTTGATGTATTTATGGTTTTATCCATCATTCTCTACGATTAGATACTTTAGCATATAGGACCTTGAGATGTATTTCCTTATATACTTTAGTACGCAAAGTGGTTAAAAATATTTTTCACCAAAAATTAATAAAATTTTATTTAATGAGAGTGTTGTTTTTTTTAATGAGTCTAGAAAGAGTATAAATTTAAATATTACACTTGAATCCATTGCTTGATCTTGTAGTTCTGCTTGGATCAATAATTAGTAGAGAGAGTCACTCGTCGACTACTTATGAGTTTGTTGGTACTTAATATTATATTATTTTCTTGATGTCATTGTATCTATTATTAAATTTAGATTATATTGAATCTTGTGAGAGTGAGAATTCTTTGATATGAAGATATTTCTCTGACTCAAATGGTGTAGTAGTCTACAAGTCTTCGCTAGTACACACTTTATTGAGTCGGTAAATAAGGGACCTGGCTAATTTATTGAAGAGCCAGATGATCTTGCAGCTAGTCCTTCTGATTGTGATTTTTGATTGCTTTCAATAAATAAAAAGAGTTATATTTATCATTCTATTTTACATGTTTTGTTATATTTTTTGTCTCTTTATTTTTTATTTTTTTATTTTTTTTGATGGCATTTTGATATCTCTCTTTAAAATATTATCTTGATTAGATGCATGATTATGATAAAAGATATACATGTTTTCTATTTTAATGTGACATAGAAACTAGTATCTTGATATTCGGGAAGCTCTGTATTTGATTGTAGATGGGTGTTCACTGTGAAAAAAATGTTCAGGTGAGAAAGTAGATCGTCTTAAGATGAGATTTGTAGTCAATAGATTCAATCAGACATTTGATATTTTAGTCAGGATACTTATGCTCCAGTGGTCAATTTGGTCGCATTATAAATTCTTTTTTTTTTTAAGTATCCCACAGTTGGAGGGTACACCAATTATATGTGAAAAATTAATTTTTTTTATAATGATTTCGAGGATAAGGTGTATATGGTGCTACATCCTTATGGGTTTTGAGTAATATAGGTAGATTTAGTTTTCAAATTGTGAAAGACATTGTACGTCTTGAACTAGTCACTAAGAGTTTGAATTATGAGATTTTCATAAGCAGTCATCTCATTTGGTTTACACGTGTGTGTTATTAATTTTTCTTTGTTTTTATAGGGGAGTCTTGATTTCAGGATGTTTTTGTTGATTATCTACATGAAAAATAATTAAATTATGGGAGAGAGATGATGAATTGGATATCACCAAACTCAATGAGTAAATTTAGGTAGTCTCAGAAGGATTTTAGGAGATTAAAATAGTTTTTTTGCATAGAGGTAATTTATTGTATGAGAGATATTATTTTATCATAGAGAAGATATATTTTTGATACTCTTACAAAGATTAGTCTTTTGAGCTGTGCTCTAATAAATATTCCTATTGATTCAGTTATTTATTTTATTTTTGATATGATTCATCCAGTTGATTATATTATTTATAAGATAATTATATGAAAGATTAAATATCTAATTATGATTAAACTAGATATATTATACATAATCATTATATTTAGTCATTTGATAGATTTTCCTCAGTAGGTTTATCTTGATATAATTTTTTTTTATATTAAGCTATGTGAACTATGAAGAATCTCCAGGACTTAGAATCTTTTTTCGAGATCATAGATACTTGTAGTTAGTCGTGTATTTATATTTGAGCTAGGCATTGTAATATACCTAGAGGATGTCTATGGTAAGATTTTATATTTTTCATGGAGATAATTTTATTTCTTGAAAATGTAAGAAGTTGACGATTATTTTGAGATTCAGTATAGTTACAAAATTCAGAATGATTGTGATAGTTATTTGCGAGATGTTTTGGATGCGAGACATCTACTCAAGAAGATTATGTATGTACTCTTTTCATCCATTATCATTTAATATGATTGTCAAACAACAAGACATATAATCACAAATGTAGTGTTTAACAAGTGGATCAATCATATAGAGATAGATAATTAATTACTTCTTTCTAAAAGAGAAAATTTATAATGAGATCATCGCGACAATATACATTCAAATAACATAATTATCAATGAACATATTTATGAAGATCTTTAAAAGATATTAGCTTATATTTCTTCCTTCAAGTTTGATATTATGAACTTGTATATACCAACATGACAAGAGTATTGTAATATTTTTATTATATAATTTGTTTTTTATATTTTAAATAGGAATACCTGACTTGTAAATTGTCTTAATTACTTTTAATTATTATATAAGAATATTTGATGTATGAATTTTAATTAAAATGTTATCATATTATTTTAGTTTATTTATACAATTAGAATTCAACTTGTGCATTTTCAAATTGGCACAACATTTTTTCTTTTTCTTTTTTAAATTTCATTAATAAAAATATACTTGAAAATTAAAAAAAAAAATCATATGATAATGATTTTTTAAAAATATAGTGTTCATATGCTTCAAACATTACACAAAATACATATTATGAAGAATAGAAAATACAATAAGCCCAAAAATAAAATTTAAATGAATATATATATATATATATATAAAATAGAAATTTAAATTAGATGTAAAATTTAGATGTAATCAAAAACTATTATTAGGTGTAAAATTCAAATTATTAGTGTAAAAAAAAAAGTCTAAAATAAACTTAATAGAAATAATAGAAACTCTATGAATCACAAGAGAACCTTGAGTTTATAAATACCAAATAAATAATTTGGGGCAGCCCACAACTTTGATGCTCTTATCAAAACATAAGTTTAGAGGTGTCAATTGGGTTGGGCTACTTGAGGAATGATATGAAAATATTGTGCCAGACATGACACATCTTGTTCCAAAATCATGCCTAGATCTATCTCGTGTCATGGTATCTTGAGGTCACATGGGTTCATGACCCATGCTGCATCTAAAAAAATACAACCACTGTTAAATGGCTACATTCCTTCATCGTTGATAGGACAATGACAACTTGTTGTCTTGTCTTTGTCGGTAATGTTTAATAAAAAAAATTAAAAATTAGAAAACTCATGAAGCTCAAAAGTTGTTGGATTTCTTCCAATGGTTATTACATTTTGGTCCTTAAAAATAACTAAAAAAATTTTAAAATATAATTTTTTAATGTTATATTTTTTTTATAATAATTAAGTTAATATTTTTAGATTTTCACAACATAGCTATAATTTTTTTATAAATATATTTTTTTAATGTTAATATTTTTTTATAAATATCATGTTAATATTTTTAGATTTTTATAACATAACTATAATATTTTTTCTTTTATTTTTGTAATTTAAAATTTTTAAATTATAAATTATTATACTGGTGGGTAAACATTTTTTTTTGGTTGGCACGAGGCAATTGCATATTGTGGCTTGCGAACTTGCTGCTTATTGGGCACATTGATTCAAGCTACACAACATATTACATATTTTAGTTTTAGTTTTTATTAGTAATCTTTTATTAGTTAATAAAATTATAATCAAAATAAATAAAAGTGCTTCTTTTTTGCTTAAAATTCTTTAAAAGGTAAATCAAAGGAATATAAATGAAAACTAATAAATATAATGAAAGTGAGTAGAATTAGATGTAGATAATAATGAAAATTATAGATTGTGTTATCTCTTAATCATATGTTGGTCTTGGCCATAACAATTAAAAAATTTAAGAATTGTTTATATTAATAGTATGAACATAATTTAAGATATTTAAAATTAAAAATTTTAGGAATATCAAAAAAGATTTGACTCAATATATATATTGTAAATAAATATATATATCCAGGAGTGCTGGTGGTATTAGACATTTTAGGAGACATACTGAATAATACACTAAAATTATGGTGTATTGGATCCTAAGCAAATCTAACTTAGTGGTGCGGCAAGATGGAGTCTTTGAAATTAAATCAACTTCAACTTTTAATGATCCATTCATTTATTGTCATGAGTATATAAGGGAATGCATGATGAAATTCATTGCTAGCATGGTTTTTTTAATAATATTTTTGCAAGATTTTAGATTGTTTTATTTTATGTACAAATATATTCAGTTTGCTTATTGTAGTATCCTTAATTCGGCCAGTATGAATGACATCATAAAAAGTTATAAAATAAAAAAAATAATCAGTAGTTACTAGCTTAGAGTATCTCCAACGGGTTAGCTATTTATTCACTTTTAGCTATTTTAGCTAGCCAAACACAAAAATTCATCTCAAACTCACTCTTTATTTCACTCTATTTTCTAGTTTACTCAAATGGCTCAACAAATTTGAAGAGTCATTTGAGCTCTCTAAATTTTCTATCCTCATTTTTCTCCCTCTATCTCTCTATTTGTATGTGTTTTGACTTTTTTATAATTATTAGAAATTAGGTGTAAAATAGAGAGTGTGGTTGGAGTATATTCTAAAATTTGCTAGTTAAATTGGTGAATTTAATATTTAAATATATTTTAAATACTTATTTTGTTAAGTGTGGTTTGAGATGCTCTTAGGACATAAAGTGACAGTATCCATGACATTCCCTATTTTAACTAGTCAATATATCAATGCATTCATAAGTATTAATGCTCACTTTGTGGATTCTAAGGATAAATTATTTAAAAAAAATATTATAATTTCATGAGATCTTTATAGAGGTGTCAAATGGGCCGGCTCGGCATGGTTTAACCTGGTTTTAAACACCCAACCGGGCTACCATGCTGGGCCAGGCACGGCACGGTACAGTAACCGTGCCGTGCATGGCCAGCATGAACATGCGGCCTGAAAACCGCATGATTCTGCCCGGTTCAGGTCAGATAAAATTTTAATTTTTTTTAAAAAATTAGGTTCTCTGCGGTGCACCACCGCACATCTTTGCCCTTTCGGGGCTCGGAGAGCCTTGTCTATTGGGCATCAGCTCGTATTGATCACGTTTGGTGCATGGTCATGCTTGTTGTGCCCATGTGCCGGCACGGCACGATGGGCTAGGGCACAACACTATAGCATGCCGTGTTGTGCACGACATTGTAGTGTGCCCTGCTGGACACGGGCATGACTGAACTGTGCTATGCCCGTGCTGGGACGGGCCAGCCCAGCCCGTTTGGCACCTCTAGATATTCCATCTTTATGATGATCTCATCATTTTTGAGTATGTTTTGAAAATCTTTATGAAATATAATATTCAAGATAAAACTTATAGCATAATATTTGATAATTTTTTAAATAATGATGTAATAATAAATATATTTATGAGAATCATTAGAGACTGATATATATGTGAGATTTTTTATGTTAGGTTTATATATCATATAATTAACTTAATAATACAAGTATGAATAAAAATATTTTTCTCCGCATTAAGATATATATGAAATTTATTAAAATATATAGATACTTTGCCGACTATAGAACTTCCATACTCTATATAAGTCAACAGGCATAAAGAATAAAAAATTTTAAATTGATGTTATACATTATTGAAATTATACATATTTTATATTGGATTTAAGTATTGACTACTAACACATGCTATGTAACTATGTCAATAGTAAAATCAAAACAAAAATGATTAACCAATAAGACTTAAAGATTAAAATTTCTAAAAAATTTTTATGATGCGATAAATATATATTTGATTATGTACACTCTTATCATATGCATTATACTTTGTTAGGTATATATGTAATATTAGTAGTTTGTTTAGTAAATATAGAGAATGTCTAGATTTTAGTGTCATGATTATTGAGATGAAATAAAATATCTAAAATATTAGTCTTTTATTTTATTTTTTTATGGTAACTGTCTGTATGGATTCTTAAGTTAAGATGAAAGGGGTAGAAAATATTATAAAATATATATTTAATTGCATGAATCAACCATAAGAACAAAAGGATATAATATATAAATCATTAGATATTATATTTAAATTTTATGATAATAAGTAGATATTTTTCATCAATATCCTACTACATACATTGATATATTATTTTAAAATAATGATTTGTGATTCAGTTAGTTAGGGGAAAATAACTTGGAAGTCCGTCGAATAGGAGTGAATTGTCGGTGTACTTAAATCCGTGTACACTCTATTTTGTCGCGTGATAAAATTACAAATTTAGGCATATTGAGTTGGTAGAAATAATATGAATACATATTTTTTTGTACTATTTAAAATAACATGTGATTTACTGGCTCATTCAGTATTTAGTGTAATATTTGGGTTTGTTTTTTCTATGGTTATGATTTCAGATATGAGAAGCACGTGACTGAGATTTGGAGGATTAATTGATGAGTCTTCGAGATAAAACGAGACAATTAAATTTGGATGATGTTATTAACTCACACGAAAATGAGGATATTATTTTCGAGACTATGAGTTGTGTTGTGACGATCTTAATCATATAAACTGATCTAGTAATATTAGACCGACGTGTTTTTTACACTTGCTTTTATGATTGCATTGTTATTCAATATTTTTATTTTATTTTATTTATATTTTTAGTTATTTCTGTAATGTTAAATTCAGTCTGCGGTTTGGTTTTCAAGCAATTTTTTTTTTTGTTTACAATATTTATAATATTGTTGTGATAAAATAACTTATAAAAAAACAAAATTAAAAGGTGGAAGTCGATCAGTAGGCAGCAGGCCTGCAGCCATTTGCCAGAGCCATAGCCATACCAGACCAGACTGCACTGCTGACTGTGGTCTGCTGCCCGAACACTGCAGTTTGTAGCACAGTGCACAGGCCACAGCAACAGCACAAGATGACTAGGGGCTCGATCGTGCCAGTTTCAGCTGGCATTAGCCCTACCCAGCATGCCCAACTACCTCTGCCTGTCCATTGGGCCGTGCCAGGCCTGCCTCACTCGGTCCCCATGCCAGAATGACATGCTGACGTGATTGGGCCACATTAATTCGGGCTTAGTTCATGCCTCTACTTGAAATTGTAGAAAAACATAGACATTGTCATCAATTTGTTGCTTAAATTTTCATTACGTCATCCTGGTGTTGGAGGAAAGAGAAAAACGTTGAGATCTCTTCGGGATTTTCATAAATATATCAGCTGGTTGGGTAGGAGATGTAAGTGGGTGCTTCATCTCATCATGAAGATGCTCGATTGGTCACAATCCTTTATTTAAAAAGGGCTAGTCGGTAGCACTAGCTAGCCATTAGCCTGAGCCTTGGCTAGCTGTTAGCTCGAGCCTAAGCGAGCCTTGAACTAAACTCGTGCTAGATGGGCGCAAATCAGTCTATCTAGACCAAATCCAAATCAGCATGGACCTAACATGGGCTAGTCTGGAACAATCCATGGTTGGTTGCGTGTCATGCCAGGCACGACCCAAGGCTCTGGCCTAGGCAGTGTTGGACAAGTCGCTGACCCATCCCAGTCCACCATGGATCAGTTTGCCCCAGCGAGCCATCAAGAGACGCCAAACTACATATTGTTATAGGTGTGTTCCAAATTGTGCCGTGTTGGCCCGACATGGTGTGTTCCAAATTGTGCCGTGTTGGATCAGTACAGAGTCAAAATCAATGGTGATGATGATAGTCACGCGTGAAATTTTCTTTTTCATTTCTCACTATTCTATGCTATGATAGTCATGCTACGAGGCCTCTCTAATCCAAGTAAATGAAGCATGCAACGGTGAATTATTTCTTCGAGAGAGAGAGAGAGAGAGAGAGAGATTCAGCATGAGATTATTACTGTACTGTAATCTACGTTTTTACGGTAAATTAGTTAGCCCGCATCTTCATTAATATCTCAAAGAGGCTTCAGCTCATGGTTATCTCCTCCAAGTTTGATATCCTGGATTGTATGTCTCAATCTAAATTAGTATTATATATGCTTACGTGTGTGCATTTTTATAATTATGGGGTGATTATTGTTTATTTATTTTCACACTTGTCGTAAAATAATGAAAAAGAAAGAGAATAAAAAATAAGAATAAAAATGATTGGAGCACCTCTTATGCTTGTGGGTATTTTCGACAGACAATTGTGAATAAAAACTAGGAGAAAAAAGTATGATCGACATGGCTTATGTGACGTGATGGGCATGAATTTGTTTTTCCAAAATCATGATTTTTAGGAATTGGCTGATATGATGGAGAAGAACACGAGAGCAAAGTGGGGGAACTGGATTGGCTATGTGCTATTGCCTCTGACCATTGCCATCCGAAATGATCCCCTAGATTATATCCGCGAAGCAAAGGCCAGGGTTGATAGAAAGAAATGTTCCCTCGAAGCCATATACACCTTTTCGATTGCTGAGATAATTCTAAAGCTCTTTGGTATCAAGGCATGTAGTTGTGGACGAAATCATGCATCCTGCACATATAATATGCATCATATATGCGCCCACGTATTGACTTGTTCAATTTTACCCTTCCGTATTTGCAAATTGGAGGTCATGAATCAACCACGCGGCAAATTCGAGGGGCAAAAATGGATGATTGTTCTAACCCTTGGAACTCGAGTTCGATCCCCAAGGATGATAGATAGATATGATTCCTCGGGGTACTTGCCAGACCGATCACCTACCACGTGGTTGGGATGGGGCCCTTGCCTCCTCTGACCCTGATGAGCCCCCGAGCCCCCTAGACCCATATATGGGCCGTGGGATTGTCTAGGCCGGTGGCTTGATGCGCTGACAAGTGTTTTCATCCAAGGACAGAGAGCCTCCTGTTCGAGACTCACCGGATGCAGCCTCTTCGACTTTTGAATGTGAGGCCCCCGAACTTCCCGTACCAAAGGGGACATTCTGTTCACTGAGGACGACCTCCATCATGCTGGCGCAAAGAACCAGACAATTGCAAACCGAGATAATGGATTTGTTTCTCTTGTGCTAATTTTGCAGAGAGCGAGTGCTTTGTCTCACAGAATTATTTCTCACACAACAATGTGCTTCTCCAATATGGTTGGTCCACTAGAAGAAATTGGATTTTATGGCCATTCCATGGAGTTTCTAGCTCCGAGTTCTTTTAATCAGCCGCATGTAAGTAATCTTTTTTTTTTTTTTTTTTTTTTTTTTTTTTTTTTTGTTTCTAGCTTTATTTTATCACGGTAATTTCATCAATGGAATCCAATGTGAATGTGAGCGTCATTATTATTTTTAAGTGCATATTGATAACCTTTTTTTTTTTTTTACAACTTAATTACTTATCTTGAGATAGAGAGATAGAGCCCATTAATGGAATCTTCGCGGGTCATTTTCTATATATATATATATATATTTTTTGCCAATAAACGCCAATTTTATTTATTTGGAAAATTATTTCTTTTCTAGGTTTTTTTGGGTCCTCCTCTCATATTTCCTGTTGTTAAGTGTCTACTTTTCAAAAAACAAAAATCTCTAATTTTTATAAAATTTTTCTTCTTTAAAACCTCCTGAGACCCACCTCGACCCACCTCTGCTGAACTGTTATTTCTAATTTTCATAGAATTTTATGTTTAATATCATTTAATTACAGTTTTACTACACCCACACACACACACACACACACACACATTTATATGTATATGTATATGGTCTCAGGGACTTATGATCAACTACCAGAGCTATGTGAACAAGATGACAATTGTTCTATCGGTTGATGAAAGCAGTGTTGCAGATCCTCACAAACTGTTGGATGACATCACCGAGTCGCTCAATAGCATCAAAGATGCTGTGTTGTTGCAGAAATTGGCACCACAATAGTGATGATCCCTCTTTAGTTTGAGGGCGAGAGGGTGGATTATGATGATGCTTTGTTTCGTGACGTAAAGTTGGGTCGACTCCTTGTGTGGATGTGTTGTTGGATCATCAAGGCTTTGTTTCGTGTGGCTTGTCTGAAAACTCTTATGTGGACCATGTTTTATGTACTGCTTTTATTTCGTTTTCATGACCTCAATCTCAATGTAATAATAAAAGAAAATGATAATATTTTTTTTTCTTTTATTTTTATTTTGATGCACTGAAATATAATTCTCCTAAATCGATATTTATCATATATTAAAATATAATAAAATTTAATATTATCTTTGTTTTCAATAAATTTGAATAGTGTATATTTTTATTATATGCCCAATTAATAAATAATATTAATTTTAATATTGTTTGTATAGTAAAGTATAAAGTATCGAAATTTAAATATACATTTTTATATATTTATTATTTATAAATAGTAAATAATATTATGAAATTAATATTTCTTATTTATCAATATTATATTGTTTAATTTAATATTACAAATTATATAATTCATATATTAATTTTATTTATTATAACTTCAAAATATATTTTATTCTTTTATTTTATTTTTTTTATAGTATCACCTACCAAATTACTAGGAATAGAATATATTAATTTTTCACTTAGGCCATGTTTGTTTTTTGGGCTGAACACTGAAAGCAATTTGATTTCAGTCTTCACCTGTCTGTTTTTCAAAAAATTCATGACTTAATGATGAATTTTTTTAAAAAAGTTATGAATAGAAAAAGTTATATTATTTTTCTTTTTTTCTATTCAAAAAAAATTATCTTCCACCAAAATAAGAAAAAAATTATTATTACATTATAATGAGGAGAACTAATAAAATTTATGATTATGGATGACAATGGGGGGTTTGGGAAGGGATGCCTCTTCTCGACCCAGCTCATTTATTTTTATTTTTTAATTTCGCCTCGTTACCATCCATACTCATTACCTAATATTAAAAATAAACAATTTAATACTTAATAATATTAATTACCATTCAACATTGAACTCAAAAAAAATTCTATTTAGTATTAAGTAAAAAAAATTAAACACCACCTTAGTAAAGTCCCAAGCTACCCATGGCTTAATTCTCTTTTTATAATAATTGAAATTTAAATATTTTTTTTGGAAAATATCTATTCTTAGCTTTTTTGTGGCACAAACTTAAATATATTTCTCCCACACTTCCCCTCTCATCTCTCATTCTTCTCTCTCTCTCTCTCCCTCCCCTTTTCCTCTCTCTCTCTCTCTCTCTCTCTCTTTCCCCTCGTCTTTTCCTCTCTCTCTCTCTCTCCCCCTTCCTCTTTCCCTCCCTTTCCTCTCTCTCTCTCTCTCTCTCCTCCCGTTTCATCTCTCTTCCCCCTTTCACCTCTCTCTCTCTCCCTCTCCCTCTCCATTCCCCACACTCTCTTGCTATCCTCTCTCTCTTCCATGCCCCCCTCTCCCTCTCCCTTTCTCTCTCTCTCTCTCTCCTCCCCCCTCACTCACTCCCCCCTTCCCACTTCTCCCCTCCCCCCTCTCTCTCACCTCCCCCCTCTCTCTCCCCTTCCCCCTCTCTCTCCCCTTCCTTCTTTCTTTCCCCTTCCCCCCTCTTTCCCCCTCCCCTCTCTCTCTTCCCTTCTCCCCTCTCCTCTTCCCCCCTCTCCCCCTTCCTCTCTCTCACCTTCCCCATCCCTCCCCCCCCCCTCTCTCTTGCACCCCTCTCTCTCTCTCTTGCACCCCTCTCTCTCTCTCTTGCACCCATCTCTCTCTTGCACCCATCTCTCTCTTGCTCCCCTCTCTCTCTATGCTTACTCTTTCTCTCCCTTATTTACCCTCCCTCTCCTCTCTTTCCTGCTCCATCACTGTCTCTCTCTTATTCCTCTCTCTCTCTCACTTCTCTTCTCTCTCTCTCTCTCTCTATCTCTTTCTCTCACTCTATCGTTCTCTCTCTCTCTCTCTCGTTCTCTCACTCTCTCTACCACACTCTCTCCCTCTCTTATTGCTCTCTCTATATCTCCCTTTTTCGTTTTTCCTTCCCCTCCCTCCTTCTCTCTCCTTCTCACTCTCTCATTCACTCTCTTTTCGCGCTCTCTCTTTCTCTTCCTTATTCCGTCCCCTCTCTCCCTCGCTCTCGCTCTCTCTCTCCCCCCCCTCTCACTCCCTCTTTCCCTCTCTCTCCCCCCTCTCACTCCCTCTTTCCCTCTCTCTCCCCCTTCCCCTCCCTCTTCCCTTCCCCCCTCTCTCTCCCTCCCCTTTCTCTCTCCTCTTCCCCCCTCTCTCCTACTTCCCCCTTTCTCCCTCCCCTTCCCCCCTCCCTCTTTCTATCTTCACCCCTTCTCCCTCTCCCTCCTCCCTCCCTCCCTCTTGCTCCCTCCTCTTTCTATGCTTACTCTCTCTTCCTTATTCTTTTCTCCCTCCCCTCTCACCTCCCCTCCACATCATCTCTCTTCCATTCCTCTCTCTCTCTCTCTCATTTCCCCTCTCTCTATCTCTCTCCCATTCCCACTTCTCTCTCTCTCTGATACCCACCTTTCTCTTTCTCCCTCATTCCCACCTCTCTTTATCTCTCTCATTCCTCTCGCTCTCTTTCTCCCTCCCCCTTTCTCTGCTTGCTCTCCCTCCCTCCTCCCTCCCTCCTCCCACCCTCTTCCCCCTCTCCCCCCTCTCTTTATCTCTCTCATTCCTCTCGCTCTCTTTCTCCCTCCCCCTTTCTCTGGTTGCTCTCCCTCCCTCCTCCCTCATCCCCCTCTCCCCCCTCTTTTTTTGCTCTTTCTTTTTCCTTTTTCCTATGTCTCTCTCTCTTTCTCCCTCTCTTCCCTCACCCCCTCTCTTTCTCCCTCTCTCTCATTCCTCATCTCCCCCCTCTCTCTCATCTCTTTCTCCCTCTCTCATCTCTTTCTCCTCCTCTCATCTCTCTCTTCCCCTCTCCCCCCCTCTCTCCCCCCTCTCTCATCTCTCCCTCCCTCTCTCCTCTCTCTCTCTCTTCCTCTCAACTCTCTCACCTCTCTCTCGCGCTCTCTCTCCCCCCTTTCCCTCCCTTCCTCTCTCCTCAATCTCTCTCCCCTCCCTCCCTCTCTCCTCAATCTCTCTCCCCTCCTCCCCCCTCTCTCGCTCTCTTCACCCTTTCTCTCTCTCTCTCTCCACCCTCTCTCTTCCTCTCTCCACTCTTTCTATTCCTCTCTCCACCCTCTCTATTCCTCTCTCCACCCTCTCTCTTTCTCTTCACCCTCTCTCTCTCTTCACTCTCTCTCCACCCTTTCTCTTTCTTTCCACCCCCTCTCTCTCTCTCTCCTTCCTCTCTCTCTCTCTTTCCACCCTTTCTCTCTTTCCACCCCTTCTCTTTCTCTCACCTCTCTCATTTTCTTTTTCTTTATCTATCTTCTTCTCTCTCACTCAATCACTCACTCTCTCTCTCTCTCTCTTTCTCTGTCCTTTGAAAATGTATTTTTTTCTGAAAATTCATTTCCCTCTTTTCAACCTCCACTTAAAAAATTTTCTAGAACATGCATTTTCACGTAAAAAGTGCTCAAGTGAAAAACCTAAACCTAGAACTATAATTCTCCCTTTCAAAGGTATCAAGAGCTCATTCGATAATAATTCTAGAAAATATTTTAGAAATAAAAACACTTAAAATATTTTTTGATGAAATAAAAACAAATTATAAATTTTTGGAAAAATTATGTTTTTGGGTGCTCTCGTAGAAAAATTTAAGAATTCGAAAATTATCTTTTCAAATTTGAAAAAATATCATAAAACTCTTAAAAAATCGAAAATTGGGGTATTTTATTACATTTATCATAAAATGCCTTCATTAAATCCCTAATCTAAAATTTAGTCACACTAATTAAATTTCATTAAAACCATCGCCCTCCCCCATTTGCCCTCGCCTTCTACCATTAGCACTTGCCCTCTCCCATCGGCCCTCGCCCTCTACCATTAGCCCTCACCCTCTCTCATTGATCCTTGCCCTCTTTCATCGACCCTCTCCCATCTCCTGGAGCACCTCGCCCTCTCCCATCACCCCTCATTTCCAAGAATAGAAACACATGACAAACCTTTAGTATGTGAAGATGGTGTTGTATGTGATATTTTGGGTGAGATTTACTTCTCTTTACTTCCTCCCAAGTCAAAAAGTCTACCTGGAAGACCACGAAAAACATGTATTGAATCTCAAATGATGACCAAAAAGATGATATATCTTACAAAAAACAATAAGGAAGGACACAATAGAAAGACTTATAAAATTTCTATGGTTTAATGCACTATATTTGTTTCATTGTTGGCTTTTGATTGTCTTCTTTAATTCATGTTTGTGATATTTTATTTGGTTAATTGTTGGACATTATTTCACTTTATATATTTCATACATGTTTTTGTTTGATGTTGTATAAATCCTTGATATGTTGTATTTTAGGAAGATCAATATAAGTGTTCTAATCTTTTCAATGTATTTTGAATTATATATTTCAATGTTTGTATAAATCATTATGATTTATATATGTTAAGGGTTTGTATGCTTAATTCATTTAAAACAATGTATGTATATCCCATTTTTATTTAAATATTCTTTGGTTGAAATTGATATTGTAAATTTAAAAATGAAATACAATACGTGCGTGTAATAAATATGTCATGTAGTTTGTATTTATAAAGAATAATTTTTAAAATTAATATTTATTTTCATAATAATATTTATACCTCTTTCAATATCATGTATGCATTATGTTATGTTTATTATTAATACAAAATATTTCTAAACACTTTCATATATTTATATGGGTATTTATTAATTTTCAATAAAATAAAACAAATTAATTTATAAAAATATAAACTTTTATATGTATATGGTAATTTGTTTTAAAATTTGTTATAGAATTAATAGATTATTTTCAAAATATTAAAGGTACGTATTCATATGCACTACATAATTTCTAAACACTATTTATCAAATACATTTTCATTTTCAATATAATTGTAAGATTATAATTCGTGATATTTTCAAATATACATAAATATCAATTTTAATCATATATTTAATTTCAACATGAATTCTAAATACAAAATTTATTACAACTTTTAAATACATTCACACACACACACACACACACTATATACATATATATACATATATATACACATGCACACATACACACACATACACACACAATACACACACACACACACATTACACACACACACATAATATAAATAATTTATACTATTTTATTTTAATTAATTTTTCAAAATTATTAATTTTTAAAGAAATTGTCATTAACAAACACTCACAAATTTCTCCACGGAGATCCTCGAGCTCCACCGAGGAGCTCGGTGGAGCTCTTCGTTGAGCTGGACAGTCTCTCGTTACCTCTTGGAATTTGTGGTCGAGTTCCAAGAGCTCGACAATGAGAACTTGGAGCTAACGAGAGCCTGTCGAGCTCCATCAAACTCGAACACGAGCCCCTAGAGCTTGAAGACGAGCCCATTGAGCTCGACTATGGGCTCCTAGAGCTTGAATATGAGCCCGTCAACCTCCATCTAGCTTGACTATGGGCTCCTGGAGCTTGAATATGAGCCCGTCAACCTCCATCTAGCTTGACTATGGGCTTTTGGAGCTTGAAGATGAGCCCGTCGAGCTCCATCTAGCTTGATGACGAATTCTTGGAGTTTGAAGATAAGCCCGTCGAGCTCCATCTAGCTCGACGATGGGCTCCTGGAGCTTGAAGACGAGCTCGTCGAGCTTGACCACGAGCTCTTAATGGGAGAGGGCGAGGGGCTTCTAGTCGATGTGAGAGGGCGAGGGGGCTTCTAGTCGATGTGAGAGGGAAGAGGGGGAATGCCGATGGGAGAGGGCGAGGGCCGATGGGAGAGGGCTAGGGCTGATGGGAGAGGGCCAGGGCTGATGGGAGAGGGCCAGGGTTGATGAGAGAGGGCCAGGGCTGATGGGAGAGGGCCAGGGCTGATGGGAGAGGACCAGGGCTGATGGGAGAGGGCCAGGGTTGATGGGAGAGGGCCAGGGCTGATGGGAGAGGGCCAGGGCTGATGGGAGAGGGCCATGGCTGATGGGAGAGAGGGAAAGTCTTGATGAAAATTAATTGGTATGACTAAATTTAAAAAAAAAAGAGATTTAATGAATGACATTTTTGAATAAACGTAATAGAGTATCCTAAATTTCAATTTTTGAAAAGTTTTAAGATATTTTTTCAAATTTTAAAATATAAATTTCAAATTTTTAAATTTTCTGGTGAAGCACCCAAAAACATAATTCCCGCTAAATTTTTTAAAATACTTTTTAAACCCCCATAAAAACAATGATTTTTAATGGATCACCTTAAAGGTTTTTTTTGGGTACAATATTTTAATTTTTAAAAATATTCCAAAAATGCCCCTGATTGGTTCTTTTTTTTGATAAATAATAAATACCACTGTATAAAGGTGTCAACTAGGCCGGGTCGGCCCGACCCTGCACGAGGCACAGCATGGTTCGACCATACTTGGGCCGGCCCCCGGGCCCGTGCCGTGCCCTAGTAAGGCACAATTCGTGTCATGCAGGGACGAGGCCAACTAGCCCTCGTGCCGTGCTTGACTCGGCACGGTTCGGTGGTAAGTGGCATGGCCCGTCGGCATGGGTCGGGGTCACACGCAAACCCGCACCCGTAGTCCTGGGCTCCCGGGTTCCCACACCCTCACGGGTCACGACTCACGAGTCATAGCTCACCCTCGTCCCTCAGTGACTTGGGCATAGCTTCCCGCACAAAAAGGCCACGGGTCAGGTCCGATCAGACCCGACCCGATCCCCACCCCCCAATGGGCAAAAAAAAAAATTTAAAATGTAGCCGTTGGATCTCGCCTCCAATGGTTAGGGGGCTGAATACGACGGCCCTCATGATTATGGCACGTAAAATATTAAAAAAAATTAAAAAAAACAAAAATAATTTTTTTTTTAAAAATTGTTTTCTTTAATCTATAAAATCCTCCCCACCTCTTTATAACATTTATGTTTTTCATAAATATTTATTCTCTCAAATCTCACATTTTCACTCTCTCAAAATTTTTGCTCCTCTCTCTCGGGACTCGGGATGTCGTCATTTGGCTCGGCTTTTCGGGAATCTTAACTTGGGTTGGGAATTTTGAGCTAGACTGTAGTGCACCGTGCACGTGATTGACCTCACTACTTTATCGAGTAATTTATTTTAAGTTTTTTTTTTTATTTTCTCTCATTCTTTTTCTAATCTCTCACTCTCTCTAGTCCTAAAATAGTTAACTCTAAAATCTATCATCTAGTCTTTGCATAAGTGTACTGTTTAACAAAAATCCTAAAAAATGATAAATACTAATGAAATATATTAAAATTTAAAAAATGAAAATATTACACAGAGGTCTGAGGCTGCTGAGACTTTGGTTTCTCTAATCGTCTCAACCCAAACATCAAAAAAACAAAAAATTAGGAGGACTTCTATAGTTCGGACTCATTTTAATATAATAAAACAAAAAAATGTTAGGGGTGATGAAGAAGAAATGGCACAGTGCAAATATTGTATGAGAAATTTAACTTGTAAGAGTTCGTCTGGGACTGGGCACCTTAAGAGACATACCAAATTATGCACCAAAAAACATGGTTCATTAGATCCTAGGCAAACCAAACTTAGCACTGCATTTTTTGAGACTGGATCGAGTCCAGTCTCAAAGTTTACTCTCTTCATATACTCCAGCGAATTGGGTAGGAACGACATGGCTAGACTTATCACATTGATGGGTCTTCCGATCAGATTTTCGGAAGATCAAAGGGTAGTGCACATCATGCAGACATATTTTCAGCTTGCTTATCGTAGGATTCTTAGGTCCACATCTAGGAATGACATACTAAAATTACATACGTTAGAAAAACAAAAAATAATTAATAAATTTATGGCACATAGTGGAGCGGTGTCCGTGACGTCTGATATCTGGACAAGTCACGAGAATCATCTTATGCATGTCTCACCAGCCACTATGTAGATTTTAATTGGACTATGAATAAAATAATTCTAGGATTCTCTAAGATTCTCTATCCTCATGATGACCCGGCCATTTTTGAGTGTATGATGAAAATCTATAGAGAATATAAAATTCAAAATAAAATTTTTAGTATCACATTCGATAACACATCTAAAAATGGGGTAGTAATTAGCATATTTGTTAGGAATATTAGAGACGCACCATTAGGAGAGATCTTTTATGTCAGATGCATGTGTCACGTGATTAATCTGATTATTCAAGTGGGTATAAAGGTGTGTTCCTCCGCGTTGTATAATATACGTAATGCACTAAAATATATTCATACTCCTCGCAGACAACAATAGTTTGGTATTCTATGTTTGTCTGTGAATCTTAAGAAGAAGAAATTCCAATCAGATGTGAGACATCGTTGGAATTACACGTACCTAATGTTGGAGTCATGTGTTGGATACGAACACGTGATATCCAACTACGTCAATAGTAAGAATAACGAACTTATTATTGACAACACTGATTGGGCTTCAGGAATTTCATTTATGAAATTCCTAAAGATTTTTTATGACACGACGAACATGTGTTCATCGGTTTATACTCACACGACTTGCATTACACTCAGGTGCATATGCAACATTAGTAGCATGTTTAGGAAGTATCGAGCTGACCCGAAACTTAACCATATGGTTGCAAAGATGGAAACCAAGTACTTAAAGTACTGGTTCACCTTTCCATCTCTTTATTTCCTCGCTGCATGCATGGACCCTAGGGTTAAGGTGGAAGGGGTAGAAAATACTCTGACTTACATTTCCTCGTGCATGAACATGGAAGACCCACCTAAAGGGTTCATTCACAAGAAGTTGACTGACCTGTTCATATACTACAATATTAGGTATAGTGGTTGTAGTGAGACTGTGATTACAGACATGAATACCTTGTTCGGAGATGATTTTTCCATTCAGTTAGCGAGGGGGAAACATCGGGGTGGACCATCACATAGGAGTGAGCTTTCTCAGTACTTAGATACCGATCACTGCTCAATCCTATCACATTCTAATACTAAGAATCTTGATATATTACAGTGGTGGAAATCATATGAGTCTACCTTTTCCGTGCTATCTAGGATGACACAGGATCTACTAACTCCTTCGGTGTCGAGCGTAGCATCAGAGTCTACTTTTTCTGTTGCAATGAACGTGATTTTGGATAGGAGATCGAGATTACATCGAGATATTGTTGAGGCTTTTGCCTGCTTGAAGGATTGGGAGGATTCGAGGTTTAGCATCCATGATCATGCTGAAGCTGGGATAGGGACTGCATCCGCATCCACTATGAAAGTGGAGGAGTTGATTGCTGATGATGATGATCCATATGATAATGATCTTGATGTTGCGGTTGATGATGCTCATGATATGCCGATCAACAATTGATGATGATCCGCTATTATTTGATTTCGATGTTTTGTTTTTTATTGATCGTGTGCTTTATTTTTACGTTATGTTGAAACTTGTATTTGTTTGGTTTGTTAACTAATGGCTAATTGGTCATTTTTCATTTGGTTTGCTTTTGTTTTTTTGACTTTGTAATTTTTTTTAGCAAAATTTATTTGTTTTAATTTATTTTTTTGTTTAAAATTTTCATTTAAAAATTTAAACTCTATAATTTAATATTTTAATTCTAATAAATTGTAATCTAAATTTATTTTAAATTATAAAAAAAAAATCTAAACTCTATTAATATTTTCAAGTTACAAATTTTTAATAATTGTCAATTTACCAATTTAAATATTAAACTTTATAATTTATTTATATTATATTAAAAAAAAAAATTAAACTTTGTAATTTATTATTCTTTTAACAATTTTCATTTTATAAATTTAATATATTATACATTATCTATATATAATATAATATATTTTTTATTTAAACTAAAATATAAAACTTTAACTTTTTTTTTTTTAAATTTAAACCAGGCCCGTACGACTGGGTTTGGTCAGTATGGCCTGGCTTGGCTTATCTGAGCCTGGCTTTGATAAACTGGGCTGTGCCTGGCCCTACACGAAAGCACGATTGTGCTCTAAAAAAACGGGCCGGGCCTACCAGGCCCGGCCCGTTTGACACCTATATCCCTATATTTTGAACAATATTATGGATGTCCATAAATTCTCTATTAATCTTTTGACTATTGATATTCTTGTGACTCTTATTATTCATTGATTAATGTGTATTAATAAGCATGGATTAATATGTATTCATTGATACATTTATTTGTGTATTGATGTATATATTCATTAACATATTTATATACACATTAATATATTTATGTATTAAACCCTATAAATAGGGAGCCTTTGTATAAGTCGGTATATACTTGAAGGAATATGAAATCTCTCCCATGTTTCTTCTATATCTCTCGCTCTCTTGTTTTTATATTTCATAATACGTTATCAGCACGAAACTCTGTTGGATTTTTAAGAGATATATTGAAGGTACATTTGAGTATTATTATGTCAAATCTTGCAAAATTAGAATTTGTGGCACTTGATATTAGCATGGGAAAAATTTTCTTGTCATAGATACTAAATGCTGAAATCTATCTAGATGCAAATTGTCTTGGAGATACAATTAAAGAAAAGAATGCAACATCCATTCAAGAAAAAGCCAAAGAGATGATTTTTCTTCATCTTCACTTTCATGAAGGATTAAAAACTGAATACCTCACCGTAAAGGATCCACTTATTCTTTGGAATAGTTTGAAGGAAATGTATGAACATTAGAGAATGGTAATTCTCCCAACAGCTCGCTATGACTGGATGCTTTTGAAACTGTAAGATTTTAAATCTATGAGTGAGCATAACTTAGCAATATTTAGAATCATTTCTCAATTACAGTTATGTTGAGAAAAAAAATTACTGATGAGGATATGTTGGAGAAAACATTTTCCACTTTTTATGCATCTAATGTGCTACTGCAGCAGCAATATCATGAAAAAGGCTTTAAGAAATATTCTTAATTGATTTCATGTCTTATTGTGGCTGAACAAAATAATGAGCTTTTGATGAAAAATCATGAGGCTCGTCCAACTGGTTCGGCTCCATTCCCTGAAGTGAATATATCAACATATCACCCTTATAATGGACAAAGTCGTGGCTAAGGTCATGATTGTGGTTGTGGTCATAGTTGGGGTCGTAGATGTGGATGAGGACGTGGTCGCAATAGTTACAATTACGATTGACAACCTAAGAATGTGTCAGAATATTAAAAGAGGGAGATTATTGAAAAGGATAACAAAAGTGGTGAAAATAGCAAAACGGTGACAAATTTGTGCTATCGTTACGACATGAAAGGCCATTAGTCACATACCTTTTTCTACACCAAAACATTTGGTTGATCTCTACTAAGAATTGTTGAAAAAGAAAGATAGTGCATTAATGTATACTATACTTAAGGATAAAAATTTCTTTTCTTTTTTAATAAAACAAGGATCAAATATGAATACAATATTAGGTAGTACAAAATTGATTGAGGGCTCCTAAAAAGGTAATATATTATTATCCGGAGGAACAAATATTCATATTAATGATGCATTATATTCTACAAAGCCTCAAAGAAATTTATTGAGTTTTAAAGATATTCAACGAAATGGATATCATATTAAGACTGCGAATGAAGACAATATTGAGTATTTATATATAACCAACATTGTCTCAGGTAAGAAAAATATATTGAAAAAATTATACGCTCTTTTCTATGGTTTGTACTACACAAACATAAGCACAATTGAGGCACAAGACATAGTAAACCAAAAGTTTACTGATGAAAAAATTTTATTATTTGGCATGATCGATTGTGACATCCTGAGTCTATAATGATGCAGAGAATCATTAAAAATTCAAGTGGGCATTCACTGAAAAATTAAAAGATTTTTCTGTCCAATGAATTTTCATGTGATGCTTGTTCTCAATGAAAGTTAATTATATGGTCATCACCAACAAAAACAAGGACATAACCCCTTGCATTTTTACAACTTATACAAGGTGATATATGTGGGCATATTTATCCACAATGTGGACCATTTTGATATTTTAGGATTCTAATTGATGCACCAACGAGATGGTCACATGTCTGTTTGTTATCAATGCGTAACTAAGTATTTGCTAGATTACTTGCTCAAATGGGCTCATTTTCTAGATTATTTGATTAAGTCAATCTGTTTTAATAATGCTGGAGAATTTGCTTCTCAAGCATTTAATGATTATTGTATGTCTATTGGAATAACTGTTGAACATCCTGTAGCATATGTTCATACACAAAATGGTCTTGCATAATCATTTATTAAATACCTTAATTGATTGCAAGGCCATTACTAATGAGGATGAAGCTCCCAACTTTCACTTGGGGTCACGCTATTTTACATGCAGCAGTACTGATTCGTATTAGACCAACAAATTATCATGAATTCTCTCATTTACAATTAGTTCATGGTCGAGAACCAAATATTTCCCATCTAATAATTTTTGGGTGTATGGTATATGTTCTGATTACTCCACCACAAACGCACTAAGATGGGTCCCCAAAGAAGATTGGGAATACATGTTGGATATGAATCTCTATTGATAATCAAATATTTAGAGCCATTACTAGAGATTTATTTCGGCTCATTTTGCTAATTTTCATTTTGATGAATCAGATTTTTCAACTTTAAAGAAAGAAAATAAATAGTTGGAAAAAGTTTTTAGTTGGAATCATCTTGACCCTCGCACAATGGAATGTGAACTAGAAGTTCAAAAGATTATTCATTTGCAAAGTTTAGCAAATCAATTGCTATATGCATTTACTAATCTATAGAGAATAACTATATCTTACATACTAGCTGCTAATGGTCCAATTAGAATTGATGTCCCAATAGGACAATCTGTTGCTAATGAACCTAAAGCATCAGTGAAACATAGTCGACCAGTTGGTTCAAAAGATAAAAATCCTCAGAAAAGAAAAGGATCAAAGGATCAAGTTGAGGAATTATTGGCTCTATAAGAGTCACCAGTTGTAATTCTAGAAGAAATTCAAGTATATGAAACTTGTGACAATCAAGAAATCTTGATAAACTATGTCACAACTGGCCAAAGGTGGAATCAGAATAAAATCGACGTCGATGATATATTTGCCTATAATGTGGCACTCAACATTGTTTATGACAATAAGGACCTTGAGCCAAAGTATGTCGAGAAATATAGACAAATAGATGATTAGCCAAAATAGAAAGAATCAATTGAAGCATAATTGAATTCTCTTTCAAAACACGAAAATTTTGGCCCTATTGTACGTACACCTTATGAAGAGATGCGACAAATAAATTTGTCAAATATAAGACACGATTAGTTGCATAAGGATTCTTTCAAAGTATTGATTATGAAGAGATGTATTTCCCTATAGTGGATGCAACTACTTTTCGATATCTAATTAGCCTGGCAATATATGAAAAACTTGGTATGTGTTTAATGGAGGTAGTTACGGCTTATTTATATGGACCACTTGACAGTGACATTTACATGAAAATTCCAGAAGGATTAAATATTGCATGTACCACATAATTTAGGTCTTTGAGAACTTTATTCGATAAAACTATGTAGATCTTTATATGGGTCGAAACAATTTGGATGCTTGTAGTATAATCGTCTTAGTGAATATTTATTACGAAAAGGGTATGAGAATGATCCCATTTGCCCATGTGTATTTATTAAAAGATCTAGATTCGAGTTTGTTATAATTGTAGTTTATGTTGATGACCTGAATATTATTGGAACTATGAATGAGTTTTCAGAAGCAGTAGGCCAACTTAAAGAAAGAATTTGAGATAAAAAATCTTGGAAAAACAAAACTTTGCCTTGGTTTGTAAATGGAACACTTCGTGAATGGAATTTTTGTTCATTAATCAGCTTATATATCAAATGTGTTGAAATGATTCTATATGGATAACGCCCATCCATTGAGCACTCTAGTGGTTGTAAGGTCATTAGATGTGAATAAAGATCCTTTCGACCTTGAATGGATGATGAAGAGTTTCTTGGTCCTAAAGTATCATATATTAGTGCTATTAAAGCACTAATGTATCTTGTAAGTCATACACGACGTGATATTTTATTTTTCTGTAAATTTGTTAGCAAGATATAGTTCTTGTCCAACAAGAAGACATTGGAATGGAGTTAAACATATAGTGAGGTATCTACGAGATATGATGGATATGAGCCTATATTATTCCAATGTACCCAAAGCAGAATTAATTGGTTATGTAGCTATGTGATATATGTCTGACCCTCGTTATGCCAGATCACAAACAGACTATTTATTCACATGTGGTTATACAACCATTTCATGGTATTCTACGTAATAATCAATTATTATCACATATTCTAATTATGTAGAGATCTTAGTAATTCATGAAGCAAGTCGGGAATATTTTTGGTTAAAATCTATAATACATCATATTTGAGGGTCATGTGGTTTTTCGTTTAGCAAGGAAGTTCCGACGACCTTGTATAAAGATAATGATGCATTCATTGTTCACTTAAAAAATGAGTACATTAAAGATGATAAAATAAAACATATATCACCAAAATTATTTTTCACTCATGATCTACAAAATGAAGGGTGTTATTGATGTTCAATCAATTCGTTCAACTAATAATCTAGCAGATTTTTTCACCAAGGCTCTACCTACTGCAACATTTGAAAGGCTAGTTCATAGCATTGGAATGCGCATGCTCAGATATTCAAAGTGATGTTTTATACTGTACTCTTTTTTCTTCACAATGGTTTTGTCCCACTGGGTTTTCCTGGTAAAGTTTTTAATGAGGCAATATCATGGACATCCAGGGGGAATATTATGAATAATATTCTGGATGTCCATAAACTCTTCATTAATTTCTTGACTATTTATATTTTATGACTCTTATTATTCATAGATTAATGTGTATAAATTTGCATGGATTAATATGTATTCATTGGTACATTTATTTGTGTATTGATGTAAATATTCATTGACGTATTTTTATACATATTAAATGTATTCATGTATTAAATCTTATAAATAGAGAGTCTTTGTATGAGTCAGTATATATCTGAAGGAATAATAAATGTTTCCTCTGTTTTTCATATATCTCTCGCTCTCTTATCCTTCTATTTCATAATACCCTATTTGATTCTTAATACCGGATAAGCATGGTGCCCCTCTTTATTTATCATAAAAATTGTTGATATATTAATATACATGTTTGTATATTTTATTGCAACATTCTGTTTATGATTTATCATAATTTTTTTTGTAACAAAATTATTTGTTCTTTTTGATAATTTATTAATATGGTAATTTTCAAAGAAACACGGAAATAGAAAATACTTCTAGTAGAATGGCTACTAAATGTACTCTTAATTATTTTGAAAATTCGACCAAATAATTTCAATTACATGAAAGAACACATATGGTATCACAAACTAATTGTAATAGTTTGTTTGGGAAATATTTGATTCTTATTCTATTAATGCTTCAAACATCTCAGGACGAGAACACCTGCTAGTCCGCCGTTGCTGTCTAACGTGATCGTGAAGGAAGAATGCCCACTCCCAACTTGACCCTTGAAAAAAATCCAGTAAGTTCCAGTTTATCGTTCAGTGAAACTGCTATTTTCAGCACTTCATATTCTGTACTTCAAAAATCTGAAACATGGACAGCGAGATTATATTAGAAGACGATAAGACTACAAATATCTGCTGATTGTTGCGGGGGGATTAGAACATAGTTACTGAAAGTATGGTTTCAATTAGGATGATAAAAAAAGTGACAAATGTGAAGTTGGATAATTATTGGAGCTGTGTCGCACTGTTCAATCGTTATTGTCTATGTTAAAGTTTTGATATTGTTTTTTACTTTGATTGCTGTTTTACATACCGTAAACAGAAAAAAAACAGGATCATTCTTGTTCTAGCAGAACTTAAGTCTTGGATTAAGGCTGAGTATGAAGAATTCATATGTATTTGAATTATTTCAAATACCTAGCCTTTAGATTTCTGTTATGTATTTGAATTAGTTCTGAATAAGGCATAGTCTTTAGGGTTCTGTTATGCGTTTGAATCAGTATTGGATAAGCCCTAATCTTTAAAGTTTGATTCTTACTTTGAGTCTGTAAAAGACTATATTTAGCCCAAGCATGAATGTTTTAATAAGAAAAAGACTTAATGAATTCTTTTTGTCTAATATTTTGATTTTCAAAATTAATTCTTAATATTTGGGTATCGGAGTAGGTTGATTCTGATCAATCAAAATAGGGATTGAGAACCTTGCTGCACAAAAATATGCTACTTAGACTTCATCAACTCGTTGCCTCAAGTGTGACATGCATTGATTGTATTAATGAGTAGCAACACTATGATCCTATTTCAAAGATGAGTACTTGGAGAGAAACTTATAAATTAGAACTTATTTATGCAGGTATTTTTGATCCAATCACTCTTATATCTAACAGCAACAAGAGACACATTTTGATATTTATTGATGATTATAGCAGAAAAATTGAGCATATTTCTCAGGTAAGAAGTCAGAAACGTTAAACTTTATTAAATGCTTTCAAGTTATGGTGGTAAAAGACATGAGATTATTTATTGTCTTTGCATTGATAGAGGGAGAGAATTTAATTTAAGTGAATTCAATGATTTTTGCAAATAGAATGGAATCAAGAGGTATTTGATCATAGTTTATACTTCACAATAGAATGATGTAGTTAAAAGAAATAATAGAATTGAGAAGAACATAGTTCATTCCATGTTATACGACAAGAACATTTAATGCTTTTTGGCCAGAGATAGTGAACTAGATTTTTTATGTCCTACACATTTGTCACACATTGGTAGTCAAGAATATTATATCATAGGAGACTTTGTGTCAAATGAAGCTCTTAATAGGTTATTTTTGGATTTTTAGTGGTGCAACACATCATTTTAGTGCCATTGGGGGTTAGTAAGTAATCAAAATATTACATGCTATTTGATCTCGTTGCTAAGAGAATTTTTGTGAGTAGAGCTATAATATTCGAATAAAAAAAGTATGAAATTAGGGTGTAAGTTATAAAAAATAAATAGTAGTGGATTAGAATGAGGTGATGATGATGAACAAGCAGTAAGTAAAATGTGAATGAAGAAAATACTGATGAAGAGGTAGGAGAGACCCATCATGAGAGAAAAAAGTGGAAGATGGTATTAATGAGGATGAGACAATCTCATGTGAGGCAACCTTTTACATTTACGAGTGATTATGTTAGTGGTGAAAGTTTATATAAGGATAAAATTCATATTTTGAGGAAGATGGTTGAATTTTGTGGAAGTTATAACGAATGCAAATTGAAAATTAATCATGGATAGTGAATTCAAATTTATAGAAAAGAATCAGACATGGACACTTACCAAGCTGCTAATTGGGGCTAAAAGAATGAGAGTAAAGTGAATTTACAAAATGAAATATAATAAGCATGAAAATGTCGATAAATACAAGTCTCATTTGGTCGTTAAAAGATATATTCAGAAGTATGGAGTGGATTATACGGAAGTTTTTTTTATTAGTGGCAATAATATATACAATAATGATGCTTATTACTCTAAATACACACAAGAATTTAATATTTTTTTAGTTGGATGTTAAATTAACTTTTTGTCAATGGCGAACTGAGTTAAGATATTTATGTGGAGCAGCCAAGAGGTTATGAAAAGATGAGCATTGATTATCTAGTTTTTAATTACACAAAGCCCTGTATGGAGTAAAACAAGCTTCACGAGCTTGATTTAGTTTAATCAAAACATATTTTATTAGTGAAAGGTTTCAAAAGTATAAAGGTGAGCAAACATTATTTATAAAGAAAAATAAAAAAGGAAAAATTATCATCATAACTATTTATTTTAAAGATATAATATATATTGATAATAAAGAAGTTATAATATTTGAACTTAAAAACTAAATGTTAAGAAAGTTTGATATGTCTGATTTGGGAAAGATAAGGTTTATTCTTGGTATCAAGTGGCTATAAAAGTTTGATATTTATATACGCCAAAGTAAATAGGTATTTGAGGTCTTCAAAAAGTTTGGTATGATGGAAAGTAATTTGATGAGTAATCCAATAATTCAAGGTTTCATAATAAAAACTATCAAAATAGAGGCTTTGTTGATGAGACGTATCACAAGCAATTGGTGAAAATTTAATTTATCTTACTATCATAAGACCTGATATGATGTTTATTATTTGTCTCATTAATAGATATATATCAAAGTCAATGGAGATTCATCTATAAATATGTAAGAGAGTACTTCAATGCTTATATATATCAAGATCAATGGAGCTTCATCTCATTAATATATATCTAAGGAACATTAAATAATGGAATTCATTATAAGAAAGGAGGAGGTGGTGAGATGTTAGTATTCACAGACTAAGAAGCATGGATATGGATACGGACATGTGATTACGACACGGCAGGATATGAGAACACGACAAATTTCAAAAAAATAGGATACAGATACGGTTAGGATACGACATGATAAAAAAATAAATACATTTATTATCTTTAAACAGTAATTTAGATAAACAAAAAAAATACTTAAATATTATTTTTACAAATATTCAAACACAAACATAAGAAATATTAAAATATAAGATTAATATTTTTTTAATGAATCAAATAAAATGGCTTCCAGTTCAGGTTCATTAAAAAAAGATCTGCAATCTCAAGAATTCTAACATTTTCAACATCCATTGAGTAAAAACCATTATCTCTAATATTCCATATTTTAGATTTACTTTTATTATAGTTTGAAGATTTCTTTGACAGAAGTCGGAGATTATTATGGACATAAACTAAATCTTTAATTCTTTGTGGTGTCAACTTGTTTCTCTTCATGGAGTAAATAAAATTATAAGTATTTCAATTTCTTTCATAATATAAGGATGAATAAGGTTGTCCTAATAATTTTAATGTAATAAATTAAAGCATCGATGCAACAGTTCCATGACAACCCACCATTTAATAAGACTCATGTATCACCTATCATTGTTGGAATTACCACTAGAAAAATCTTCCAAAAATACTAAAAATATAGCATACTCGTTATTTACTCTTCTCTTTTCACCTTTATTAGAATAATATCTCTTAAAATATTTTTTTCTCTTACTATATTTAAATCTCGATGTGGTGGAACATGATCACGAGACTTATCAAGTCATTGTCGACTATAATACTTGCAAGTTAAGTTATAATATTAATTATAAAATATTAAACATCATAAAATATCATTTATATTAAAATTATCATAGTTTATAATTCAAACTCTTAATATTACCTTAGATTTAAGGAACGAGCTAGGGAATATAAAGGTGTGTGACTTTTATGTCATCTTTTCACCAAAATTTTATTCACAATATAAAAAACCTAGAGGTAAAAATATACGACAATTCATATAAGTTCAATTATAATTAAAATTTAAGACTTTCAATTAAAACTTTAAAAATTGAAAATAAAATAAAAAGTATACCTTGAATTATCTGTGGGGATTTTATGTTCTTTCTTATAAATAACTTCATTTATTTTTTCGATCATAGAATTCCACAACTCATAAATATTGTGAAGGCAAGGTTTGTCAGTGTCAGTTAATCGAAGCATCTCATAAATGAGAGTTATAAAGCTGAGGATATAATCTACATTTATCCAAAAGTCTTCATTTAAGAATTTATCTTTTACTTCTTTAGTTTTTACTAAATCATTTTCTTTATACATTTCTCATTCTTCACTTATCACTAATTGCTCCAAGCTTATTTTTATTATTTTAAATCGCTTAAGTATAACAATAGTTGGAGCAAAACGTGTATCGGCCACTGAAAGTAATTTCATTTTGCAATGATTATTAAACATCGATAATCTCATTGCATGATTCATTATGAAATTCTTGATAAAAAAGATATCACTTGAAACTCGAGCGATCCTCATATCATCATATCTTGAGTGTGTTGGTGCACAAATATTCTTCAAAGCAAGATTAAGAGTATGAACCACACACGAGGTCCAAAAGATATATCAAAATTTTTCTTTCACAATGTGTCATGCTGTTTTGCATACTGTAGTATTATCAGTTATAACTTTAACTATCTTTTGTGGATCAATTTCTTGTATAATATTAATCAATAAATCAGCTATAAAATGTTTGTCCTTAGTCTCTCATTCACAGTTTTTTGCTTTCAAAAATATTGGTCCACTTTCGGAGACTGTCATGATATTAATAAGTGATATTCTTTGAATATCTGATCATCCATCACTGCAAATGCTCACTTCTTTCTCATACCAAGTCTTCTTGATTGATTCCAATAAATTATTAATATTATTCTTTTTCTTTTGCAATAATGTTGTCTTAATGCATTATAGTTTAGTAGGACATAACCTGGAAGTTGACATGCACTTTTAAAGGCATGAGCATAATAAAGACTTTTAGCAAAGTGAAAAGACAACCCCCTAGTATAAAATATCCTAGCTGTCTCACTGTCAACTATTTCATGTTTACTAATTTTGAATGCATTTTCAATTGATCTCATAATCTCCTTTCTCCTTTTTAGATCAATTTGACTAGCACTAGAAGATGAATTCTCAAAAAAAGAATCTGCAATGCTTAATGTGGGTAAAGAAACAACATTAAGATTAGATTATTTCATCATTTGTTCAGATTTTTCCATCATCCATCGCATCTCAATTAAATTTTGATTCGTTACATTAGTATATGATTCAATTCCTGCCCATTTAATTTTTAACAAGTGAGCCTAGACTCTGTAATATGATCATTTATATATTTGTCTACAAAAATTACATTGAAAAGTAATATTTTCTCCTCATTTTTCTTTATTCAATTTCACTTCATTCGTGACATATATTCATAATGAAACATTATTATCAACATCTTGAATATTTTGTTAATTACTTGAATGTTCAGAATTATAACTAATTTTATTGTATAATTCTGCATGAAAAAAAAATTATGCATTTTAAATAATCTATATTATTTTGAAACCCATTTAATCTAATTTTTTTTCTCCATCGATATAATAAGACAAAATTTTCATTATATTTTGTATATTTACATATTACATTAATTCATTTAAAATAAATTATATAACCAAACTATTATACTTACATATTGTATATTGCATAATTGAATATTACAAATAATACATATTGCATACTACAAAAATTATTCATATTTATATATTTCATATTTTAAAATTCCATATTTATCATTATATTTAAAATCACGCATTTAAAATTAAAATAAATTATATTACATACATCAAAATTATTTGTTTATTATATTTTACATATTTATTAAACAAATAATAATAATTAAAATATAAAAAAATAGATTAAAAAAACCTCCCCGCTCATGTTACTGCTTCTAAACCCTCCCCCCTACTTCTAAAATCAAGTTACCTTTTTCGAAACTTTACTGCTTCAAAAATCCTGATGCAATGACAAATTATTCCCTGCAACCGGTTTCGTCAGCCACTCAACGTTGTTGGCGATCAGCTGCTCCTCGATTTGTTGGAGTTGTTGGAGTAATGTATTATTATATAATGTGTTTCTGACACGTTGGATTCGTAACAATGTATCGGATATGTCTCCGACGTGTTTGTTCGATATGCCATGTGGCGTATCAGACATGAAATTTGTCAACGTTATGTCATGTGGCGTATCGGACATGTATCCGACACGTGTCTGTACCGTGCCCATGATTATGAGTGTCCGACACGTGGACACGACTATACAGTAACGTATCCATGCTTCCTTGTTCATAGATATGATTATGTTAGAAATGTGAATGATGAGAGTGCATATATAGTTGTGTTTTTAATAAATTCAAGTGTTCTTTTATGATATTCAAAAAAATAGTCTATTGTAATTTTATTTATCATAGAATCCAAAGTCATGGCAGTCTATGTTTGTCAAGGAATTTGGATGAAGAGAATTTAAAGGAGCTTAGAGATTCTGATGGAGGTTGTACTACAATAATTTGTGATAATAGGTCAATCATCAAGTCGTCTGAAAATCTAATTATGCATGGACGTAACAAACTTATTGATGTGTACTTAAATTAGTTTAGATACCTAATCTTTAGGGTTCTTGTATGTGTTTGAAAAGTTTTGAATAAGTCTTAGGCTTTAGTATTTTGGCATGTGTTTGAATAACTTAATCTTTATGGTTTTCTTGTGTTTGAATAATTTAGTATTTATAGTTAGAGGTAGATGTGCCAAATGGTCCGGGCCAGCCCGGCTTGGTTTTAGGTGGCCTAACCGGGCCACTTTGCCGTGCATGGCATGGCATGGTACAGTATCCATGTCGTGCCCAGCTCGACATAGTTTCTTCATGGCAGGCCCTACAAGTTAAGAAATTGTGCCGGGTCGGGCTCATACAGGCCGATTTTAAATTTTTAATAATTTTGTTTTTTAGATTATGTTATTTATGTATTTAGAATTTATTTTATGTTTATATGTTTTAATGTTTTTAATACTTAAATGTTTTTATTATTATTAATTGTTTTTAATAATTAGTTAATGTTAATTGTTATAATACTTTATAATTTATGTGTAGTACATCTGTGTAAGTGTATGAAATGTGAATTAATAAAATATTAAAACTTAAATATGAATAAAAATAAAAAATCATTACAAAATAAAAATTCAAAAAAATAAATATTCAAATTTCAACTTTCAAGCATCAAATGCATCAATCCACAAAGGCATAATCACAAACTCAAGTTTCAACTTTCAAGATTCATGGATGATTGGTCCACATATGCTGGAATGAATCAACATGAGAGGTTGCTTAGCCCGATATTCTGCCTTCTTCTTGAAATGACATTCTTGCATGTTTTTCGAGCACACATTCTTCACAAAATTTTTTCTCGTATTCCGTGTCCGGTAGTCCGTGCACTATGTTTTTCTTTGTCAACTTGTTTATGCCTTCATGATGTAGGTGACCAAAATGAAGATGCCACAGTGACGTATTGTCTTCTACGTTGACTCGCAAATATTTTTTTGTACATTTCTCAAATTTAGTTTGTACATTTGATTTCTTCCCATTTCAACTTGTGCGACTGAATGTCATTGTTTGTCTTTCAATAGTAATATCAGGTCTTTTATAAAAATGGAATAACTTTTTTTCATGAGTTGCCCCATACTTAAAATACTACTCTTGAGGTATGGTACATAATATATATCTTGGATTGACCCAATGAAATCATCCTTTTGTTAATAATAAATCATATCTTGGTCTTTGACCTCAACCTTCGAGTCTTTTTCAAATAATACAGATACAGTTTCAACCTTTCGTATCTCTTTGAAACAATGCTTGTGCCTGCACATATGATTGCTTGCAGCCGTGTTGATGTACCACACTGTGTCATTGTCGGTGTTGACTTTGTTATATGTCATTAAGAGAAATTCTTCTTCCACCTCATCTTCCATGGTTAGGTTAGTTGTCTTTTCCATCTTTTTCTCGACTCGATATTTTTTTGTAAAATGTCTCACCTTTTCACAATTGTAACATATATCGAAATTATAATCTTTTACATAGTGATCATATTTGCCCCACTTGCAGTACTCGATGTTGGAATAATTTGACCGACCGTCTCTTCCACGACCGTGTCCTTTTCCATGTCAATTTTATTGATTTGATTGTCCCTTCTCCTCATGATATCCTTTTTGACTGTGGCTTTTCCCGCCGTGACTATTTTCTCGACCACCACGGCCATACTATTACCTTGAAAGTTTTGAGAATAGAATATATTTTCGTCATTAAACGATGCTTTGGTTTGAAGTGTTTGCTCAAGTGTCTCATCATCTTTCTTCTTATGATATTCATATGCCATTAGGGAACTGACAAGTTCGTCGACCATGAACGTTGTTAGATCCCTTGATTATTTTATGGCACATACTACATTCTCGAAATTGTCAGTTAACGACCCCAGAATCTTTTCCATGACCTGCTCATCGGACAACTTTTCTCCATCTTGGTTGAGTTGATTCACCACGGTTTGAACATGTGTGATGTAATTGGATACACCTTCTGACTCCATCTTCATGCCTTCCAACTCATTGTGAAGAATTTGAAGACGAACTTGTTTAACTTGGTCGACTCCTTTGGACGTAGTCTCTAATATATCTCATGCTTCTTTTGAAATTTTTGCACTCGTAATCTTCTTAAAGCCCGACTCATCAACAACTCGAAACAGCATGTGCAATGCCATCTTATCTTTTCATCGTGTTTCTTTCAACATCTTATTTTGAGCCGTCGTATATTTTTCGGTAGATTTTTGTTCTTCAAATCTTTCTTGAACCACCTTTCAATAATCTACAGAACCGAGAAGAGCTTTTATTTGGATGCTCTAATTCTCGTAGTTCACATTTATTAATCGGGACAACGAGACATTATTGATTATACTCTCCATCCCTCTGATATCAAATTATAAAAATGAATTGCTAGCTACAAACTATAACTGAGGAGAATTATTTCTGAAGAGAGATTTTTTCTTTTATTCTATATTCTTACAAGCAATACAATAATTTATTTATAGTCTATAGTTTATCTTTCTAAAATTGAAAATTAAAAATTATCACCCGTAAAAATAATTGCTGACTCTTGATATTTTATCTTCTGCATAAAAAAAAGACATTTAATGTTTATTCAATAATTCTTTCTATTGATGTAGTTGGATATCACATATTTGTATCCACACATGATTCTAACATTAGGTAAATATAATTCTAACGGTGTCTTACATCCGATTAAATTTTTTTTTTTGTAAATTCACAAACAAATAGAGACTATCAAACTCATGCTGTCGGCGAGACGTGTGAATATATTTTAGTGAGTTACACATATTTTTCAAAGCGGGTATATACACATTCATCTCTGCTTGTACAATCAGGTTAATCACGTGACACATATATCTAACATGAAAAATCTCTCATAATGGTCAATCTCTAATATTCTTAACAAACATGTTAATCGCTACTTAATTATTAGATATATTATCGAATGTAATATTAAAAATTTTATTTTGAATTTTATATTCTTTAAAGATATTCATCATGTACTCAAAAATAACCGGACCATCATGATGATGAAGAATCTCATAGAATCCTATAATTTTTTTATTTATAATTTATTTTGAATCTACATAGTGGGCGGTGAGGCATGCACAAGATTAGATGTGTCAAACGAGTTGGGCTGGGCTGGATGGCCCATTTTTTTAGAGCAGGGCCGAGCTTTCGTGTCGGGCAAGGCACAGTTTATCAAAGCCAAGCCTAGTCGGGCCAAACCAGGCCGTACTGGCCAAACTAGGCCGTACGGGCCAAAGTAGGCCAGAACGGGCCTTGTTTAATTTTTTTTTTAAATTTTAAAAATTTTATATTTTACTTTAAATAAAATATATATTATATTATATATAAATAATATATAATATATTAAATTTATAAAATGAAAATTGTTAAAAGTTTAATAAATTACAAAGTTTAAATTTTTTTATTAAAAATATAATATAAATAAATTATAAAGTTTAATATTTAAATTGGTAAATTGACAATTATTAAAAAATTGTAACTTGAAAATATTAATAGAGTTTGGATTTTTTTTATAATTTAAAATAAATTTAGATTATAATTTATTAGAATTAAAATATTAAATGATAGTTTTAATTTTTAAATGAAAATTTTAAACAAAAAAATAAATTAAAACAAATAAATTTCGCTAAAAAAAATTACAAATTCAAAAAACAAAAGCAAACCAAATGAAAAGTGATCAATCAATCAATTGATACTGAACCAAACAAATACAAGTTTCAAGTTTTAACATAACGTAAAAATAAAATACACAATCAATAAAAAATAAAACATCGAAATCAAAAAGTAATGGATTATCATCAATCGTCAATCGGCATATCATGAGCATCATAATCATAACATCAAGATCACTATCATATATATCATCATCATCAGTAATCAACTCCTCTGCTTTTGCAGTGGATGCGGATGTAGTCCCTGTCTCAGCTTCAGCACGATTATGGATGCTAAACCTCGAATCCTCCCAATCCTTTAAACAGACAAAGGCCTCAACAATATCTAGACGTAATCTCGATCTCTTATCCGAAATCACGTTCACTACAACAGAAAAATTAGACTCCGACGCTACGCTCGACACCAGAAGAGTCAGTAGATTCCGTGTCAACCTAGATAGTACGGGAAAGGTGGACTCATATGATTTCTACCACTGTAATATATCAAGATTCTTAGTATCCGAATGTGATATAATTGAGCAGTAATCGGTATCTAAGTACCGAGAAAGCTTGCTCCTATGTGATGATCCACCTCAATATTTCTCCATTGCTAACTGAATGGAAAAATCATCTCTGAATAAGGTATTCATGTCCGTAATCTCAGTCTCACTATTACCACTACCATTACCATATATAGTATCGTAGCATATGAATAAGTTAGTCAACTTCTCGTGAATGAACCCTTCAGGTGGGTCTTCCAGGTTCATGCATGAGGAAATATAAGTCAGGATATTTTCTACCTATTTCACATTAACCCTAAGGTCTATGCATGCAGTGAGGCAATAAAGAGATGAAATAGTGGACACGTACTTTAAATACTTGATTTTCATCTCTGCAATCATATGGTTAAGTGTCGGGTCAGCTCGATATTTTTTAAACATACTACTAATGTTGCATATGCACCTGACTGCAATGCAAGTCGTGAGAGTATAAACCGACGAACATATATTTGTCGTGTCATCAAAAATCTTCAGGAATTTCATAAATGAAATTTCTGAAGCTCCATCAGTGTCGTCAATAATAAGTTTGTCACTCTTACTATTGACGTAGTCAGATATCACGTGTTAGTATCCAACACATGACTTCAACATAATGTACGTGTAATTCTAATGGTGTCTCACATCCGATTGGAATTTCTTCTTCTTAAGATTCGCAGACAAATAGAGACTACCAAACTCTTGTTGTCTGCGAGGAGTACGAATATATTTTAGTGTATTACGTATATTATCCAACGCGGGGGAACACATCTTCATACCTGCTTGAATAATCAGGTTAATCACGTGACACATGTATCTGATATGAAAGATCTTTCCTAATGGTGCGTCTCTAATATTCCTAACAAACATGTTAATTGATATTCCATTATTAGATACGTTATCGAATGTGATACTAAAAATTTTATTTTGAATTTTATATTCCCTAAAGATTTTCATCATACACTCAAAAATGGCCGGGCTATCATGAGGATGAAGAATCTCAGAGAATCTTAAAATTATTTTATTCATAGTCCAGTTAAAATCTACATAGTGGCTGGTGAGACATACATAAGATTATTCTCGTGACTTGTCTAGATATCGGACGTTACGGACACTACTCTACTATATGTCATAAATTCATTAATTATTTTCTATTTTTTTAACTTGTACAATTTTAGTATGTCATTACTAGATGTGGACCTAGGAATCCTACGATAAGCAGGTTGAAAATATGTCTGCGTGATGCGTATTACCTTTGGATCTTCCGAATATCTGATCGGAAGACCCATCAATGTGATGAGTCTGGTCATGCCATCTCTACCCAATTCGCTGGAATATATGAAGGGAGTAAACTTTGAGATTGAATTCGATCCAGTCTATAGCTATGAAAGGCGCACCTGAGGCGCGCCTAAAGCTCAGGCACCCCCACTCCTAGGAAAAATGCCTCGCTTCAGGCGAGGCACAAACGAGTGAGGCGCAGCGGGCAATGAAGCACGGACACGGCATGGATACGTGTTCGTTACGCCACGTGGCGTATCATTGATAAATTCGTATACGATATGCCATGTGGCGTATCGGATGGTGGCGTATCGGACGTCCAGTGGGCAGCAGAGGGCAGGCGCGATTTGAGGGTGGGAGGCACGGGGCGAGCACGAATTGAGGGGGGAGGCAAGGGGCGGGCACGAATTGAAGGGGGGAGGCAGGGGACGGGCGGGAATTGAGGTGGAGGCAGGCTGGCGGGAATTGAGGGGGAGGAAGCAGGGGGCGGGCGGGAATTGAGGGGGAGGAAGCAGGGGGCGGGCGGGAATTGAGGGGAAGGCAGGCGGGTGGGAATTGAGGGATGAGGCAGGCGGATGAGAATTGAGGGGGAAGGCAGGTGGGCGGGAATTGAGGGGGGAGGCAGGCGGACGGGAATTGAGTGGGAAGCCAGACGCGCGGTAAAATAAAATAAAATATTTTAATAAAATAAAATAAAATATTTTTATTTTATAAAATAAAAAAATATATTTTTATATAATATAAGATAATATTTTTATAAAATATTATTTTATAAAATAAAATAATTATAAATATTATCTTATAAAATAAAATAAAATACAATATTTTTATTTTATAAAATAAAAATATATTTATTTATTTTATAAACTAAAATATTTTAATTTAATTTATTTTATTTTATAAAATACCTAATATTTATAAATAAAATAATTTTTATTTTTAATTTTATTTTTTTTATCATGACGTATCCTAGCCGTATCCGTATCCTAGTTTTTTAGAATTTGCCGTGTCCCCCGTATCCTATCATGTCATATCCCCGTGTCCGTGTTCGTGTTCGTGTCCGTGCTAAACCAAAAAAAACACAAACACCAACACCAAAATCAAAGTCAAGATCATCTAGCTCTAAACATACTCCTACTCTTGCTTTGATTGATGAACATGAAGAGATGATCTATTCATCGAGAGAGGAAGATGAAGAAGAGGGAGAGTGGAAGATTGATGATGAAGATGATATTAATGAAGATTTTCTTGATTTAGATTTACATGTAGATACATGAATATTTATTTTGTTTTAGAACTTTGAATGTTTGTTATTTTATTTTGAAACTTTGAATATTTGGATGATGCGAGCACTATTAATATTTGATTTTTATTTTTGATGTTCTTTAGTTTATTATTAGATGAAAATTAAAGACTATATTTAGTAAAATGTATATTTTTTATGTGTATTAGGCTGGATGTGCCTCAAATAAAAAAGCTCGCGCCTCAAGTGCCCCTTGCGCCTTGAGGCCGCAAAAGGCTTTTGCACCTCAGTGCGCCTTATGCCTTAAATAACTATGATCCAATCTCAAAAAATATAGTGCTAAGTTGGGTTTGCCTAGGATCTAATGGATCATGCTTTTTGGTACATAATTCATCATGCGTCTTAAGGTGTCCAGTCCCAAACAAACTCTTACAAGTTAAATTTCTCATATAATATTTGCACTGTGACATTTCTTCTTCCTCACCCCTAATATTTTTTTGTTTTATTATATTAAAATGACTTCAAACTATAGAAATTCTCTTAGTTTTTTATTTTTTAGATGTTTGGGTTGAGACGACTAGAGAAACCAAAGCTTCAGCAGCCTCAGATATCTGTGTAATATTTTTATTTTTTAAATTTAAATATGTTTCATTAGTATTTGTCATTTTTAGGATTTTTGTTAAACAATACACTTATATAGAGACTAGATGATAAATTTCATATTTAATTATTTTAGGACTAGAGAGAGAGACTAGAGAGAGACTTAGAGAGATTGTGAGAGAGAGAAAGTAAAAAAAAACTTAAAATAAATTACCTGGTAAAGTAGTGATATCGATCATGTGCACGGTGCACCACAATCTAGCTCAAAATTCCAAACTCGAGTTGAAATTTCCGAAAAGTCGAGCAAATGATGAAATCCTGAGTCCCATGAGAGAGGAGCAAGAGTTTTAAGAGAGTGAAAATGTGAGGTTTGAGAGAATAAATATTTATGAAAATCATAAATGTTATAAAGAGGTGGGGAGAATTTAATAGATTAAAGAAAATAAATTTTTTTAAAAGTATTTTTTTTTGTTTTTTTTTAATTTTTTTTTAATATTTTAGTGGGTAGAATCATAAGGGCCGTCAGATTCTATCCCCTAGCCGTTGGAGGCGAGATCCAATGGCTACATTTTAAATTTTTTTTTCCCGTTGGGGGGGGGGTGGGGAATCTGGTTGGGTCGAGCGGGACCGCGGGTCGGGTTTGATTGGACCCGACCCGCGGCCTTTTTGTGCGGGAAGCTAGGCTCGAGTCACTGGGTGACGAGGGTGAGCCGTGACTCGTGACTCGTGAGGGTGTGGGAAGCCGGGAGCCCAGGACTGCTGGTGCGAGTGTGTGTCTGCGTGTGATCCTGACCCGTGCCGACGGGCTATGCCACGGGCCACCGAACCATGCCGGGTCAAGCACGACACAAGGCCCGGTTGGCCTCGGCCCGGCACGGGATTTTCCCGTGCCGTGCCTCGTGCCGGTTCGGTCAGGCTTGGCCCGGTTGATACCTCTATACAAGATGAATCATCGTGACTAGTCTAGATATCGGATGTCATAGATATTATTTCATTATATTTCTTAAATTCATTAATTATTATTTATTTTTCCAATTTATAATATTTTAGTACGTCATTTCTAGACGTGGACATAAGAATTTTATAATATGCAGGCTAAAAATATGTCTGCATGATACTAACTACCATTGGATCCTCAGAAAATTTAATTAGAAGACTCATTGTTATATTCAGTTTGACAATGTATTCCCTTCCCAACTCATTGTGTATATAAAAGGGTAAACCTTGAGACTAAACTGGATCCAGCCTCAAAAAATTTATTGTTGAGTTGAGTTTGTTTTGGATCTAATACATCATGTGTTTTGGCGCATAGTTTAGCATGCTTCTCAAGGTTCCTAGTCTCACATTAATTTTTATAACTTAAAATATTCTTATAATATTTATATTGTGCCAATTTTTCTTTAGTATCCCTACATTTTTTTTTTGTTTTATTATATTAAAGTTAGTCCAAATTACTAAAGTCCTTTTAATTTTTTATTTTTTAGATGTTTGGGACGAGGTGACCAGAGAAATCAAAGTTTTGGCAGCCTTAGATTTTTTTGTAAAATTTTATTTTCTAAATTAAAATTTATTTTTTGTTATTTAAATTATTATTTGTCATTTTTTTATTTTTTATTTTTTAGATTAGAGAGTAGAGAGAGACTAGTTAACAATTAAAAAAATATAAAAATACTCATAAATCAAAATGCGTAAACTTTAGTTTTTTTATATTCGCATCGATCGCACACCATAAATCCAAAGATCAAAGCTGAGTTATGTGTCCCGAAGACCAAAATTATGAGAAAGATAATTAGAGAGAGAAGAGCAAGAGCTAAGAGAATGAGAAGAATATGATTTGATTTTAAAAAACATAAATCTTAGAGTGAGGAGGAGGGAGGGTTTATAGATTAATAAAATGATTTTTTTTAAAGTAGTCTTTTTGTTTTTTTTAAATTTTTATAATTAAAAAATGGGCAAATTATTTATGGCCGTCGGCACGGCATGGCACGAGCCTTGTCGTAAATAGGCCAGACATGGCTGAACCATGCCGTGCCTCGGGCTAGGCCGGGATGGCCCGGCCCATTTAACACCTTTATTTATAGTTTTGTCATCTATTTGTATAAGTATTGATAAGTCAGAGTCTTTAGGGTTAAGTTGTTATTGTGAGTATGTAAAAGACTATATATATAGCCTAAGTAGAATGTTTAAATAATAAAATAATTATTGAACTCCTCTTGTCTACTTTTCTGCTTCTTAACATTAATTCTTAACAGAATAAATGGAGTTGGTGTGTTTTCATTCTCAGGAGCACAAATCATAGGGGAACAAAATGGGGGAGCCAGATGCCACTTGGGATTTCTCCTCTGACATGCAAGTGGATGCATTCCGGTGTCTGTACCCACTGAAATTTTATGAGCGCCATCTTCAGGAATCTATAAGGCCTGATGGCAGGCTGCTTGGAAAGGCTAGAGACACAGTATTAGCCCTAGGTCAGTGAATTATGTTATGTTGTTTGTTCATTTCCTTTGCTATTTTATATTTTATTTATTTTGAGTAAAAAAGAGTTGGATTCAGACTCTTGGATGGGAAAAAATATTTCAAATCTGAAAACTGCCAACTGCTCCCCATTTTCTTTTTTTAGGGGCTGTTTCATCTGCTAATGGATCAGCGTTAGCAAAGATTGGTTCAACTGTAAGAATATCTCTCTCCCTCTTTCTCCTCTCCCCCCCCCTCCCTTCTCTTCCCCCCCCCTCTCTCCTCTATCTCTCTCTATCTCTCTACGTGGGTGAGTGTGTGTTTATGTTTAGTTTTGTAGATGTGTTTGATGAATGTTATGCAATGATTTGTATACATGCTGTGACCAGACCATGTTGGCTGCAATCAAATTAGAAGTGATGGTTCCTTCCCAAGAGGCTCCTGATGAGGGTTGTATAGGTTGAATTGCAGTTAATTGCTATATGATACTGATTTGAAGTTTATCTAAGGAATGACAGTAAACTTGACCATGTAATCTGCAGCTATTGATTTCAAAATGCCGCCCATTTGTTCTCCAAATATTAGGCCTGGGAGGCCTGCTGCAATAGCGCCTGTATTATCAAAACAGTTGTCTGATACAATATTAAGGCAAATGAAATCTTCTTTTTGTATATTTTTGGTTGGCTGTTCTTTTTTGCAAATATGCACTTAGCTGGAGTGATTTCATTACAATATGTTATACCTGCAAGTGGCAAGATGAATTTATTATTTTCTTCATTCCATAATTTTTTTTTTCTTTTTGTTGTTGTTTGCTAAGAAATGTTTTCTGGATTGAATTTTTGATAGCTTGTACTATTTGGGTATTGATGTGAGATTTTGAGAAACCCAACTGATGACTGCAGAGAAATTTTATGTGATTTTGGTTATGGTTTGCCATGTGGAAATTGAATGAGATTTCTGGAAGTTGTCTCATATGTGAACATCTCATGAGGCCAATCATCAATTCACAGTGTTATTCTAGACTATAATTTAGAACAAATTTTTTCTGATACTTGTAATGAGCAATTAGGTATTCAAACTAATTCTTTAATTTTCTTGGAGTTGTTTATTTGGTTTGGTTAACCATTATGGAATGATCCTAGGTTCTTCCTTTTAGGTTGTTGACACAGAGAGATTTCTAGCTTTCCATAGTAAAATCATTTAATTGTATGGTTGATCATGGTGGTATGCTTGTTATTGATAATGGTAATGATATTCAATTGAAATTTCTTTTTTGTCATCTTATAACATTTTGATCAAAAATCACCATCTTCAAAATATATCCTCGATAATAATTAAGTAGATCATAATTTCAATGAATTTTAGTTCATAAATTGATTTGGTTTTTCTATGTACCTTTGTGCAAGTTAAATTCATGTATATTTTTTATTAGCTTATCAGTGATATGATTATTTTTTTTATGAGATGACACTTAAAATATGTTCTTTTTGTTTTAAATTTTTTTAATAAATTTTTTCATATATGATATATTCATTCATTTTAAGATAAAAAATATTGTACTTAATACATAAGGCTGTCACTTAGTATGAGATTTGGGAGTACTGATATCATAATAATCTTACCCTCAAAAATTAAAGAGGTTGTATCTGATTAGTTTTGAACTCTAAACTTATAATCCTTGAATGATGATATTTGTCATTTTACTAAGATATAATATCTTTCATGTCTATTTTAAGATATGTTATAAATATTTTGTATGTTTTTTATTTTATAATAATCTAATATTTTGAAATATAGTTTTTTTGTAAGTATTTTTAGAGGTAGAGTCGTAGAGAATATAAAATGATATCAAAGTTTTAAAAGGCGAAAGTATAAGGAGAGATATTTTTGTGTTCGTGAGGTGAGGCGTAAGCCTCGAGGTATTAAGATGTAAGTTTCTTGAAGCGTTAAGGTGTAAGTTTTGCGAGTATTATAATATATGATTAATTAATATTTTAAAATATATAAAATAAAATAGCATAAATAAAAACATGAAAATAATTAATTAGAATTATTAAAAAAAGCATATTAGTTCACTAATTTCACAAAAAACCATAATAATGTCATAAAATAGAAAATAGATTCAACTATACTAATAGTTTCAAATTTTAACAAAAAATAATAACTAAGTTATGAAATAAGAACTATAGTAAATTATTTTAATTTTAATTCTTTCTCTCCAAGGGGATTATTATTCTCATCCAATATATCAAAAGTAGAAAAATATTTTATTATCATGTATTTTTATTTTATATAAATCTTCATCTTTATTAATTGATATAAAATTAAATTCCTTCTCTTTGCTCATACATTATTTTATCAAATAGAGGATAGCTTGATAAAAATAACATATTCAATTGATTTCATACACAAAATATCTCAAAAAATTATGGACTAATTTCAATAAAATATTAGAAAAAAAAATTAAATTTCGATTTCATAAAACATGTAATAATTTTCTGGATGGTGGAATAATTATTAGTTTATAAAGTAGTATATTATAGGTGATATGATTAATAGGAGTTTCATTTTATATGGTTTTCGATATGATAATTTAAGAGTGTAAAATTAAAAGAGAATAACATTATAATAGGAGTCTACAAAATTATAAACAAACAAGTGGATAAAATAGTATTTTCTTTTTATCAGTCTTAATCCTTATCAAATATCAATCACAAATTTAAATATAAAAAACAAATAGAGATAAAATAAAGCTCCATAGCCCACACAGTATCTTGCCATACTAGTGGATAACATAGGAGAAAGATAGGAGAAATAAAGAAGCTTAGCTGATGGAAAATGATAAAAAGACAACTCGATAGAGCATTACATGGAGGGAAGATGATAGAGCAACTAGAATCGAGAGACGAGGAGATGTGGAGCTTCAATTCCGACCAACAATCAATGCTACAATGCCAGCAGAAAATTAATTTTCTGGCAATAAAGATTTCACACAAATTAAGTTTTTTTCTTTCTTTTTCTTTTGTATCAAAAGCAAATGATTAGTTTGAGTGTTCAAGTGTTTTTAATTTATATTTTATAGTTTTAGTTTTAATTTTAATAACCAAACAACAAAGATTTGTGAGGCGTATGCCATGATTGAGAAGGCAGAGAAGACATGCTTTTATGCCTTTTATGTGCCTCAGCTAAGAAGGCATATGTCTTTTATGCTATTTGCTTCTTTTGGGATGCCTCAAGGCATTTTCAGACTGTCTTGCTTCAAGGTGCACCTCAAAAATGCATTTGAAAACACTGAATGATATTAATTTTTAAATAAAATATAAACTCACATATAAACATAAAAAATAAATTGGAACACTTTTTATTCTATATGAGCTTTCCTAGTAAAATACCATAACATAAAATTTATAAATATAAAATTTAATTCTTAATATCCTTCTCTTGCTGGTATGTGTATAACATGAACACTGTGTTTGTAGGATAACTTAGAAAGTTATGATTAATATCTTATATTTGTGAAAATATCATTTGGTTGGTCTTTTATATATATATATACATATATATATATATATTGAAGTAATCAATTTATCATTTATTTTTTTCTCAAATAAAATGATAATTGAATTTGACATTGTTAAGGTTAGAATCTTGTTAGGGTTTCTGCAATAATCTGAAAGAGAGGAAGAGAGAGGGAAGAAAGAAAAGAAAATAGAGAAAAGTAGAAAAATGGTTTTTCATTAGTTAACTAAAAAAAGAGTAGAATCATATACATCCGTGGTTTGTGGTAGCTTACAGATCAAGTGCTTTTAAATAATAAAAAAACAAATAAAATAAAAATATGGTAATCAAATCTTCACATTTTATTCAAGTTGATATATATATATATATATAACAAAATTTCAGTTTGGAAGAGAGGAAAGAAACTTGTGTTTTTCTAAGCATCTTGGTGAATATATGTCTGTAATTTACTCTTTGGTAGGTACATAAGTATGACAACCAAATCATTTTGAATCTTCATATTTGAAATAAATATCAATTTCAATATGTTTTGTTTGTTTGTAGAATACATGGTTGGCTTCAATGCGTCATTATTGCTTGACTATCACAATAAAATATCATTGACTTATGAATTGGTAAGCAGAGTTTCTCCAAGAAGTGACTAATGCACTTATTTGAGAAAGAACATTGACTTATACCCAAATCAAGTTATGAGTTAATTGGTATGCATGTTATATTAACAAGATTAGACAAAATATTTAAATCATATCTTATTTGAGAAATAAAAATAACACTCTTTGAGAACTTATCTCAATGCCCATGAATAAAAATATGATAGAAATATGAACAATTTTAGTTAATATATATCTAATTATCTTTTATAATCATAATATAATTAATATATGCCACTAAATCATATATTATATTCATCATCTATATTGATAGAAATATGAATAAAAATATGTATCTCATAAGGTAGTGACTAAATGTACAAAAGATAATATACTAAGTCATGTTGTTTATTTGAAATATAGTTTATAAGAATAGTTTTAATTAAGATATACATAATTCATCTTCTATAATCATAATATAACTAACATACACCACTAAAATTATATGTTATACCATTGATCTATATCTATAGAAATATGAATATTTGACATGTCTCTCCTAAGACAACGAGTGATAGGCATAGAAGATAATCTACTAATTCATGTCTATAGAGATTACTTCAATCCATAAAGAGATTTTTTAGTCTACACCTATAGGTGTTAACCAGGCTAGGCTGGCCCGGTCCGGCACGAGGCACGGCATGATTCGGCCATGCCTGGGTCGGCCCAACATGAGAATTTCTTGTGCTCGGGCCCGTGTTGTGCCTGACCACGACACCAATCATGTCGTGTCGTGCCGAGGCCAACCGGGCCTCGTGCTGTGCCTGGTTCGGCATGATTCTGTGGTTCGTTGGTACGGCCCACCGGCATGACCCGAGACACTGATAATTGACCCACCTTGCTACCTGCATCAGTGGCACGGCAGCACCCCCACCGCCATACGGGCACGAGTTCGAAACAAAAAATATTTTGAATTTTAGCCATTGGATCTCACCTCCAACGGCTAGGGGGCAGAATCCGACCGCCCTCATGATTTTGCTCCCTAATTATCAATAAAAAATTAAAAAAATATTTATTCTCACTTTCTCAAATTTTTCTCTCTTCTCTTTTTCGGGATTTCGTCATTTGGCTTGGCTTTTCGGGACTTATAACTTGGGTTTAGAAATTTGAACTGAACTGTGGTGCACGTGATCTACCTTACTGCTTTATGAGTATTTTTAATTTTTGTTTATTATATAACTAGAATTTTTAACATAATAATTAATATTTAAAAATAATTATTATTTTTGTTTAGTTTCTCTCTCTCACTCTCTCGTCTCTCTCTACTTTGAATATCTAAATCAATCTTCTAGGCTTTACCTTTTGTTCAACAAAAATCAAAAAAATGACTAATACTAATGAAACATATTTAAATTTAGAAAATAAAAATCTTACACAGATATCTGAGGTTGTTGAAATTTTGGTTTCTCTAGTCGTCTCAACCCAAACATCTAAAAAATAAAAAACTATGAAGATTTCCTGTAGTTTGGACTCATTTTAATATAATAAAATAAATAAATATTAGAGGTAAGGAAGAAGAAATGACTGTGTAAATATTATATAAGAAATTTAAATTGTAAGAGTTCGTTTGAGACTAGACATCTTAAAAGACATGTCGAATTATGCACCAAAAAATATGGTGCATTAGATCTTAGGCAAATTCAACTTAGCACTACATTTTTTGAGACTCGATCTAGTTCATTCATAAAGTTTATTTCCTTCATATATCGCAATGAGTTGGGTATGGAAGGCACGACCAAACTTATCACACTGATGAATCTTTTGATTAGATTTTTGGAAGATCCAGGGGTAATGAGCATAATACAGATATATTTTTAGCTTGCTTATCATAGGATTCCTTGGTTTACATCAAGGAATGACATACTTAATTTTATAAGTGAAAAAAATAAAAAATAATTAATGAATTTATGACATATAGTGGAGTGGTGTCCGTGACGTCCGATATCTGGATAAGTCATGATGAATCATCTTATGTATGTCTCACCGCCCACTATGTAGATTCGAAATGGACAATGAATAAAAAAATTTTAGGATTTTTTGAGATTCTTCATCCTTATGATGGCCCGGTCTTTTTTAAGTGATGAAAATCTTTAGAAAATATAAAATTCAAAATAAAATTTCTAGTATCATATTTGATAACGTATCTAATAATGAAGTAGTGATTAAATTGTTTGTTAGGAATATTAGAGATGCACCATTACGAGAAATTTTTTATGTTAGATGCATGTGTCACATAATTAACTTAATTGTACAAGTGAGTATGATGGCGTGTTCTCCCGTGATGGATAATATATGTAATACACTAAAATACATTCATACTCTTCATAGATAACAGGAGTTCTGTAGTTTCTCTTTGTTTGCGAATCTTAAGAAGAAATCCCAATCAGATATGAAATACTATTGAAATTATACATACTTGATGTTAGAGTCATGTGTTGGATACAAATATGTGATAATCGATTATGTCAATAGTAAGAGTAAAACTTATAATTGACGATACTGACTGGGCTTCAGAAATTTTATTTATGAAAATTTTAAAGATTTTTTATGTTATGACGAACATGTGTTCATCGGTTTATACTTTTACGACTTGCATTGTAGTCAGGTGCATATGCAATATTAGTAGTATGTTTAGGAAGTATCGAACTGACTCGATATTTAGCCATATGGTTGCAGAGATGAAAACCAAGTACTTTATAATACTAGTCTACCATTTCATTTCTTTATTGTCTTGCTGCATGCATGGACATTAGAGTTAAGGTAGAAGGGATATATAATATTTTGACTTATATTTTTTCGTGTGTGAACTTGGAAGACCCATCTGAAGGGTTCATTCACGAGAAATTGACTGATCTATTTATATATTACGATACTAAGTATGGTGGTGGTAATAGTGAGACTATGAGTACGGACATAAATACCATCTTTGGAGATGATTTTTTTCATTCAGTTAGCGAAGGAAAAATGATGGGGTGGACCGTCGCATAGGAGCGAGCTTTCTCGCTACTTAGATATCAATTACTGTTTAATCTCATCACATTCTGATACTAAGAATTTTGATATATTATAGTAGTAGAAATCATATGAGTTCACCTTTTTCGTGCTATCTAGGATGACACGGGATCTACTGACTCTTTTGGTATCGTGCGTGGCATCGGAGTCTATTATTTTTGTTACAGTGAATGTGATTTCGGATAAGAAATCGAGATTATGTCCAGATATAGTTAAGGTCTTAGCATGCATGAAGGATTGAGAGGATTTGAGGTTTAACATCTAGAAAAGTGCTAGGATAGTGACTACATCTGCATCTGCTACAAAAGTGAAGGAGATAATTGCTGATGATGATCTATTTGATAGTGATTTTGATGTTGCAGTTGATGATGATCATGATATGCCGATTGATGATCGACGTGGTTGCTGGTTGCCCCTGTCAGTTGCCAATGCCGCGCCACATGTCATTTGCCATTGCCACTAAGCCACTTGTTTTTGATTTTTAATGTATCATGGACACAGTTGATAATTTGTGTTATTTTTTATTTTGATTTTTGATTTCGATATTTTGTTGTGTATTAATTGTACATTTTTCTATTTACGTTACGTTGTATTTGCTTTGGTTCGGGATTGGCCGATTGAATGTTTGGTTTACTTTGATTTTATGATTTTGTAATTTGTTTTAACGAAATTTTATGTTTAGTTTATTTTTTGTTTAAAATTTTTATTAAAAATTCTATAATTTAATTCTAATAAATTATAATCTAAATTGATTAAAACATAATAAATAAAAATTAAACTTTATAACTATTTAGTATTCAACAATTTTCAAGTTACAAATTAAAAATATTTAAACATTATCTATATATAATATATATTTTATAAATTGTTTAATCTTTAATACAACAATTTAAATATTAAAAAGAAAAAAAAATTAATTTTTTTAACAGGCCCGTACGGGCATGTTTTGGCCTGTAAGGCCTGACTCGTCATGGTAAATTATTGCTGGGCTAGTGGGCCGTGCCAGGCCTGGCCTGAATAAATCATGTTGGGCCAGGCACGACGCGAAATTATAACCGTGTCGTGCCTGGCAAGACACGAAAGCATGTCGTGCTCATAAAAAATGTGCAGGGCTAGCCCGACCCATTTTTTTGAGCATGGTCGTGCTTTCGTGCCGGGCCGGGTACGACATAGTTACTGTATTGTGCCGTGTCTTTCCCGGCATGGTTTATCAAAGCCAGGCCCGTCGGCACGGCAGGCCGTGCAGTGCCGGGACAGGCCCGTATGGGCCTGGTTTAAATTTTTTTTTAAATTATTTAATTTTTCTATTTTATTTTATATAAAATATATATTATATAATATATAGATAATATAAAATATATTAAATTTTTAAAATGAAAATTATTAAAAATTTAATAAATTACAAAGTTTAAATTTTTTTATTAAAAATATAATATAAATAAATTATAAAGTTTAATATTTAAATTGGTAAATTGACAATTGTTATAAATTTGTAACTTTAAAATATTAATAAATTTTAAATTTTTTTTATAATTTAAACTAAATTTATATTATAATTTATTAGAATTAAATTATATAGTTTTAATATTTAAATTAAAATTTTAAATAAAAAAATAAATTAAACAAAAAATTTCGTTAAAAAAATTACAAAGTCAAAAAAATAAAAGCAAACCAAATGAGAAATGATCAATCAATCAATAGATATCGAACCAAACAAATATAAGTTTTAACGTAACATAAAAAAAAGTATACAATCAATAAAAAATAAAATATCAAAATCAAAAAATAGAATCAATAATAAATCACAAAAATCATCACTTGTGTCCGTGATCGTGAGGTATCAAAAATCAAAATTAAGTGGCAATGACAAATGGAATGTGACATGGCGTACTGGCGTAGCGATGGCATGGCACTGGCAATTGGTGTCTGGCAACGGGCAGGGGAAACCGGCCACCACGTCAATCATCAATCGGCATATCATGTGCATTATCAACCGCAACATCAAGATCACTATCATATGGATCATCATCATCATCAATCAACTCCTCCACTTTTGCGGCGGATGTAGTTCATGTCCCAGCTCCAGCACGATCCTGGACGCTAAACCTCGAATCCTCCCAATCCTTCAACCAGGCCAATGCCTCAACAATATTTCGATGTAATCTTGATCTTCTATCCAAAATCACGTTCATTGCAACAGAAAAAATAGACTCTGATGCTACGCTCGACACCGTAGGAGTTAGTAGATCCCGTGTCATCCTAGATAGCACGGGAAAGGTGGACTCATATGATTTCTATCACTTTAATAAATTAAGATTCTTAGTATCAGAATGTGATAGGATTGAACAGTAATTGGTATCTAAGTACCGAGAAAGCTCGCTCTTATATGATGGTACACCCTAAAGTTTTCTCCTTACTAACTGAATGGAAAAATCATCTCCGAATAAGGTATTCATGTCCGTAATCTCAATCTCACTATTACCACCACCACCACCATACCTAGTATCGTAGTATATAAACAGGTCAGTCAACTTCTCGTGAATGAACCTTTTAGGTGGGTCTTCCAGGTTCATGCACGAGGAAATATAAGTCAGTATATTTTCTACCTCTTTCACCTTAATCCTATGGTCCATGCATGCAGTGAGGCAATAAAGAGATGGAACGGTGGACCAATACTTTAAGTACTTGGTTTTTATCTCTGCAACTATATGGTTAAGTGTCGGGTCAGCTCGATACTTTCTAAACATACTACTAATGTTGCATATGCACCTGAGTGCAATGCAAGTCGTGAGAGTATAAACTGACGAACATATGTTCGTCCTGTCATAAAAAATCTTCAGGAATTTCATTTATGAAATTCCTGAAGCCTAGTCAGTGTCGTCAATAATAAGTTCGTCACCCTTACTATTGACCTAGTCGGATATTACGTATTCGTATCCAGCACATGACTCCAACTTCAGGTACGTGTAATTCCAACGGTGTCTCACATCCGATTGGAATTTCTTCTTCTTAAGATTCGCAGACAAACAGAGACTGCCAAACTATTGTTGTCTGCGAGGAATGCGAATATATTTTAGTGCATTACGTATATCATCCAATGCAGGGGAACACATATTCATACCTGCTTGAATAATCAGGTTAATCATGTGACATATGCATCTGACATAAAAGATCTCTCATAATGGTATGTCTCTAATATTCCTAATAAACATGTCAATTGCTACTCTATTATTAGATACGTTATCGAATGTTATACTAAATTTTATTTTGAATTTTATATTCACTAAATATTTTTATCATACACTCAAAAATGGTCGGGTCATCATGATGATGGAGAATCTTAGAAAATCTTAAAATTTTTTTATTCATTATTCAGTTAGAATCTACATAGTGGATTGTGAGACATGCATAAGATAATTCATCGTGATTTGTCCAGATATCAGACGTCACGGACACTACTCCACTTTATGCTATAAAATCAATAATTTTTTTTTATTTTTCCAACATATACAATTTTAGTATGTCATTCCTAGATGTGGACCTAGGAATACTACGATAAGCAGGCTGAAAATATGTTTGTATGATGTGTACTACTCTTGGATCTTCCAAAAATATGATCGGAAGACCCAACAATGTAATAAGTCTGGTCATGCCATTCCTACCCAACTTGTTGGTGTGTATGAATGGAGTAAATTTTGAGACTGAACTCGATCCAGTCTCAAAAAATGCAGTGATAAGTTGGGTTTGCCTAGGAATTAATCGACCATATTTTTTGGTGCATAATTCGGCATGTCTCTTAAGGTGCCCAATCCCAAACGAACTCATATAAGTTAAATTTCTCATATAATATTTACACTGTCATTTCTTCTTCCTCACCCCTAATATTTTTTTGTTTTATTATATTAAAATGAGTTCAAACTACAGAAGTCTTCCTAGTTTTTTATTTTTTAGATGTTTGGGTTGAGATGACGGGGGAAACCAAAGTTTCAGCAGCCTCAGACCTCTGTGTAAGATTTTTATTTTTTAAATTTAAATATATTTCATTAGTATTTATTATTTTTTAGGATTTTTGTTAAACAAGACACAAGAGATTGAGACTAGATGATATATTTTAGATTTTACTTTTTTAGGACTAGAGAGAGACAGAGAGAGAGAGCAAAAAAAAACTTAAAATAAATTACCTTGTAAAGCAGTAAGGTCGATCATGTGCACGGTGCACCACAGTCTAATTCAAAATTACAAACCCGAGTTGAGAGTCCCGAATGACGAAATCCAGAGTCCCGAGAGAGAGATGAGCAAGAGTGAGAATGTGAGATTTGAGAGAATAAATATTTATGAAAAACATAAATGTTATAGAGAGGTGGGGAAGATTTTATAGATTAAAGGAAATTAATTTATTTAAAAAAATATTTTTTTTGTTTTTTTTAATTTTTTATCGTATTTTAGGGGGCAGAATCATGAGGGCTGTTAGATTCTGCTCCCTAGCCGTTGGAGGTGAGATCCAATGGCTGGATTTTAATTTTTTTTTTTACATTTGCCCGTTGGGGGGCGCGGGGGAATCAGGTCGGGCAGGACCATGGGTCGGGTCTGATTAGACCGGTGCTGGCGTGGGCATGGAGATGGGGTGTGGCCTGCGGTGCGGTTGGGGACTGGCCGAGTGCCGAGTTGGGATTGGGGGTCGTGGCTCGTGGGGATGGTATGCCAGGTGCCATGTGCGGGTACGTCTGACCCTGACCAGTGCCGACGGGCCATGTCACGGGCCACCGAACCATGCTGGGTCAGTCACGGCACGAGGCCTGATTGGCCTTGCCACGACACGAATGGTGCCTTACCCAGGCACGACATGGGCCCGGGCACGGGAAATTCCCATGCTGGGCATGCCCAGGCACGGCGGAATCGTGCCGGCCCGGCCCGGTTGACACATCTAATCTACACCAAGTATGTGCTCCCAAGAATAGTAAATCTAATGATTGTTTCTATAAATATCTTATTCTCAAGATTATTATGAAGGAATATATTTCTCATATCTAGTTGATATATAATTTATCTGTGGAATATAACATTTATAGGAAATAATATAATAGAGATTATTTTGGCGACATGGGAAATGATATCCTAATAAGTAATATAATATAATAGTCTCCCGCTTAAGTACGCAACTTGAACCTTAGATGTTAGTGTGTACTTTACCGGTAAATACGTACTTTAGACTCTTCACTCCCAAATTGCTTGCTTTTCATTGGAATGTAGAATATGCCTCAGTAGTGTTGGAAGACGTCGAAGAGGTGATGAAATCGATGAAGATTGCGGAAGAAGCAGTTGATGAAGATGACGATGTTACTCAGCAAGAGCCGAATGTTGATTTTGAGGATATAGTTAAATTTCAGGGATTCGAAGCTTTGTATAAGCGGATTCTCGATATCGAAGATCAGCTGCTGTGTTTTGACACTCAAGCAAAAGCTGAAGAAGTATTTAATGATCTCAAAAAATCTTTTGAGCAGTTCTAGAGCAAAATCCGGGCTGTTGTCCTCAAAGCCATATGTAAAATAAAATCAAAATTTGTGCCATATGATGATCCATGATATGTTCCACTGACAAATATTAAACCCTAAAATTTTTGGCATAAAATGCGTACTTAACTGGGAGATTACTGTAAATCTGTGTAAATATCTCAGCTATCAATTTTGTCTTGAATCAATTAATTTTCTTTTCATGTCCAATCTTTATGGTGTATGCTCCTACCATCATCTTATATAAAACTTTCAGAACAAGATCCCAAGCATGATCGGATGTGAATGTGATTGTGCTCAGTTCACCCAATATTGTCCGTCGTCATTTTGGATGACTAAGAGCTTTGCAAAGGGTATGAAGAATTCTGCATCTATTAAAAGATGACCAAAAACTAGAATATATAGTGTTAACTTTTCTTGCATGTATGACAAAAATCAAATATATTGGACATATTTATATTAATCGATTATTAGAGATAAACTAGTAATTATATGTAAATCATCATTTATTTATTTATTATGATTTAAGGTTAATATTTAGATAAGTGTCTTATGTATCATCTACTCATAAATTAGATCTTTACTATTATAGCTTATAGGCAATGTACGTTTCTCTTTAATTTTTATTAGGTTATTCTAGTGGTCACATATAAAGTTCAAATATTTTAATTAATAATAATCACATAACAACATTAAATAATACAAAAGGAAAATTTGCAAGAAAATAAAAATTTCAAACTAAAAGATAAAATCATGATGTGAGCCACAAAATATATATTGTACTAGAGTAGTGTCGATGCTATTGTATGACTTGCTGTGGTAGCTGTCCCATGAACCATTGAAACTTTGATGGTTCACTGAAAAATGATCATCAAATGTCTAGTGGCTACAATTCATCAATTGCATACACAAAAAAAACCCAAAAACAAGCTTTACAGAGAGTATCTAAAAATTGGAATAGTCATCACGTGTGCCAAAATATCATTTGTGTTGCCCTTACTTTGACTCTATGGTTGGGGAGAGGAAGAAAGAAAAGAGGAAATAAAGAAAAGTAAAAAGAAAAAAATAATTTTTTTTCATTCATTAACCAAAGAAGATTATAATTATTTTAACTACATATGGTTAGTTGTATTGATCATATATTTTCAATTTACTTTATTAAAAATCATATTCAATTTGTTAGAATCATATATAATAAATTTAAGTTATTAATTTATTATTTATTATTTTATCCAGTTCTTTCTAATTTTGCCCCCAGTTCTTTTTTTTTATTTCTATAGGAATAGTTTCATACTTTCTAATCAGTGTAATATGAGGTCTATGTAGGTCATGGCCAAATCATCTCTGATAGTTCTTTATTATCTTATTATTTATAGGAATTATTCTAATTTTATTTTTTGAAATTTTATTTTAATCCTATCTTTTCTCCCTTTAACACATTCATTTTAGCATCATCATTATCTATGCTACTCTTATTTTTTGTATATGTTATTTTTTAATCGCTTAATATTTATTTTTATAAAGTATGATTGGTTAAATTATTTTATAGAATTTTTTGTTCGATTTATTTGGTACTCATTTATCACAAAAAATCATTGAGACAGTTCTTCATATGGTTCATTTAACTTGCATATCACAAAAGAAAAGGAATAAAAAAAAAGAAAAAAGTAGAAAATATGTCTTCATTCATTAACAAAAAAAAGTGCAATCATGTGTATATATGGGTTGGAATAGCTCATAAGTTGGGTGTTTTTAAATAAAAAATATATTAAATAAAAATTTATTATTATTATTATTATTATTTTCATTAACTAAGATTTATCATAATTATTTATGACTAATAATATAAATTTTATTATTCTAATTTATCGTGTTAAAAATTATATTCACAATGTTAAATCATATATATTCATAATTATTTAGTTGTACTTGTAGTTTTATTTCTAATTATATCTTTTCTGGCCTTATTACATATTTATTTTATCATCTTTATTATTGCTACTCTTATTTTTTATATATATTATTTTTTGATCATCTAATGGTCACTTTCATAAAATATAATTAGTCCAATAACTTTGATCATCTAATATTCTTCATCACAGAGAATTCTCAATATGGTTTTTCATTTGGTTCTTTCAAACTTAATTATATGAGATACATACTCATTAATATTTTTTTTACTAAATTTATTAAAAGTTATATTAATTAAAAAAGCAACTCCTGTCGCACTGGGAGTCTTGATTGTTGTACTAACCAAAAACTTAGATTTAACAAGAATATCCATTTCATATTTCTACTAAGATAAAATTATCTCTTGATAGTTATATGTGATCTTGATTTTAAGTAAATATTTTAGTTTTCAAATATTTCATTTGAAATTATATTTGTAAGACTTCTTTGAGTTGAACAATCATCAATGTATTATCTGTAGTAACATTAATATCATCAATGTAGACCAATAAAAGTTTTTGTGAACTCTTTCAATTGAAAATTATGAAGTTAAAAACACAATTTACATTACCTGAAAGCATGCTTGTCCAATGCATTGGCCCACTAGGCACCACCTGATGGAGCAAGCCATGCCATTGCCAGACTCACTATGTAACACAATTTTTCTCGTGCATTAAAAAAATGTTATATTTTTTAAATAATACATTAAGGCATTACATGGGCGAACATATCATGTTGGTAGGGCTAACATATCATGTTGGGTGGCTCGAGAGACCCTCATGCTTGTTGGTTGTGCAGTGTTGATGGATTGACCCTGCATGGGCCAAGATGTTAAAATGTGAAATTGTAATATAATAGCTAAAAAATTAATATTTTAATTTTTTTTTTATTTTTACTCCTTTCAAAATATTTATAAGCATTGCTTATTCTATTTTTTTTTTTACATAATAATCTAATTTTTTTGATTCTCTCTAATTTTCTTTCTTACAATTCTCGATTTTAAAATCTCTACAAGTAATAAAGTTAAGGACTAAAGGTAACTAGTAAATAGTAATATTTTAATGGTTAATATCATAGATTGTGGAATTTATATTTAATTATTCCTTATTATTATTATTATTATTATATATATATATATATATATATATATATATATTAATATTTTTATTATATATTTTTTGTTTTATAGATTTAAAATTGATTCTAATAATTTAAATATTGAAAACTTTGAAAATGATGCATTTTTTTAGCATAATATTTTCTAAGATTATGAAACTCTCACTTCCTTAAATTTCTAGTCCTTTGTAAGCAAAAAACCCAGGGTTGATAGACACATTTATAATATAAATTACTTTAATCTAATTGATAAAGCAAAATATTAAAGAAAAAGTAAAAATAAAGTGTCATATAAATATTATTAAAAAACAAGTAATTATAAAATTTATAGGGACATGTGTCATCTTAAAAAAAATATCAATAATATATCAAAAAAAAAAATAATTGTAATAGACTATATGAAATTTTAATTGAATTAATAGTATTTGAGCAATAATAATATTAGGGTAAATGATCACTTTTAAAATATTTGTTTTTCATATTTCTATTTCATTCTTTACATCTTCTTGCTGCCCCCATGAGATTGTGCGACTAGTATGTGGATGATTGCAGGACATAATGTTTAGAGTTTGAATTTCAAATTTAGTGACACTAGACTTACCTAGAGGTGTGGCCAGGAAAAAAGTTTCCCCTTGTGAGAATAGTCAATGTTATAAAAAATAATTAATTGGTAAGAGAAGCTAACTAGATTGATAGCTAATATAAGATTTCTATTGTAATTTAGAATAGATTCTAGATTTATTTATTTATTTTATATAGAAGTATATCTAATAATGTTATCATAGGGTTACTAGGTCAATTTCTTATACGAGCATAAGTAAATTTTATAATTAATTATTGAAACTATATTTATTATCTTAAATATATAAATTAATCAAAATAATATTTTTTTAAATGTACGATGACTCATTATATTGATTAAATTTGAATATTAAAAAAATATTATATATTTGTTAAATATGTATTCCCATAATAAATTTATCACATATGCTTTCTCAGTAATTATTTTTTGGAAATATAATGTATAAGATTAAATTTTTAGTATTACATATGATAATATTTTAAATAATAATAATTTTATTATTCTATTTAAAAGAATAGCCGACCCTAAATAATAGGGATAATTCTTGATTAATGATGATGCTAATTTTATTTATAAGAATAATTAGAGGTCTTTTGAGTGAAATCTGATATACGATATGTATTTATCATATTATTAATTTATTAGTATAAATTAATTTAAAATTAATATAATCCTCATAAAATTTATACTTATTTTTTCTGAAATTTCTTGATTAATCTAAAAAATATAAGAATTTATGCAATATGTAAATTAATAAGTTTGAAAAAAGAGAATTTTATTTCGAGGCCTAAAATTATTGAAATTTTATTAAAATTGCGTATTATGTGTCAAAAGTGTGCAATACACAAGCACATTCGCATTGTATCTTATTAGAACAATGAAGTTAAATGTGTTTGGACAATAATAATATTAGAATCAAGAAATTGCTCATATTGTATTTATGTTTTGAAGGTCATGTCTTGCTACAATGACGAATGTTTTCATCCAAGGATAGTAGATCTCGGGTTCGAAGCTCATCACAAGTAACTTCTCTTATTCTTTGAGATAAGATTGTCGAGATATTAATCACTTTTAGATCTCACATTAAGCAGCAGCCTTTTGCGGTAGGTACAACCTATATTATGTTCATAGGCATAATTTTAAATTTCACAAATAGCAACTCAAGTGAATTTATAATAATTTTATATAATTAAGAAATAAATTTTACTTTTTAAAAATTTGTGAATAATTTTTGTGATGATACTGATGTGTTTTTTTAGAATATGCTTATGTATCTTGCAATTTGCACAGCAATTAGATGTCTGAAACATGAGTGGCATGCTCCAGTGACATGGTGAATTTTTACTTCTTTATATGTAGAAATGGAAAATAAATTGAAATATTTTTCCATAGCTCTGGTATGATCAATGCGAAAGAACTGTGCTTAGTTGCCAAGAAAGCTGCGTGGATGGCCTACTTGGTAAGTAGCGACCTCCTCGAGTTTTTAGAATTCCAACACACAGGAGTTATTTGCATGCTGCACCTCTGCTACAACTTGCTTGTTCATATCGATTGGAACAGGACATATACTGTTTGAATGCAGATGGCTCACTTTTTGATGCTGCATTACTTTCTGCAGTCGCTGCGATCTCCCATTGTAAGGCCGCAGCAAGTTTTCTTTAATTTCATGCCGCAATCAGCCTCGCTGATCACAGAGAACACTCTTTTGCAGTGCAAATTCCTGTCGTGACGGTGAACGATGATGGTGATATCGTGCTGCCAAACGGGGATGGAAGACGAGAGATGCTGCCCAAGGAGCCCATCAACAAGGAGAGGAGGAAGCTCAAGTTGAGCAGCATACCCTTCTCCTTGACATGTGTCCTACACAGAAGCTATATTTTAGCAGATCCCACAGCAGAAGAAGAGTCCATCATGGAAACTTTTGTCACAGTGGTTCTAGATTCATCTGCTAGATTAGTGTCCTTCTACAAGCCAGGGGGGCCAGTTCTTGCTTATAATGCTGCAATCCGGGTTAGTCTAAATGAATCTCATTGGTCCAGTCGGCACGGCCACTAAGGCACAAACACTGGCACACTGGACCAGTCCTTGTGTTGTGTGTATGTGTTGGAGGTCATGTTTTAGTGCAATGACAAGTATGTTCATGCGAGGGTGGCAGATCTCTGGTCTGAGACTAATCATAGGCATTACGCAGTCCCTCTGATTTTTTGAGGTAAGACCGCTGCGGAGATGTTAATCTCTCTAAGATTTTGCACTGAGCGAGAGCCTTGTGCACTGGGTGTGATCTCCATTGATCTAGCGGCCATGATCTTCTTGGACTATTATGTTAACCAGTGCCTTGTGGTGGTGGTGGTGGTGCAGGATTGTGTAGCATTAACAAGGCAGAGAGTGAAGGAACTTCAAGGTATTTTAGATAATGCGTTCTTGGGGATGGATGCTGATTAGGAGCTGTTTTGCACGCAAGATCGATAGCTCAAAATCAAATATGCCTTATCTAAATTGATTATTTCTCATGAGTAACATATCATTTATAATTTGTTCTTACTTGATTATTATTCAAAAAAAAAAAAAAAAAAAATTTAAGGATCTTAAAGTTTGGCCTGGGAATATTTTTTTTAATAATATATATATAAATACATATAAATATTGCGTCACGTACATGAATTAAATGTATATTAAATATCATTATAATATATCTACTCAAAAGTTTGGCATACTAAATTAAAAAATATTTATAATTTGATTCGCTTAAATATATCCACCCTAAAGTACCCATCTCCTTGCCATGTCATCATTAAATAATACCCATGTCATATTAAAAGACTATGGGTTGAATTCCTGCTCGATCTAATTTATGATTTTTTTTTAAAAAAAAAATTTGATGTGGCAGAACTAGAAAGATGAGTAAATATCTAGTTTGAAGTATCAAATCTTTAAAATAAATTAGATCACAAAATATATATATTTTTGGTTCAAGATATATAATCATAATTTTTGCCAATATAAATAGTCATAATAATTATATAGGTCTTTCAATAATTTTCTCAAGTTTTATTAGTTTGTATTTTTACTATACTATGTAGTTTTTTATATTATTGTGGGATACTTTTTTATTTTCAAATTATTAATTCAAGTTTTATTTTCATATGTGTGGTTTAGTATAATAATTTTTGTGGTTAGATTAATACATGTTTGGAGAGAGAAAAATTCAGAAACCTTGGCATGTGTTTTTTTTTTGTTATCTTGGCAACTTCCATGTTTTTCTTAAAATATGAAATCTCTTCATCTTTATTCATTTTGATGCGTGTCACTTCCAAAATTTCATAAAATGTAATTTTGAATTAATCAAAAATTAATTTTAAATAAATCCAAAATTAATTTTAGATTAAACTATAGATAATTTTAAATTAAATTAAATTTAGTTTTTACCAAGCATGTTGATTGTCTGACTGAACCAACATGCTCAACTCAAGCATACCAGACAACCGCCTCATCTACCCTAGGAGGGTAGGCTGAGATTGGTTCATATTTTAAATTTAATAAATATATATTGTAAGGAATTTGGCTTCTTCCAACCAAGAAATTCCTCCTTGATATGACTAATCCCAAGGAGTACCACAATTAAAAATATTCATTTTTCTTCTAACACATAAAAATCTCTTTGATCTATTTGCTCATTTGGAGCAGCTGAAGTAAAAATAATTATGAAATAAACGTACCTCGATAATGCTCATCGAAACAAGTACTTCGACTATCAAGATCTATCATCCTTGATCTCTTCGAAGCAAGAGGTGAAAGTGACACAACTCTATCTTTTTCTAATCTTATAAGCTATCCACTCACTTCTAGATGACAATGAGATAGTATGTGGGGACTATTTTCATACTGAATGTTAATCTAGCACAAATAACTTATAAGCTATCCACACACACACACACATCCTTATATGTGTAATCCAAACTTAGCGATTATATTTTCCCAAAAAGTGCTTCCCTGATATGATAAATTCTAGCATGAATAACATATATGGAAAGTAAATTTTTAACTGCACACAATCACTAGTGACCAATTGATTAACTTTTATTGGTTTTTATTGAATCCCTCCACATGATCTGCATCATCTAACTTTTTTGTGCATTTAAGATTGAAATGAATATATGAGATATGTAAGATATCTTTTAGAACAAATTGATATTCAATGTTCATCACTAAATACACATCCCTGATGTCTATGACTCTTGATGTCACGACATTATCCATGTTGACTATGTCATAGTAATTGGAAATATATTATGTAAACTAGGAAAATATCATCCTTCATGAAATATCACATTTCATGGAAAAAGAGTCTGCCTCTTTCTTGATGCAATTTTTATTTTCCACTCCTAGTAGAGCTTCCTTCACCCTGGATAGTCCATTTTGGAGTGTCTTACTTCATCTCATAAGTAACATCTTAGCATGGATTTACACTTAGAGTTCCCCATAGAATGATACTTATCTTCCTCTCTTAGCGAGTGTCTAATAGTGATCATATTTTCTTTTCATTTTATTATATGGATTTACACTTAGAGTCATTATTAGGAGTCATCACACTCAAAGGTATAATCAATATTTTCTAACTGTCAAGAAGAGAGACAAGGAGTAAAGAAAATCTCTAAGAATCCTACTTGTCTCAAAATAAGTATCTGATATAACCAGATCGATCATCTTTGATATTCTGAAAGAGGGGATGAAAGTGACATAACCCTGTATTTTTCTAACAATATGAGTTGCTCACCTATTATTAGATGACATTCAAACAATATATGTGAATTAAATTTTTGCATAAGTTGATTATCCACGTACACAGATGCATGTATATGTTGTCTGAAATTAATGCTTACATTTTTTTTTTGCAAAGCCCATAATAGTAGTGATCACTTGACTAATGTCTATTGGTTTTCATTAAATATCCTCAAATGAAATATACTATTTAATATTTCATGGATAGCAGACATTTGAATATATGTACTATATTATACATCACTTTGAACCAACTAGCATCAAGTATTCGTCATTGTGCATACATCCATACTGCTTATCATCCTCAATATCCCAATGCTTTCCATTTTGATTATGTCACAATCGATGGATTTATATTATATAAACCAATTAGGATTCAAAGAATCATAAAAATTAATTGTAGAATCAATCACCTAGTCACTCTCATGACTCACCTTGTTTGCTAGGCCAACATTACTGACTAGGATAATATTATTCTTCATGACAAAAATGTCTGCCTCCCCCATGGTGTCATCTCCTCTCTTATGGTTCTCTTGGAGTTTTTTTTTATTTGCAGTCTCCTAGAAGTGTCATACTCGATCATAATAGTAATACTTTTTACTTCTCCTTTCATTTTCTTTCCAAGTGAGAATGCCTAAACAAGTAACTTTTTCCTTTTATCTTGATACCTTATTTATTAGACTTATAGTAATAATATTTATGGTCAAGACACTGCCAAGGTTGAGTTACTCAATGATATAATCAATATTTTCCAATTCATAGGAAGCAAGCTCATGAGTCATGAGTAAAGATACATAGAACTCATCTTCATAGACACTCATTGATTTACTTGTGCTTGAAAATTACTCATATGTGCACTCATATCATCTATATCATGATACTTTAGGTTAATCATACATGAAAGTAACGCCATCTTCTAATTTGATATGGTTTTCTAATATATCAACTCTATTTTTCCTACATACCATTCACCCTTGTGATCACATAAATATGATAGAAAGTGCTTAGCCTAATCTTATGTCAAATCATGATAAAAGCCTTGCAACATTTTATATGATCATTCTCATATATTTGGTTTGGTTCTCACTCACCAACAATCATATCAAAAAATCTAACTATAAAAAGATTCAACTTCTTTGTCATACATATTGAATAGTTGGATAATTCCAATTTAATTATCTCGATTGAGTTACTATCTTCCATCTCAAGGATCGGAACAATTGATCTATGATACAACAAAAATTTATATCACCAAATTAATAAACTATTTGATACCAAATGTTAGATATCATAGTGCTTTGATGCTAATTGTTAGGGAGAAATTGAAGCCTAAATACTAATAATCCAATACCAAAGCTTTTAGCATTCCTAAATCTTGATTAATTAAATATGGTGATTCCTAATTTAATTTTTTAAATAAGTTCCTTTTTTTCATACTTTACTGAATATGCATTAAAATTAAAAATAATATACAAATGCACATGTATACACACAAGTAATATATGTATATAGTTCAAATATTATTAAGAGATCGACATACAAAAATTTTGGGGCTTTCATATTTGAGATCAACAAACAAAAGCATAGATATACAATAAAAAAATTCAATTACAATAAAAATTTTACTATCAAAAACATTCACACTATTGAAATTAAAAATCTAATCTCATGTTCTACAATCTTAATCTAACTCAATTCAAAAAACAAAAAATATAAATGAAAACAACTAGATTTCCAATCTTTTAAGCAAAATTTTATCTAAAATATGATAGAAACATTTTATATGCTTCTCCACACATTCAAACAGATAAACCAAGCACATTTATGCAATTTATTTAGTGTTCAACAATCAGGCACACCATAGATAGTAATGTGATCCACAAATCAAAGAAGAATGAAACTAAGGACATCTATAATGGACCAAACATGTAAAAAAATCTGAACAATGTGAACATTGAATTTCAACTCGTTTCTTTCTTTTGCATCTACTACGATCAAAATATAAAAAATTATTTCTCATTTTATGATATGATTTTTGTGTTTTCATTAATAGTTCCCATGAGAAATATAAAAATATACAAAGATTTGAGGTTGAAAAAGAAATAATGCATCATCCTTTATTATTAATATTTTATTAACTTCTTTTCATTTTTCTTGCTAACTTTCATGTTTTTTTGGAAAACATTGGGCCAGGTTTGATTAGATCGAGTTTGTTTATTTGTGGATTTTTTTTTCTTTTTTTTTTCTTCCTTTATTTTTTCTTTTCTTTTTCTTTTCAAAAGATTTTTTCCCCTCCCCCCAATCTCCCCTTACCAACCCGGAAATAAATATATACGATAAACTTTCACACTAATCAATCATCTCAATAGTAATCACTACAAAATACATTTAACTTTGAAATTCTTGTGTGATTTAATACATTAGTGATAGTTTAAATACATCTACTAAATATTGTGGTGCTTTCATTAATTAATTTTGTTTTGTTATTAATTAATTTAATGAGAACCATGTGGTGATCTCATTAAATATGTGTGAAATTAACAAAAATTGATAATGTCTTAATAAGAAAGCATTATATATATGTTTTGAAAATAAAAATAAAAAGGTGATACAATGATTGATCATGTGTGAGAGATCTTCGCAAAATTAGCATGATGTTTGACTTTTTTGAAAAAAAAATTCTAAGTCTTTTTGGCTTTGTGTGCGTGGTGTGTGTTTGGGAATTCTAAAGAAAATGAGAAGGGATCCCATTGTATTTGGTGACTTTTCTCCTCTGAATTGTTTTTATCTTCTATAGTAATAATTGCAAAAGAATGTACATAGCTTCTATAATAATTGAGTAGAGAGAATGAGAAATTTTAAGGAGTATAGTTTTTGTTTTTTATTCTTCTGCATATGGTTTGTAGAGGAAGTATTAGTGTTCGTGGGGTGTTCATGCATGGTTTGTAAAGAAGATGTATGATGTTCGTATGGTATTCGTGAGGAGGAGATTGTTCATGCTATGCTGGTGTTATGCTCTTGAGTACTTAAAAATTTCAATAGAACACTTTATTCAAGAAATAAAACTTCAAAGTCTCAAAATATTATTAATTATATCTTATATTTTCATTTTTGAAATTGTGGATGTGTGGACATTAGATATTTTAATTGTATGATTTAATTGATTGTGTGTGATTATATTTTTTTGTTAGTTATAGGTAGACTATATTAATATGTATGCTTGTTGTTAATTTTAGGATTTAATATATCTATGTATTTTGGATAAAAATAATGTAAAACCTAAAATATTATTTGATATCCGCTAATTTGGTAAACATGTAAAATGGAAAAAATTAAAAGATTTAAATTATAATGCCAAATTAATTAACTTTGTTGGACCATAATTTATCTCAACACAATTTTTGTTTTTTTGAGCTATGTCTTAGTTGGATCTCAACCACTATTGTCAAAGAGTTAAATTATTTTAGCATTTTTATTTTTCAAGCAACTAAATAAATTTTTATAGGTTGAATGAAAAAATAATCCACTCAGTATGATTAGATTGGAACTATCCAACTATTTATCTTAAAAGATAAATATGATAAATCTTGTAATGATGAGAGGTCTACTTGAACTAGCTCTTGTTGATCTAAAATCAGAAAGTATGGATGACCAAAAGTGGAAAAAGTTATATATTAAAAGGCCTCTACCACAATATGATAGTGAGTTGAAAAGATAACTTTTCATCATATCTATACTATTATAAAAGTAGATGAGATATGAAAAAAGTTAGAATCAATATATGAGAAAGGTATATTAAGGAATAATACCCTTTTAATTTTGTGCTTTGTTAAAATGAAGTATTATGACTGATCTGATATAGTTGCTCTCTTGATTATTTTCCAAGCCTTGGTTTACCATCCAACATCAATGAAAATAGTGTTGGATAATGAGGTGAAGATATCTCTACTTCTTAGCTTACTTCCTAAGAGTTAGGAGATGCTCATAATCTTTTTTGAGTACCTAAGCTCTGAATTATATCCTTATCATGGTTATCATTATTGATAGCCAGGTTAGTAAGGTTGGGAACTAGAGAAAAAAAAGGAACTTCTCTATTATCTTTGTTTCTGAAAAAATTGAGAGAAGTAGAATAAATTCAAAACTCATATCGGGAGAGGAAAGTGAGAGTTCTTTCAAAGAGAAGTATACAGTCAAACTGATAGTGAAGTGTTACTACTGTAACCAAGTATGATGCTTCAAGAGTGATTGTACAAAGTAGAAGAAAGGAACAAAGGAAGATAAATGTGGCTAGAAGGATGGCTGACACTTTTGTAATAGAGGGAGACATTGTCTTTTTAAGCAATATTGAACTAAATAAAATTAGTCATGTAAGTAATTAGGTGGTGGATTCAGCTACCATCTTGCACGTCACTCTAAATCCTGATTGTTTTGTGACATATTTATTAAGTGATTATAGATTTGTTATTGATGGATGATAGGACATTAGGAATAATAGATATCGGGTATATTTGTCAGGAGACAAACATGGGATATAAATTGCTACATGATGATTTCTGATATATCCTAGATATTCGAATGAACTTACTATTCATGGGAATGTTAGACAATATATGTCATGTGAGGAATGGGGAAGGTCAGTTGAACTTGGCCAAATTGTTGCTAAATATAGCAATGAGTAAAAGGATAAAGTTCCTTTATATTACCCAAGCAAGAGTTAACTCGGATTGGATAAATATTTAGTGGGAAATTACAAGTATTGATTTTGAGTTATAAATATCCAGATATATTTGTGTCTATAATTCACTTTTCACATGAAAGAAATCCATACTTACTATCCTAAAGTCACAAAGTGATGGAAGAACATACGATATGACTAGGGAAAATTATACACCTATTTTGCTTTTATCTCCTACTTCGAGGAGATCAAGGATGGTCGATCTAGATTTATTAGGTACTTTTTCTGAGATAAGTAAGAATCTCAGAGAAATCCTTGATGATATAATTTTTATTCTAGTCGCTCCTAATAATTACAATGATCAATAGAATAGCATATGGATTAAAAGTATAAATTAAAACTTTTATTTTGGCTACTCTTGGGGACCAGTTAGATCAATGGGAAGCTTATGATTTGGAGAAGAAAGTGGAAGTATTGAGTTGATGTGTAAGTAGTTTTTAAATTTTAAACCAATGACCTATCTCAGGACTCAGTCTGCCTAAATAGGGGTAGGGCAGATGAGGATATTGTTAGGTATACCTGAATTTGGGTAGAACAAGATTGTTTATTCTTGGTTTGGATTTAATTTTATTTAATTATAATTGTTTATTAATTTAATTAGAACCATGAGGTGCTCTCATTAAATGTTTGCTCTCATAAAAAATTTAAAAAAAATAAAAGATATAAATAATGTGCGAGGGAGTTTTGGAAAATCTGCATTTTGCTTATTTTTTTCCGAAATAAATTAACATAGTCTTTAAGCTTTTGTGCATGTGATGCATGTTTGGGAATTTTTAAGAAAATGATAAGTCACTTGTTCTCTTCTATAAAAATTCTTACAAAGATTTATACAATGTTTCTATAACAATTTAGTAGAGAGAAATGGATTTTAAGGAGTGATCTGTTCTCATTATTTTTCTGTATATGAGGATTTGCAGAGGAAGTGTCTATGTTCATGTGATGTTCATGGGAGATCATGTGGAGGACCTATCATGTTCGTGAAGAGAAGACTATTCTGCTATTTTTGTTTGAATATTATACTATTTTGGTGGCATAATATTCAATAATGAGTACTTATATATTATGCTATTTTTGGGCAAAACATATTAGTGTGTGCTTCTGATTAATTTTAAGGTTATATAAATGCATGTATGTATATATCAAACAATTTGAAATATATATAAACAAATTTTAAAGAATAAATCTTTGAAACCTAAAATATTATTTTGTATTCATTTGTTTTTGTTAACTTATAAAATAAAAAAAATAAAAAAAATTACAATAACAAATTAATTAATTTTGTTGGACTAAGTATTTGTTTCGAGAACCTTTTTGTTTTTTTGGCTCCATATTGATCCAACCCCGACACATATACAGTGGACCAAACCTGAAAAAAAAAATCTAAACTATGTTTCTTCCTTTTGCATCTACATTAATCTAAAAATATGAAATTATCTTTCATTTTATATTATGTTATGTAGTTTCTGTGTTTTCATTAGTAGGTCCTATTAGCAATAACAATAAAAAACATAAAGGTTTGAGGAGGAGGAAGAAACAATGCTTCATATATTATTATTTTTTTATTATTTTCTTTTCATTTTTTTTCGCCATCCATATTTTTTGAAAAATGTGGAACTCATTTCATTATTTTTCATTACATTTTTTTTGCCTATATTCTTCATTTTTTTAGTTGAAATCACACCTATCGATTATGATAGAATAAAATTTTTTATTAAATTAAATTAAACTAAGATTAACCAAATTTAATTCTAATTAAACCAAATTCAAACCAAATTAGTTAAGTAAATCAATTTGACAAAATTTATTTATCCAACTAGAATAGATCTAATAATCTTCTCATTTATCCTAGGTGGGCAGAATGAGTCTATTTCATAATTTAAATTTAATAAATATCTATAGCAGGGATTCAACCCCTCTCCACACAACAAAAAAAAGACTATTCATCACTAGAGAAATTTTTTTTCAAGAAGTTAGACTTTCTTAGAAATCACCCATAAATTTTCTCATTTCTACCAAGACATCATTTTTTTCCTCACACAGATAGCTTCATCATTGATTTGACTAATCCATGGGAGTGACTCATAAAGTTTTTTATCTTTTCTCTAATGCATAAGCTCACTCTTGCTTTGTGTGATTGCCAGGATAGACTAAAGTAAAAGTAGTCGTAGAATAAAAAATACATCTGAGAATCCTACTTATCTCATAAAAAGCACCCAAAGTCATCAGATTAATCATCATCCATCTTTTTTAAGGAGAAGATGAAAGTGACATAATTTTATGCATTTTTTATTTTTATGAGTTACCATCTATTACTACATGATATTAAGATAATATGTGGAGGCACTTTTTCTAGGGAGTGATGATCATCAACACACACATATTCAAGTATGTGCTATTCATAATAACATTTGTATTTTCCAACAAATATATTAGATATGTTTGGTTCACCTAACATACACTATTCAATATTTGCATAGATAGTAGGTTCACTCGAATATATGTAATATAACAAACATCTTTCAAGACTAATCAATATACCATATATATACTATTAGAGTATGCTCTAAAAGTCAATCATTAGATGATTATTTTGGGAATTTTGTATGATATCTTGTATGTAAAAGACATCATTTTATGATTATTATAATTATTTAGATATGTGCAAATATTAGATAAATATAATAATTCCCCAGAGTGATATATCTATAGAATACTACTCTAGATTCTCCATAGTCAAGTATTGATATTAAAGGACAATATTAACATATTAAGACAAGCATGTATGTTAACTAATATGAGATATTAAGTTAACACATGAGTATGTGTTAGAGAACATATACTGAGTTGGCCCACTATGAGAATGTTGCACGGATTGTTATATAATTGTCATACACATTCTCACAATGACTATTAGTATGAATTGTCTTTTGACCTGAAGGCATTATGGTTCCCTACATAATGAGTTGTATACTTTAGATACAGCAAACGTCACCTATAACAAGGATGGTTATAGGGTTGTTTAATAGGTATACAATAAATTATGCAGAGGGATGTTATTGATGTAGATGAAATTTATTCCTTCTATATAACGGAAGTAATATCAGTAGGCCCATTGAATGGGTAGGACTAATAAAATGCATGGCCATTCTTTAAATAAGTCAATATGAGATATCAAGCTTATTTATTTAAGTTAGTCTACTCAAAGATCAAGAAACATATAGATTGATGTGATGAAGACATGATTTGTGCCTTATAAATCAACTTACATATCATGGACAAAAGGACTAAGTTGTATAATAAAATAAGTCACGATATTAGGTTAAGTCGAATCTATTATATTTTCATCACTTGGGCAGCACTGATGTATTGCTAAGTACCACTCATTTCTTGGTTTCTTTAACATGAGATTTTAAAGTCATTGCCAAAGTTACGAGAACCTATTAGGTCACATACATTGAAAAAAAAAACACACACACACACACATATATATTTGGAATTCATTTTATTTAAGTTAGACTAAAATAAACTAGGTCTAATCTTAAGTCTAAAATTGATTTTAAATCTTAAGCTAATTGGATTAAAGAATTTGATCCAATTAGTAGATGTTCGGACCTTTAAAATGGGCCTAAACGTAAAGCTCATGTTTCTCTCTTTTAGTTAATGACACATCCTTTTAGTTAATGACATATCCTTTTAGAAAGGTGTATAAAAAACCAAAAGGTTTTATAAAATGGGGGAGATAGAAAATGAAAAAAATATATATAATGAAGATATGTTTGTGTGGATACCGTTAGAGGCATGTACACTTGACTGTGCTTGGATTCGATTGAACCGTTCGTAATCATTTTTTTCTGCTACAAGAGATAACATATTTCTCCAATGTTTAATTGTATTTGCTTGGATCATTGGTGGGTTCCTAGTTCCCTACAAAATATAAATATGAAATTTACCGGAACGCTAACATTGGTATTAGAGGGAACTTGTGAATCAATTAAATCATTTTATATATTTGTTTATATTTCATATGAACAAACATATTATCCTGATTATATGAATGATTTATGAGTGTTTTGATTAATCAGGCATGAAACAGATCTATAATATTAATATGATTAATATAATAAATAGTTTAATATGATTAAATAATATTATTTGTAACTTGTTCATGTTAATTTGATTAATATGAACACTAAATTCTATTTATGCGATAAACAAGATTGTAATATGATTACATCTATGAATTAATATATGATGGTTGTTTAAAGTGATTAGAGATTTGTATAATTATTATACGAAGATGTTTAAATGTTAAATAGTTTTATAGATGAAACTATGATTTGATTACAATCATAAATCAATTTTATAAATCTTTTTTTTTGTTAAGGAAATATGGCAGCAACTCATTCAATGAGTTAGTAATTTATTTTTGTTTTTGGGACTCTGCCCCTAATTCCCCACAAGGTGCACTGCCCCTAGACCCCACTAGAGTGATGCCTCTATGACCCCAAAATTTAAATGCCTCATAAATGACTAATTTGATTAATTATAATCATGATAAAGTGATGTTAGATGTATATTCTGCATAGTGCATGGGTATGGCCCTTCACCCCATATGAATGGATTATGTGTGTTGTTGCTGTAAGTTAAATATGGCCCATGTGTTGTGCATTTTAATTTACAATTCAAGTTGTAAAATTCTTTTTTTTTATCTAATTCCCCTCAAATGTAACTCGAGGTTTCCTTTTAGTTGGGTAATGTACGATTAGAATAGTATGAGATTAAAAGTTTATTTTAAAGGAGAAAGCAACCAACAACATATGACAACCGAGGAAGCACTTAGAGAAGATACAATACCTTTAGGTTGACCTTTCGATTTTCTCATTAGCTTGCAAAAATCATTTTAGTTGGGGTCATAACCATGTCATGTTTATTTTGTGTTTGTGTAATATATGTTGATACATGACTAGCCTAGTAAAATAAATATATACATATTTAAATGTATGTGAGCATTTTAATTAAAGAAATCCCTCAAATTAAAATTAAGTCAATAAAATATGCCTACCAAAGTTTGATACTCATTACTACCTCAATCCATATTAGATAGGTTTGCCAAAGTGCATCTTTATTTATCTGGGTAGAATGCGATAAGATAATTGTGATATCCTGCCTATTGAACTTTAGGTGAGACTTAACTAAGTTATTTCAATTAGATTGAGAACTTAGAGACATAAAATTAGGAGATGCACCATTAGATAGGCTAAGAACAAAGTGTATTAATCACCTATTTATCCAAGAGTTACATTAGATATAATTGATAAATATTATCTACCCAAATAGTCATGTTTTGGGCGATTAGCCAAAACTTAGGACAAGGTCAAATATGGATCTTGACCCACTAAAGGATTATTTTCAACTTAATAATTTAGTGGGAGGATAATTTAATTAAAGCCCTAATTAAATAAATTTAAATATGATACAAAATTCTGCATAATTTTAGATTACCATGTCTGCAAATACGTCAAACAACTTATCATTGTGATCTGTCCTTGAGAAGGAAAAGCTCAATGAAGCTAATTTCATAGAATGGTACAAGAATTTGATGATTGTAGGAAAACAAGAAAGAAAACTATATGTCCTAGAGCAGCCTAACCTAAATCACCTACTCCTAATATTTCTCGTGTTGATAAAGATGCTCAAAAATGGCACCAAGATGATGCTTTGGATGTATCATGTCTTATGCTTGCCACCATGAACTCTGAGCTTCAGAAGCAACATGAGAACATGGATGCTTATGATATGCTTGCCACAAAGATGATGTTAAGGCCTTGTTTCAATGCAAGATGATAGAAGGGAGCCCTATTGGAACTCACATGCTCAAAATGATTGGGTATATTGAAAATCTAGAAAGATTGGGCTTTCCATTGAGCCAAAAGTTGGCCACTAATTTAGTTTTGTAATCATTACCTGAAAACTATAATCAATTTTTCATGAATTACAACATGAACGAAATTGCCAAATTTTTTTTTGAATTATTAAGCATGTTGAAAACTACCGAACAAAATCTTTAAAAGATCAAGCCAATAATGATGGTGCAAAAGGGCGAAGGAAAACATAAGCCCAAAGGTGAGGATAAACCTCAAACCAAAGGCAATGCAAAATCTTATGCATTGAAACTTAAGGGAGGGATGGCTAAGGAATGTACTTGCTTTTTTTGTGGTCATGCCGAACATTGGAAGAGGAACTACAAACAATACCTGGAAGAATTAAAAAGAAGAAAGGAAGTGAGACTTCTGCCTCAGGTATTTATGTTATTGAAGTCAATTTATCTACTTCATCATGGGCATTAGATACCGGATGTGCTTATCACATTTATAATAATGTGCAAGATCTTAGAAAGAGTAGATTGTTGACAAAAGGCAAGGTGGACCTACGTGTTGACAATGGTGCAAGAGTTGCTGTTATAGCTATAGGATCCTATATTTTACATTTGTCTACTAGACATATTTTAGAACTTGAATTATTATTGTGTCTACTTTATCTAGAAATATTATTTCTATTTCTTGATTGGATAAGAAAGGGTTTTCATTTATAATAAAATATAATTATTGTTCTATTTATTTAAGTGAGATATTCTATTGTAGTGCACAATTAATGAATAGTCTCTATGTTCAAGACCTTGAAAGCCCAGTTTATAACATAAATACAAAATAGTTAAAATCTAATAATTCCAACCAAACATATCTCTAGCAAATAAGTTTATAACATAAATACATATCTCTAGCAAAATAGTTATAATAAAATATAATCATTGTTGCTTATGCCATATAAATGAGAAATGCAAATCTAAACTCTATATATATGGACTTCTAGATTCATTTGATCTTGAATCATATGAAGTATGTGAGTTTTATATATTTAAAAAAATGACTAAAACTCCTTTTACTGGTCAAAGAAAATGGACAAAATAAATTGTTAGGATTATTACATAGTATTGCATGTGGTCCTTTCAATATAATAACTAGAGAAGGATACTAGTATATCATTATATTTACTGATGATTTTAGTAGATATGGATATGTGTATTTATTGAAATACAAGTCAGAATCCTTTGAAAAGTTCAAAGAATTTAAGAATGAAGTACAAAATCAAATTGGAAAAAGTATTAAGATACATCGATCAAATCAAAGTGGTGAATTCTTAAACCAAGAATGTTATGATCATCTAGTTTAGTGTGGGATCATATCCCAACTCATTCCACTTGGAACACCACTATGAAATAGTGTATCAGAAAGGATGAATCATACTCTATTAGATATGATATGATTAATGATAAGTCATCTAGATATTCCTTCTTTCTTCTAGAGACATATCTAGAGATAACTACTTTCACACTTAATCGGGTTCCATCTAAGGTTGTTACAAAGATACCATATAAGATATGGATAGGAAAGAGTCCCAAAATATCTTTCATGAAGATTTTGAATTGTGAGGCTTAGGTTAGATGTCAAGTCTCAGAAAACTAGGACCCAAATCTGACAAATACTATTTTGTTGGATATTATAAAGAAACAAAGGAATACTACTTTTAAATTAACACATAGGGAAAAGTGGTTGTTGCTAGAAATAGTATTTTTCTAGAAAGAGAATTTATTTCTAGAAGAGCTAGCGGGAGAAAAGTAGATCTTGAAGAAATTTATTATGCACAAACTAGTAATGAGATTTTGATGGAACCAGGATAGGCACAACAAAGTGTTGTGGATCATGAACTCGTTGCACTAGAAGAAGTTGTGGAACAATAACATATTCGAGTAGAATGAGCTCTGCATAGATATGATAGGATACATCATCAGCATGAGAATTTTTCTCTTCTCCTATCTGATCATGGTGATGTAATACTTCTTGATTAATATAAGTTTACATCCTTTTAGAAGCTATAAAAAATTTAGATTTTGAGAAATAGCTGGATGGAATGAGATCTAAAATGGAATCCATGTATACCAACCAAGTATGGACTTTGGTTGATCCACTTAAAGGGATAAATCCCATTGGGTGCAAATGAGTTTTTAAAAGAAAAACTAACATGTATGGTAATGTGCATACCTTTAAAGGGCAATTAGTTGTTAAAGGTTTTAAATTAATTCATGGTATAGTCTATGATGAAACTTTTTTACCAGCTGTGATGCTTAAATCTATTCAGATCTTGTTTGCTATTGTAGCTTACCATGATTATGAAATCTAGAAAATGGATGTCAAAATAACTTTCCTTAATGGAAATCTATTAGAGAATGTATAAATGACACAACTTGAAGGTTTTGTTGATCCAAAGGATACTACAAAGATATGTAAGTTATAAAAGTCTATTTATGGATTAAAGTAAGCTTTCAAGAAGCTAGAATCTTTGATTTGATGATTCAATCAGGGAGTTTAGTTTCATTAAGAATGAAAGATGAACCCCATGTCTACAAAAGGATTTGTGGGATCATAGTCATATTTCTTATTTTGTATGTAGATGACATACTTCCCATTGGAAATGATATCCATGTCTTATAATCTATAAAGGCTTGGTTTGAAAATTATTTCTCAATGAAAGAATTGGTAAAGCTACCTATATATTAGGCAAAAATATCTATAGAGATAGATCTAAAAGATTACTTGGCCTGAGTCAGAATACATATAATGACAAAGTACTTAATTTTTTTGCCATGCAGAATTCTAATAAAGGATTCTTGCCAATGTCACATGGAGTGAGACTTTCTAAGGCTCTATGTCCCTCTACTAAAGAGGAAAGGGAATGCATGGATAAGATTCCATATGCATCTTCTATTAGGTCTATCATGTATGCCATGATTTGTACTCATCCTGATGTCTCATATGCATTAAGCATGATGAGTAGATACTAGTCAGATCTAGGTGAGAATCACTGGACAACAGTCAAGAATATTTTTAAGTACTTAAGAAGAAATCAAGATTATTTCTTGATATATGAAGGTGATGTGGAGTAGTTGTAAAGGGTTATAATGATGCAAGCTTCCAAACTAACATGGATGATTCAAGATCGTAGTTAGGTCATGTGTTTTGCTTAAATGGTAATGTTGTGAGTTGGAAGAGTTCAAAGTAAGATACAATTGCTGATTCTACTATAGAAACTAAGTATATTGCTGTTTCTAATGCGACAAAAGAAGATATTTGGATCAAAAAGTTTATCACAAAACTTGATGTAGTTCCTGACATAACTAATTAGTAGACTTTTATTGAGACATTAATTGGGCTATTGCACAGGCTAAGGAACATATATCTCATCAGTGATCCAAACACATACTTCGGTCATTCCATCTCACTTGAGAGATTATCGATATAGGAGATGTGAAGATATTAAGTGTACTTACAGAAGACAACATAGCAGACTTACTAACCAAGGCTTTGCACAGAGGAAGCATGATGGTCACACTTGGTCACTAGGTATTAGATACTTTAGTGATTGGCTTTAGTGCTAATGGAAGATTGTTTGAGTATGCCATAAAACTCAATCATTAGATGATTATTTTGGGACTTTTGTATCATATCTTATATGTAAAAAGACATTAATTTATGATTATTATATTTATTTAGATCTATGCAAATAGTAGATGAATATAATAATGTCCTAGAGTGATACATTCTATGGAATACTACTATAAATTATTTCTAGTCAAGTATTAATATTCAAGGACAATATTAATACATTAAGACTAGCATATAAGTTAACTAATATTAGATATTAAGTTTACACATGAGTATATGTTAAAGAAAATATACTGAACTGACTCGATATGAGAATGTTGCATTAATTATTATATAAGTGGCATACACATTGTCATAATGACTATTAATATGAATTATCCTTTGACCTAAAGTCATTATGGTTCCCTACATAAGGAGTTGTATACTTTAGATTTAGCTAATATTGGCCCCTTGATATCATGGATAAAAGTTTAACATTGGCCCCTTGATTGAGTAGGGCTACTAAAATGCATGACCATGTTCAAATAAGTCAATATGAGATATTGAGCTTTTTTATTTAAGTTAGTCTACACAAAGATCAAGAAACATATATATTGACGTGAGGATGACACGATCCGCACCTCATAAATCAATCTAGATATCATGGATAAAAGGACTAAGTCATACAATAAATAAATCATGAAATTAGGTTAAGTCGAATCCATTATATTTTTGTCACTTAGGTAGCAATGATGTATTGCTAAATGTTGCTAATTGTTTATTTTTTTAACATTAGATTTTAAAGTCAGTGCCAACGTTATGAGAACCTATTGGGTCACACACATAAAAAATATATATATATTTGGAGTTTGTTTTATTTTAGCTAGACTAAAAATAAATTGGGCCTAATCTTACGTCTGAAATTCATTTCAAATATTAAGCTAATTGGATTGAGTTTGGTCAAATTAGTAGATATTTGGACTTTTAAAATGAGCCCAAACTTAACGCTCATATTTCTCTATTTTAGTTAACGAGACATCCTTTTAGAAGTGTGCCATTAATAACATATCCTTTTAGTTAATAAAACATCCTTTTAGAAATGTGTGTAAAAAACAAAAGGTCTTATATAATAGGAGAGATAAAAAATGAAAAAAAAATATATAACGAAGATATGTTTGTGTGGATAATGCTAGAGGCATTGATACTTGACTGTGCTAGGATTCGATCAAACCATTCGGAATCAATTTTTTTTGTGCTACAAGAGGTAAAAGCAGTGTCAAACATTTAATTATATTCACTTAGACCACCGGTGAGTTCATCACCCACTACGAAATTCTAATATGAAATTTACCAGAATCCTAACATATACATCCTCAATGCCTGGTTCACCTGACATATACTATTCAATATTTTCATAGATAGTAAGTTCACTCGAATATATGAGATATATTAAACATCTTTCAGAACTAATCAATATATAGTGTTCTTCACCATATATACATCCTCAATGCCTACCACCATTTATATCACACCATTATCCATGTTGACTATGTCATAGTCCTTAAGCATATATTTTGTTACCTAGTCAAGGTTCATAGTGATTTGAAAAGTTGTTAAATTAGCCACTCAACTATTCTTCTAACATGCCTTTGTGGTCGGTTCAACATCATTTATTATGTTAATATCATCTTTCATGCCAAATCAATCTTTCTCCCTCCTACTATCATCTTTTCTCCTATACTCAACATGGAGATTCCTCACTATGGATAGTCCCCATGAACTGACATACTTGATCATGATAGTAATGTCTTATCATAGAATTACCCTTTGACTTCCCCCCTAGAAAGATATTTTATTGCATCTCCTAGTGTGTGTCTAATGGTAATCCTATTCATCTCTATTTTTTCCCAAATGAGAATATCTAAATAAGTATTTTTTTTACATCATTGCTGCCACATTTATTAGACCATTTTTTTCTCAACTATTGGGAAGTGAGTTTAGTAATAAAGATGGATGGAGCTCGTCTTTCAGTAAAATCTTTATATAGCTAGCTAGTTTGCCAATACTTAGAAATTGCTCATACGTGCAGTCATATTAGCGACATTCTTAAATTTTAGGCTAACCAAATGTTGAATTGATATTATCTTATTTTTTGATATATTTTTCTCATATATTGACTACATTTTTTTCCACATAACATATGTGCTTATGATCATAAAAATATAATAAAAAAAATTTAACTCAATTCACTAACGAATCATGGTCGAAGCCTTGTAATGTATTTGCATTCAATCTTTCTCACATATTTGGTCTGGTTTTGAAATGCCAACAACTAGGCCAAACATATCTTTAGTTAATAAAAATTTAATATTACTATTTTTAATTGGATAACTAAACAATTTAAACCTAATCATCCTTATTAATTTATCATGTTCAATCTCAAAGATATGAATAACTAATTTTTGGGCAAACAAAAATTTATATCATCAAAATTAATTAACTCTTTAGTACTAACTTTTATAGTTCATTGTTCTTTGATACCACTTATTAGGGAAAAATCAAATTAAGAATGCCTACCAATGACCTCATATTGAAAATTTTCCCATTCCAAAAATTCAATTAATTAATTATGGAAATTCCTAGTTAAATCTTTTGAATAAGATTTGTATTTTTTGAACTTAGTCGAATATGCGACAAAATTTAAAATTAATATGGACACATATATACGCACAAACTATTCATATATACTCAGAAAATATATAGATATCAATCAACATAATTTTATGGTATCTTTACATTCACGGTGCTAAATGCACACCACATAGAATGCTTTCAAACTCTACCAAAAAATTAGAACATGCATATTATTTGAAAAAATAAACAAAATATAAAAATTTCACTACCAAAAACACATTGTTGAAATTAAAAATATCAAAATCATAATTCACAACCATATTCTAATACAAACTTTAGGTTTAATATTCATAAATCATAAAAATATAAATATAAACACCATATTTCTAGGTAAATTTTTAGTAGAATTTTATCCCAAATCTAACAGCACCCTTTTCCCTACTCCTCTACATTTTCCACACTTGAGCATACCATGGATTGTAATGTTAGCCATAAACCAAAGAAAAACTAAACTGAGCATGCTTATAATAAACCAAATTCAATCAATATCAAAATCATGCAAACAAAACCCTATTTTTATTTTTCATTTGTATGGTAATCTAAAAATGAGAAATTATTTCTCATTTTGTATTCTATTTTGTGGTTTTTACATTTCCATCAGCAGTTCTTATGTACATAAATAAAAAAGTACAGAGGCTTAAGGAGGAAGAAGAAAAAAAAGCCTCATCCTATGTTTTATTTTGTTATATTCTTTTCATTTTTTTTCATAACTTTCATATTTTTCTTAAACATGAAATCCCTTCATTCTTTTTTTTTTTCATTTTGATTGGAATCACTTCCACCAATTATCCTTGCTATGTGCCATACATCATTTTCCTCAAATTTTCTTTGTTTTTATATATATGTATATCTATATATATAAGTGTGTGTGTCTGTGTGTGTGTGTGTATGTAGATATATAAACACACACACAGACACAGACACACACACATATATATATGTAATATAATAATTTGTTTATATAAATTTGTGTTTTTGTATGTGTGTGTGTGTGTGTCCCAAGTTAAATAAAGTGTTGTATCTGATTGGATGGTTGTGGGTGTTTTCTCTTGGTCAAGGACCTGGGTTTGAAACCTAATTTCTCTATTAATGTATGTTTTGAAAAAAAGAAAATAGTTTTCGAATTGAAAACTAATTTCCAAATTTTAAACAATGGTTTCTAGAAATGAAAACCAGTTTTCAAATTTGAAAATTGAGATTTTATTTTTAATATTGGATGGACAGAATTAGATTGATGTATTTCAACTCACAAAAACTTAATTATTTTTGAATCTAATATTTTTTTTAATTATCAAAAATATTTTTTTTTAATTTTCAAAAATAAAATTTCTTTTCATAATTATTTTATTTTTGATGTACCAAAATACAAATCTCTCAAAATTATGCTAATGGGCCCCAAATTTAAAATATTTAATAAAAATTCTCTTCACTTTAAGATTTTAATAAAAAGTACTCCAAAACAAAATATATTTATTTGTTGGTACCTTAAAAAATGAACACCATAAATATCTTTTCCCTTCCATGTTATAATTTAAAAAATAATAATAAACAATATTTTATGAAAATTGTGTTACAAATACATACATATATGGTTCTATATATAACCTTCTAAATGTATATGTTTATAAGCACAACACACACACACACACATATGCATGCTTAAAAACATATAAACATGCATATGTTTATATGTATACCTATATGTTTTTATCAATATATTTATAAATTTAACTTATATATGTGTTTATAAACATATAAACATACATTAATATACATATTTTCAAAAATATGTATCCTATATGTGTGTATTGTATAACACTTACAAACACATAGTGTTTAGATATATAGTATCATATATGTTTAAACAAAAATTATATACTATATATTTTCAAAACTTATAAACATATATGTTTTTACATTTATATGTAAACATATAAACATTTTTTTCATATAGTCTATACATATAAAGTTATTTGCGGTGGTCATACTCATGAATTTAAAGGCAAAATATTATTTTTCAGAAAAGTGTTGTGAAGAAAAATGCCAATTATTATCTGAATTGTTACCAAATAATAATATTATGATATATAGTTTTTATAGCACAAAGAAGTTAATGCGAGGTTTGGGTTTGTCATTCGAAAAAAATTCATTGTTATATTAATGGCTACATGATATATTAAGGCATAGACAGTGAAGAATTGCATCTAATTTTTTTAACTATCCTTAGCACTAAAGAAATACAGTATGTAAAAGGTAGAAAAGAAATATTTCTCATAAGAAGATATATTATTTCTCATTGACTCATCATTTGTAAAAATTATTTGTATTTGAAGCCATGCTAATGACATGAGTTGGCACAAAGAACATAATTTTGAAGATGACATAATGAGGCATAACTCAGATTCTCCTTCTTAGAAATATTTTGATGATTATCATCCATTTTTTTAAATAAAAATTAAAATGTTAGATTATAGCTATGCACATATGGATTTCAGCTTTTTGGACAAACATGACAATAATACTCTTCATGGTCTATTATTGTTACACCTTATAATTTACCACCATGAATATAAATGAAAAATGAGTACATATTTTTGTGGTTTATTAGGTCTGGTTTGAGAAATCCAAAAGACAAATTAGATATTTTTTTGCAGCCCCTTATAGCATATGTCAAATTTTTGTGGGAGGATGATGTCAAAATATATGATATATCTAGAAAGTAAAACTTTAAAATGTGAGCAGCACTTATGTGGACTATAAGTAACTTTCTTACATATTCAATGTTGTTAGGATAAAGTATTATAGGGAAATTACTCTTTCCTTATTGCACGAAGGACTCAGATCCATTTTACTTGAGCAAAGGAGGAATGACTTCTTGGTTTGATAACCACAATAAATTCTTACATGTGAAACATTCATTTTGGATGAATATTAATGTATTTAGGAAAGGATATAAAGTCATTTAAAATGCACCACCTTTGAGGTCAAGTGATGTATTATTAGAAGTAATTGAAAGATATAGGTTCAAAAATATTATGGATGTTGATGCAGATTACAATAATGCACAAATTTCAAAGAATTATTACTTAGGCTGGAAGATATAATACACATTGAGAAGTACTTTTTTGATAATATTATTATTACTATAATGAATGTTGAAGGAAAAATAAAAGATAATTCTAAATCAAGAGATGATCTGAAAGAGTTTTGTTCACATCCAAAGTTACATAGGAATGAATCAATGAATAAATTTCTTGAGGCTTGTTATAGTCTTGAAAATGATGCAAATAAAACTTTGTATAAATAGCTGATTGAGCTTAGGTTTCCTAATGGATATGCATCTAATATGAGAAGATATATTAATATGAAGAAACATAAGTTATATGGGAAGAAAATTTATGACTATCATGTGTTCATGTAGAGGCTAATACCCATAACATTTCGTGTATCACTTCCACAAAATATTTGGGGAACATTACCTAAAATTAGCATTTTTTTGTAATGTCATAAAAGGAAGAAATAGATTAAATACAAAATGATATTCCCATTATTTTATGTAGGCTTGAACATATTTTTCCTCCTAACTTCTTCGACTCAATGGAATATCTCACAGTCCACTTGCCTTATGAATCCATGATAGCCGGCCGTATGCAATACACATAAATGTATCCATATGAGAGGTTATATATTTTTCATTTGGTAATTTAAAAATTTTAATATATTTGATGAATATTTTTTTTAATTTATATTTATTTCAAATATCTTATAAAATTGAAAAATAATGTTCAAAATAAAGCTAAAGTCAAAGGATTGATAAGCAATGCCTACTTTGTTGAAGAGGCTTTGGTATTTTGGGTGCACTACTTTCAGCCATAATTGTATAATCAGAATAGAAAACTATCACCAAATAATATATGTGATATAGGGGATAGATCAGAAAAAATGGTACGCTTTCTATTTTTAGGTATGCGGGTCAATCGTATGGTAAAACAACATCAAGATATTTTTTAGATAACTTAAGAGTATCAAGCTGCGAACACATACATTTTGTTGAACTACGAGAAAGTTATACATTATATTGAGTAAGATTTATAATAATTTCATATTTTTATTTATTTGTCATTCTATGCGTTATAGGTTTTTAATAATTCAAAATACCTTTGATGTTCTTTTTGAAGAATATATGCTAAAAAATTAAGGCAAAAAGAACCTCATATTGATGACGCTTCAATTGTTGTAAAACTTTAAAAGGATTTCATGAATTGGTTTGAAAGATTTGTCAGTATATAACTTATCATTCTTAGTTTTAAATATTTACGTGCAACATTATATATTTATGAATTTTTCCATTATCATTTTGTAGGTATAATTTTCTTCATCAAATATTTATAATAAACAAATGAAGGATCTTGCAAATGGACCATTATGAAGTTTACAGAAGTATCCCATACATTATGTAAATGGATAAAAATTTCATACTTTGAAACATAATTCAAATTGAGCTTTAATGAATAGTGGTGTTTACATCAAGGGGACTACTCTATTACTGATTTTCATGGTCGACTAATTAAAATTCTATACATGGAGTATCTTACCCTACTAATTAAGAGAACAATTTTATTTAAGTATGAATGGTTTGATTCAATTCTAAATATGGGTACTAGAATTTAACATCAATACAACCTGACTGATGTGCACCATAAAAAATATTATCATAAGTATGAACCATTTATTCTTGCAGTACAAGCTGAACAAGTGTGTTACCCCACTTATCCAACCACAAGAAGAAATCCATATCATTGGTAGACAATATATAAAATAAAACCTAAATTAGCTATTATAGTTATTGAAAATGATGTTATTATCGCTCTATCATGTGTATCAGTATTTCAAAAGAATAATATGAAATTTCATTTAATCGTTCATGTGGCAGATGGTGGGCTTCAAACATTACTTGGTAAAGATAGAAATTATTTGGACATCGATGATTGCCATGTTGAAGAATATAATGAGGAGGAATTAATTGCATAATCAAATGATGATGAATATGTAGATAAAGATAATTTGTTAGAAATTTCTGATGATGACTATAAATTCATTGACTACCTTGTTATTTTGTCATTCTCATTTTGTAATCATTATTATGTTGATGTTAAATTAAAATATTTTAATTGCATTTTTTATGTTAATGTGTTTATTATTATGACATTTTTATAACATATTTTTATTACCTCTATATATTTTGATGTTTATATACTATGATTTATATATGAGAGCTAATCATTCAAGTGGTCTAGGATCTCAAAATGTGAGAAGGGACATATGAAGTCAACTAACAGTTCGTGGAGAAAAAAATCTACATGTATTTAGTGATGACAACACTACAAATGGCGTTATGTATTTTCATACATGTATGTAGGAGACTTTGGCATCACCTCATCATGACATACATTATTTTACAACCACAAGTATTCCATATTCATCTCATTCTGCACCAGAAGATACTGATAGTTTCATCTCACCTATCTTAGGAGGCCCATGTATTGGTACTATAGTAGTGACACTGGTATGATATTCATAATCCATAATTTGCATGCCAAGTTATGGAAAAATTCTTATTTGGCCCACAATTGACAATAAAAAGTACATAGCTATCTTAAATTTACTACATGCATTCATTATCATTTTTTATTTTAATTATATATAAATTAATATGTGAATAAAATTATAAGTAAATTAAAATATTTGAATTTTGGTAATTTCAAATAATAACAATGTATGATATTGCTACTTATCGAACATTATTATTTAGAATTAAAATCATTTTTTTACAAAGTTTTGGATAATAAATATAATGAAATAAATTTTAACTTAGTAACAGCAAAATTTGTGTATTTTATTTATATGTATATGTATTTACTGATGTTAAATTACTTATGAGTTTATATTTTCTGCTTCTCATACAATCACAGAGATATTTAAGGAGAAACTAGTTACAGATGATATAAAGTGGAGCAAGTTGCCCCTACGTATGAAAGTATTTTATTGGCAAAAATTTGAGGTGCTTTTTCATGCATTTATTTTTTTTTTCAATTTGGTATATATTATTTAGTCTTAAAATAAATACATTATAATGTATTATTATTTTATTTGGTTTTTGTAGAAAAAGTATAAATGAAATAATATTTTGGTGGTCTCAATGAAGGATATATGGAAACATGTGACAATAGTGAGATACAATGACAAACTTAGAAAATGTAGAAAAAAATATGGTAAAAATACAAAGCCTAATAGTGCCCCCTTAGTGTTTGGATAATATAGCAGGAATGCTAGAATAGTGAGGAGTTAAAGGCATTGTCTCAGATGACCTCACACAATTGTCGATCAGAGAGAGTAGGTTAATGATCAGGACATTCAAAACATATTAGAGGTTCAAAAGTGACCTACTAACATTCAATAGATTTGGTATAATTATCTTTTATTTTTTGTTATTATTTAAATATTTTGAATCCAAATGATAATATATATGTGATAATGAATGATGTACCTTAATAGTAACTAATATTTATATTTGGGAAGCTAATTGGGACATCCACTAGCACCATTTGAGATATTCAAGCGAATGCACAAAAAGAAAGATGAGTCATTTGTGGACAAGCGCTCAAAAGATATTTACAGATAATTATATATGATATAAATAATTTAAATCTGAGACATCCACTAGCACCATTTGAGTTTCATTTGAAAATTACAAATAATAAAAGAAAAAATTTAAATAAATTTATTATTTGGCATCAACTATAAATAAAATGCAGGCTCTAGTATACTTTTTTTAACGTAAAAGATGATTTATTATTTATGGACTCATCAAATGTAATGACTAACTTCGTATTTATATTATTTTTTAGTAGTGAGTGGACAAATTCTTATGTTGGTATTAAAATTATTTTAATAAATTAATTAATGAGTTATGTTGTATTTTAACAATTATAAGAAGATGTAAACAATTTGGTTGCAATTACTTCACAATTAATAGATCCTTTCTACATAGGTGCAATAGATTGATGTTACACATATTTACCTACAGCCTATTGAAGTGGAGCCAAAAAAATAGTGAGTGTATGGTCTTGGTACCTATGTATCTACATTTTATCCAAGTGTAGTTTGGAGTTTTTCATCATCATCTTTCAATTACAATAACATGTTTGATGAAAGGTTGTGCAAGGAGATGCAAAAAATTTAAGATATATTGCAAATAAAAAATGAGGAGATTTAACAAAAGAATGAAGAGATGTAAAAAAATGAAGAAATATAAAATACAATTGAAGAAATGAAAAAAAAAAAGATAGGCTAAAAGATTAGAAAGAGAGGAGAAAAGAATGAAAAAATATGATTAAATGCACCATAAGATTTTAAAGATAGAGAAAATAATGTGTAGTGTTGACAGAGACATCATCTATTTTTCATCATTCTAAAGAGTATCCATCTAGATCTCTGAATGACAATATTCATCAGGATAAGGATTCATAGTTGTTTGTGATGTATTATTATTTTTTTCCAATGAATATTTTTGATGTGAAATTATAGTTTTTGTATTAATATTTTTTTAATTAGGTTATGAATTGTGTATTGAAATTTATATACATTTATGTTTGTTATTATATATTGTATTCTATTATGAATATTATGTGAATACTATTTAATGAATAATATGTAGATGTGCTTATTTGGTTGGAGGTCATATAGTTTCTATATGTAATTATATATTATATACAACATACAAAAACTATACAATTAGAACATGTTCCTATTGCAGACAATATTAACAGAAAATTCCAATTCTAAATCTATTTCTAAATAGAAATAAATCATATATTTCTTTGATAATTCATCGCTCATTTCGAAACATATAATTTGTTTCTATTTTTTTGTCTCAAAATTTGCGATGGAATATAAGATCTCTTAGTCATCACAACTTTTAGCGATGGATTTATTCCATTGTCTTTTTTTAGCGACATCATTATGATTCTTTCAGTTTCTAATTACGTCCCTATTTGACCATAGTGAAGAAATTAGAAAAGAAATAGGGCGTTCACGATTCCATTTTTTCTTGTAGTATAAACAATCATTATATATATATATATATATAAAGGTATAATAGAGTTATATATGTGTGTATACATGTATATATAATCATTTATACACATATATATGTTTAAACAAGTGTATAATATCTTATATATGTGTATATATGTATATATGATGCTACGTGTATACAATGTATAGGTGAAAATGTATTGTATGATCTTTTTTTTATTTGTTTAAAGACATTGTAAGGTGCATTGAATTTTTTTTAAGAGCGGAGGACAACTTTGTGTTTGCATGGTAAAGAGACTTACATAATTTTCCCAATATAAAATATTAAAATTTATTTCTTTTTTTATTTACTTTTTATACCATTTTGCATCAGACCCTACTTGTTTATTTCCTCTTATTTTATTACTCTAATTTTTTTTGAAAGGACGTTCAAACTCTAAAAGAATAAATTTATTATTCCACACTTATTAACCAAACAAGATTAACTTTAATTATAAGAAATTAGACCATATTAAAATTAACAAAATTTAATTTTAAAGTAAACCAAATTTAATCTTAATCAATCTTATTAACCAAGCCAATTTCAATGAACTAGTATGCCCAACCCGACAGACCCAACAATAGTTTAATTTAATATGAAAATTTTTAAAAATTTTATACAAAACAATTCTCCTCCAAATTATTGTTGTTGATGAACCTTTACAAGAAAAATGAATTTAATTATCATAAAAGATGTAAATATTTATTTATTAATGATTTATTTGGCTAATTTCTTCTTCTTTAAATCATTTAATGTTATAATTATCTTAAAGAAAATATTTGTACCTTTTGATACTTTAGATGAGAGGAAAGATTTGAATATTAGGATGCCTATGGGAATAGATACCCTTGGTGTCTATGAGATAGTCAAGATAAATATTTGACAAGCATTTGATAACAACACCATATATCAATTGATTTAGAGAGATATTCATGATGTCTTAAATATTCAATGACATTGCTATCTACAAGAGCATTATATTGTCCGGGATATATGAGTAATTAAATAAAGACAAAAAAAAAATTAGTTAAAAGAACATTAGTGATAGTTAGAGACAGAAAAGCACATCCCATGTATGTTAGTCAAACTCGATCTTATCTAGATCTACTAAGTGTTTTGTAGGAATAGAAAAAAGAAGAATTAATTTTCTTGTTGGGTTAGCCCAAGTTGCGCAGACCGTCTCTATTTTTTTTTGTTTTGTTGTTTTAATACATGGTGTATCTAGACTAAGAATTCGAAATAAAATCTCATGTTCTAATTTAAAAAAAATTAAAATTTTGTGGGAAAGTTTTCATTTTTTTCAAAGAGGGCACACATGGTGTGGTCTTTATTGGAAGAATGCCGCCATCCAAACACATTAAAAAAAAATAGGTGAATTGTTTTGGAATTTTCTATGTGCATGTCTTGAAAAAAAAAAAAAGCTTTTTTGTACATTTTCATCTCTGATTTTTTTCTCTATGTGACTATGCATGAATGGTTTTTATGTGTGTATTTTTCATGGGGTTACTTTTCTTCAAGGTTATTCTATCTTCTCCCTAGTAAGTACTCTTATTCGTGTATCAAATTTAGTATAGACATTTTAGTCTACTCCATTTGTGGTTACCTTTTTTTATTCTCTCTCAGATATGTGTTAGTTCAAGTGAGTTTTTATTTTGGAGCTAGTCATTTACACATATATTACCTGCTATTTAATTATTGATTTATAGAAATATATATTGTATACTCTTGATTTATTTACTTATATTGTGTAATGTGTATTTCCTTGGTTTATATTTTTTGCATATTTTATATGTGTATATTATAAAATCATTACTTTAATCATCCTGATTGTATTATGTATTTTTATAGTGTGAGTACTATTTTTTCTTTTGTTTTTATGTAGGATTGAGTGCAGTGAGAAATTAAAGCTTGAATAATATTTGAAGATTCATAAAGTTATGGATGAATCTCTTCTTCAGTCCAGCAATTGAGATGTAGCCACATCATTGATTCTGAATCATAAATTTGACAAACCAACACTTAAATAATAATACAAAAAGATATCTGAAACATTCATCATAAATCATAGGTTTACATATTTGTACCAGAATTTAGATTTCTGGAATTTTATATCTTTGAAATTCTATTTCAGTCTAAAACATAATTTTGGTTGTTGTGTGCCCTATAGGCTTTCTGTATGGGTGAAGAAGTCTTTAGTAGATATTATTCAATTTGATAATTCTATAATTGTAACTTTCCTTTTCACTAACAACTCATTATTTTTGGATTTTTCAGAATTATAATATTTAAGTTTTTTTTTATTTTTGGATTGTTGAATTTATTGCTTTTGTTATTTTATTAACAAATCATTATTCCCAATATTTTGTGATTTCGAATAAATTATGGTCCAAATATCCTATCCCTAACAACTTAAATCAGAGCAAGATTTTGATCTCACCCAAAAAATGGTATTCGAACTTCTATAAAGGAGGATGTTCTTCATTGATAATGAGATAATATTTAGTCTATTTATTATTATTATATTAATTTCTAATTATTCTAATATCAATACCGTGATTTTGATCATGTTTTAGAACCTTTTTATTCATGTTGGTTATTTGTGGTCTATGTTGTACTTGGTTATCATGGAGAGCCACTATGTAGTGTCGGGCATGGTCCGGTAAGGCAATCATGCCATGCCCAGAAAAGTACAACTTGTTTTATGCCAGCCCGACATGGCCCACCAGCATGAGTCTGGGCAGATTCGAGCTAGGTCATGCCAAGCCATGATGGGTTGTGTTGGGTCATGCCAAGAGCCGAGTCGACCAATTTTTGATTTTATATTTTTAATTTGCTAATTTTAAGTTATCCATTATGAGTAACAACATAAATCATTATAAATAAAATTATTAACAAAAATTTCAATAATGAAAAAAAATAAAAAAAAAACCAATCATCCAAAAATAAAATATCATAACATAACAATTATCAAGCTCAATCACAATATCAATCGGGGTGAGTATGAAAATGATTATAATCATCATGTAAGCATCTGATAGTATTATTAATAGTGGGTTCAACTATTCAAAGTCTCATGAGTCATCATATACAAGTAACTCCTACGCTCTTGTTCCATCCCGATCTAAGATGCCAAACCTTGAATCCTCCTAATCTTTCATGCATTCAAGTATCTCAATGATATCTGGTCACAATCTCGTTCTCCTATCCAACATGATATTAACTATAATAGAAAAAGTAGATTCTGATACTATGTTCGACACTAAAGGAGTTAATAGATCCCGTGTTATCTTAGATAACATAGAATAGGTGAACTCATATAATTTTTACCATTATAAAATATTAATGTTCTTATTATTGTTATGTGATAGGATTGATTAATAATTGATATCTAAGCACTAGGACAGCTCGCTCCTATTTGATGGTCCACCATGTAATTTTCCCATCACTAACTGAATGGAGAAGTCATCATCTCTGAATACGATGTTCATATCCATACTCGTGGTATGACTACAACTACTACCACACCTAGTGTCGTATGTAAATAACTCAATCAATTTTTCGTGAATAAACTTTTCAAGTTGGTGTCACTATTTCATGCACGCAGATATATATATCAAAATATATTCTCTACCCCTTCCATCTTAATCCTAGGATCCATGCAAGTAGTTAGGCAATAAAGAGATGGAATAGTGGACCAATACTTTACGTACATGGTTTCAATCTCAATATATATGATACTAAATATCACGTCATCTCTAAACTTGTTAAACATACTAATAATGTTGCATATGCACCTGAGTGTAATACAAGTGGTGGGCATATATATAGATGAATATATATTTGTCATATCATAAAAAATCTTCAAGAATTTCATAAAAGAAATTTTTGTATTTCAGTCACTATCATCAATAATAAGTTCATCATGTATATTTTTGAATTGACATTTGGATGTGGCAAGGCAGGTTCACTAAAAAACTATCCAGCCTCACCACAATATAAAATTTGACCATTACTAGGAAGCGGGCAGGTCAGCCACCATATTCCTAGTAACCCATAACCTGTCAGGTACCCTGGTTACTCCAAGTGAATTGTTGGGCTGTGCCAAAAAGCTAGGCACATGGATTTTGCATGTCCCAGCACGAGGCACGATAGCCATGTACCCAACATGGGTCGAGTCGTGCCTTAGGCAAGCCCGACCCAGGTCCAAGCATGGTTCTAGACTATGTTGTGTTGGGGTGGGCACGACTTAGTCGGGCCATGCCTCGAGCCATGCCTGAACCGCCCAGCCCACTTGACACCTCTAGGCTAAACTCATGTAGTCTAGGTTCGATATGTTGGTTAAACTAGCTAGCCTAGTCCCAACCAAGGTTAGCCTGGAATGAACCAAGCTTCCCTAACATGACCTAGGCTAGCCCGATGTGACCCAAGATAGCCTAGCTTGAACCCATGCTAGCCTAGATTGAACGCATGCTAGCCTAGAACTAACTAGGTTAGCTTGGCCAAACCTGACCTAACTTGGCATGACCCACCCAAACGTCATGCCAGTGAGCCATGATGGGCTTCCACTTTTAGAGTCATACTAGCACGACACGGCCTATGAAAAATACATGTTTTGCTAGGTACATATGGTGGCCTGAACAAGCCTAAAAAATTAGGTCGTTCAAGCACAACATGACCCATTTGGTACCTTTAGGTAGAGGTGTCAAATGAGTCGGGCCAAACTGACCCGTTCCATTTTTAGGTTGCCCAAGTGGGCCATCGTGCCATGATGAAGTCGACCCAACTTGTGATGAAGTCAGGCAGAGTCATGCTTAGGCAGGTCAGTTCTAGCCCACTTGGGTCGTGTTTGGGGCAGGGTTTGGCCGTTGGGCCGGGCTTGGGCCGGGCTTGGGCCATTAAAAAAATTTTAATCCAGGATATTAAAATTATTAAAAAATTTAAATTTTAATTATTTATTACTTAAATACTAAATAGTTTATAGTTAATTGTTAAATTAAAATAAATAAATACTTTTTTTATTTTTATTTTATTAAATTAAATAAAATATAATTATAGCATAATAGACAACTAAAAATTTAAAACTAATAGTGTTTGAATAAATAAAACTAAAATATTAATAAAAACCAATGCAATGTAAATCACAAAAATATTAATGAAGATTCAAGAATCAAGCCTCAAAATAAAATGACAAAAAAAAAACAAAGACAATGTCAATCTAAAAAAGATAAATGAAAATGAAAAATATTATCAGCAAACAATATTACAGCATATGATCAATGATGATATAATATAAGTATTAGTATCTCAATTCATCAATCATCATTAGTCAGTAATTGTCATTAATATCACACGGACTATCATTAGCAACCAACTCCTCTACTTTTGTTGCAGCCCTAACATGATCATGGATGCTCAAGCTTGAATTCTCCCAATTCTTCATGCATGCTAATGCCTCAACAATATCTGGCCGTAATCCGAATCTTCAATGTGAAATCAGATTCACGGTAATAGAAAAAGTAGATTTCGATGCTATTCTTGATATTAAAGAAGTTAGTAGATCCCATGTCATCTTAGATAGCACGGGATAGGTGGAATCATATGATTTCCGCTATTATAAAATATCAAGATTCTAATTATCAGAATGTGATAGGATTGAATAATAATCGATATCTAAGTACCATGATAGCTCGCTCCTATTCGACGATCTACCTCATCGTTTCCCTCTTATTACCTGAATGGAAAAGTCATCATCTCCAAATATGGTATCCATATTCGTACTCGGAGTCTCACTACTATCACCATCATACCTAGTATCATAGCATACAAAGGGCTTAGTCAACTTCTCGTGAATGAACCCTTTAGGTTGGTCTTCCTAGTTCATGCACGAGGATATGTATGTCAAAACGTTCTCTATGTCTTCCACCATAACCCTAGGATCTATGCATGCGGCCAAATAATAAAGAGATTGAATGGTGAACCAGTATTTTAACAATCTCTACAACCATATCTCAAAACTTTCTAACATGCTACTAATGTTACATATACATCTGAGTGCAATACAAGTTGTGAGAGTATAAATTTATAAATACATGTTCGTCGTATCATAAAAAATCTTTAGAAATTTTATAAATGAAATTTTTGTAGCCTAGTCAGTAACGTCAATAATAAGTTCGTCACTCTTACTATTGACATGGTCGAATATCACATGTTCATATCCAAAGCAATACTCCAACATAAGGTATATGTAATTCCAACGGTGTCTCACATCCGATTGTAATTGTTTCTTCTTTAGATCCGCAAACAAATAAAGACTTTCAAACTCTTATTTTTTACGAGGCATGCGAAGAAATTTTAATGAGTTACATATGTTTTCTAAAGTAATGAGAAATAACTTTCATCCTCACTTGTACTATAAGATTAATAACATAACACATGCATCTAATATGAAAAATCTCTCTTAATAGTCCATCTCTAATACTCCTAGCAACATGTTAATTATTACTTTATTATTAGATATATTATTGAATATGATACTAAATATTTTATTTTGAATTTTATATTTTCTAAATATTTTCATCATGCACGCATTAATGTCAAGGGTATCATGAGGATGGAGAATCTATGAGAATCCTAAAATTTTTTTATTTATTGTCCATTTAGAATCTACTTAGTGGGCAGTGAGTCATGCATAAGATGCATCGTCGTTAATAGTTTAGATATCGGATGTCATTGACACCACTCCACTATAATGCCTAAATTTATTAATTATTATTTCTTTTTCTAAGTTATAATATTTTAGTATGTCGTTCCGAGATGTGGACCTAGGAATCCCATCAAATGCAGGCTGAAAAAAAGTCTACATGATACTGACTACCATTAGATCCTCTAAAAACCTATTCGGAAGACCCATCATGATGATCAATTTGGTCATGCATTCTCTCTCTAACTCATTCTGGTATATGAAGGGAGTCAACATTGCGGCTGAACTAAATCCAGGCTCATATAACCCACCGTTGAGTTGGGTTTTCCTAGGATCTAATGAACCATATTTTTTAGGTGCATAGTTCTGCATGTCTCTTAAGGTGCCCAACCCCACATGAACTCTTATAGCTTAAAATCTTTTTATAATATTTGCATTTGTCGATTTTTTTCGGCACTTCTAATATTTTTTTGTTGTATTATATTAAAGTGGGTCCAAACTACTGATGTTCTTCTAGTTTTTTATTTTTTAGATGTTTGGATTGAGGTGACTGGAGAAACCAAAGTTTTGGTAGCCATAGACCTTTCTGTATGATTTTCATTATCTATATTATAATTAAATTTGTTTTAATAATTAAAATTACTATTTGGAATTTTTATTTTTTATTATTTTAATAAATAAAGAAGAAGATAGAAAAAGATTTAAAATTTAAAACATAACAACTAAATAATAAAAAAATACTCATATATCATAATGCGTAAAATAAGTTAGCCTTTTTGATGTCTACATTGCACGCACCCCACAATTCACACATGAGTGGCCGAGTCCCTAAAGCCAAAAGCCGATAGCGAGACTGATAGATGGAGAGAGAAAATATATGAGAGAGAGAGAAATCAATGTTTAACATTTAAGTTAAAAATATTTGAATGAGGGGAGGGGGGAGGGGGTGGTTCATAGATATAAAAAATAATTTTTAAAAACTATTTTTTTAGAATTTTTTGATTTTTTTTTTCTAAAATTTGGGCAAATTTCTTAGGGTCGTTAAATTTTGCCTCCTAACTATTGGCACAAAATCCAACGATTGAGATTTGAATTTTTTTTTGGATTGTTGGGTTGGTTCGACCATCATATCGACCCAAAATAGTCATTGGTTCTAGAAGATTTCGCTTCTGGAACCATCGGGCTCGGGCTAGGGGGTTAGGAAAAAAAGACCACGGGTCAAGTTGGTCGGTTGGATTATGAGAATAATGAAAATTTGGATCAGTCAGGCTTCAAGGCATCAGGCATCATGGTGGGGTGAGGTCAAAGCACAGTTTGGATCATGCCAATTTCACATGCCCACGGGCCCTTGTACTGGGTCGTGCCTAACCCAACATGTGGCCCAGTAACCTAGGCATGGCGCTACATGAGCCATGTTATGAGCATACAAGGAACATGCATGGGCACGAATCTGGATTGTATCATGCTGGGCCATGCACGACAGAGTCGGGTCGTGCCTCAGGTCGGGCTTGGGCTGCCCGACCCATTTGACACATCTACCTCTCGGTGAAACCGGAAAAATAAGTGAAGAAGAATGAGTAGATTTCTACTTCAGAGTTGCCTCTATAATTTAGTAATGGATAAGCAATGATACTTATTAATATATTGCCGATGAAATGAAAGCAAACAAGTTATGAAAGAAACTAAAGTTTATGTTCTAAATAAACATGTTTAGAAATAAAATATTATTTTTTAGACATCTAGTTAACTTGAAGTTCAAAAATGAAAGTCTAACATTGGTGCACATTAATATCTTTTAAAGGTTGATGAATTAGCTTTCATCTATAAATATGGTTCTGGAAGATAAGTTATTAGCTTGTCTAACACCGAGGCTACTTCCAGATAGTTGGGATAATTTATGGTTTCTTTGAATATGTTATCACTTGTAGCTGTTATATCAATGAACATCATCTCGGAAAACTTTTTGTTTGAAAAAGCAAGGAGAAATGAGAAGGGATGAGCTTCTCATGGTATTCTCATTTCTGAGAGAAATGGTAGGAGCATCATTGGATACACACAACCTAAAAAAAACAACTCTTTCTTTTAGAGGCATGTCACAAAGCAGAAAAATAGTTAAGTGTTACTATTGTAATAAGACATAACACATGAAAAAAGACTATTATTTATAGAAAAAAATACAATAATAGTGCATGAAAAAAGATAGATCTAAGAGAGAAACCAACATCACTTCGAAGAGTGTCTTGATGCTAGTTGGAAATGATAATTCTACTATTATAATAAATTAGGAGGATGATTGACTTATTGACTCAAAAGTATCATTTCATATTTCTCAACACAATTACTTCTTTACTTTCTATACACACAGTGATTATGGCATACTAAAGATGGGTAAAAATGGGACATACAAATTTTAGGCTTGGGAGACATTTGTCTACTGATGTAGATATGGCATTAGTTGATGTTTAGAGATGTCTGATACATACTAGATATTCATATTAATATGATATCTATTGGCATGCTAGATGACATAGGTCTTGTCAATAATTTTATTGAAGGCCGGTGGAAACTAGTCAAGGGTGCATTAGTCATTGTGATGGATAAGATTGAGAGTACTTTGTATGCCACTCAGGCAAGAGTGTCTAGAGATTAAATAAATATTATTCATCAAAAGAATAACATTAGTCTTTAGTACATGAGACTTGGTCATGTGAGTGAGAATGGCCTTCAGCTATTGACTAACAGGAATATCTTGTCATTAAACTAGTAATCTTCGCTTGATGAGTGGTACAAATTGCATGGCTATAAAAATCCATAGAACACCTTTTCACTTTCATCCACCCTCATGAAGATTGAATATCCTCGATCTTATTCAAAACTATGTCTACTCCAAGTAGAGTAAAATACCCGGTAGGGATGTTTATTGTCACATTTTTTAATAATCACTTTAGTTAAGTGTGGGAATATCTACTAAAAATAAAATGTCAAGTATTTCCTATCTTTTAATATTTTTATTTTGGAATCGAGAGAAAAACTAGTAGGAAATTGATCTCCAAATATTCTAATAATAGGAAAGAATACTAAGGTTAATTTGATAACTATTGTGTATATCATTGTATTAGATATGAAAAGACACCAGCCATAATGCCGAAATTAAATGGTGTCATTGAGAGGATGAACCAAACTATTGAAGAGATAGTTTGGTGTATATTTTCTTACACATTTCTTCTTATGATATTTTGGGGAAAAGCTATTTATATGGTTATTAATGTAATCAACATGTTTCATACTATCACCCTAGATGTAGATGTTCCCAATAAAGTCTGGATTGGGAAAAATATCTAATATGTTCACTCATGAGTTTTTGGTTACAAAGCCTATGTTCATATCCCATAATATAAATGATCTAAATTCAATGATATTGTATGTCCATGCATCTTCATTAGCTTCATACTTGAGGAGTTGGAACTAGGTATGACCTAGTTGTTCATGATGATAAATCTCAGTCTGAACTAAGAAAATAATATAGGCTCTTCTAGATATCCTCTAAATTTCATGATTACATATTATTCTTGGATGTAGGAAATCCTGATACATTTTAGGAGGCTATCTTTTTTGAGAATAAAAAGGAATAGCTTAGGGCTATGTTGAAAGAGATGGAGTCAATTCACATTGACTAGACTTATGATATGATATCTTCACTGAAAAGAAATTGGACTTTACAAAATAGATGATTTTTTAGACTAAAATCCAATGATGATGACTCTTAATTTGAGACATAAGCCTAGAGGTGTCAAACGGGCCGGGTCGGCCCGACCCGGCACGAGGCAAGGCACGGTTCAGCCGTGCTTGGCCCGTGCTGTACCGTGCCTGACCCGGCACGATTCGGCCCGCGGCACGCCACACTGGCACGGGTTCGTCCCGTGTCGAGTGTCCCCCGAGCCCGACCCCGCAATCACCCCTCCCACAAAAAAGATTGCGGGTCGGGTTTGATTGGACTCGACCTGTGGTCCCACGAGGCATGAACCATACAACCAGGCCAGGCCCGAGCAAGCTGTGCCATGTCGTGCCATGCCGGGCCCGGCTTTTTTAAATCGTGCCTGGCCCGACACGAAGGCACGCTCGTGCTCAAAAAAATGAGCCTGGCCGGCCATTTGACACCTCTACATAAGGCTCAATTAGTTTTCAAAGGATTTAGTCAAAAGAAAGTGTTGTATATATATAATTTGTTTTTGATAATCTGTTTGTATAACCAAATGTTTCTATTTTAATATTTTCATGTAAGTGCAGGAAAGAAAATATTAAAAGGTTAGGGATGTAGTAGTAGTACAATAACGGAGGTATCACTGTCCGGTTAGGGAGCCGAAATTTTTGGAGCAGAGTCTAACCTGTCCCATGATCCAACATGCTTCGGTTAATTGAACCGAAAGTTTTTATTATAAATATTTTATATTTTTCGGATTGCTGTTTTCAAATCCGGAACTGTTCATCATCTTCTTTCTCTCTCTCTCTCTCTGCGTGATTTATCACAATTGTCTCTGTGCTACACATAATGTAAGACAATTTTGGTTTAATCTGTAATGCTTTAGTATTTTCTGGTGGATGTAGCTAATCGTACTGAGCAACTAGCGAACCATGTTTATTTCTGGTTTTCTATTTTCTTTTTTTTTTATTCTGCCGTGGTTGGATTGTGGATTGGATATATATTATTTTGTTGTGTTGTTGTTTTGTTGTCTTCTATATCTTAAAATCATAACTGTGGAAGCACAATTGCCCAATAGAAAGGAATCAGTTTTGACGAGATATTTTCTCACATAGTATAGATGCCTTCTCTTTAAGTAGTTTTGAGTCTGACTACTAGCTTGCACTTAGAAATTGATCAACTCGATATGAAAATTATATTTCTTCATGGTGACCTTCATGAGACTCTCTGCATGGATCAACCCAAGGGATTAATTGTAGACGGTAAGGGATGTCTTATTTACAAATTGAACAAGATCTTGTATGATCTTAAATAATCTCATAGGCAGTGGTATAAAAAATACTATTCGTTTAGAGTCTTTTGATTGTTATCATATATCTTGTGACCATTGTATATTTGTCAATCATCAATCGGTTAATGATAGACGTATACTTTTATTATATATAGATGACATGCTAATTTTAGTTATAATATAGCACAAATTGATAGGCTTAAAGGGGAGGTGTGAAAAGTCTTTTTTATGAGACTTAGGCCAAATCAGACATATTTTATAGATGAGTGTCAATTGGGATAGGCCTTATAGGTGTATCTGGTTATCTCAATAATACAACATTGGTAAAATTCTTGAGAGTTTTTTCATGAAATAGGCAAAGTCAGTCTCAAATCACTTAGCTAAATATTTTAAGTTGAGTATCGAGCATACTCCCAAGACTGATAAGGAATGGAAAGACATGAGTTGTGTCCCCAATACTTCAATAGTTGGAAATATTATGTATGTTATGATCTATACTAGAATAGAAATAATTCATGTCATTTTCTCTCTCAAACTAAGGTAGATATCACTAGGTTGTAATGAAATCTATCCTGAGGTATTTACGGAGGACTTCTCAACTATCTTTGTGCTTTGGTGAGTTAAAACACATGCTTCTTGGATAGACTCATTTTGATATGGATAATGACTTAGATTCATGTAAATCCACCTTAACTTATTTAATAACCTTTGAAGTGAAAACTATATCCTGGTAATTAAAGCTACAAAATTACATAACATTATCCAACATAGAAGCTGAATTTATTGCCGCTACGGAAGCTTGCAAAGAAACTTTATGGATGAAAATATATCTTGCAGACTTGGATATTCTATAGGATATATACATTATATGATATGATAGTTAGAATGCTAGGGTTCTCAAAAAACTATTTTTCTCAAAAAAAAATTTTTCTATTGGATTGTGCATAGGATCATGAGGCAGATATGCAGTTAGAGTTGTCAAATAGGCCGAGCCAAGCTGAGCCGACCCATTTTTTGGTGGCCTAATTGGGCCATTGTGTCGTGCCTGGCATGGCACAACTTGAGAAGTGCCTGCACGGCACGTCCATGTGGCCCTCATACCTGGTTCGAGCTGGGTCATTCTTGGACTTGCCGGGTCATGCCAAGTTGGGATGGGTCATATCGTTTCAGCATGTTTGGAATTGGGTCATCCAAAATTGCAAAAATATTATGAATTTTAAATTTTAATACTAATTAAATTTATTAATTAATTAAAGTAATACAATAAAAAAATAAAATTACTATCACAAGTCACAACTCATAACTAACAACTAAAAACATGTATAAATTATAAAATAATAAAGTAAGATTAAATCATTAAAAGATAAAAATTAATACATCAAAGATAAACTCATAAACAAAAATATGAATCCCATAAGTAAGTATATGAATAAACAAAGAACAAAACAACAACAAAAAAATAACAAGCTCAAAGTCAAATGACAAATAAATAAATAAATAAAATTCAAAAATAATAAATATCATCAGTGTATGATGGTATCAATATCATTAGAGGTGGGCCATAGGTAGTACAGTAGGCTCAATCTCAATCATAAATCATCATCAAAGTTCCAAGAATCATCACCAGCAACTAACTCCTCCGCTCTTACTATAGTTGTAGCACTATCTTGGATGCTCAGGCTCAAACCTTCTCAATTCTTTATGCATGCTAATACTTCAATAATATATGACCATAATCTCTATCTCCTATCTAAAATCACATTCAATATAATAGAAAAAGTAGACTTTAATGCTATGCTTGACATCAAAGGAGTCAGAAGATCTCGTGCAATCTTAAATAGCATGAGATAGGTAGACTCATATGATTTTCACCACTATAAAATATCAAGGTTCTTATTATCGGTATGTGATAGGATTGATCGGTAATCATTATCTAAGTGCTGAGATAGCTTATTAATATTTGATTGTCCACCCCTTTGTTTCTTCCTCATTAACTGAATGGCTAAGTCTTAGTCTTTGGATATGGTATCTATGTCCATACTTAGAGCCTCACTACTATTACCAACATACTTATTATCGTAGTATGTAAATAGCCCAACCAATTTCTCATGAATGAATTCTTCAGGTTGGTCTTCTTGGTTCATACACAAGGATATGTATGTTAAAATATTCACTACCCCTTCCACCTTAATCATATGGTCCATGATGGTAGCTAGATAATAAAGAGATAGAACAGTGGACTAGTACTTTAAGTACGTAGTTTCCATCTCTACAACTATATCACTAAATGTCGGGTCATCTCTAAACTTCTTAAATATGCTACTAATATTGTATAACCACCTAAGTGCAATGCAAGTAGTGGGAGTATAAACTGATGAACACATGTTTATTAAGTCATAAAAAATCTTTAGGAATTTCATAAATAAAATTTATGTAGCTTAGTTAGTATCGTCAATAATAAGTTCATCACTTTTAATACTGACGTAGTATGATATCACATGTTCATATCCAACATATGACCCTAATATCAGGTATGTGTAATTCCAATGGTGTCTCACATCCGATTAGAATTTTTTCATCTTTAGACCTCTAGACAAATGAGATTACCAAACTCATGTTGTCCGTAAGGCAAATGAAGAAAATTTAGTGAGTTACATATGTTTTTAAAAGTGGGGGAAGCAACATTCAATTGTACTATGATGCTAATGACATGACACATGTATCTAACATGGAAAATCTCACCTAATGTTCCATCTCTAATAGTCCTAACATACATGTTAATGCTACTCCACTGTTAGATGTATTATCGAATGTGATACTATATGTTTTTTATAATATTATGTTCTCTAAAGATTCTCATCATTCACTCATAAATGGCCGGGCCATCATAAGGATAGAGAATCTATGAGATTCCTAATATTTTTTTTATTTAGTATCCATTTAGAATCTATATAATGGGCGGTGAGACATGTATAAGATGCATCATCATGACTAGTCTAGATATCAGACGTCACAGACACCACTCACTATATTTCCTAAATTTATTAATTATTATTTCTTTTTCTAAGTTATAGTGTTTTAGTATATTATTCCTAGATGTTGATCTAGAAATCCTATGATATGTAGGCTATAAATAAGTCTGCATTATACTGATTACCCTTGGATATTCTGATAATCTAATTGAAAGATTCATCGTGGTGATCAGTTTGGTCATGTCTTCTCTTTCTAACTCGTTATGGTATATGAAGGGGATCAACATTGATACTGAATTGGATCCAACCTCAAAGAATTCACCGCTAAGTTAGGTTTTCCTAGGATCTAATACACCATATTTTTTGGCGCATTATCAGAATACCTTTTAAGGTGCCTAGTCTCACTTGAACTCTTACTTGTTAATATATTTTTATAATATTTACATTGTGCCGATACTTCATCATCACCCATAATATTTTTATGTTGTATAATATTAATGTAAGTCTAAACTATTGATTTTCTTCTAATTTTTTTATTTTTTAGATGTTTTGGCTTGAGTCGAGGCAACTGAAGAAAACAAAGTTTCGGTGGCCTCGAACATTTCTGTAGGGTTATCATTATCCATACTAAAATTTATAAGATTTCCATAGGATTAGTATTTGTCATTTTAATTTTTTATTTGTTTATAAATTATATTGCATATTTTATTTTTTAAATTATATATTAATTAATATTAATTAACCTAAATGTTTTTACTAGAATTAAAATAAAAAAAACTAAACTAAACAAAATATAAAAATTAATACTCATAATGCATAAAATTCTATTTACTTTATGATGTACATACCACAATCAATAGTCCACACTCCGCACTTGAGTCCCAAAAGTCGAAACCGAATGGAGAGACCGAGAGAGAGAGAGAGAGAGAGAGAGAGAGACGAGAGCCAAGATGAGATAGAGAGATAATTTGAGAGATAGATAAATAGTTAGATAGAGAAGATATAAATTATGAATGGGGGGGGGGGGGTAATATATAGATTATAAAAAGGTAATTTAAAAAAAATCAATTTTTTTTCTAATTTTTTAAATTTTTTTTATATTTAAGGGGCAGAATCAATACAGCCATTGAATTCTGATTACTAGCCATTGGGGCCGAAAACAATGACATAAAAAATGCATTTTTTTTTTACCGTTGGATCGATTCGATCATTGAATCAACCCAACTGTCACAAATTCCAGAAGCTTTGGCTTATTAAACTTGTAGACTATAGATCGGGTCTGAGACCATCGGGTCATCTAGCTCGGGTTTCAGAAGATAGGAAGCAGGGCTTCGGAGTCAGGTTCAAGCTTTGGTCAGTTGGACATCGGACTCTAATGTTCGAACACCGGCCCGAGATTCGAGTATGGCCATTCGGTGCCATGGGGGCGGAGCATAGTTTGGGTCGTGCTAAAGAACAGTGCCTTCATGCCAGGGTATCAGGCCGTGCCTGGCACGACACGAGGTATAGGTTACCTCGGCATGACATGACATGAGTCGTGCCTCATGCTAGCCCAGCATGGGCACAGGCACATTTCTTCACCATGCTATGTCAGGCTAGGGATGGCTGCATTGGGTCGTGCCTCGGGCCAGAGCTAGGCTACCTGGCCCTTTTGATACCTTTATATGCATTGGAGTTGTTATGAACATGATTTACTCTTGTGCTCATAATTATAATTGAAATCTTTGAATATTAACAAACACCTCTACTATAGTTTATTATCTTTGCTTGATTCATAGACTACATTTGTATTGATCTTTATTTATTAAGTTGTTTATATATGATTTTAAATTATAGTTGTTTATTTATTCTGCTAAATGTGGGGGAAAAATAGGATTTAACAATATGAAATTAATTCTCTAAATAATTTGGATAATTAATTTGGGCAGAATTAAATTTAAGATATTTGGTTAAAAATAAAAAAAAAACTTAATTATGTTAAATACACAATTGTAAAATTTATTTGGGCTAAAATTAAAAATTTGTCATTGTTGAAAAATAAAATTTAACTAAAATTTAATTTTAATTTTTAGGTTTGATATAAAAATATATTTTTGAAAAAAGTATTGTATGGAAATAATATATTAAAAAAATCTAAAATTTAAGGCTGGTTTGAAAAATATGCCCAAACTAGTGCGTCTGGAAATAGTATAACAATGCTGGTTATTATGAATGGTGGTCATTGCCAAGCTATTGATTTTTTAAAATAAAAAGTTGGCGTTGTGAATGCCAACTATTGAAAATACTATTATCGTTTTCTCAGCTCACCCATCGCCCCTCGCCCATCTCTCCTCGCCCCTTTACCCTCGCCCATCTCTCCTCCCCCGTCTGTCCTCACCTCTCGCCCCTCTCACCCCTCTCCCCCTGCCCATCTCCACAAGCTCCACGACGAAGCTCATTGAGCTCCACGAAGAAGCTCATCGAGCTCCTATGAGCTCAAAGTGGAACTCAACAGAGCTCAACGAGCTCCTTAATGGAGTTCCATTGAGCTCCATGATGGAGCTCGAGGAGCTCCGATGAGCTCCAACAAGCTCAACGTGGAGTACATGAAGCTCCATCAAGCTCGAAGTGGAGCTCGCTTGAGCTCTTGGAGCTCCACGTCGAGCTCGTTGGAGCTCGATGAGCTCTTTCATGGAGCTCACTGAAGCTCGATGAGCTCTGTTGAGCTCCACTTCGAGCTTGCTGGAGCTAATTAGAGCTTAATGAGCTCTTTTGTTGATCTCCATCGAGCTCAATTGTAATGATAGTTTGAGACGTTCTTGCTTACTTCTATTGCATGCTTCCTAAAATGAATTTCATTTGCTTTATTCTATTCTCATAACGCCTTTAGGTAATTCATTAGATATTTAGAGAAAGATTGGCTAAAAATTCTTACTTAGTAGATTAGTAGCTAAAAAGGAAAGATATAAGTAAAAATCCAAAATACAACTATTAAATTTCTAACATGTTAACAAGACTTAACAATTAGATTCAAGAATATTTATCAAACTCAATGCTATCTAAACAACTAAAAAATTATCTTTTTTAAGGATAATAATATTAACTTATATTGACTAACCAAACTAAATAATCTCAAACAATGAAAACAAAAACTTGTTATGATTTTGTTACACTACCTAATTTTATTAGTTAGGTAATATCTCAAAAGTTCATTAATAAAAATATCTCATCAATGAAGATCTACAAGTACACTTGTCATATATTTAGTAAAACATATTTTCATCTAGATATTTATCTCAAAGGAGTTGTATTAGCAATTTAGTTATTCAATAATAAGACAACTCATTTTCAACAAAATATATATTTAGATTATTAGATAATCTTAGGTTCATGGGTTTATTCATTTAATTTATATGATTGATATTTAAGTTGCTCGACTTATATCATGTTAAACAACAACTAAAATTGGGTATTGCGCAATGACTCTTTGACCTAATAGTATACAAGTTGATTTTTACTATTGAGTCCATCTTAATAGTGGTTCCCTCATAGATATCCTCTTACTACATCACCACTAAGGATGAAACTTTTCTCCGACTCTGACCCACCCACCTATACTCGAACCAAATGGAGTGGAGATTTTCCACTCCAACAGGTTGGCCAGGTGGGGATGGGGCAAAATAATTTGCCACGTGTCAAGGTCTGAGTGGGTATGGGGAAGAAAATTTTTTGTGCCAATCCTCACCCCGCACCATCTCACAAATGCTAAACAAAATTAATATTTAATATTTATTTATTTAAAATAATTATTTATTTTAAATATTTAAATTTAATGTTTTGCCCACAAGTGTGTGGGTAGTGAGCAAAATATTTAGTGCTTTTGGAAATTGACAATGACTGAGTCCAAGCTCATTTACATGAAGATGCACTCCACTAGTGTGTGGGTAGGGCAAAAAAAAGAATTGCACTCTCTCGCCCCATTCACCACTTTCTCCACCTTGCCCCATGCTAAATGGGGCACAAGGTAGACTGTGGATTGTAAAATCACCAATGTGATGAGGAACATGGAGAGTCGCCCCTACTACATACCACCATGTTACCATGCCTAACCACCACAGAAACAATAAATTATTTTTACTCAAAAGTCATTCATAATCTCATACATTTTAGGTACTTTGTAGCTACTTTTGATAGTTTTTTTATATACATAATTTTATTTTCTAGCCTATGTATATTAATGACTATAGATTTACATGGTTTGCAAGTATTTATACTTTTTGCTCCATAAGTATTATCCGCATATTATTAATGTATATTTTCTACAAGTTTTGCCGGTGGGAACCATACAGATAAAAAAAATCTTCCAAGGGTTATCACTACCTTGCGAGTCACCATATACTTACACATATCCCAAAAATTGGATGTTATCATCCTACTCATTAATGGTGTGACTCTCACACTAAAGGTTAAATACCTTATTAGAATGTTCTATATAATGTTAATTTATAAATCAAAAATTAGTTCTTTTAATATACATTCAATGGATTGGTATATAAATATATTCACACTTTTAGCTTTGTAAGTATCATACTCACAATAATTAACATACTTAAATTCTAGGTTTCAACACATAAGTTTATGTCATGCATCATAGTCAGAAGAGCTATCAGTTTCTTCCTATTATATACATAACTGAGTCTCATGATTTACATATTACTATCTACCATGATAATCTTATAAAAACCTACTAATAGTCAAAACTCATGTTAAAATTATATTTAATTATTATCCATCAATATTCATAATTCAAAATACATAAAATTCAGTCATTCAAAAATAAAAACAATCACATCACAAATATTTAATTTACAAAAACCCTAGACCTATATGATTTTGATATAAATTTCTGAATTTATTCTTAAAAAAGAGGGGTTTGAGAGCCACACCCTCTAACTCTAGTGACTGCATTAAGTATCACCTTGTGGAACATCTTGGGAGTATAAAATTTTCTTTAGGGTTTGGTAGTTGCACCTGACTTGGCTTGTTGCATGAAGGGAGAAGAAGAAAAATGAGATATTCATATGAATTTCTCTATCTTCCACTTTTATACTCAGATAACTTTGTATTACTTTAAGTATAAAGTCATAGCTTTCAACATAAAGTCATAACTTCAGTGTTCATATCTTAAATTAGAGATTACAACTCTAGAAAGTATTCATGGCTCTAGACTACATTTAAATCTTTTTGCAACACAATGTCATGATGTTGGCAATAAGCATAACTTGGGTATAATGTTTTTATGACATGAAGTCTGAAGTTTCTGTGACTTCATGTATTTATCTTCTTGTCTTTAATAAAAGGTCGTGACAATGGAAACTTATAATGGCATGGCAAAGGGCTTCTCATATTGATATATGGTCAAGGTGCTGTGACAAAGCCACATCATTGGCATTGGTCTTTCTTGATAATTATATGGCCACGGTACTAAAAAATAGTCATGGTACTAAAAAAGTCTCTCTTGTATATCATGTGGCCATAACACAAAATTTTCCCATATACTTATGAGACTTGCGAGACTTAATGAATTAGAGATCCTCGCTCAATGAGATTTTGGGACTCTGCCTAATCCTAAAAATTGAGCATCTTAACAAAGTTACAATAACATGAGCATTTCTATACTAATCTATCTTTTGACTGACAAATAAGTAGAACACAACCCAAATAATAAAGAAAATGTCATCATAGATAAGGAAGTGAGTCTGATAACATAATCTTTTCAAAAATCAAAGTCTATTTACTCAACTTGTATAATTGTTAGTTCACTATTGGTTGTTTAGTCTATCTACAAACCTTGTATAAACAATATTAGAACTTAAGTCTACTTTACTACTAATATGACTTGTATAATTATAAAATTCTATTAGACAAAAGATAATCAATCAATGAGTTTTTAGTACCCAATCACGAATGATAAGTTTTGGTACCATAACAAAGTCACAATAGACTCTCACCTTGATGATCATCATTCTAAATTTCAATGATTTCCATTTCAAACCACAGATCCTTATGTTTCATTGGCATCCATCAATTCTTTTGTACCACCAACATCCATGGATCCTTAAGTTCATGTCCACCATCAACTTTTTCTTTTCTTGCTAATTTGTTCTTAGGTGAGTCATATGTCATTCTAGTGCTTCATTCCATGAAGATTGAGGTTCTAAAATTTGATGAAATTGATCTTAATGGCTTGATTTTCCAGCTTTCAGGTTCAAGAGTTCTTTGATTTCCATGACACCACATACCCATTGTGGCTATGGATTGTTGCTTTCCATATGGAGGGCAAAGTGGCAACATGGTTTCAATGGATGAAAACCAATACACTCATTGTTTCTTGGAATATTTTTCATTGTAAAATATGCCAACATTTTGGTGCTTTGTCCTATGAAGATTATTATGACTTCTTGTCCAAGATCACTCAAACCTCTTTGATGGCTGAATTTCAAGCATCATTTGAGGATTTGATGAATAAGATCATGAGTAATTCTAAATATTTTCCCATCAGCATCTTTTATTTATCGGTCTAAAAACCTATATTCTTCAAGAATTATTAGTTTCTTGTTCATCTTCCCTAATGAAAGTGTTTGCTCTTGCTCATGCTTATCATGCATGCTCTACAGATTCTTTGCCAATGGATTTTCACTCAAAATGGTATCATTCTTCGTGGGGTCATTTTCTCATTCTGCTCCTCCGGCCAAAAACCTATTGGCACCACTTTTTTTCCACCTCTTCTCATTTTTCACTTGATCAAGTCATTGCCACATCTTCTCATTGACCTCTACCACTAGTAACTTCTAAGATGTTCCACTAGCCTCTGGCCAACCCCCACCATTCCCTACACATGATTTTCCAATTTGTCAGTTGAATGCTTTTGAGCTCCATTAAAAAAGAAAAAAAAATAGAGAGCTCGATTACAAATGTGATCAAAAATACTCATCTACCCAACATTATCAAAGTATCTTCTTTTGTTAGACATTGATGATTCTGATGAAATTGAAACTATGGATGATGCATTGCTTGAATGCTTTGGATGAGTCAATCTAGCCTTCATTCCTTATGATTTTATGGCCAAATTGGTTTGTGTAGTTGTCATGTGCTAATTGATAGTTAAGCAATTAGGATTTCCTCTTACTTCCAAGGTTGTGTTCCCTTGTCTATATCAACAATGGTGATTATTTTGTTTTCAAATTTCAATCCCCATAAGTTGTATTACATTTACTAGTTTACTAGTTAAACATTAATCTTTTGTATTACTAATCCAAGGACTAGATGTTGTTCTAGACATTCAATGGCTACAACAACTTGGTTAAGTTTCTTATGATTATGCAACAATGATGAGAGTTTTTTTTTTGAATGAGGAGTTTGTGACCTTACAGAGTGATTTTTATGCTTCACTTGAGTTGATATCTTAGCATCAATTTCTGGTCCTCACACTTGGAGATGACTTCCACAACCTCTGTGAGTTGCATTATGTGCTATTGAATAATCTTCATAATGATCTTCCAATAAGCTCTGCTTCGAACATTAGGCTTCCATTCAAATTGTATACTTTTATATTGCATGTACTTCAACAATATTCTAATTTATTCTAGGTTCCACAACCTTTGCCTCCTCATTGTCTTTTTGACAATCAAATACACTTATTATCAAATTCCAAGCCAATAAATATTTACCCTACTACTATCCTTGCTTTCAAAAAAGTGAAATGGATAAGCTTATACATGAAATTCTTGATCAAACCTCATTTTTATCACTCACATTTCATTTTCTTCTCATGTTTTTCTCATTATAATGAATGATGTAACATATAAGATTCTGCATGAATATCATGTTCTTAATGTAGTGACGATCAAAGATAAATTTCAAATCCTCATCATTGATGAGCTCTTCGATGAATTGGTGATTGCCTCAATTTTCACGAAGCTGGACTTGAGAGCTGGTTATCATCAGATACAAGTCCATTCTCATGACATTTATAATTCTTTTTACACCCTCGGAGCCATGAGGGTCACTTTGAATTTTTTATGATGCCTTTTGGCTAGGATATGATGAACTATTTAAAACATATTGTATCAAGTGGGGGAGTCCATGTTGATCCTCAAAAGATTGGAGCAATGGTGTAATGGTTGCAGCCTACATCCATCAAGCAGTTGCATGCTTTCTTAGCCTTACTAGATATTATGGCCGGTTCATTAGATGTTATGCTTCTATAATTGCCCCCTTAAATAATTTACTTTGTAGGGACAATTTTGTGTAGACTGTAGACTACAAGTGGTTCTACTACTTTTAAGGCTCTAAATCATGCAATGGTCAATGTATCAATTTTGCAATAGGTAAATTTTGATTAGGATTTCATTTTTGAGACTGATGCTTGAAACATTGGCATAATAAAGGGCTATTTTGATCTATCAAAGTCATCCCAATATTTTATTTAGCAAGAAATAGGGACCAAAAAATGAAAGTTTTTCCTACCTACCATAAGGAATTACACACCATCATTGAAGTCATCCATAAGTAGTGGCAATAATTGCCTGGTCATTTTTTTATCATTCGTAATGATCATCATTGCATTAAAGAGCTTTTCCAACATGTGGTACATACTCTAAATCAGAAGGTTGATATATGAAAATTATTAGGGTTCTATTTTCAGACAGAGTATAATTTGTTACACACTAATCAGGTTGTTTATCCTCTATCTCGCCTCTATGAGACTTTGAGTTCCGTAAATATGTCAACTATACTAGACACTTGTTATCAATTGTTGAGTTTGCCAGATTCAGATTAGGTGACAATACTACATCAAAAAAAAAACTACTCTTCTTGATTTGGTTATTTTCTATAAACATGCAGTCTTTACATTTGCTTTTGACTAAATAATGAAAAATGACATACTTTTAATGCAAGATGGTATTATATTAGTCTTCAAGAAGTGTTGAAGAAAATTTTGCTTCAAAAATTCTACTCTACATTAATGGCAGGCCATTGTAGGATTAAAAAAATATTGGCGTGCCTATTTTCTATTTCATTGGCCTAAAATGACCAAAGATTTTGAACAAATTCGTTTTCAATTACCTCATTTGCCAACATACCAAATATTCAACTCAAGAAATTGCATTTTTTCTTCAGTCATTTGCTATATCATCTTTGATTTAAGATGTTGCTACAATGGATTTCATTATTGGATCACCATCATCTTAGGGAATGACATTCATTTTGGTTATCATGGATAAACTTACTAAATTTTCTCATTTTGGGGGATTGCCTACTCATTTTATAACTCTAAAAATTGATGAGTTATTCATTACAATTGTTATTAAATTACATGGCTTTTCAAGCACTATCATCTTTGACCACGATCCCATTTTTATGATTTCATTTTGTCAAATTTTGTTTAAGTTAGTGGGACTACTTTGAGCCAAAGTACAACTTACCACCCACAAATGTATAATCAATTCGAGGTTGTAAAAAGGGGGCCTTGAGTAATATCCATGGCCTTTCACACAAGAAAAACCATTCTATTGGTTTGATTTATCAAGTTGAATAGATTTCAATTATAGCAATAGTTATCAAAACAGTCTCAAAATGACTTATTTCCAAGCATTAATGCAACACATTTTTATCTACTCTCAAAGCCAACTTAAATCAATCTCAACACGGAATAGAATAGAAGGCTAATCTTTATCAATGTGAGCTTCACTATAATATGGGAGATTTGGTATTGGTCTGATTACAACCATATAGACAAACTACACATAGAGTGTCCCAGAAATTATCTAAGTGTTACCTTTAGCAATCTACCAATGTGTAAACAACGTGTCCGATAAGTTAGATTTGCCAAACGTATGTAAAATCCACCACATTTTTCACATCTATATTTTTAAATCTTCATTGTAAGTCTCCAAATGCTCATTTTCCTTTAGAAGCATAGGTAACAAAACAATATTGCAACCTAAGCTATTTGTGTTGCCCTTAATAGCTGACATCAAAGCAAGGAATGCCAACATTTTCTTGTTCAATGAGCTGACATTCCATCATAAGATTTCTCTTGAAAGTTTTTTTCACAAATTTTACTTGTTGTACCACCATGACATCCACCTTGAGGAAAAGGTAATTTTTCTAAAAGGGACAATTGATCCACCCAAACCCAATATGATATAGCATCCAAAATTAGAATTATCAAATGAGTTAGTCTCAGTGAAATTATGAAATAATGAAACTCATAATTTTGTTAATTAATTTTTATATGAATTAAATCTTTTAACTTTGTCATTTTAAACCATTATCGAATGTTGTAAATTCACATAATATATTTGTTTTCAAAAAGAGTTTTATATGGAAATAATATATTTAAAATAAAAAATCCAAAATTTAAGGCTAGATTCAAAAATATGCACAAATTAGTACGTATAGAAACATCGTGGCAATGCCCGTCATTATGAAAGGCGGCCATTGCTACATGGTTGATTTTTTAAAATCAAGAGTCGGTATTGTGAATATCGGCTATTGAAACACAATTATTGTTATGTCAGCTCGCCCCTCGCCCCTCACCCCTCGCTTCTCGCCCCTCTACCCTCACCCATCTCTTCTCGCCCATCTCCCCTAACCTCTAGCCCCCCTCTTCTCACCCCTCTCCCCCTGCCCATCTCCAGGAGCTCTTTCGTAGAGCTTCGTCGAGCTCGAAGTGGAGCTCGATGAGCTCCCTCGCGGAGTTCCATCAAGCTCCATCGAGCTCGAGGAGCTCCAATGAGTTCGATGTGGAGCTCCATGATGAAGCACTAGTGAGCTCCTTCATGGAGCTCCACGATAGAGTTTCAGTGAGCTCCTTCATGGAGCTCCAACGAGCTTGAAGTGGAGCTCGATGGAGTTCCTTGAGATTCACGTCGAGCATGCTGGAGCTCGACGAGCTCTTTCATGGATCTTTATAGAGCTTCAGCAAGCTTGACGTGGAGCTCACTGGAGCTTCATCGAGAGCCATCATTGAGCTCTAGTGAGCTCCACTTCGAGTTCAATTGAGCTCGATGGAGATCCACAAAAAAGCTCATTAAGCTCTAATGAGCTCCAGCAAGCTCGAAGTGGAGCTCGCTTGAGCTCTTGGAGCTCCACGTCGAGCTCGATGAGCTCTTTCATGGAGCTCACTGAAGCTCGATGAGCTCCACTTCGAGCTTGCTGGAGCTCATTAAAACTTAATGAGCTCTTTTTTGGATCTCCATCGAGCTCAATTGAACTCGAAGTGGAGCGCACTAGAGCTCAATGATGGCTCTCGATGAAGCTCTAGTGAGCTCCACGTCAAGCTTGCTGAAGCTCTATGAAGATCCATGAAAGAGCTTGTCGAGCTCCAGCATGCTCGACGTGGAGCTCAAGGAACTCCTTCGAGCTCGTTGGAGCTCCATGAAGGAGCTCACTGAAACTCTATCGTGGAGCTCCATGAAGGAGCTCACTGAAACTCTATCATGGAGCTCCATGAAGGAGCTCACTAGTACTTCATCATGGAGCTCCACATCGAGCTCATTGGAGCTCCTCGAGCTCCACGTCAAGCTCGATGGAGCTTGATGGAACTCCGCGAGGGAGCTCATCGAGCTCCACTTCGAGCTCGACGAAGCTCTACGAAAGAGCTCCTGGAGATGGGCAGGGGGAGAGGGGTGAGAAGAGGGGGGCTAGAGGTTAGGGGAGATGGGCGAGAAGAGATGGGTGAGGGTAGAGGGGCGAGAAGCGAGGGGTGAGGGGCGAGGGGCGAGCTGACATAACAATAATTGTGTTTCAATAGCCGATATTCACAATACCGACTCTTGATTTTAAAAAATCAACCATGTAGCAATGGCCACCTTTCATAATGACGGGCATTGCCACGATGTTTCTATACGTACTAATTTGTGCATATTTTTGAATCTAGCCTTAAATTTTGGATTTTTTATTTTAAATATATTATTTCCATATAAAACTCTTTTTGAAAACAAATATATTATGTGAATTTACAACATTCGATAATGGTTTAAAATGACAAAGTTAAAAGATTTAATTCATATAAAAATTAATTAACAAAATTATGAGTTTCATTATTTCATAATTTCACTGAGACTAACTCATTTGATAATTCTAATTTTGGATGCTATATCATATTGGGTTTGGGTGGATCAATTGTCCCTTTTAGAAAAATTACCTTTTCCTCAAGGTGGATGTCATGGTGGTACAACAAGTAAAATTTGTGAAAAAAACTTTCAAGAGAAATCTTATGATGGAATGTCAGCTCATTGAACAAGAAAATGTTGGCATTCCTTGCTTTGATGTCAGCTATTAAGGGCAACACAAATAGCTTAGGTTGCAATATTGTTTTGTTACCTATGCTTCTAAAGGAAAATGAGCATTTGGAGACTTACAATGAAGATTTAAAAATATAGATGTGAAAAATGTGGTGGATTTTACATACGTTTGGCAAATCTAACTTATCGGACACGTTGTTTACACATTGGTAGATTGCTAAAGGTAACACTTAGATAATTTCTGGGACACTCTATGTGTAGTTTGTCTATATGGTTGTAATCAGACCAATACCAAATCTCCCATATTATAGTGAAGCTCACATTGATAAAGATTAGCCTTCTATTCTATTCCGTGTTGAGATTGATTTAAGTTGGCTTTGAGAGTAGATAAAAATGTGTTGCATTAATGCTTGGAAATAAGTCATTTTGAGACTGTTTTGATAACTATTGCTATAATTGAAATCTATTCAACTTGATAAATCAAACCAATAGAATGGTTTTTCTTGTGTGAAAGGCCATGGATATTACTCAAGGCCCCCTTTTTACAACCTCGAATTGATTATACATTTGTGGGTGGTAAGTTGTACTTTGGCTCAAAGTAGTCCCACTAACTTAAACAAAATTTGACAAAATGAAATCATAAAAATGGGATCGTGGTCAAAGATGATAGTGCTTGAAAAGCCATGTAATTTAATAACAATTGTAATGAATAACTCATCAATTTTTAGAGTTATAAAATGAGTAGGCAATCCCCCAAAATGAGAAAATTTAGTAAGTTTATCCATGATAACCAAAATGAATGTCATTCCCTAAGATGATGGTGATCCAATAATGAAATCCATTGTAGCAACATCTTAAATCAAAGATGATATAGCAAATGACTGAAGAAAAAATGCAATTTCTTGAGTTGAATATTTGGTATGTTGGCAAATGAGGTAATTGAAAACGAATTTGTTCAAAATCTTTGGTCATTTTAGGCCAATGAAATAGAAAATAGGCACGCCAATATTTTTTTAATCCTACAATGGCCTGCCATTAATGTAGAGTAGAATTTTTGAAGCAAAATTTTCTTCAACACTTCTTGAAGACTAATATAATACCATCTTGCATTAAAAGTATGTCATTTTTCATTATTTAGTCAAAAGCAAATGTAAAGACTGCATGTTTATAGAAAATAACCAAATCAAGAAGAGTAGTTTTTTTTTTGATGTAGTATTGTCACCTAATCTGAATCTGGCAAACTCAACAATTGATAACAAGTGTCTAGTATAGTTGACATATTTACGGAACTCAAAGTCTCATAGAGGCGAGATAGAGGATAAACAACCTGATTAGTGTGTAACAAATATACTCTGTCTGAAAATAGAACCCTAATAATTTTCATATATCAACCTTCTGATTTAGAGTATGTACCACATGTTGGAAAAGCTCTTTAATGCAATGATGATCATTACGAATGATAAAAAAATGACCAGGCAATTATTGCCACTACTTATGGATGACTTCAATGATGGTGTGTAATTCCTTATGGTAGGTAGGAAAAACTTTCATTTTTTGGTCCCTATTTCTTGCTAAATAAAATATTGGGATGACTTTGATAGATCAAAATAGCCCTTTATTATGCCAATGTTTCAAGCATCAGTCTCAAAAATGAAATCCTAATCAAAATTTACCTATTGCAAAATTGATACATTGACCATTGCATGATTTAGAGCCTTAAAAGTAGTAGAACCACTTGTAGTCTACAGTCTACACAAAATTGTCCCTACAAAGTAAATTATTTAAGGGGGCAATTATAGAAGCATAACATCTAATGAACCGGCCATAATATCTAGTAAGGCTAAGAAAGCATGCAACTGCTTGATGGATGTAGGCTGCAACCATTACACCATTGCTCCAATCTTTTGAGGATCAACATGGACTCCCCCACTTGATACAATATGTTTTAAATAGTTCATCATATCCTAGCCAAAAGGCATCATAAAAAATTCAAAGTGACCCTCATGGCTCCGAGGGTGTAAAAAGAATTATAAATGTCATGAGAATGGACTTGTATCTGATGATAACCAGCTCTCAAGTCCAGCTTCGTGAAAATTGAGGCAATCACCAATTCATCGAAGAGCTCATCAATGATGAGGATTTGAAATTTATCTTTGATCGTCACTACATTAAGAACATGATATTCATGCAGAATCTTATATGTTACATCATTCATTATAATGAGAAAAACATGAGAAGAAAATGAAATGTGAGTGATAAAAATGAGGTTTGATCAAGAATTTCATGTATAAGCTTATCCATTTCACTTTTTTGAAAGCAAGGATAGTAGTAGGGTAAATATTTATTGGCTTGGAATTTGATAATAAGTGTATTTGATTGTCAAAAAGACAATGAGGAGGCAAAGGTTGTGGAACCTAGAATAAATTAGAATATTGTTGAAGTACATGCAATATAAAAGTATACAATTTGAATGGAAGCCTAATGTTCGAAGCAGAGCTTATTGGAAGATCATTATGAAGATTATTCAATAGCACATAATGCAACTCACAGAGGTTGTGGAAGTCATCTCCAAGTGTGAGGACCAGAAATTGATGCTAAGATATCAACTCAAGTGAAGCATAAAAATCACTCTGTAAGGTCACAAACTCCTCATTCAAAAAAAAAACTCTCATCATTGTTGCATAATCATAAGAAACTTAACCAAGTTGTTGTAGCCATTGAATGTCTAGAACAACATCTAGTCCTTGGATTAGTAATACAAAAGATTAATGTTTAACTAGTAAACTAGTAAATGTAATACAACTTATGGGGATTGAAATTTGAAAACAAAATAATCACCATTGTTGATATAGACAAGGGAACACAACCTTGGAAGTAAGAGGAAATCCTAATTGCTTAACTATCAATTAGCACATGACAACTACACAAACCAATTTGGCCATAAAATCATAAGGAATGAAGGCTAGATTGACTCATCCAAAGCATTCAAGCAATGCATCATCCATAGTTTCAATTTCATCAGAATCATCAATGTCTAACAAAAGAAGATACTTTGATAATGTTGGGTAGATGAGTATTTTTGATCACATTTGTAATCGAGCTCTCTATTTTTTTTTCTTTTTTAATGGAGCTCAAAAGCATTCAACTGACAAATTGGAAAATCATGTGTAGGGAATGGTGGGGGTTGGCCAGAGGCTAGTGGAACATCTTAGAAGTTACTAGTGGTAGAGGTCAATGAGAAGATGTGGCAATGACTTGATCAAGTGAAAAATGAGAAGAGGTGGAAAAAAAGTGGTGCCAATAGGTTTTTGGCCGGAGGAGCAGAATGAGAAAATGACCCCACGAAGAATGATACCATTTTGAGTGAAAATCCATTGGCAAAGAATCTGTAGAGCATGCATGATAAGCATGAGCAAGAGCAAACACTTTCATTAGGGAAGATGAACAAGAAACTAATAATTCTTGAAGAATATAGGTTTTTAGACCGATAAATAAAAGATGCTGATGGGAAAATATTTAGAATTACTCATGATCTTATTCATCAAATCCTCAAATGATGCTTGAAATTCAGCCATCAAAGAGGTTTGAGTGATCTTGGACAAGAAGTCATAATAATCTTCATAGGACAAAGCACCAAAATGTTGGCATATTTTACAATGAAAAATATTCCAAGAAACAATGAGTGTATTGGTTTTCATCCATTGAAACCATGTTGCCACTTTGCCCTCCATATGGAAAGCAACAATCCATAGCCACAATGGGTATGTGGTGTCATGGAAATCAAAGAACTCTTGAACCTGAAAGCTGGAAAATCAAGCCATTAAGATCAATTTCATCAAATTTTAGAACCTCAATCTTCATGGAATGAAGCACTAGAATGACATATGACTCACCTAAGAACAAATTAGCAAGAAAAGAAAAAGTTGATGGTGGACATGAACTTAAGGATCCATGGATGTTGGTGGTACAAAAGAATTGATGGATGCCAATGAAACATAAGGATCTGTGGTTTGAAATGGAAATCATTGAAATTTAGAATGATGATCATCAAGGTGAGAGTCTATTGTGACTTTGTTATGGTACCAAAACTTATCATTCGTGATTGGGTACTAAAAACTCATTGATTGATTATCTTTTGTCTAATAGAATTTTATAATTATACAAGTCATATTAGTAGTAAAGTAGACTTAAGTTCTAATATTGTTTATACAAGGTTTGTAGATAGACTAAACAACCAATAGTGAACTAACAATTATACAAGTTGAGTAAATAGACTTTGATTTTTGAAAAGATTATGTTATCAGACTCACTTCCTTATCTATGATGACATTTTCTTTATTATTTGGGTTGTGTTCTACTTATTTGTCAGTCAAAAGATAGATTAGTATAGAAATGCTCATGTTATTGTAACTTTGTTAAGATGCTCAATTTTTAGGATTAGGCAGAGTCCCAAAATCTCATTGAGCGAGGATCTCTAATTCATTAAGTCTCGCAAGTCTCATAAGTATATGGGAAAATTTTGTGTTATGGCCACATGATATACAAGAGAGACTTTTTTAGTACCATGACTATTTTTTAGTACCGTGGCCATATAATTATCAAGAAAGACCAATGCCAATGATGTGGCTTTGTCACAGCACCTTGACCATATATCAATATGAGAAGCCCTTTGCCATGCCATTATAAGTTTCCATTGTCACGACCTTTTATTAAAGACAAGAAGATAAATACATGAAGTCACAGAAACTTCAGACTTCATGTCATAAAAACATTATACCCAAGTTATGCTTATTGCCAACATCATGACATTGTGTTGCAAAAAGATTTAAATGTAGTCTAGAGCCATGAATACTTTCTAGAGTTGTAATCTCTAATTTAAGATATGAACACTGAAGTTATGACTTTATGTTGAAAGCTATGACTTTATACTTAAAGTAATACAAAGTTATCTGAGTATAAAAGTGGAAGATAGAGAAATTCATATGAATATCTCATTTTTCTTCTTCTCCCTTCATGCAACAAGCCAAGTCAGGTGCAACTACCAAACCCTAAAGAAAATTTTATACTCCCAAGATGTTCCACAAGGTGATACTTAATGCAGTCACTAGAGTTAGAGGGTGTGGCTCTCAAACCCCTCTTTTTTAAGAATAAATTCAGAAATTTATATCAAAATCATATAGGTCTAGGGTTTTTGTAAATTAAATATTTGTGATGTGATTGTTTTTATTTTTGAATGACTGAATTTTATGTATTTTGAATTATGAATATTGATGGATAATAATTAAATATAATTTTAACATGAGTTTTGACTATTAGTAGGTTTTTATAAGATTATCATGGTAGATAGTAATATGTAAATCATGAGACTCAGTTATGTATATAATAGGAAGAAACTGATAGCTCTTCTGACTATGATGCATGACATAAACTTATGTGTTGAAACCTAGAATTTAAGTATGTTAATTATTGTGAGTATGATACTTACAAAGCTAAAAGTGTGAATATATTTATATACCAATCCATTGAATGTATATTAAAAGAACTAATTTTTGATTTATAAATTAACATTATATAGAACATTCTAATAAGGTATTTAACCTTTAGTGTGAGAGTCACACCATTAATGAGTAGGATGATAACATCCAATTTTTGGGATATGTGTAAGTATATGGTGACTCGCAAGGTAGTGATAACCCTTGGAAGATTTTTTTTATCTGTATGGTTCCCACCGGCAAAACTTGTAGAAAATATACATTAATAATATGCGGATAATACTTATGGAGCAAAAAGTATAAATACTTGCAAACCATGTAAATCTCTAGTCATTAATATACATAGGCTAGAAAATAAAATTATGTATATAAAAAAACTATCAAAAGTAGCTACAAAGTACCTAAAATGTATGAGATTATGAATGACTTTTGAGTAAAAATAATTTATTGTTTCTGTGGTGGTTAGGCATGGTAACATGGTGGTATGTAGTAGGGGCGACTCTCCATGTTCCTCATCACATTGGTGATTTTACAATCCACAGTCTACCTTGTGCCCCATTTAGCATGGGGCAAGGTGGAGAAAGTGGTGAATGGGGCGAGAGAGTGCAATTCTTTTTTTTGCCCTACCCACACACTAGTGGAGTGCATCTTCATGTAAATGAGCTTGGACTCAGTCATTATCAATTTCCAAAAGCACTAAATATTTTGCTCACTACCCACACACTTGTGGGCAAAACATTAAATTTAAATATTTAAAATAAATAATTATTTTAAATAAATAAATATTAAATATTAATTTTGTTTAGCATTTGTGAGATGGTGCGGGGTGAGGATTGGCACAAAAAATTTTCTTCCCCATACCCACTCAGACCTTGACACGGGGCAAATTATTTTGCCCCATCCCCACCTGGCCAACCTGTTGGAGTGGAAAATCTCCACTCCATTTGGTTCGAGTATAGGTGGGTGGGTCAGAGTCGGAGAAAAGTTTCATCCTTAGTGGTGATGTAGTAAGAGGATATCTATGAGGGAACCACTATTAAGATGGACTCAATAGTAAAAATCAACTTGTATACTATTAGGTCAAAGAGTCATTGCGCAATACCCAATTTTAGTTGTTGTTTAACATGATATAAGTCGAGCAACTTAAATATCAATCATATAAATTAAATGAATAAACCCATGAACCTAAGATTATCTAATAATCTAAATATATATTTTGTTGAAAATGAGTTGTCTTATTATTGAATAACTAAATTGCTAATACAACTCCTTTGAGATAAATATCTAGATGAAAATATGTTTTACTAAATATATGACAAGTGTACTTGTAGATCTTCATTGATGAGATATTTTTATTAATGAACTTTTGAGATATTACCTAACTAATAAAATTAGGTAGTGTAACAAAATCATAACAAGTTTTTGTTTTCATTGTTTGAGATTATTTAGTTTGGTTAGTCAATATAAGTTAATATTATTATCCTTAAAAAAGATAATTTTTTAGTTGTTTAGATAGCATTGAGTTTGATAAATATTCTTGAATCTAATTGTTAAGTCTTGTTAACATGTTAGAAATTTAATAGTTGTATTTTGGATTTTTACTTATATCTTTCCTTTTTAGCTACTAATCTACTAAGTAAGAATTTTTAGCCAATCTTTCTCTAAATATCTAATGAATTACCTAAAGGCGTTATGAGAATAGAATAAAGCAAATGAAATTCATTTTAGGAAGCATGCAATAGAAGTAAGCAAGAACGTCTCAAACTATCATTACAATGAGATTTATCATGCACAAAAGAAGTGAATTTTATTATGAATCTTAAGAAGACTAATATCCACTCCATTATTAGCCAAAATATAGTTTTGGAAACTAGAAGCATGGAAGTCACAAGGAGATCAAAATTTTATGAATCTCAACTATCTTCGATATTTTATTTGATAGAATAACTTATAAAAGAATTGAAAGCGACAATGCTACTGAGGAAGAAAGTTTGAGACAACTAAAAGAAAAATATAAATTCATGGATTGAGTTAAATCCAAATAAAGTACTACATTAGAAATCTTTGTGATTAATGTGGAAATGGTTATGTTGAAAATCTAGAAGAGAAATTCAAAGATACTACCTCAATTATTCATGGATAAGATGATGAAGCAAATGATAAAATTCCATAACAAATATGGAGACACTTGTGATAGAAAACTTAAAAAGGAAATTGAAGATATAAATTTAATTTTTCAAGAAGAAAAAGCTGAAGTGAGTGATAAAATTTTAGTAGTGAATAAGAAAAGATTTATGGTAGAAAATTCTGAAGAGAAATATTAAGATATGACCTCAATTGTTCAAAAAAAAAGAAGTTGATGTGATAAACTAAATCTTCTTGGCTAATAAAAAAATATTTGTAGTAGAAAAGCTTGAAGAAGAAATCAATGATATGGTCTCAATTGTTCAACAGGATGAAGATGAAGTAAACTCTGAAATTTTGATGGTTGAAATGAAGAAAGTTGTGGAGAAGTGTGAGTAAGAGGCTGAAAAGCCAAATCACTTGGCAATGTCAAAGCAAGAGAGAAAATAAAGATGATGAATCTCATACAAACTAATTCATAGATGAGGGTATCAAGATATCCACTTATCCGACGTCCACTACTGATACCAAAAATATAAGAAAGAAAGAAGTATAATAGTATACTAAGAAGTTAGTATGGATAAGAAAGATCTCTGAAGGAGAGAAAGGAAATTTGAAGGTAAAGCTAAGGATGTTAATTATAGCTCTATTGAGGAGGCAACTCAAATTTTTTATTTCATTGCTTGTACGATGAAATGTGATTATTATAAGAATAAATATTACATATACAAATAAGAATAACTATTACAAATATAAGAATGAAGTATGATTATTATAGGAAAGGCATCATAGAAGATACATGACAAGGCTGTGAAAGTTTTTTAGAATCATGATATTTGTGTTACAAAAAGAAAAGTATTATATAAACTATTTGGAAAAGTCATGAGCTTTGATGCAACATTGTGACTTTGAAGGCACTACTTGCCATTACCCTATGACTTTTTATTTATAAAATAAACACAAACTCATAGAATCATGATTTTCAATTATCAAGTTGTGACTAAAAAAACATAACTATTGAATCTCCTCCACAAAAAAATTCTAAATTCTTAGTGATACCACAATAATCTACTTTAAATTCTCTCATTTTGTTGACTTTACAATAGAAGGGAGAAGATCATAAAAAATATTTCAAAAAAATAAGTTAAAGAGAAAGGAAAGAGACAAAAATCTAGCTATGTAGAAATGCCACTCAAATTCACGGTGCCCATGGTGACTTTTGTTATAGACATTGGGCAGAGATGGGTTGATTTCATGTTATCCAAAAAAATGTTTATTGGAGAGAAAAGATTCAATGAATTCTTTCCTTACTTTGGAGAATTATCAGAAAGTAAAATTGAATATTGTTTTGTATGCATAGGGAACAAAGGAATGCCTCGGTCATGAAGTAGTTCTATGCAAATTTAAAAAATAGGTAGAAGAAGACATGCTATGTGAGAGAGATTTGGGTTCACTTTGATAGGAAATCTTTATGAGCTATTTGAATTCATTGGCACTATAGATAGTGTAGAATTTAAATATCTCCACAGATAAATTGGATATTCTAGCTATCGCTTAATTATTGATGAATAAAAAGGACAAATAAATGGTGATATCGAAGAGTACATATAGATATTTTATGAGGGAAAAACTCTTGGAGGTGAATAAAGTTTAATTATATTTTATGTTCTCATTTATATTGCTGACATTTCGTGGTTCTATGATAATTCCTAATAGAGTGATTTTGCTATATGTCATCTTTCGTTGGTTATCATTGTGATGAGAAAATTATTTTAGAGAAATTGAATCTTGAGTTCCTCAAGTATGAATTTTTTGGCCAACTAATTCAACATCCCCCCACTACTTTGCTTTTTATAGCCAAGGGTGTCTCAGTGGATAAAGAAATCAATGCAATGTGTTTGAAAATGTGCTCCTAACATTGTCGAACATAAAAATAGAATTAGAATAAGAGATATAAGAGAAGAAGCTAATACTTGAAGGGAAAGGGACCATCTAAAATTTAGGAGGAAGGTTCATCCTTCACCATAGATGACACACAAGAGATAGAAAGAATGTATGAATGCAAGAAGATGAACTTACACACATTGAACATTTCTTAGTTGCACATGGCGGTATATTTATAGATATTTTTCATGTTGTGAAAAATGTGCAGTAGAGCATTGAGCAAATCAAAGAAGAGCTATAAAGGCAGATCCATTACCTATTTATAGGAGTAGTAGAAAAGGTTATTAAACATGATTCGATGTAGGAAAATATCTCTATCAAAAAAAAATATAGCTTTTATCAAAATGCAAAAAAGTTTGAAGGCTGAATCTATAAATTTTTGGAGGAAGAAATGAGATGTATAGATATTGGCTTGATGAGAAGCAACAAATTTTTTTGAATACTAGATGAGACCATCATGATAGATTGAAAAATGCAATGGAGGGAAGAGACAAAGTGAATGGGAATGGAACAATATATTAGGAGTGCTAATGGATGGAAGAAATAGGAAAGTGCATCAATGCGAACAAAAAAGACTTATATTTTATGATGAGATATTTTGAAGATGCACTGAATATGATTAGATGAAGATAAAAAGCTCTCTATGATATTTTGGCAAAGTTTTAAGATGGATTATCTACATAGAATGTAGTTTCAAAAAGATCATTCACTTCACTATGACCATTTGAGCATATTGAATTTCTCTTTTAAGAAGTATGATTCTAAAAAGAAATCACATCGACCATCCACATCACTGCCATGATTCATATTTTTATTGTTTATTCCTATATTATGATAATGTACCTATTATGTGCAACTAGTTTGAGATGTCTAATTATTATTATTTTTAGAGAGTAAAGTTATTGTTCAAGGATGAATAACTACTTTAGTATGTGGGTTTGTTAAGTATTCAAACTATCAAACATTCATATATATTTTGGTGCTTTATAATATTGTGTAGGCATTGAATATGAAAAAGTATAGATTGATTTCATAACTTTGGAGTTTGGCAAGTTTTGGTGAATAGTCATGAATTCAATAGATGTTTGGATGTATATAGTAGATGTGGTAGAATAATGAGTCTTGTATAGTTTTGAGTTCTATTCTTGTATGAAACTCATTATAATTGGTCATGAAAATTCTTGTACACAATGACCTTACCACTCATTAGTGCAATTGTTTCACTATGAAATACATTCTTAGTGACTATGATATTATTATAAAATCTTAGTCATACCTAACTTATAAAATTTAAATGGATATGATATTAATTCTAAGTCACATCAACTAAGTACCTCACTAGTGCTCAAGGTTACAACCAAGTCCAAGTACCATAACTTTATCTTTAATATGACTCGGTTATCTTAAGTTAGAGCTATGAATTTTCTACAAAATCATAACTTTCAAGTTACATAAAATTATATAACCAAAACTACTTAGGTCAAAGCCATGATAATTATTTAGAGGTATGATTTTTGGGACACTAAAAGTTATAGATGATGTTATTCAATTATGACTATTTCCAATGCTACTACTCTTATCTTCAAAAGAAGGCAAAACTATAAATTTTAATACTTGTACTAATTGCCATTCCCACAACATTTTTATAGTTCTGCAACAACATGATATACAAGAGAAGAGAAAGCTAGTATTGTGGCGACCTATGGTGTAGCAAATAGATATATGAATGTCAAATTTTGAGTCACAATCATTTGTTAATATCATGACCACATGATAGACAAAAGAGACTTTCTTATTGTTATGACACTGAGAAATAGTCATGGCTTTATCATAACTCCATGACCATATAATAATCAAGAATGACCAATGACAATGCCATGACATTATCATATCACCATAATCATATATTAATATGAGAAGCCCTTCATCATGTTGTGGTAATTTCTTAACATAATGGTTTTTTATTAAAGACAATAAGATAAATGTATGAAGTCATGACCACTTCACAATGTTATAACTACATATTATAAAGATATTAGGCCAAAGTCATAGTTATGGCTAGCACCACAACTTTATATTATAGAAAGATAAAAGTGTAGCTAAGAATCATGATTTTTTTCTAGAGTCACAATCTCAAGCTTAAGAAATAAAAACTAAAGTTATAACTTTTTTCTGAAAGTCATGGCTTTCTAATTATAGTAATCAGTAATGCAATGTCACCTAATTATACAAATGGAAGAAATAAAAAGTCTTAGGAATATCTCATTCTTTTTCCTCTTCCTCCATGCAACAAGCCAATCCAAGTGCAACCCTATGATAATATTTACATTTTCAAGGGGTTCCACAAGCAAGCAAGGGATATGAGAGTTAAATAATTCCTAGAGTTGGGGAACATAACTCTAAATTCCCTAACTTCAGGGTAGATTTAAGTTTTTACTAAAATCGCATGAGTCTAGGGTTTGTGTAAATTTAATATATGTGATGTGACATATTTATGAATGAATGTATTTAATTTATTTTGTATTATGAATATTAAAGGATGATGATTAAATAAAATTTAAACTAAGATTTTAACTATTTGTAGGTTTGTGTGAGATTATCATGTTGGATGGTGAGAAGTAAACCATGAGGATCGCTTAGGCATATGATAGAAAATAAGTGAGTTTTTTCTACTACAATGTATGAGATAAGTCTATATGTTGAAACCTAAAATTTAGGTATGCTAATCATCGCTAGTATGTATTTATGAAATTGAAAATATGAATTTGTTTTCATGTCAATCCAATATACACATATTATAAGAAATAGTTATTGATTAGGATGAATGTTATATATAATATTTTTCTAAGAGGTTCAAACTTAGTATGAAAGTTGTATCATCACTGATGAGGAAGGTGATAGTGGGTCCTTCAGATTTGTGTAGGTATGCGGTGACTCACAAGGTGGTGATATTTCTTGTGAATTAATTTTACTTATATGGTTCTCACTAGTGAAAATTGAGAGAAACATGCATTAATTGTGTGACTATGAAAATTACGAAGCCAAACGTGAAAATACTTACAAACTATATCAATTTTTGGTATTTATAATGCCAGAGGCTAGACAATAAGAGTGTGCATATAAAGAAACAACCATCAAGGGTAATTGATAAAATTATCTAAAAAAGAAAAGATTATGAAAAACTCTAAAGTTCAATATGAATAGTTGTCTTGGTGGTGACATACCGAGAGGATAACTACAAGGGCACCACCAATTAGGATGGGATCAATGGTGATAACCACCTTATATGCAACTAGAAAGATGAGTCATTACACAACACCATAACCTTTATTTTGTATCCAATATAATATAAGTCAAGCAACTTAGATATCATCGCATAATTTAAATGAATAAACCCATAGACTTAATATTTTTTAACAATCTAAATATCTATTTTATCAAAAAGGAGTTATCTTACTCTTGAATAACTAAATTATCAATACAATCATTGTAGGATCGATATCTAGTCTAGATGAAAGTTCATTTTTCTTCTTGTATAATCCATGTACTCATGGATCTTTATTGATGAGATATTCTCATTAACGAATTTTTGAGACATCACCTAATTGATAAATTTAGGTGCCATAACAAAATTACAACAATCATATAAGTAGTAAAGTAAACTTTCATTAAGTTATTAATTTCATTGGAATTATATAGATAGTTTGATCAACTAATTATTAATAATTTACTATTCTAGTTGAAATGATAAGACTGAGTTTTAGGTAAGATTCTTAAATTCTAGGATTGGTACATTCTAATATGTATGATGACTTATCTAAATAGATTTGAATATTATTATACTTGAGTATGGAATGAATGTATGATTTTGTAGTTAGGACCTAGTTTCCTATTGATATACAAGGTGGTTATCAACTATCCTTCCCAATAATAGCCCCAATATAGCTATCCCCTCTGATGTATCACTAAGATGATAAATTATCTATACTTGAGAGTTTTCTAGAAGTTAATACCTTTAAGACAACTCATCAACAACCTTTGACATTTATATCATATATGTTTTCTTTTTCTCTAACCTCATATGTCATATCAATGTAAATTGATGTGATAGTAAAAATATTTGCATGTTTGGCTTTGTAAGAGCATACTCATCAATTAAATTTTTTTTTAATCTCACTGGTAGTAGCCATACAACAAAAGTAATTCATAAATTATCATCACCTTACAAGTTACCTCTAATCATGCATATCTAATGACTTATATGTCACTATCTACCACGATGACATGTGAATCCCATACTAAAGTAGAAACTCTTAAAAAATACCCCATAAATATTTATATTAATTGAGAGTCAATTTTTCTAAGATATGCATAATAAATTGGCTTAAGAAATTATTTGTGTTTTCATCTAAGTGTCATAATAGTTTGATTAACATACCTTTTTGATATATAGGTTTGTCTCATGCATCATGATCGAAATGACTATAACTTCTTTCCTACCATTACTTATGAGTGAGCTTTAGTTTACCTATCATCATTTATCATAATAGCACACACAAACCTAGCATTATCCAAACTACAATAAAATCTAAACATAAAAATCATTTATTTAGTATCCATTACACAACCAAAAATAAAAACTCTAGACCTTAATTTAGTCTAACATTGGTGATGAATTCATATGAGATAATTAGAGCTATATCTCATTGAATATTGGATTACCAATGATAGCCCATAAGATTATCTAGGAATTAAATTTTAAATCCACAATACTTAATCATGTGCCTTGAATTGGCCCCTAGGGTGAGTCAAATTCACTCCCCTTAGAGTGTATACTTATGTCTTATGTCACCCCTTTGCTTATGAATCTCTCCTAGAGTTCGACAAAATTTTGCTTTCAAAACCATATCTTTGCATCTCTTTTCTTGTGCCCTAAAATTTTTCTCAACATTTCACAATTTTCCTTTTTTACTCTAATGGTTGAGTGTGAAATTTAAGTTGAAAATTTTTACTTTTAGGAATAACATCCTTTGTATTTTGATCTATGTAACACACAATCATAGTTATGGGAATGAGCAAAGGCTTTGTTCTCTTTCTTCCTTTAGAATGCTATAGTATTGGAAATGATTGTGACTATATATTTCATCTATAGAATACAAAATCATTGCACCGGGATAGTCTATGACCTTGGTATCTCTCTTGAATAATATGTTTATGATATTGGGTATGGCTATAGCTACATATTTTACCTATGTAACACTAAATCATGGCATCGAAAAATGGTCATGGTTTTTTCATTCCTCGAGAATAGAGAGTCATTGCCTTATAAATAGTCATGGCTCAAGTATTACTTTCTGAAATATTTTGTAGATAAAAGGTGTTATGTTGAGAATAGCGTCACAACATTTGCATTGAACTTAGTAGCTCTATAATGAGAAAGACATGATGTTGAAGGATGCCATAGCTTTTTTCACTGGTGGGGTACTTGGTTATTGCTACTGTTAGAATTTCTTATCTCTTGATAGTAATTATGCGAAACTATTAGATTGCACAGATATATAAATAATGCACACCATAACAATCAAACACTAGTTTTAACGGTTTGCTAGCCGTTCAACACAACTAACTATGTTAACTAAAAAAGTGCTTAGCACTTATATAGTAATAAGTAAATGTTATAGTACAAAATCACAGAGAGAGTGAGAGAGAGAGAGAGAGACGAAGAATAGAGTAAGCTGAACAAATTATACATATAATGAATTTATAGGAAAAACAAATAGGGTTCTATAAATAGAACAAGTTGGTACAACCATAGTGGAATGGGTCACACTCCAAAAATTTCTCTGGCCCGTTGAATGGTCAATAGGACCCCCGTTATTATCCTAGTGTCACGTGACCAATCTCTTAACATATTAGTAACTGCACCTTTAAATAAAATGATAAACAAGAAAATAAATGGTTAAATAGATAACAAAATAAATTATATACTACAACTACATAAAATTAATATCATAGCCATAAAAAATATATGTTCTAGAGTGGTGGTGACTTTTAGAAATTTTATAGTTAAAAAGAGTATGTTGCATGATCAAATAATTATGTCAACAAGATAGTAGAGTTAAGACATACAAAAAGTATAAATTATTTTTGGTTCATATTGTATTTTTTCAATTCTTCTATCCACTACTTCTTTTGATATTATCTATAGTCTCTAATTCTTTAATCTCTCATCGCCACTATTTTCTTCCGATCTATTATGAGGATCTCATGAAGTTTCACAAATGATTTAGTTCTACCCACCACTGTCTCCACTCATTTCATACATTTTTCCAAATGTTTGTAAATTTTGTCTTCAAAATTTTCTTTAGTCACCACAAAAAAATATCACTTTCTTTTAGAGATGTACTTCTTTCATACATCTATTTTTTTCCACTTTCTCCACTATTATTGTACATAAGGATTGGATCTAATTTTTTAGGAATTTTTCATTCTTTTCATTTTCCAACTATATACTTTCTAAAATACAAAAAATATCACCCAAAATACCTTCTTGTACAACTAGATAATACTTAATGTGAGCTTCCTCTTCTTTTCATATTTCTCATCTTCTTTTCATAGCTTCTATATCAACTTTAGTTAAGTATAGTACTTCTTGCCTAATATCCATCAATTCTTCTCCTTGAAGAATTAACTTCTTTCCTTTTCTAAAGTCTTAAAGCTTTCTTTTAATGCTCGAAAAGGTCAAAGAGATACCCTTAGGCACATTTCATTTCTATCATCTATCATGATTCCTTCAACTCAGCATAATGAAATAACCAAGGAAGAGTAAATTATTAGGCCAAAAAATTTACCCTCTTAGTAATTGAAAATAGATTTTTCAAGTATTTTTTTTCATATATTAAATTACAACCAGTCAAGAAGACATAAAGAAAAATTAGTCTATCTTATGTGACAGTTGAGACATTAAGTGTCGGAAACAAAATGGAGCAAAAAAATACAGCACATATTACTCACCTTCATGAGATCTCCACGCATCAAAAATCTATATATAGTTTTTTAAGTTACACACCATTCAGCTTTTATGTCCATCAACATATTTGCAATTACTTTGAAATTGGATTGCACTTTCAGGAATTTTAAGCTCATGCTATTTCTAGCCCCTTGTAATCTAAGCAACTCATCAATACTCTCTCATTAAAATATATTCAAATTCCTCTCATATAGCATTTCTTTTATTCTTGATCTTCGAGATTAACTGATGTATTTCCTCTTTCTCCATGGGTACAAATAAACTCCAATTCTTCTTTTCTATAATTTTATGGGAATGGAGGATAAACTCTATGAAATATTATTCTTCCATAAAGCTTTTTTTGGAGGGCACTGAAATCATCCATTTTCTTCTAGTTTTCGATTGAAAAGTTATCTTGATATCATAATTCTTTTATTGTCTTGTTACTTTGTCTAATTTTTTTTAAGTCAATTTCTCAAAAGCTTATTAGTAGGGGTATCTCATTAAGATAGATCATCAAGTATGTATGTTGTACAAGTAGTAAAAAGGATGTTCATCTAAATATTGATCCTACTTGGATTATATCAGTAGTGTGATTAATTAATAATGAGCCAACCTGCTGAATATGTGTAATGTGTTTTGTATTTCCGTTTATGTTAAACCAAATTATTTTTGTTTGATATTTGTTTTAGTGCCGGAAGTCAAATATTGGGAGCTTGCGGATCTAGCAAAGCCCAATAATGGGGGTCCCACAGCCCGGTCAGGGGGCCAAAAATTTTTTCGGATGAGCTGACCCGTTCGAGTGATCCGACCCAACCCGGCCTCTACAATATATATATATTGTTTCTGTTTTGTTTAATTTTAATCAGTCGCTCGCGTTTTTGTACGGTTCATCGGACTTTCTGGTTTCTCCTCATCTCTGCTCTTCTCTACGTGATTTTTTATCGCAACTGCTGCATAACTTGTAAGAACGATGTTTTTGTTATAATATGAAATGCATATGCATTTGCTGGTGGATGTAGCTAGTCGTGCTGAATGACTAGTGAACCATGTATACTGTGTCTTTGGCTGGTCTATGAATGTTTTATATATTAGTTCTATTTTTAAGCTTTCTGTGCATGTGACAATTCAGCTGTGAATTGAATAAACTGAATATATACAAACTATTGGAATGCTGTTGTTTATTTTCTGTTGTCGTTTCCTTTTGTTGTTTTACTATTTCTGCTGAACTGAAAACCTAACAGGGATGGGTTATCCTTAACACAACCTAAGTATAGTAGGAAAGATATTTAGGGATGCAACTATGACTCTTAGATCTAAGATTTATCCACTTAATTTATGTGATACAAGTTCAAATAATTCAAATTATATTGGGTTTGCATACAAAATAAATATTGGGTTATTATGGCATGATTAATTACTCTAATGGTATAAAAGTTTATTATCAATCTTGAGTCTATCCCAATGATGGTCTTCCATAGCTATTCCCTCAGTACTTTACCATTGAAAAAATAAATCACCTCTTCTTGAAAGTCATTCACAAGTCTATACCTTTTAGGGAACCACTCAGATTTTCTTGATGGTTGCTTCATATATATATTTTTATTCTCTAGCCTTAGGTGTAATAAAGACCAAGAACTAATGAGATATATAAACATTTGCACTTTTATGTTCACAAGTATCATACTTATATAATTAACATAAGCTTCCTTCAAGTTTCACTCATGGAAACCATATGAGTGAACGTAAATCAAAAGATATCACCACCTTTTGAGTCATAATACACTCTCGCATATCTCATGGATTGCATGTCATCATTTTCCATGGTGATAATACAATTCTCACACTAAAGGTAAAGATCTTAAATGAATATTCTATAAATAATAATCTCAATCAAGAACTAGTTCTCTTGAGACATATACAATGGATTGACATATAAAATTATTTGTGTTTTTGGCTTTATAAGCATCATATTCACAATGATTAATATGAACATACCTAATTAAGCTTCAATATATATGTTTGCCTTATGCATTGTAGTTAGAAGGGTTATCACTTCCTTCCTACCATATGTGCGAGTAACTTTTATGGTTTACATATCATCATCCATCATGACAACATGCACAAACTAACTAGTTGTCAAATCCCTAATTTAAGTTATATTTAGTTACTATATCCATCAATTTTATATTCCACAATATAAATCTAACTTATTTATTTATTACAAAAATATTCATACATCACATAAAATAAAATTACATAAACTCTAGGCCTCAATTTAGCCAGATATTAGAGAGAGGTTCATGAGGTAAAAGAGAAGAAGTATCATGAATCTTGAGTTTTCAATGATAGCCTTCACGAGCATCTTGGACACAACTCCTAATCATATGCTATTTTGTATGATTTTTCTAAATCTACCCTAGAGAGAGTAGGTTTGAAAGTCATGCCTCCGACTCTAAGATTTAGATCTTATCTTCTATCTCTTGATTGCTAGTGGATCTCTTAGGGAGTGTAAGAATTATGCTTAGAGTTACTTATTATGCTTTGACTTTATCTTGGTACATGGAAAAATATATTTCTCCTTTTAGATTTTTCCTATTTTCTTTTTTATACTGAAAAACTTTTGTATTTTCTAAGTATAAAATCATGACTTTTGGAAGATGTTGTGACTTTAGCCTCGTTTCTTGATCTTGAGGTCATAACTCTAAAAAATAGTCATGACTTTAGGATGGATTCTAGTCTTTTGTAACATAACGTTGTGAGACCAAAAATATCTAAGGCTTATGACTTTTGTCTCTATAACACAAAGTCATGTTGCTAAGAATGACTATGACTTTGGTGATGATCTCTCTTCTACATCAAATAGTCATGGCATTGAGAATAGTCATGATACTGGGAATGATATTTTCTATGCATCATATTGAAACGACATTGAGATTGGTGGTGGATTTTACTTGTATATACCATGGCCATGGAAATAGGAATGTTCATGGCCCTGAGCAATTAGCTATACATAAAAGTCATAGCTTTGTCTTCTCTACAAGGAAACAATCACAACCATAAAAAGTGGTCATGCTCGAATAATACCTTCTATGATATTATGTGTCCAAAAGTCAAGGTGCTGGAGAATTGCTACAACTTTTGCTTGTGTAACTTTGGCTTTGTAGTTTTTTATAGCTCAAAATGCATGATTTTGGTAAAAGTACATAATTCTGACTTTAGAATACAAAATCTTAGTAAAGATAAAGTAATAGAATTATGAAGTGACCACAATATTTAGCACTAGCAGGATACCCAGTTATTGCAATGTAAAATTAATATCATGGCTATTTTAATTATTATGAGAAAAGCATGGTTGTAACTCCATAAAAATATTATATCATAAAGAATGTGTTTTATAATCAAAAGATTTTGCTAATGAGTTTGTAGTGTCATTGTATAGAAAGATTACTATGACTACATAAGTAAAATTTTGGCTAAAAATAGATGCTGCAACTGCTGATAACCCATAAAATACCAAGTTGCCAAATGTCTCAAAAAACATATCGATTGCATGACTATTAATCAATCCAATTATAGTTATTTCCATGCTTACACATCATCTAATAGTACCAAAAGTATACAAGAATGTTTGATAGCTTACATACCAAACAAGCTCATACACTAAAATTATTACTCATTTCCAAGCAATAACTTTTTTCTCAATAAAAATATTCTACATCATATCAAAAAATTATATATTTTTTTCTTCAACTAGGTTTGAGTGTTGTAGTATCTCAGGGGGGGGGGGGGAGATGTTGAGTTTCATGACTATACTTATGAGAAAGTTGATTATATACAATCATTCATATGATGAATATAAGGTCTTTATTACATCACACATCCAAAAAAAATCTTGGGTTGCCTCCCAAGTAGTTATATGTTTAATATTCATAGCTAGATCATCAATATCTCTTTACTCCCATCAATGATCCCTACCATCCATACTAGCTTTTTTTGTTTCATCCAACTATTTTACTTTAACTACACTTCCTTCTTTAGCATTTTCTTATTTGCATGTCATGTCTTTGGCGAATGCCATGGCATCTTTTTCGGTTCTAACCTAACCATTTCCTTCTTACATCTCCAAAGTAATGATGGTAACCATAATCATGATTTTATATTTTAGATTTTCTTGGTCTATTTCTTTTTATAACCATAAAATAGTAGTGATGTGCACAACCATGACTTTGTCTTTGAGCTTCATATGGGTCATTTCATTTTGCACCAAAGTCATGGAGATGTGCATAGTTGTTGCTTTGTTTTTGAGCTTCTGATAGGAAATTTTATTTTGTAATACCAAAATCATGGTACTTGGAATGACCACGACCCCACAAAGTTGATCCTCTAAAATTTCTTCCTTAACCATATAATGCTTTATCAGTTGTCCATTTACCTAAAATTGCATTCCTTTTTTTTTTTGACTCCACCATGACTACCCCATATGGAATCATGGATATTATTTTGAAAGGACCATACTATTAAAATTTCAACCTCTCTAAAAATAACTTTAGCTGAGAATTTAAAACTAATACATTTTCCCCAACTTTGAACTTTCTCATTTGTTAATTCTAGTCATACTATTGTTATTTGTATCTTTATAAATTTATGAGTTCTTATATACTTTATTTCTTATCTTTTTTAATTCACTCATTTATAGAACACTTCTTTCCTTTGTATCATTCAACTCATAATTCTACTTTTTGATAGCCCACCATACTTTGTATTCAAGTTTGATCAACATGTGACAAGTATTTCCAAAGATGAATCAAAATGGGGACATTCCTAATGGAATCTTAAAAATAATTTTATATGCACAAAATACCTTCTCCAAGTATCGTGACTAATCTTTCCTAGACAAATTAATCTTATCCAATATTTTTTTATCTCCATGTCTGATATTTCTACTTGTGTATTTATTAATGGATGATATACAAGTCACTTTTTATTCTTAACTCTATGCTTTTCCAAATTTGCCCCAAACATCTGGTTATAATTGTGGCTTCCTCTATTACTTATGATACATTGTGATACTCTAAATTAAGAGAAAATATTTTTGAGTAAGAATTCCAAAATTGTCTTCCTTTGATTCTTCTACACTATTTTTACTTCCACCTATTTTGATACATAATTCATTATTAATATAATATATTCTTTCCCACAAGATACTTAAAAATGACTCATGAAGTCAATTTCTTATACATCAAAGATTTCCACTTCTAGGAAATAATTTAATTTTATTTCATGTCATCTAGAGATACCATAATCATTGGCATTTATCATATTGATTTGACATACTTTTGCAATGTCAAAATAATAATGACAAAAAAAAACTAGACTAAAATACCTTTTGAGTATTTTTATTTCCCCCCAAAATGCTCTCCATATGGGAAGAGTGGTGTTAAAGGGTAATTACTGGTTGCTCACTTTAGGGAACATATCGTTTTATTATGGGGAATTATGTTTGGGGATGCTTCCCCAGAAATATTTAAGAATTTGAAACTAATATTTTAAAATTTGAAAAAAAATCATCAAAATCAAAAAAAAAATTGAAATTTGGGGTACTCTATTACGTTTATACTAAAATACCCTTCATTAAATCACTAAACTAATATTTCACACTAATTAATTTTAAATAAAACTTCTCACAATTCTATCGGCCCTAGCCTCGCCCTCTAACATCGACCCTCTACAATTGGCCCTAGTCTCGCCCTTTAAAATCGGCCCTCTACCATTGGCCCTCCCCATGCCTCTGCCCTCTCCCATCGGTCCTCGCCTTGCCCTCAGCCTACTCCCATCTCTTCGTGCTTGAAGATGGGAGCTCGTCATCGAGCTCCATGAGCTCTTCATCAAGCTCCAGGAGCTCATCTTCGAGCTTGATCCTCGATGCAAATCAACTAAGAGCTCAAGGAGCTCATCTTCAAGATCGATAGAGCTCGAAGTCTTCCCTGTCGAGCTCCTTGAGCTCGTCGACGAGCTCGATGGAGCTCGAAGGGATCATCTTCGAGCTCCAAAAACTCTTAGTCGAGCTTGATGGAGCTCGAAGACTCACCCGTCGACCACCATTGAGCTCGACGAAGAGCTCTTGGAGCTCGACGACGAGCTCCAACAGCTCATCTTCGAGCTCTAGGAGAAGGGAGAGGGTGAGAAAGTGAGGAGGGCCGATGGGAGAGAGTGAGCCGGTGAGGGGGGCCGATGGGAGAGGGCGAGGCTAGGGCTGATGAAAGAGGGGAAGATTTTAGTGATTTAATGAAGGGCATTTTAGTATAAATGTAATAGAGTGCCCCAAATTTTAATTCTTTTTGATTTTAATGACTTTTTTTTTAACTTTAAAATATCAGTTTCAAATTCTTAAATATTTTTGGGGGAGCACCCCATAACATAATTCCCCCTTTTATTATTTGATCAACATATCTTTTAACCAAGAGTAGATCACCAAAAATATAATATTACACATCATGAAACTAAGAGTAGATCACCATATCATTTAACCAAGAGTTAAGAATAGATTAGTAGAGTGCATGGACACCATCACCGAATGGCTTGGTGGGCACAAAAAAGTGCACGACCATGCCTACTATGCTGAACAGAAAAATATTGGCCACCTAGACGGCCAATTATAATAGGCCACATGGCTAAATTTTTCAAAATGGGCTGCATCGTGATAAGGTAGTTAAATTTTAAAAAAACCATCCAGGTGATCACTCGATGTGGATCCCATTGTGCGGTCACCCGGGCCTATTTATCATTCCGTCGAGCCAAGCACATGGGTCATGCCTGACCCAGCACAAAGCACAACTCATTCTGGCCAAGAACAATAGGAACCATGCTAAGAGGCAGCTCAGCACAGCACGAAGCATGGTTCCAGACCATGTCATGTCAGGTCAGGCACTACTGAATAGGCAGGGCCATGTGCTAGGCCACAGTCCATGCCCAGGCTGCCCAGCCCTTTTGACACCTTTGGTAAGAAGTCATGGCTTTCAAAAGAAATTCATCACTTTTGCTTTCATCTCTTAAGAATGAGGTCATTACTCTAGATGATTCTAGAATATATCTCAATCTTACAATAACATAAAGTCACTATATTGGTCAATGATCATGACTTGGGTCTAATATCTTTATAAAAAAAGTCACAACATTGGAAAGTAGCCATGACTTCATCTGTTTGTCTTTCTTATTTTGTATACTGGGCCATGATGCAACTATTTAAAGTTTCTAATGAAGATTTCTCTCAATTTTCATCACTCATTCTCTTTTTAGTTCTTCTCTAATGATAGTTATCTATGTAATTCTTCTATTTTAATTCCTTAAAAATTTAATCTAGGTTTTCCTTGAATGATTTGTTATACATTATTTTTTGATTTATTATTTTTTGGGTCCTAAGGTATAAGCTTAGTCCTTGAATTTTATTTTGTTGATTGGTGGGCTAAAAAAAAGAAAAGAAAATGGACAAGTAAAATACAAGACATAATAATCCATATTTCAAACAAGATAATAAGATAAGCTATTAGATCTGAGAAAATTAATCAAAGTAGTATTATCTAGACTAATAAAAAAGAATTATCCTTTCTCAAAGATAATTATATAAACTCACGTTGACTATCCAAAACAAAATAATCTCTAACAATGACATTAAAAACTTGTTGTGAATTTATTATATTACTTACTTTTGTTAGTTATATAGTATTCAAAAAGTTCATGTGTGACCCATATACTTATGGATCTTTGTTAATGAGATATTTTTACTAATGAGTTTTTGAGATACTATCTTGATATCGATCTCATAAGAATTATATTAGTAGTTTGATCAACCAATAATGAGGCAATACATTTCTAGTAGTAAAGATATTTAGGGATGTAGATATGACACTTAGATCATAAGGTTTATCCACTTAATTCATGTAATACAAGTTCAAATAATTCAAATTATATTGGGTTTAGATACAGAATAAATGTTAGGTTGTTATGGAATACCCCTTTCCTCTAATAGCAAACAAGGTAGTTACCATCTTTGATCCTGTCAAAATGATGATCCCCTCATCACTATACTCTTAGTACTTAATGATCGAGATAATAAATCATCTTTATTTGAAAGTCATTGACAACATACCATTTAGGCAACTCGTTAACTTCCATTGATGGGTGCTTCATATGTATACTCTTATTTATCAACCTCAAGTATCATAAAGACCAAGAATTAATATTATTTATAAGCATTTATACTTTTAGCTTCATAAGTGTCATACGTATATAATTAACATATGTTTCCCTCAAGTTTCACTAATTGGAAACTAATGAATTAAAGCAACTCAAAGGGTTATCACCACACTGTCAATCATAATATACTCGAACACAACCCTTAGATTATATGTTACCATCTTTCTTTGTATCACTGTGACTCTATAGATTTCTTTCTCTTTCCTTTTTTATACTTAAATATTTTTGTATTATTATATGTAGGAAGTAATGGTTTTCAAAATAAATCTACTAATTTGGCCATCAACTCTTGAGCTTGAAGTCATGACTCTAGGACATAGCAATGACTATGGAAATGTCTAAATCTTTTTGTAATATAAAATGATACTAGATAATATTCATGACTTGGGCCTAATGTCTCAATAATACAAAGTCATAACATTGGAAGTGAATATTGTTTCAAATTTGTCTCTCTTATTCATCATAGTATCATGGTGCTTGGAATTGTCATATTGTTGGGAATGAGCTCTAATATGCATTATATGGCTATAATGCTAGCAGTGGTTAGTGGTCATATTTTTGGCATTGGTGTCACTTAATCATCATATTGTTTATAATGTGCATCATATTACCATGGCAATGGGAATGACTATGATGCAAAGAATGATCTTTCTTTTGGCTCATATGGTTGTGGCACTAAGAGTGGCCATGGTGCTTACTTTAACTTCTCTCATATAACATATAGTAGTATCACTACAAAAAGTCCATGGAATTAGTATTTAACGTGATATAAAACTCATGACTTTTCCTTCTCTTGAAGATAAAAGTCACAGCCTTGAGAAATCGCTATACTCCAGTAAATATCCTTTATAACATTTTGTATCTAAAAATCATGGTAGTTAATAATTATTATGACTTTGACCTAAATAGTTTTGACTTTGTAACTTCAAGTAGCTTAAAAGTCATTTATTTGTAAAAAAATCAGCTCTAACTTGAGACTACAAAGACTTATTAAAGATAAAGTTTTGACATTAGAAAGTGACCTCAACTTTTTGTATGAGCAGGGTACATGGTTACTACGACATAAAATAAATATCATAATCATTTAATATTTCTGAGATAAGTATGATTATAATTCTATGATAACATTATAGCCACAAAAAATATCTTGCATAATTGAAAGATTATACTAATGAGGTAGTAGAGTCAAGGTGTACAAAGTTTACCATGACAAAATTTAGTAGATTTTAGGCAAAGAATGGATGCTGAAACTACTTGATTCTTCATAATCTACCAATTAACCAAATAGTTCTAAAAACTATCTACTTCATGACTATTTATCAAAATCATCAAAAATTCCAAAGTGATCAAATAGATTCATTTATGTCTCATTCACGTGCTTGCAAATCATTTAAAAACTCAAAAATATTCAATAATATATAATAATTCGAACACCAGACAAACTCTAATACTAAAATTATTATTTATCCACTAGCAAAAACTTTTCCCTCATTAAAAATAATTTCAACATCATCTCAAATCAATTCAATGCAATTGTTACATTACAACAATATGGAAATAAATAAAAAGTACCAATCATTACACTGAGAAAGGTTGGTAGTATGATTTCTCTTTAGAATCATACTTTTTAAAAGATAAAATCTAATTTTGAGTACTTGGATAGTGGAATAAAATTCAATGGCTTAATTTGAAACTCCCTTTCGTGTAGCGAACCAATCTAATATATTTGTCAGAATGTCACAAAGTACATTTTATTTTCCCCTAATAGAATTCAATACACCCTCAAAGGATCTCATCACAAAATACAAGTCATTTTGATTTATTCTACATTTTCTTACTTCCTCTATTCATAGGCTCTCCCAAAATTTTGTCATTTTTTTTTGTGTCATCTCTTTTCTACATCATTTTATTCTATTCTATCATGATGGCCTCATATAGTTTCCCAAATAATGCAACACTTTTCATCAATTCAATATTTATTCATTTCATCCCTTTCTCCAAGAATTAGTAGATCTTATCTTCAAATTATTTGTCTTCATGTTAAAATATATATATATTTTTTGATAGAGATGTTTTTTCCCATATTTTATCACATTTTCTGAATTCTTTCACTACTACTATGCATAGATATTTAATTTCATTTTCAATTCTTTCTTATTTTTTTAAGCATCCCATTGTATATTTTTTAAAATGCATAAAGTATCAACAAACATACCTCCATGTATAGCTTAGAAATGCTCAATGTGGGCTAGTTTATCTTCTCATCTTCCTCCCTATCTTTCTGTCTCATATATGTCAGCTCTGATGAAGGATGAGTTTTCTTTCCAAAATTTTGTCAGTCATTCCCTTTCACGCATCAGTTTCTTCTCTTTTTTATCTCTTTTAATTTTTTTAATACCTAACAATGTCAAAGAGAACACTATCAGAAATATAATATAAACATGTTCATCCATGGGGACTCCCTCGGCAATACATAATAAAATAATAAGGGAATAATGAATTAGTTAGCTAAAAAATTTATCCTCAAGGAACCCAAGAATTGATCTCTCTATAATTTTCTCCATATCAAAATGATAATAAGCGAGGATGACATAACAATATCATTCTCTCTAGAAGGATCAACTAGACTTGGAGAGTCGATAATAAAAATGATAATATAAAATATAACTAAACTTTACTCACCTTTGTGAGTTTTTTCTTAATCAAATATTGATATATGCTCTTTAAAGTCCTCCTCCGTGTGCACTTTCGATTCATCAACAAACTAGCAATAACTAGAAAATTGTGTTGCCTATAGAATGATTTAAAATCCATGTTATCTTGGCTCCTGAGAATCTAAGCAACTCAATTTTTATTCTTCTATCAAACTACACCCCAATATCTTTCAAATTAGCATATATTTTTTTTACAATTGAAGTATTATCCTTTTCTTTATGTGTGCAAAATAGCAACCAATTCCTCTTCTTGATAATATTTCCAAAAGGAGGGATGCATTTGCTATATCCCCTTTCTCTGATAATGCTTTTCTTGGCTAGAACAAAATACATCCATCATTGCCTAGTTTCTATAATAAAATTGTCGCTGGCACTGTGACTTCAAGTAGAATTTTTGTGATGCTAGGTTTTTGTCTCCTTCCTTTCTCCTGATGGATTGTTTCTCCAATATTGTTCTTCCATCATCAAATTAATAATCTTAATGGATTTATGGTTGGGTCATTGCAGCATCAGGATAACATTAGGATTTTTGTTAAGGTATTTCTAGAGTTAGGTATTTATAGTTGTGTCCTGGTTAATGATGATCATTAGGCTCACTTTTCTTTCTATAAATAAAAATTTATGATGCTATATTAAGCATTTCTTTCATAGTTATGGCATTGAGTCTTGGCCATGGCTTTTCTATTTGATTTCTAGTGACACTTTTAATTTTGTAGCACCAAAGTTGCGATGTTGAAAACTACCATAGCTTTGTCATTAATCTTTTATTGGATATTCTCTTCATATAATACCAAAGCCATTATACTAAAAAATAGTAGAGGCTTTGGGCTAAAAATTTTTAGAATCACGGATGACTTCAATCTGAGATACTTTGTATGGGGGGTTTAAATGTGACTATGTACATGTGATGCTTATTTTTACAATAAAGACAATTTATCATGAAAACAACACAAAAAAACTCTTGGATTTCCTCCAAAACAATACTATGTTTAACATCCATAGCTAGACCATTAATATTACTTTTCCATTTTCTTTATTGTACTTTTGATATCACTTACTAATATTAGATAAGTAATCATCTTGATGACATTATCTATGAGGATAGTTGAGATAGATGTGTCAAGTGAATTAGGTAGCTCAAGCATGGAATGAGGCATGACCCATCATAGTTATGTGTGGCCATGCACGACATGGTCTAGAACAATGCTTAGACTGGGGTTATGCCAACCCAAGGAATGGCTCATACTATGTTGGGCCGAGGCCAGCCATGACTCATGCTAGGCTAGGTATGACTTGCATGCCTTTCTCCTTGGCATGATCCACAAGGACGATGACCCATGATTGGGCATGGGTCATGACTCATGAATTACAGGTCACATGCTCATTAGATGAAGTTTTTTTTAAAGTCAACCCCATTAAGACTCTGCAGCTAGTTGCCCAATGACCGATGGCCATTGTGTTTTCACGTAATAGGTGTCGACATGGAAAATGATAGGTCTTGCCCATCACTTCCTTGTCTACAAATTTTTTTTATTGTTTATTAATTTTTAGCCATCATATTTCATTCCAATGGCTACAAGCAAAAATCTGATGGATGTCGAGTTCCTCCCAATTTCTAATTAAAAAAATTAATATTATATATTTATTTATTTATTTATTAATATAAAAATCGTTTATAAATAGAGTATAAATTTCTTGAATTTCATTCTCCCCTCCACATCTCCTATTCTTTTCCTCACCTCCTTCTTTTCCTCACCTCCTCTCTCCTCTCCTATTTTGAGCTTTATGATGTGACACTGTATGCAGTACTCAATTTCATTGTTTTTTATTTGTGCTACCCTAACAAGTTTAGAAAAAGAGAAAAGATGAAAAGTGGACTATGACTATGGGCTGCTACTCAAATAAATTTAAATGGTTATGGTACATAATTTTTTTATTTAATAGTTTGTGTCTTTTATTATTTTTTTTATGATTAGAAATATAAATAAAAAATATGGTAAATCATGACTTTAATGATAATGAATTTGACTTGTATATTGATAATAACGATAACCCTACTAAAAAATCTGAGGCCAAAACTAGCTTCTCTCAAATAGCCTTGACCCATTTGCCTAAAAAATCTAAAAGTAGGAAAACTTTATTAGTATGGACTCATTTTAATATAATACACCAAAAAATATTGCGCATTGGATCTTAGGCAAACTCAACTAAGCGGCGGGATTTTTGAAGTTAGATTACATTTAGTTTCATTGACCCCCTTCATTTATCACAATAATTTTGGGAGGTAAAGCATATCCAAATTTATTATGATCATTGGTCTTCTGCTAATATTTTTAGAGGATCATAAAGTAGTTAGTATTATGTAGACCTACTTTTAGCCTACTTATCATAGAGTTCATATGTTCACCAGTAAGAATGATATAATAAAATATTATAAGTTAGAAAAAACAATTAATAATTAATAAATTTGGGAAATATAGTAAAGTAGTTTTCATGATGTTTGATATATGGACTAGTTACAACTCATGATGATGCAATAATTCACATGACTCACTCCTACTATTTAGATTCAAAATGAAAATTTTGTTAAAAAAATATGATTTCTTGAGATCTTTCATCCTCATGATGATCCTATCATATATGAGTATATGATCATGATATTTCAAAGAATATGATATTTTGAATAAAATATTTTAGTATTATATTTGATAATGCTTTGAATAATAAAGTTACTATTAGTATATTTTTCGGAACCATTAAAGACGAATTGAGAGGTGAAAATTTTTATATTAGGTATATGTGTAACATAACTAATCTAATAATATAAGTGGGAATGAAAGTTATTTTCTACATATTAGAAAAAATAAGAAATTCACTAAAACACCTTAGCATACCTAACAGAAAATAAGAGTTTTGATGTCTCTATTTTTCCATGGTCCAAAAAAAATTTAAACAACTGTGAGATACCATTAGAATTTTTTTATGAAATTCTATGTCAATAATAAGAATGAAAAACTTATTATTGATGATTCAAATTTGGATATAGAATTTTTTTATGAAATTTATAAAGCTTTTTATGACATGATGAACATGTATTCATTTGTGTACACATTCACAACTTACATTATACTTAGGTGGACATGCGGCAGTAATAGCATGTTTAGCAAGTATAGAAGACACCTTATATTTATACATGGCTTTTGAGATGGAAACCAAAGACCCAAAATACTAATTCTTCATTCCAACTTTATATTATTTGATTGCCTGTATAGATCCTAGGGTTAAGGCGGAAGAAGTAGAAAATATATTAAGATACATATCCACTTATATGAACCAAGCAAATACACTTGAATATTTTATTCTTGATAAAATTAACTAATATATTCAGATATTATGATATCAAGTATGATAGTCATAGTAAGGCTCTAAGTATGAACTTGGACATTATATTTAGAAATAATGGTTTATCCATTCAGTTAGCTCGGAAAAAATAATGAGGTGGTTCATCAAATAAGAGTAAGCTATCTTAAAACTTAGATACTGATTATTACTCTATCATATCACATGATGATAATAAAATTTTGGATATTTTGATTTCTTGAAAACCAAATAAATCTATTTATTCCTTATTATCTAAGATGATACATGATCTACTAATCCCTTTAGTGTCTATTATAACATTGGAGACTATTTTTTTGATAGACAATATTATTTCTGAAAGGAGATTTAGACTGCAACCACATATCATAGAGGTACTTCATTTGGGAGCCCTTGGAATGTATAATAGAACTTTGAGAATAACTTGCTAAGCTATCAAATGCAAGGAGCATCAACTTCTAATTATATTTACTTGAAGAGATTAGAAATATCATCACTTGAAGAGAATATACTGGTCTTGCTCATGAAGATGAAAAAAATAAATGATCTTTAGAATAATCAGATGGAATGAATTGAAATAAGGCTAAAATACATGAATCAACAATAAAAGTCATTGAAAATCAACATAAATAACTAGCAATCTCGATGAAAGAAAAGACTATGAATGGACAACCAAGTGATATTGAAACAAATCCAAAAAAAGTAAATAAAAGAAAAAAGTTAGATGAGAAACAAGTAGAAATAGAAACTAAAATGAGAGCTATCATAGAAGAAAAAATTATAACTAAAGAAGTCATGACATTTCCTAAAGTTGTGGTGCAATCCAGAAATGTATTACAAGATATCATAACATCTTACAAAGTTGTGGCACAACATGTCATGATATTTTTCAAAGTTATGACATCTACAAAACATAATGCCCAACTCTCATTATTAGCTAATGAAGTGGAGAAGAAGGGGGAGATACATATCATCGGAAATAATGATCAAAATGGTATGTAATAGGAAGACTATGCCAATAGTAAATATTTGATCTTCTAATCTTCCTTTTCCATAATGTTTTGAAAAAGAAAAGATAGATGAACAATTTGAGAGGTTCCTCAATATTTTCAAGAAGTCAAAAGTGAATAATCTATTTGCTAAAAAATCATCACAAATACCAAATTTCTTGAAGGTCATGAAAGATATAATGAGTAGCAAGAAAAAATTAAATATGATAAAGAGGTATAACTATCATCCAACACAAACTTCCAAGAAAGCTAAAAAATCTAAGAAGCATTATGATTATGTGTATTAATGGGGATTAACCTTTCTATAAGGTTCTTTTTGACTTGGGATCAAGTGTAAATTTGATGCCATTATCCATAGTATGATGGTTAAACCTTGGCAAGATAATTCCAGCTACTCTTTCACTTAAAATGATTGATCATTCAATTAAATTTCTAAATGGTATTATTGAAAATATTTTGATGGAGGTTGGTAAATTTATATTTTTGATAGATTTTGTTGTGCTTGATATGGAGAAAGATCACATTAAGCTCTTTTGATCTTTGGAGGGCCATTTTTAGCCAGTAGATAAGTATTAATCAATATCAAGAAAGAGGAATTCATATTTCATATGAGCGAATTTCAAATGAAATTCAATCTCTAAAAGGCATATAGAATCCAAACTATGATGATGAAGATTGTTAGAGAATAGATAATATCTTACTCACCATGATGATATAGAAGGTAGACTTCAGGTGGAAAATTTTTATAGAAAAGTTTTAGCCTGGAGAAGATAAAGAAGATACTAGGGTATATGAACCAACATTATAAATGATAATGAACAGGAAGAATGTTATGAAGCCATGACATTTTTGAAAGTCATGAATTTTAGAGAATCCAAGTCATATAAATCCAAAGAAATGAAGGAAGAGGCAATAATGTTGAATTCTCAATTAAATATTAAGCACAAGTTATTGTGTAGATTTTCTAGATTACAATAGAGATACAAGTAAAAGAAAGACTCTAACTAATCATTAACATCCTAGAAAAGAAAGACAATTTAAAAATAATATTTGTGAAATATCAAAAGGCAAATGAAAAGGAGGTAGTTGTAGAAAAGAAAGTAGCAACTTCAATGGATGCCATGAATCTACCTACTGAAATAAAGATGAAAGTCATAGTAAGAGAAAAAACCATGACTGATATGATCTAAAGAGCAATTCCATAAGTTGTGACTACACAAAAAGTTGTGATATTTTCCAAAGAATCAATAGGCAATGATGTCATGACTATTTCTAATGTCATGATATCCATGGAATAATACCCCAAATAAGATATCATAATGAATTACATGATGATAATATAAAAATCAAGAAAAGCCAAGGAGCATAGAAATTAGCATGTATAGTTAAAGTTATTAATTAAATTGGAGATCCAATGAAGATCTAACTAAAGATATTAAACCCAAAATTTTTTTTTTTTGCAATTTGGTGAATAAACATATTATATCATGACCCATATACTTCATAAAAAATCCCAAAGTTCTAGATATCATTTCTAAAACAAAAGTTCATTATGACACTCAAACCTAATCATGATTATCCTTCATTTCTATTTTTTTTTGGTGTTGATGTTTGGAGGAAAATTTATTGCTTTAAGATGAGCAATACCTTTAGTGTGTGAGTTTGTTCAATACTCTATGTACCAACTTTTTTAGGTTATTCGGTGAGTATATTTTATTGTATTTGAACTTATTCTAATATTTATTCGAGAGATTTTACTAAATTTTTATTTTTAAAGAATTTGACAAATGTTTGTGAAATCATAGTAATTTCGGATCAATTGGTAAACTCGGTGGGTCAAATACTTGGATGGGAGAGAAGTGATGGAAAGTCGTGATAATTTTCTTATTATAACTTGGGTACACATTTTATACTTATTCTTGAGTAGTTGTAGCATCTCTTCTTGGCCACAACTCTACAAAAAAAATAGTCATGATCTTATTTGTATTTAATGATGCTACCATTGCGTTGACACAAATATTTTATTATGCAATATAATTATTCTGGTTATGATATTATATTGGAGTCATTACTATATTATCTTTAAAATACTTAATGATGACAATATTATTTTTTTAACATTATAGCTAAGTACCCCACTAATACTAATAAGCACAACAATTTGTTGAGCCATGACTTATTCAATGTAGAGCCAGTATACAAAATATTTTGGGTCACAAAATTATTTTCTATCATGACTTTTCATTTTAAAAAATATTTACTTTGGTCATACCTTTTCCAATATTTAATCTGGTCATAAAAAATATTTTGGGTCACAACCAAGGATCTGACCAATTCCAATGTCACAACTTTGTGTTACAAAGAATAATTATCTCAATCATAGTAATCTTAGACCCTTGTATCATTACACTTTGCTTAGAAAGCTAAGACCAACTCCATGATTAATTCTAATGTTATGACTTTATTTTATAGATGGTAAATATATCAATCATGAATTTTATCAATGCCTTGACATCAATACTCCATAAAAGATTTAAAGAGATTAAAAATTCATGACCTCAAGTCTTTGTCATGACTTTCAACTTAAAAATATTGCATGGATTCCCAAAGTATAAAAGAAAAACTTAGAAAGATACATAGAGAGAGATGAGAGAGAAGAGAAAAAGTAGAAAAATACAAACGACACAAGCCAAAAACACCTAGGTGATGCAATATTGGTCCCTCATTTAGGGAAAATCAAAAGCTAATGCAAGTAATCCTCGATTAGAATTAGAATTATATACCTAGATTTTCATTAGATTATTCATTAAAATCCTTAAATTCATAAAATATCTATCAACACATCTTGTGCAACTTCCGCTCAAATGTCTGGCTAAATTGAGATCTAAAATTTGGGTATGTATTTCTATTGTGATAAATTAATGATTATATGAGCTTATGTTTATGTTTATATAGTTATTTGAATGTTAATGGACATTGATGCAAATTTAAACTAAAATTTATGGTTGTGGTAATAAATAACTCATGGGACACACTCACATTGCATAATAAGAAGGAAGTAAAAGTCCATATAATCATAATGTGTGAGATAAACCAATATGTGAGATAAACCAATATGTGAGAACCTAAAGTTGAGATAATTTTAGTGATTATGAGTATGCTACTTACTAAGCTAAAAGAACAAATATACTTAAGACTAATCAATTATGTACTATCTAGTAGAACTAACATTCAAGTAAATCGAGGTTAAAATAGAATGTCTAACCTAGGATTTTTACCATAATGAAGTCATATGTTAGTTGTGGTGGATAGTGACATGTATATCATGGGATACATGCAAGTGAGGGAAACTAGTATTGTGGTGATAGTCTTATAAATTTTTCTCTCTTGTATGACTTACATAAATGAGATTCATGAGAAAATATTAATTTATTATCATGAGTATAATACTTTCAAGGCCAAAAATACAAATACAATTAATATCATATTATCTCATATCTCTAAAATAATTAAAGGTAGAGGTGTCAAACGAAACATGCCGGGCCAGCCCAGTACATTTTTTCAAGCCCGACCATGCTTTCATGCTGAGCCAGACACGACACTGTTACTGTACCATGCCGTGCCTAGCCCGGCATGGTTTTGTGGAGTTCAACCTAGCACAGGCCCGCAGCACGATCCGTCGGGTTCAGCCTGGTAGGGCCGAACCCCTAAATTTTAAAAAAAAGTAGGGTTTCGGCATGTGCAATCGTGCCGCCGCGTTGCCGAACCCCTAAATTAAAAAAAATTAAGGTTTTGGCGTGTGTTGTTGCCCCGCTGACACCTAATTTTAAAAAAATTAGGGTTACGGTCACGCCATCACGCCGCTGCAACACCAAAACCCTAATTTTAAAAAAAAATTGGGGTTGCTCGGCTCGTGCCGAGGTACCGTACCAATGGGCACGATACCATGCCGGGCCAGGCAGGACACGAGGCTTGGTTGGCCTCGGCACGGCAAGACACGAGCTCGGGCAAAGAAAATTCCCATGTCGAGCTGGCTCGGCCCGGTCAATACCTCTAATTAGAGGTGTGCGAATAGATATACATATTTGAAGTAATTATCAAATATAGTTGACATTTTGCTTAAAAAGAGTAGATATATGAATGACTATTTTCATAGAATGACATGTAGCTTCAATATTAAAATACTGAGAGAATATCTATGAGAGGATATCATTGGTAGCGAATGTCTAAGAATGATTACCACCTCATATGCCAATAGGACACACAAATATTTTCATTCTAATATATCATTTGTCCAACAATAAAATATGAGATTGAATAAATACAAGAGAAACTTTATCACATGTAAGGATGTGAGCAAAACCTAAATTTTGAGTATCATTCTGAAGGCAAAATATATCTATTCAACTCAAGTAATAATTAGTTCACTATTGGTTGATTGAATAATCTATATAATCCTTGCATGATCAATATTCAGACTTATATCTATTTAATTACAATATGACATATATATTTGTGAAACTATATTAGATGAAACATTTTTACCTAATGATATTTTGAGATCATCTCAATTAACAATAATTTTGGCACCCTCATAAAGTCACAATATAGGCCTGTCACTTCCTTCTTATCATACCACGTGAGTATATTTCATGATTTGTTACCATCTACTATGACAAATATGCATTAACCTACAAAATTATAAAACCATAAATTGAGGGTCTATATATCATTAATATTTATTACCATCCAAATAATAGCATTACCCTAAATCAATACACAAGTACATAAAAACTAATACGAGATTCTAATTTAACCCTATATTGGGACAAATTTATGTGAGATATTTTGAGTGGTATCTCATAGAATTGAGGATTCTCAATGATAGCCCTAGTGAGGATTTAAGTTTCAAAACCCAAACCCAAATAATTATTGCTCATATTCACTTTGGATTTGCCACTAATTAGGAGTTATAAGTCAAACTACCTAAGGTTTGATGCTCTTGGCTTGAAATCTAATTTTTCTATGCTCTCTCATTTTTTGTCTTTTTTAAATTATTGTCTTTATACTTTGGAGATCCATGTGATTATTTAAGGTGGAAATAACAATGCTAGCTTGAGGGCATGACTTTATTATCTCATTGGATATTCTCTAGAGCATAAAATTTCTGGCAACATTGAATGTCATGACTCAAGCAACTTTTCTATGGAGAATGACATTATCACACTAGAAATGACTATGACTAAGATATTTCTATGAAATGCTATGTCATAGCATTGTGAATGATATCAACTTGTACATTTGCCTCTAGAATATAAAATCATAGCATTAAGAATTGCCATGACTTTGCTATTTTCTTATTGGAGCATAAAGGCACGATGCTAGAAATGCTATATGATCACAATAAATACTCTTTGTAACAAAAAGTTATGGCGGCTAACAATACCTTGACTAGAGTAATACTCTCTGAAGAACAAAGTCATGGAATAAAATATTGACACGAGTGATTTTACTTGGTATTTTGGCTCTGTATAGATTAAGTCATGGTGTTAGAAAATACTGAGAGTTCTCGTACTAGTAAGATACTTGACTACTATGATATGAAAATAAGGATGCAACTATTATTATATTTTAGAGATAGTGCAACCATGACTCCAAGAAAATATCATGGTCATGAAGATTATATTGCATAGCATAAAAATTATATCAATTTGATGGTAGAGGCAAGATGTATAGAGAATATCATAACTAGTTCTATAAAGTAATAGCTAATAAAAGATATCATAACTATTTAATAAGATCATAAAAAATGTAAGCAAATCATATCTTGGGAAATATCATGATTCTTCATTATTTTTCTCATTTAGGTTATCATTTCAATAAGTCTACTAATTTCAGATAAAATAATTTTGATTTCTCTAATAATTATTTAATTATATGAAAACTAATATTTAGTGAAATATCTTGAATTAAAACTCAAATTTGTATACACACTTCAATGCATACTAAATGACCCAAAAAAGTTGATATATAATACTAAACATAGTTTGTGGTGGCTAAAAAAATCTAGATGAGAGTGCCAATGATATGATTCCTACAAAAACAAGAATACTGAAAGAGAAATACTTTTGGGCTGACTCCAAATTGTGAGAAATAAAATTAGAAAAAAAAAATGAGATGTTTCAAAGAAATTAAGGTAGAAAAGAAAAAACTCAACTAGCTTATGTCAGTCAAAAATACCAACCAAAACAACAATATAATCCTTTCACTTCACTCTTCACACATTATAGAAAAACTTCATAATTGAAAATTATCATAATTCTAACAAAACTATTGAAAAAAATGAGAATTTTAGAATAACTAATTTCATACTCATCTTGAAGCCAGCTTGGAGGTCTCCCACCACGAGCTACATTCAAGTTGGATGGTATGGGCAAGCCCATGCTTAGTTCAATTTTACTTTGAGTTTTGGCTACCTCAACACCATTGATCATCGACCCATTTAGTAATATTGAATTTGTATGCTATATCATTCATTTTCATTTATATCAAATTGATTTATTTATGAATTTTATATTTTCATTTAAATTTATAAAAAAATAAATATAATATGAAACTTTAATAGGAAACTCAATTTAAATTATCATAAAATATGATAAATTTTATTAATCTATACCATTTTTTTGGCTATTTTTTATTTTAATTAATTTAATATTATAATTATCTTAGAGAGTTGCAATCTTCTATCCTATTATTATTTTAATTAATTTGATGCATAAATATTTTCATAATCATTATTTTATTTCCAAAGATATAGTTATTAGTGATTTTCTTATGGATGTAATTATAATTGACTAAAGACATGTTTGATAAATTGAAAAAATTAAGTGCTAAAAAATAATACTGAAAAAATTAAATGCTGAATTTTATAAGTGTTTAATTTATATTGTAAAACTGTTTGATAGTTTACTGATAATTGAATGCTAAAGATAAAAATATATTTTGATAACTATAAATGATGAATAACAAAAAATTATGTATTTTATATATTTACACTTATTATTATTGTATTACATATTATCCAAAATAAATAGAGTTTTAAATAATATTTTATTTTTCACTACAATCATTAATTATTATTTAAAATAAAATAACTAGAAACATATCCATAAATAAATCATAATATCCAAAAAAAGACATAAATAATTTTTAAAAAATAATCAATAGAATCTAAAAGGGTATCTAAACTTTTAATATAAAAATAAAAACTAATAATCAACTAGTTAATTTATTATTTTTTCTCTTAAATTAATCATGAAATAAGGTTAGGATTAGAGTTTGAGGTAGTGGAGAAAGAAAGAGGAGAAAACAGATTCACAAATTAAACTGTAACATAAATAAGAAAATAATAAAAAAAAAAGTAAAAAATGACCATTTAAAAAAATTTTGTAGAAAATTATGTATATTCAACGTTAAGTATGTCTTTATATACTTATTATTTTTAATGATTTTTCATTTAAAATTTTCAATTAAGAGATCCCTAAAATTTTTTTTTCAAACACATTAAAAAATTAAAACCATTAAAAATTTTCATTTTCAATGATTTGAAAAAATATAATGGTTTATAAATATGCACTAATTGTAGTGCCAAATGTCAGTATGATTGATTTTCAAAAGTTATAGATACTCATAGTCGTTAATATGGTAATGTCTAATGTGTCAAAATATTTGTGTATTTTACAGTATTTTACAAACACTGTATTTTACTATATGAACATGCAAACAGCACCCGCGTATCGCTTTGTTCTTTCAAGCGATCCTCTTCTCCCGCTGCATATCAGTATCACACAGCAACCAGTTTCTTGTCTGGGGGCATGTATGATGATGTATTAAAAAGTTAAAAATGACATTTTTATTTTATTTTACCTTGGAGATTTCCCGCTTGTCCGCGACGACGGCTAATGTCTCCTGCTGGCGGCAGACGAACCAAAATTTTTCTGGAAACAAATATAATATAAATGAAGTTTATTTCATTAATTATTAATTATTGCGGTCATATCCATGTGGACCTGCTCAGTCCGGAAAACCAGAGCGCTGGTTGCCTTCTTCGTTCAGCGCGCGGGCTTCGGTTTTTTTTTTCGACTTTCCGTCTGCAATTTGCGAGGTTGATTTTCTACACCTCCAGTTTTTCCGAAGCAGAACCGTTTGTCATATACGTTGTTTGGAAGGTTAGAGGAATGCAAAATTGTGATTACTGCCAGTTGTTTTTTCTATGAAAATAGAAGTTGCAGAAACTCGCGAAATCTGCAGCTTATATGTGCCTTCATTGTTTCGCTTCAATTTAGGGTTAGCATGTTAAACAATCCGAGCGTGTGTGTCATTGATTGACTGACCACGCATAATTGGACGCTTAACACATTCGAATTCCAATCGTTTACTCGCGGCACTTGCGTTCACGGTGAAAATCAGGGTTTTGTTAGTCATATGCGAAGTAAGATTGCGAGTTTTAACTTTTTGAAGGATGATTATAAAAAAAGTTATGAAAGTAGAAACGCAGAATCGGAAGCGATCCAAAAAAGAACAGGATTTGAGTGAGTACGGGGAAGATAGTGAGAGCAAGCTTGTTCTGAAAAAGCTAAAAACCATTGGATGCAATTCGAAATCAGTTGGAACCAACAATGAAAATGAGGACTTCAGCAGTGGTTCAGGTTCCTGGTGCAGTCAGGGACGGCACTGGGCAAGCGATGTGCAATCTAGCTCAAAGACATTCACTAACCAAAACGCCGTGGTGTTTCGCCCGGCATTGCCGTCTTCTTCACAAGAGCGAGTCCAGTTGTTTCCATCGAGATTGTTAGAGTCAGGTCTCGACACTGTATCAAGTTTCGAAGATGATCAAAAACTAGAAGACATTGAAAGTTTCTTGGATTTCAGCTTGGAGTACTTCGATTCTAGTCGTTTTTACACGGAGAAAGCTGAAAATGGAGATGTTGAAGGGTTCATTAATTTACAGTCCAGAAAGTGCATCACTGATGATTTTAGTTCATGCACTTCATTAATAGGAAGTAGAGAGAGCTTATCGAGATTCAGAGATAGAAATGGGAGAGTCAAGGGCGTATTTACACCAGAAGATTTTTCATTGCGAGATAGGGTTTGGGCTAAATGTGGGAAGCAGTATCCATGGTGGCCGGGGATTGTGATCGATCCCATATTGGAAGCTCCTGAAGCTGTTCTTCGTCACCGTGTTCCCGATGCTCTATGCGTCATGTTTTATGGTTACTCCAAAAAAGGGAAACAGAGGGTATTTCTCATTCGTAACTTTTCACTGCATAGTTCAGTTAAATGCTTTCGTCTTAATTTAACTGATATTAGCAGGAATATGCTTGGGTGAAACAGGGAATGATTTTTCCTTTCGCGGAATTTATGGAAAGGTCGGTTAGCGGACTGGTTTGTTTTCCAATATGATAAATGTTTGAACTTTGAAAACTGCGATTTGATTGTTATATTGTTTATTCAGGTTTAAGGACCAGACGCAATTGTATAAGAGCAAGGCGAGCGATTTCCAGATGGCAATAAAGGAGGCAGCTTTGGTCGAGAATGACACAGGAGAGGAGACAATTATTGTTCCAATCTTATATGAAAATGATATAGTTCGCAGATTCCACGAAGACATCGGTACTGGGCCTGATAGGGGCTTTTATTCTCGACCCCAGGAAAGTTTATTTGAACTTTTTTTTAAAATTTTGTGGAATATATACTTTTTAAAATATTTTTTGTCATCTTAAATAAATTAACTATTATTTTATGTAGTGATGCACGACACTTTTTTTTGTCATAATAAAGAATTATTTCAAGTATTTTTTTTGGTCATAATAAAGAATTATTTCAAGTATTTTTGTTGTCATAATAAATAATTATTTCAAGTATTTTTTTTGTCCCACTTTTCTCCAACCCGTATTATCTCTTGGCCTCATATATATGCATTGGGGCCCTATGGTTAGAACAGGTAAGATCTTTGTCCTAGTAATATAAGTAAAGCGATTGACAAAGTCACCTTGGGAAAGTGTATTCGGCATCCCTAGGGATTGAATTCGTGTTACTAGATTTGAACTATCTTGTTCCTTTGTCAATCGAACTATCATGCTATTAGTTAATTATTTCAATTAATTTACGATATCACATATTCTTATTATATGTTAATAAAATGAGTCATTTTTGTTCAACATATGCTTAGATTTGAATTTCACCGTCACTATTCAATTTGACTCATGGTAGTCACAATTGACTAATTTTGACTACTTGATTTTATTATTCACATAGTTGAAATTTCTCCATGATTTTTTTATTTTAAGGAATAATTGTGTTGGACAAAATTTAAAGTATGTTTTAGCCACTTTATATAGTTTGGGTATAATTGTATAAACCACATATGCTTAGATTTGAATGTAATGTTGCTTGAATTAAATAGTAATAGAAGAAAAAATTTTAGGTGTTATTAGGACACATTTATTTGTGGCCTAATACTATGACATAGGTGCATGAGCACCTTATAGGCATGCATTTCCATTGGGCAGAATAATATCCTATAATCATGCTTGATGCGAAGGGGCTTCTTACTCATTTTTGTTAATAAAAAAAATATTTTTGTCAAAATTTTTTTACCTAATATATTAATAAATAAAATATCTTTTTAATAATATAAGTAAAATTAGAGGTGTCAAAGAATTAGTATTGGGGTGCCATGACTTCTTTTTTTGAGTCATGTCCACCCTACATGTTTCAAAAAAGAGGTGGCTTGGTACAATTTGTTGATTTGCTAGGCAACATGAATTGTATTGGATTGTGCGAGTTAGGCTGGTATGATTTGGATTTCAACATGATCCTACAAGATTTGTGCCTAGATACCAATTTGAGCCTAGTCACTAGTTGGGCATGCTTTGGGTGCCCAAGCATGACTTGTGTCTAAAGCATGTGACCTACTCCATGATCGGATGGATTGGGAATGGTTTTGGGCATTGACAAGACATGATAAGGGGTTTGTACCCAAGTGGCATGTGGATTTGGGCTAGAGATGTCAAATGAGTTGTGTTATGCCGACACGCCACTTTTTTGGTGACCTAGTCAGGTCACTGTATTGTGTCGGACATGACATGATTTGATTATTGCTGCCCTGGTTGGCTCGAGTTTGGGCAAAGTTTGGTTGGGTGTGTCGGGCCGTGCCAAGTCATGCCCGGAGGCTGCCAACCTGATTGATTGGTCATCAGTTAATGATTTTAAATATTTATTTTACAAATCTAAAATTTTAAGTTATCTATTATGAGTTACGAGTTTAATTCATATAAATCACAATAAAATAAAATCATTAACAAACATTTTAATAATGAAAAATAATAATAATAATCATTCATCCAATTATCAAATGATTATCATCCTACATTATTGTTAGTATGCAAATGATTATCATTACGTATGTGTCTGATAGTATTGCTATCGATAAGCTAAACATCCTTAAAGTACCATGAGTGATCATTTGTCAGTAACTTTTTTATTCTTGTTTTAGTTTGATCATGAATGTTTAATCTCGAATCCTCTCAATTTTTTATGTATGCTTGTACCTTAATAGTATCTTCCTATATTCTCGATCTTCTATTCGAAATGATATTGACTACAACAGAAAAAACTAACTTCAATGCTATGCTTGACATTGGAGGAGTCAGTAGATCTCGTGTCATATTATATAACACGAGATAGGTAGACTCATATGATTTTTATTATTGTAAAATATTAAAATTCTTATTTTTGTTATACGAAAGAATTAAATAGTAATTAGTATATAAGTATTGAGGCAACTCGGTCATATTCGAAGGATTACCCTATTGTTTTCTTTTGTTAACTAAATAGTAAAATTATCATCTTTAAATATGGTGTCCATGTCTATAGTCGGAGTCTGGCTACAACTACTATCATATCTAGTATTATAATATATAAATAACTTGTCATTTTTTTATGAATAAATTATTCAGGTTAGTATTCTTAGTTCATGCATATAGATATGTATGTCAAAATGTTTCTTACTATTTTTATTTTAACCCTAGAATCTATGCAGACAATTAGACAAAAAAGAGATGAAATGATAAATTAATATTCTAAGTACTTAGTTTCTATCTCAATAAGCATGTCACAAAATGTAGGATTATCTTTACATTTCCTAAACATAATATTAATATTACATATACATTAAGTGCAATTCAAATGGTGTGAGTATAAACAGGCAAACACACGTTTATCGTGTTGTAAATAATTTTCAAGATTTTCATAAATATAATTTCTATATCTCAGTTTTTATCATTAATGATAAGTTCATTACATTTACTATTGACGTAGTTGAATATCACATGTTCATATTTAATACATGACTATAACATCAGGTAAGTGTAATTTTAATGGTGTCTCACATATATTTGGAATTTTTTCTTTATACTCACAGACAAATAGCGACTACCAAATTTTTATTATTTGCTATGCGTGCGAAGATATTTTAGTGAGTTTCATATTTTTTTCTAAAACAGAAAAAAAATTTTCATCATTGCTTATAATATCAGGTTAATAATGTGACACATATATTTAATATGAAAATTTTTTTTAATGACTCGTATCTAATGGTCCTAACAAACATGTTAATGATTACTTTATTTTAGATGCGTTATTAAATATGATCCTAATTATTTTATTTTGAATGTGATAATTTTTAAAGATTCTTATTATATACTTATATATGTCAGAGCCATTATTAGGATGAATTTCTGAAAAAATACAATTTTTTTACTAATTATTCAGTTAGATTCTACATAGTGATAAATGAGGCATGCACAAAATGTATCATCGTAATTAGTTTAAATATCGAATGTCACGGATATTATACCATTATATTGGCTAAATTTATTAATTATTATTTATTTTTCTAACTTATAATATTTTAGTATATTGTTCTTACATATAAATCCAAGAATCCTATGATATGCAGGTTGAAAGTAGATATGAATGATATTGATTACCTTAGGATTCTTAAAAAATTAAAATGGAAGATTCATAGTGGTGATCAATTTGGTCATGTCTTTACTTACTAACTCATTGTAGTATATAAAAAAGATCAACAAAGAAGGTGTACTAAATTCAGCATCAAAGATTCACTGTTTAGTTGAATTTATCTAGGATCTAATGTATCATATTTTTTGATACAATGATCGGTATGCCTCTTTAGGTGCCCAATCCACGTTTAAGTTTTATAAGCTAAAAAAAATTGATTACAAATAGCAACTAAATATCCACTCCACATCCATATTCTTTAAGTTTTAAAATAAATTTTAAATATAAAATTAAAAGCTTTAGCTTTAGATAAAGAGAGAACCGAGATCAAGAGGAGAGAGAGAGATAGAGAAGAGACAATTGAATGAAAAACTCAAATCTGTTAATTGATTAATAAAGAAATTATTTAATTAAAAAAATATTTTTTTAATTTTTTTTTTAATTTTTTAAAATTTAAAAGGATAGAAACTTGATAGCCGTCAAATTTTTTGACATAGCCTTTGGAAAATTATCCAACGGCCTAGATATTGTATTCTTGTTATATTTTTAATTTTTTTTTCATTGGTTAACCGTTAGGAAGCTTGAGCCCTGAAGCCAGAGCTTATGGATCTAGACCTCGAATCGCCAACAGCTGAAAAGAATGTCGAGGTGGGGGCTTGGGTTGGGGGTCGCGTCTGCGTGCTCCTCGGTCTTTCCATGTTGATGCTTTTAGCCAACCACATGACATACTAATTAAAAAAACTTGGCAATTGTACCAGACATGACATTTTTTTTATTTTTTTAATGTTTTTTTAATTGACTAGGCTGGGAAGGGCATGTTTTTTTTATTTTTTTAATATTTATTTTAAATCAACCGGGCATGCTGGGCACAAACCAATTGGACGGCCCCTACTTTTTTGTCTGAGATCTAGTGTCATGATACCTGTGATGGTGGACCGTGTCACTGGGCCAGGCACCCAGGTCGTGCATGGCTCGGCACGAGGCACAACACATCTTGGCCCAGCACGACATGAGTCGTGCACTGGCTGCCTGGCCCACTTGTCACCTCGAATTTGGGATGGACCAACTTGTGTCTCTACAAGATGCAAGCCGTGTTATGTCAAATTGTTTGACTTATTTGACATCTCTATGTAAAATATAATTTATCTTAAATTATTTATTTTTTTCAATTTTTCTCATTTTCTTTTTATTTTTTTTAAATGTTAAAATTTACAAAGGAAGAATATGTTATTCATATAAAGAAAAAAATATACATGGAGTATCATGCATACATCTTGAAGGATAACTTCTAGTTCTAGAATCTTATATGTTTTTCCTTGATAGATGTTACTGATATGAATCATTAATTGGAGGATTTAGTTAAATGCAATATTGTTGATGATTGGTGTATTGTATGCTTGTACTTTATACGATGATAAGTACCATGGTCCAAGTGTGGTAGGTCTTGGATTCGAGATTCATAAGATGTTGATTCTCTAATTTTTGAAGGTAAGACTATAGAGATATTAACCTCTTTCATATCTCATATTATAGGATAGTCTTGTGCACTAGATATGACCTCATCCATATTATCATATACAATAATTTTATTAGTTATGTCTTATATCTATCTTTTTATATTTTAGTTTCATTTCATTATTTTGTATTGATATGTTTGAAATTAGAATATATGTCAACTATTTTTGGAATTTTATATTGCAAAATGCATTTAAGGTAAATAAAAGATATTAAATATATTTGTATTTCAAGAAATTTTATGATATTTTTGAATATTATTTCTAGAGAGGAGACTAAGAGTTTTATATAATATTGAAAGATATAGGTTAATTAATGGAGTTATTTAGGAGTCTCAATAAAATTCTTCTATCATTATACTTACAAAAGAAGAGTATATAAATTCTCTTTCAAAGGAAGCAACTGATACTTTTCTTTTTTTAGGTATTATTGATTGTGTCATTCATATTCATGCTTCAGATTCTTAAATTATCAACATATATGTTAATATTCACATCACTGGTAATTATTTTTGATTTATTATATTTTTTTTATTCTGAAAATATTTTTTTTATTAATGGAAAACCCCTTTAAAGATATTGGACACGACAATATTTAGCTTGATTTTTTGTTTTTTTTTGTCTTATTTATTCTCGATTATTCTGTTAGTTTATTTTTAGTGCATTATTTTTCTAGGCAACTCAATTTTGATTTTATTTTATTTTTTATTAATGTTTATTTGTAAGTTTAAAAAATTTTGATGAAGATTTTATTTGTGATTGAGTTTGATAGATTATATGTTTTCTCTCATTTGGTGATATTTTCTTTTGGTTGGTAGTTGGTTAAATTTTTTATTTATATTTTCTCAACTTAATTATTTATTATTAGTAAGATTAAGAATATTTTGTCTTAGTTTTTAAAAGTATTTTTATTCTATAGTGTAAGATATGTTAGTTAAAAAAAATACTAGAGCTTGATATGCTGTACATCATCAGTCTTGTGTGAGTAAGAATTCATTCAATCTGGTACACTCAAACATATGAGAATTTAGTTGATATGCAACTAAAGAGGATTTTAAATATTTAAATATTTTTATTAATAACTACTTATATTATATATAATTATAATTTTTTTGTGATATATTTCATGATTTTTATTTTTCAGATATTAAATAAAATGATAAAAAAATAATTTGATGAAAATATTTAAAAAATATGAAATGATAATATATTCGATAACATATTAAGTAGATTTAATACGTACTATATAAATCATGAGATTATATATTATATTTTTTATTTCGACGTATCCTCGTATTTGAGATTTAAAAATTAGAATAAATATTTGATTGATATAATTCGAATACTTCTAAGTGAGAAATATTTTTAAATATTTTTAGGGAGATGTATTTTTTATCATAATCTTTTTCATCAACCATATGTTATATTCTATTTTTATTAGTATGTATCATTTTATATTATACATTATGAAGATAGTTTACTTAGCTTGTGTCATAAAGATTTTGAGAATATTTATTTTATTCATGATCTCTTATCATAATATGATAAGTTAGCACTTAAGACCTTAAGATATGTGTTTCTTGGAAATTATAATGCTCAGAGTATTAATATTTTTTTATTAGAGACTAATATGATTTTAATAAGTATTGATGTTTTTTTTTTGAAAAGAAAGTGTTCATGTCCAAAAATTATATCTAGACTCTTAATTTTTTTTAAAATACTTATAGTCCTTCTGGACTATTTATTAATAGAAAGTCACTCATTGACTATATTTAAACTTATTAGTACATAATATGATATCCCTCACATAGATTTGAGATTATATTCATTTTGGAGAAAATGAAGTTATCCAAGAAGGAAAATCTCATTATCTCTATTAATAAAGAATTAGGAGATTTGACTACTCAAAATGTAGAGTTTATATGAGGAGAAGATGACATATCCAATCTACTAAAAATAGAGATAATCCTATTGATGAGCCAGATAATCCTATTGATGAGCCAGATAATCTTATAGTGCATCCAAATAGAGATAATTCCTATTGACTTCTCAAAACTTCTCTTATCTTGATATTCTAATTATTTTCTAGAAGTGATAAATGAGCTATATTCAATGCATCCAATTATATAGGGTTTGTTCTACTTGTATCTCATTTATTTTTTTGTTTCATGAATTATATTTTTCGATGATAATAAGATGCTCAAATCTCTTTTTTAGAATTAGTATCATGATTTTTAGAAACGTTTGTTATTAGTTGTAGGTAGATATTCAATATTGAAATATGTTCATATAAAAAATTATACCACTTTAAGGTAAGACTTATGAGAGAGTATATTCAATTGTTTGGTACAACTGACCATGATATTATCTTTATTGATTAAAATAATATCAATATAAATTCTTATTTTATTGGTGGTATCTTGCATATAGATGATACTTTAGCTAGATGTAAATAATACATATTTTTATGATAATCTTGAGGAGTATGTATATATTGAGCAGTCACTTGAGTTTCAAATAACATAACCAGAAATAATTTATGGATTGTAGAATATGTTGTACTATTTGAAACTATCACTAAGAATATAATCTATGAGAATTTTCACATATAATCATCTTGTATGATTTACGTAGATATTTTATAAATATTTATTTATTTTTTTGAATGAGTTTTGATGATATGATAATTTTGTTAATTGTGCATGACATTATGATTATGATAGAAAATGAGTTAGAAATCATCCAACTCAGATAATTCTTAGTCATAATTACAGACAAATAATTATTTTTGAGACTCAAATATTTTCTTAATATAAATTTGACTTATTATATGAAGATATTATATTGTCACAGAGGAATAGAAGTTCTTATTAACTATCTGATTTTTAATATTGATCCAAATATTGATATTTTTGAGTTGTATTTTAATATATATTTTTATTGATTTAGATATTAATTTTATTTTTACTTCGATCTTTCCAATTGACTCAGTTAATTACGAGAAGTTTATAGAAAAGATTAATTATCTGATTATAATAATACCTAATATAACATATATAATTAGAATAACTAGTTATTTTCTAAATTTTTATTGGCAGATTCAGCTTGACATATTTCTTTGTATATTGAGGTATGAGAAGTTTTTGGGCTCATGATCTTATAAAGTGATCAAAAGCACTTATAGTTAGACATAAACATGTATGATCTCTGAGTATTTAGATTTGAGTTAAGCATCAACATGTATAGAGAAGAAGTCTACAATATGATTTTATACTTTTCTTGGAGAAAATTATTTCATAAAAAACTAAAAAGTATATGATTGCTTAAAGACCAAATGTAAATGTAGAGTTTAGAGTAATTATTATAATTATCTGTGAGATATTTTAAATGTGCCACATGATCAAGGAGTTTATATATCAATTTTTTTTTTCCGGTACATATCCTTCAATTTGGTGTTTCACTAACAGATGAAATACATAGATAAACTATTCCATATAGCGAAGATCCATGATGGAACTATTGTAATGCCATATATTTAGATAGTAAAGAAGTTAATAGATATATTTAAGAAGACTCTGAAAAGACATCAATTTATCTTTCTCTCATCTAAATTTGATGATATGGATTTTTATGTATTAACTTGAGGTAGAATGTTGTCGTTTTTATTTTTATTTTATTATTTTTATTTTTGTTGTTCTTTTGATTCGAGCATATAACTTGAGAGCCGTTCCAATCAATTTTGTCTATTTTATAGATTGTTAAATATATGAATTGTATCAATATTATTTATATTCAATTTTAGTGTTATTCGTTTAACATGATATAAGAGTCAACATAAGAAAAATTTAATCATAGGTTTGTGCATAGTGTGTGATATTGGAAAAAACATGTGCGTGTGGTTGGTGTGTTGGCGGTAGGATGCATGCATGATTGGTGGCAATAGTTGTGCCTAATTGGCAATAGCAGGCATTGCAATAGTGGCATACGGTGATTTTTTGGGTAGAAACCCTAAGTAGGATTTTGACATATTGTTTTAAAAAATAAAAGTTATGCTTTGCAAAAAAACCCTAATTAGGTATAATTTTTATTTTGAGGAATCATATTTTTTGTGTTAGCTTGAAGATAGATTATCATTGTAGAGGTAAATAGAAGAGAATCTCAATTTAGTGTATGCATTATAAGAGGATGAGATACATAAGATATAATTATTAAATATTATATTTAACAAAGAGGTTGAGTGCTTTATGTATTATTGAGAAAGATATTCTCACTACCAGAGTAATCTAAAGATATTTATAGAGTTCATTCATAATGACACTCACATTTTTTAGAGGGAGGTCTAACATTTTTTTTAAATATAGTAACATATTATTTCAATTCTTTTAGATAGTCAATTTTATCCTTCCAATAATTATAGATAAAATATATGATATTTTAGAATTTTATATGTTTAATTATTGAAATTTTATTATTTTGTTTTAGAATTTTGAATGTTTGTGTTGATATGAAATATTAATAATATTTAATTTTTATCTTTGATATTATCTATTTGATTATATTTTATCAATAATTAAAAATTATAAACAAAATTTAGTGAAATTTTATAATATTATATATATATATATATATTATAGTTGCCTTAAAAAAATTCGCTCCTTAATTGTGCCATGCAACTCAAGGCCTTAAAAAAATTGTTATCTCTCAGTGTGTTTGTGTCTCAAATAACTATGGATTGCATGTCTATTTATGGTTGAAAGTAATCTCTTAGGATGTGGTTTAACAATTATCTTTAGAACTTATTATTATTAATTTTAGGAAATATGTGTTGATTATTATTATTTCTATCGACATCGATCATCATAATTTGTGATATTAGTAATATATGTTAATGATATTTTGATTATATGAGATAACTAGTAAGATATATTTAAATTGAAATTATTTTTGTAGAGTATCTTTTAGACATATGATTTGAGATATTTAAAGTACTTTCTAATTATTTAAATTATTTATTTAGGAGATATAACTTTTTTTTCTATTAAGATATGCTTTATATATATTTTTTGTTCTTAATATGATTGGATCCACATCGATTGATTTACTATTTGATTTGAATATAGACTTGTTCACATATATTAGTGTTTTATTTAGTTCTTCTAGATATATGAGAATCATATAAAACTTATTGTGATTTTTATTTAGTTATTTTATGTTTTTTAAGGGAGCACCTAATTTGTAGTATGTCTTAATCATTTTTGCAAATTATATAAGAATATTTATTGTATTATAAGGTAGTATTGAATATTAAAATTTTGTAGTTTATATTTGTTAAAGTAACATAGTAACAAAGATGGGTTAAAATAATAGTAAGAAAAATAAGTCTTTGATTTTTTAGTTGCACAGGCGCATGATGGTGACAATGTCATCAAGTAGTGGGGGTAGTAAGCATGCCGCATGCACATGCGTGTGCGGATTGATGGTAGTAGAAGCGTGGTGGTAGCTATGGTGGAGCATGTTGTGCTGTCTTATAGTCATGCACATAATCATGGCATTAAGCTCATGAAATATTAAGCATGTGGTGGTGGTGCTTGATATGCAATAGTGTTTTTTGACCAACAACCCCTAAATAGGGTTCCAACAAATTTGAAATAAATTGGTTTTAGTTGTTTTTTATTTTGTAGGAATCATATTTTTGGATGAATAATAATTTTTTGCCACAATATAATGAGAGATTATTATAGTAGGATTAAATGGTGAACTACAGTTCAATATAGAGGTGTCAACCGGGCCGGACAGGCTCGGCTGGCATGAGGCACGACACAATTCGGCCGTGTCTTGGCCAGCACGGCACGGGAATTTCCCGTGCCCGTGTCTGTGCCATGCCTGTCCACGGCACCAACCATGCCGTGCCGAGGCCAACAGGACCTCGTACCATGCCTGGCCTGGTTCGGTATGGTGCCGTGGCCCATTAACACGGTACCTGCCAAGAAATCTTACTTTTTTAAAAAAAATTAGGGTTTCGGCAGCGCGGCGGCACTCTATTTTTTTTTAATTAGGGGTTCAGCTGCATGGTAGCGCGTGCCGAAACTCTAATTTTTTTTTTAAATTAGGGGTTCGGCGCGTGGCAGCGTGATGGCGTGCAGTTGAACCCCTAATTTTTTTTTAAATTAGGGGTTCGTCCCGAACGAGTCGAACCTAGCAGATTTGTGCTGTGGGCTCGTGCTGGGCTGACCTCGATAAAATCGTGCTGGGCCAGGCACGGCATGGTACAGTAACCGTGCTGTGCCAGGCCATGCACGAAAGCATGGTCGGGCAACTAAAAATGGACCGAGCCAGCCCGTCATGTCCCTTTTGACACCTCTAGTTCAATATACTCATCGTAGGAGAATGAGTCACACTAAAGACTGCTATTAGATATTATATCCAAAGTAGAGATTGAGAGTTTTACATAATATTAAGAGAGATATATTGACAACTAAAATAATTAAGGGATCCTCACAGAATTTATTTATTATGATACTTATTAAAAATGAGTATATAAAATTTTTCTTTAAAGTAGCAGCAGATCATTCAATTTTTTTGGGTATAACAAGTTGTTTTATCTTTACTCTCACTTCAAATTCATGGATTTTTGATATATAAGCAAATTATCACATTATTGATAATCATATTTTATTCTAAATATTTTTTTTCTTTTTTTAAAAATATTATTGTGGTCAATAACAAATATTTGAATGTCGATATAGTAGTATCCAATTTGATTTTTTATTTTTTATTTTTTGTGTCTTGTTTATTCCTGATTATCCTGTTAATTTGAATTAATTTTTTTTTACTAATATTTTTTTGCAAGATCAAAAGACTCTATTTGGGATTCATTTAGCTAGATTGTATGTTCTCTATTTAACGATAAGATTTTCTTCTAGATGTTTGAATATTTTGGACCCATTATTTGTGCATTCTTAGCATTGTGATATATCCATGGCCAAGTTAAACATATTTTATGTTTGTTTTAAGAGTATTTTAATTTTAGAGTGTAAGACATATTAGCTAGAAATATTTATAAGAGTTTTTGATCATATATGTCAGTTTGGTTTAAGTATCGATTTATTTAATCTGATATACTAAAAGAAATGAGGACCAAATATAGATTCTACTCAAGAGGAATTGAGGTATTTGATTATGTTTGTTGATGATTACATGAATGAATCTCTTTCGTTATATAGATCACATATTTTTTTTTTTGTTAGATTTTTCACAAATTGATAAAAATATTAAAAAATTAAAGAATAACAATATATATATATATATATGTGTGTGTGTGTGTGTGTGTGTGTGTGTGTGTGTATTAGACTGATTTAATACTTATTGTATAAATCATGAGATTGTATATTAGACTTCTTATTTTGGCACACCCCAACAAATTGAGGTGACTAAAAGAAAAAAATAAGTTTGATAGAGATGATTCAAATATTTTTATATAGAAAGAGTATTTGAAGTATTTTTATGAAAAAATAGTTTTAATCATAATTTATTTTATTAATTAGATATTCTATTTTTTCATATCTTAGTACATACCATTTCAAATCTTATATTCTACAGAAAGCTTATTTAACTTGTTTCATAGAGCATTTAGATATACTTGCTTCATTGAGTATTCATCGAGTATTTAGATGCTTCATAGATATCTTATATCCTATTTTTTTCATATTTTTAGTACATGCACTATCTAATATGGAACAAATTGATATTTAGGATTATAATATATGTTTTTTTTTTGATATTTTAGTATCCAAATTAAGTACAAGTATTTTTTATTAGAAATTGATAAAATATTAGTTAGTTTAGATACTATTTTTTTAATAATAACTTATTTTTTGATGAGTTTGGGAAGCACGTGAATACATATATTTTCTTTCTTATAGTTTTACATGGATCATCAGTTAGTAGATACAATCTCTTTTCGGCTATATCTAAGTATATTGGCTATGAAATTATCATACCTATTAATAAATTCAAATCATATTGAATTTGGAGAGATTGAGCTTTTTCCAGTAGAAGGATCTCATTTATCCCATATGACATAGTTCTACAAATATTTATATTAATACAGACTCATGTGATATCAAATATTAGGAGACTTCATCATCTAAGATTTAGAGTTTATACTAAGAGAAAAAGACAAACTCAACCTTCTCATACTAGAAATGATCTTGTAGCCAATCACCTTGATCTTGTTTATAGAATTACTCTTTGGAATGGACATAAGAATAATACTTATTATGCATGACATGGTTCAGAAGTATGCTTGGATCTGTTTCGTGTTAGCATGATGTTGTATTAGCATGATACAAGACAAGTAGATCGCATTATTCTGGATCGTATTTGTGTTGTGCTGCCCTTTTCTAAAAATGTTCTTTTTGATTTAGCAAGTGCATTCCAACATCCGTAGAGTGACATCAACTTGTCTATGGTGTTATCTGTACTTCTATTTAAAAAAATTATTAAGTTTAATCTAAGTTATTGAATTTCTATCCAATAAAATATTAAAAAAATATTTTTTAACTTTAAACTTTTTTTTACAAATAGAATGTTGATATCTTTAGTTTTTTCTATTGAATCTATAATTACATTTCTCTTTATTTCTTTCTCTCAAATATCTAAATTGTCCTTTAATATTGATTTTATAATATTTTTTTATTTATAATTTTATATCGTTAAAAAAATCTAAATATTAATCTTGATTTCTTGTTAGTGTTGTGCATTTGCAGACTTGCTTGGCACATAGGTTGAAGTTTAAGGTACACATACATTATTTAAATTTATATTTTGAGTTTTTTTTTCTAGTATAAAATGTATTTAAAAAATATCTCTGAGTCAAAACTCACTAAATAATAAACTAAAAAAATAGAAAATAGTGAATATTAAAAAAATAATTTAAACCTAGATATAAATATAGATAATGATAACTTGCTTGAAAGGTCTAAGATTGAGTTTTCTCTTTGTCATAGGTTGGACTTGACCCTTGAAAACCCAAAGAATAAGAATAGATGAATATCTGAATATATATATATATATATATATAAGTAATGGTGATATTAGATATCTTAGGATATATGTCAAATAATGCATCAAATAATATAGTGCATTTAATCCAACTTAGTGATGCAGTTTTTGAAGTTAGATTAACTTCAGGTTTAGTGACCATCTTGATTTACTACCACGAGTTTGTAAAGAAAGTAATGACTACATTTTTATGCACTATATTTATATCTAGGTTGTTTATAGTATTGGATCTTAAGCACACATATATCTAACTTGTTTATAGTATAATTCTTAGGTCGACCAATAAAAATGATATAATAAAAAATTATAAAAAAGATAAAAGAAAAATAATCAACATATTTGGAATACAAAGTCAAAGCTTTCTTTGTGGTGTTCGATATTTAGATTAGTTATGATGAAAATATATTTTTATGCATCATCGCTCACTTTATTGATTATAATTAAAATTAAATAAAAAAATATTAGAATATTATTGAGATTTTTTTAACTTTATGATTGTCTCGTCATATATTAGTCCCCATTGAGGGACTATATGGAATACAAAATATAAAATAAAATTTTAAGTATTATATTTTATAATGTATTAAATAATAATATCAATATAAGTATGTTCGTAATAACTATTAGAAAGAATATTCTAGATAAAATTTTATTATACTGGATATATGTGTTACATGTGTTAGATATATAAGCTAGATTAAAAATTATTTTTTTTTATTAGAACCTATATGAAATGTAATAAAATATATTAAGATATATACCAGAATACAAGTGTTTCATACTTTATGTAAGTCAACATGCTTAAAAAAACAAAAAATTTCAAGTGGATATCAGACACTGTTGAAATTATACATATTTTAAGTTGGATTTATATGTTGACTATCAAAATACAATATCCAATTACTTAATAGTTAATAGTTAAATCAAGAAAATAATAATTGAAAATTCAAATTGGAATATGACTTTTATTTTTGAATTTTAAAAGATCTTTTATAATACGACAAATATGTATTTATTTTTTTCTACATTTATTACTTTTATGGCATTTAGGTACATATACAATATTAATAATATATCTAACAAGTATAGAGAATCTTAAATTTGTATACCTTGGCTATTAAGATGAAGAGAATATTTAAAATATCAAGCATTCATTTTATCTTTTTATTATTTGAATGTCTGTATGAATCATAAGGTTAAAATCAATAGAGTATAGAATATTATAAAATATATATCTACTTGTATGAACTAATCACAAGAATTAAAAAGTAAGATTTATAAATAATTATATAACTTATTTAAATATTATGAAATTAAGTATAATAGTTTAGAAAATCTCCGAGCATGAAGATTAATATCGAATTTAGAGGTGATTTTTTAATTCAGTTAACTAGGGAAGAATAATTGGGAGGTAGATGTCCATTGAATAGAAGGGAGCTTTTGATATACTTATATACTAATTATTATTTTATTTTATTTCAGAGTGACATAAAATTTTTAGACATTTTAAGTTTGTGAAAATTATCTAAATTTATATTTTTCATGCTTTCTAAAATAATATATGATATACTAACTCATTTAGTGTCTAATATAGTATTGAAGTCTATTTTTTCTTTAATTTTATATGTGATTTCAGATTGGATTTCAAACTATGATCAGATATCTTTGAAATCATTGCAGCATGACATGATGGGTCTTCTTGGCCTAAAAAGTTTGGGTCATCTTAGTTCAGCATGATTTATTTAACACTTCTAAGTGTATGTAGAGCAACCATTTGGGTTAAGTATTACATATATGTACTATTTATAGATTATGTAAAATATATGACAAAATAATTACCAAGAGCTTAATTTGCAAGGTTTTTATAAATAATCATTTTGTTTGAATTATATGTGTGTATTAGTGATTTTTGTTTGTTTTTTAGAGGAGTTGTGATGACATGATAATTTTATTGATTATTTATATAAATGATATTTTGATTATAAGAGATTATGAGTGGAAAATTATTCAACTTAATGAATACTTTCAAACATAATTTCAAATGAAAGATCTTGAGAGGCTCTTATATTTTGTTAACATTGAGTTTACTCATTTTATAAGAGGTATTATTTTATCACAAATGACATATATATTTGATATTTTTATAAAGATTGATTTTTTAGGTTTTGCTGTAATATATATTTTTATTGATTCATGTATTGATTTTACTTTTGATGTGATTTTTCTAGCTGATTCTATTAATTATAAAAAAAAATTAACTATCTTACTTTAGTTATACTAGATATAAAATAAAATACATAATTACTATAATAATTTATTTTTTAGATTTTTAATTATAGACTCATCATGATACAACTCTAGAGGTGTTTAATTGGTCGTGCGGCCTGTGACAACCTAGAATGATTGAAATCGTGCCTGAAAAAAAGGCATGTGGTAGATTGTGGCATGACTTGGGCCACTCTAATCTAGGCTTTTTGGTTTGTGTTCCACAAAAATGTGTCATGACACATGCTAGTTTTGGCTTGGCTAGCCAAACTAGGCTAACTAGGAATGAACCTAGTTAAGCTTGGCATGACTCGGGCAGTTGATGGGCCATTTCGAGTATGATTTGGTGGCCTAGATGGGCTTTAAAAAGGGGTCATACCAACTTATCACAGCCAATTGAACACCTCTATATATCTCTTCAGATATTAAGGTATATAAAGAAGTTATCAGGACTTGAGATCTCTTTCAGGGATCATGAATACTAAGAGTTAGTTGATATCCAGATTTGAGTTTAACAACATCATGCATTGAGAGAATATCTAAGATAATGTGTTGCATTTTTTTTTTGGAACTAACATTGTCTTCTAAAAAAAGTAATAGACAGATTATTAATTTGAGATTTAGTATAAAGATATAATTTAGAACGTTAATGATAATTACTTGTGATATTCTTTGAATGTAGTATTTGTTCGAAAAAATTGGGTATGAACTATCTTCTCCCACTATTTTTACTATTATAGTCAGACAATGAGGTATTTAATCTTCAATTCAGTATTTGAAAAGATCAATTTTTACCTCTAATTTGAGAGTTGACTTTATTTAACTATTTTATGTATGTTATGTATTTTTTTTTGTTTTTTAATGGGAACACTCAATATGTGAGTATCCAAATCAATTTCACCCATTATACAATGAAATTAGATGTATGATATTTTATAATTGACTATTATTATTTTCTAATTTATATTTATTAAAGTATTAAAAACTTAATTATCTAATAATGATTAGAATAAATATTAATTAAATTATTTATATTGTTAATTATTTTCTAGATTCTTATAAGTTATAATCATATTAATATGAATGTAATCTTTTGGATTTTTTGATATGTGAAGAGAGCTTTAAGATGTTGAACATTGTTAAGAGACCATAGGCATATCTAGACAAATATGTACTTAGATTCTAAAAATATTTGAGAGAGCTTAATTGGATAACATATTCTATTTTTATTATAGAATAATCTATTTTCATTAATGAAAATAGACCAACTCAAATATGTAGGTTTGCTAAAAATTTAGTTAGATGCTAAAAGTTTTACAAAGACTTATATGGTTGATAACTATGATGCTTTTGCTATAATAGTTAAGGTGATTTTTTTAATACTTAAGATGAACTTGGTTAGAATTGTGTCATCTTTAGGCACAATTCGGAATGATTAATTTATTAGTTGAATGCGAAAAATAATTTTTTTTTCAAAATATATGAAGAATACATACATGAAATAATCATTTATTTTTAATGCATAAATGATAATTAACTGAATTATAGATTATGAAAATTTTTCTATGGGCAAGATTAATTATTAATAACTTGGTTGAACAACTTTTCTATAATGATTTCTTTTTTTCTATAAAAAAAAATAAAAAAAAAATAATGATGACTTCTTTTAGTTTGTATTGATGTGTTTCTAATTTTTATTTATTTAATTAAAAGAATGTTACATTAAAAAAATTAATTTTTTATTATTTTTTATAGATTATTATTATTATTATAGATGATAAATTGAGGATTACTCAATTTAAAGAGTTCGTTGACATAATCTAAGATGTTAGATTTTGATAGACTGGAATATTTTATTAATATAGTTGTTACATATTTTTATAGGGGCATTATTTTATTCTCAAAAAGAATATAATAAATATTCTTGTTTAGTATGTGAAATACACATAAAAAGAATGTAATATAGTTGAGATAATTTAAAGAGGTATTGATCAAGCCAAGAGTGACCAATTTATATGATTTTTTTTTCGACTCTTATTAATTTAAGATGATTGTTTTAAATTTCAATTATTTGATTATTATTATTATTATAAACATATTATATATTATTAGTCTAATGAATTATTTCCTAGGTTTTTTGTGATATACACGTGAGAAATATTTTTTGCTTACTTAGTATGTGAAATAATTTTCAATGCTTGATATTCTTGAAAAAAATCATGATCATGTACAATTGACTAGTTAATTGATTGTAACTATGTATATACTTATTAGATTTTTTTTTAAATAATTACTAATACACTGGATCTCATAAAAATTTAAAAGTTAAATGTGTTTGATTGTTATCATTATTAGAATGATTGACCAATGTGAATATTTATCGTATATACCTATTCTGGGGTTGGTAGGGGGGGATTGGGTGGCGGGTGAAAAAAAATTTAAAAACTATGTATATGCTTGTACAAATCTATGATATACTACTACATATTTTATACTTTTTAAAAATAATTGTCTTCTAGATTTGCACAAAGATAATTATAATTTTGTGAGTTTCTAGGATTTGTACATAAAAATATATGCTTGCATAGTAATCATAGATGCAAGGGCAATGAGTAGGGATTCAAATGAGTTTTGTTATTGAACAATATCAAATATTAATTTTGAACTCTTATCTATCTTAATAATAAATGTACTAACAAAAAATACTAATGATTATATTTTTTTGGCACATGTATTTTGTAGATGTATAATTTTGATTGACATGATGATTTGTAACATGATAAATGGTAGAGAAATAAAAAAGAATCTTGGAAGCTATAGATTTAAGGCTAATAGGATTGTGTGTGCGAGAGAGACATAGAGAATTGATGAATTGGGTATCCAAGTCACATTGTGTGTATCTCAGCTAATTCCATGAGAGGGGACTTCCTAGTTTTAATGTAAAGAGATTATTGCACAAGGTATTCCTAACAGGTATTACAAAATGGTATACACATTGTAGTTCTTTTATAGAAAGAGTTAAATATTTAAATTATTTTAATGATATAAAGGTTTTCAAATATACAAAATATTCTTATGTCTAATCTATTATTAGTAATTAAAAATCAAGTATGTTAATTAAAATATTGAAGTTAAACTTGTGAAATGAAAAGCAACAAAAATAATATCTAGTCATAGGATATAAAATGTAAAGATAAATTTAATATAATGTGTTAAAATATCTTGCATTGAAAAAAATTGAGTAATTATAATGTTTATATGTGATTTAAATTCTGTCCTTGTGAGTTAATTTTTGAGAATGAGTTTTATTCGAGTCTAATTTTTAAGATGGTATCAGAACTAATATGGGTCATCTGCATATGTTCAGTTATGCGATACCTTATAGTCCAGATGTCCAACCCTATGCATAAAAGGAGTGTTAAAATATCTCACATAAAAAAATTTGAGTAATTGTGACACACGCACACATATATATATAGTTTTGGTTTTCTTTTTCTTTAATCTAACTTTTGAGGATAAGTTCAACATGAGCCTAATTTCTAAAATTATAATTATTAAATTGATTAGGAATAATTAAAATTAATAACTTCAATTTTTACCTATTAAATTAATCCACATTTTGATTGACTAGGAATAATCCCACCCTTGGGGGTCCATTCTTATGTTGATCATTAGTGACAAGTGACTAGCTAAGAGGGTATAAAAAATTCAGTATGACATAATTTCTTCCAAAAAACTTATTAATGAACTAACATACATCAGGTGTTTGTTCCTCTTCCAACCAATATACATGTTCATATTTGTTCATTCTCATCCTATTTATCCTATGCATCTCTTTCCTAGTCTAAATGTTTGTCGTCTTTGTCCCCTCTGTTCGATCATCTTTACTTTGACATTCTTCCATCCTTTTTTTCCTCAATGTTCTCTCTGTCATCACCAAATCTATCTTGATTGACCATTATTAGTCAGTTTCTCATCCTAACTTAATCGATTTCGCATTTGTAATCTCCTCACTGTCATTCTTTCCTAGCCCAACCATCTGATTTTATTCATCATTCTTTAATTTTGACTATTAGTTTCTCTTTATCATTCATTCCCTCACTCTTATATGTTTTTTATAAATAAAATTTTTCTTTTTTATATTTCTTTATTTTAACACCATTCTTATCCTAATTCATAATACTCAATCCTTTATAACATAATTTGTAATACTTATAGGTCATAATGAGCATACATGAATCCAACTTGCGATGACATTTCACTTTGTTATTATGAGAACAAGATATGCCAGACCTAGATACATTCGACATTCGAGCTACACTTTCAACTAGTTATGACTTTCTACTTTAATTTATAGTTGCTCGATTGAAATTACATAATGTTACGAAGATGATCATCAGAGTTGAGATGCGGTATTTGCATCATAAGATGATGAGAATGATGCTTTTCATGGCAATCTTAAGTTGTGTCATGTGTAATTTATGCGACACAATTGTCATGGCCATGTAGAATAGGCGACTCACTCAATAAGTTGTCATTGGTTAGGATCAGCACAAGAATGTACTCTCAAGGTGGGATTATTTTAATTAATCAAAATATAAGATTAATAAAAAAAAATAAGTGAAAATTGGGATTATTAATTTCAAATATTATGAATAATTATGGTTGATGATAATGAATCATCATAATCATTATCATTAAATTATATTTTAGATAAAAGTAGGGTGGATTAGTCATATATATTTTAGTTTTCTAAGCATTGTGAAACTCACATTCAACTCATACACAAGTATTAATTATCTCATTTTTCATATTAGTTATTAATAGTCTATATATTTTTTTACATTCTATATTAACTTAGTAATCAAAATATGTTTTTATTAAAACAATGTATCATATTTTCATATTTTCTTTACATATCTAATTTGATGATAATGAATCTTAGATTATTAAATTTCAAAATATTCACAAAATAAATTTTATTAAAATTACAACTTCGAAATGAATGTGTGAAAAATATGCTAAAATTTTTTTTAAAAAAATGAAAATACAAAAAAACAAAAAAGCGATGGACACAAGGTTCATTGGGAAAAAAAAAATCAAGAGATGGATGCGTAATTTTATTTGGGCATGATTTGGGATTGCAGTGAATTTTTTGTTTGCTCAATTTAATATAATTACAATAGAGTTGAATCAAGAAAAATTTATATGATCGAACCCCAAGTAACTTGAAGTTAAGGCTAAATGATGATGATTATAATTTATTTATTTTTTTCTTCCCCTCTCTCTCCCAATTCATCTCATATTATTCCTTAGTCCTCTGTATATGAGGCCTAGGACTCTGAGGTCGGAGCAGGTAAAACCCCATCACAGTAGCATGAGTAGAGGCGATCAATTAGAAAAAAAAAACACACAGGGGAAGCATGTCCAGTGTTCCTAAATCCTAGGAATTGAATTCTTGGTTCCAAGGTTGAGCAGTCTTGTTCTTTTGCCAATCAGATTACATTTTATTGGTTATATACATGGATTATATATGTGTTGAATATGGAAAATGGGCAATTCATAGCACAATCATGAATCTTGTTTGACATGCACATTTGGTATTTGATATTCATACTCACCCTGAAATGCAGAAACAAACTCCTAATTCTTGATCTGCAATTATGGGCGTTTATAACAAGCTCAGAGTGGATATGTTAGTTATGAGACATATGAGACTTATGTTAGTTATGAGACATATTAAATGAATTTTTGACTTACTGTTTTGTTTCTTTATATTTCCTCCATTGCATCATGATATTTACATAATAAATAGGAGAGTTACAGTTTCTGGGTACTTGCTGCACCATTTCTTCTGAAAAATCACAGCCCGTTCCATTGAAAACAATGATTATCACCCTTAATCACTTAGTTTTAAATTGTAGGATTGTTTTTTTTTTTTTTTTTGCTACCAGAATATGTTTTTGCCGCCCACAACACTCGACATGCATACAATTTCACTGATCAATTCCAGAAATCTGTCAAAATTAATCGTGCAGGATACTTGCATTAAAGACATGAGAAGTTGTCACGACTGCAATCTAATCTTGCCATGCAAAATCATTGGGGAAAAGAAAGGATCAAAGTTTCAAACTGTGTTTGTCTGTCAGCATTGCTCAAAGGTTCATGATAAAGGCCTCGTCTCTATCACTTTCTTTTGGATATTCGTGCTGTCTATCCCATCTCCTCTTTCTTCAAAGTTACTTACAATGTCATTACTGGCAGCTGAGAAAATCGAGACAGTATTGTGGGATATGCAAAAAGATTTGGCACCGTACAGACCATGGAAAATGGGTGAGATACTGAGATTATCAATAAAGTGAATTTAAAATGAGTTATTCACATGAAAAAAAGCTCTCTTTGTGAGATATACTTGTGGCTCTAAAAGTTTCTGTGTTAGGTGTGTTGCGATGGGTGTAATGTTTGGGTTCATGCCAAGTGCGATAAAATTTCGCCAAAAGTTTTTAAGGTGCCTACCCATGAATTCTCTGCTTGTTATTGTAGACAGAGTTCTAACTTCCATTTTCATGGCATGAAGGATATGGAACGCGTCAATTACAATTGTCCTGACTGCAGAATAAAGTGTAATGTTCACTCTTCTGATATATGCAGAAGAATACTCCCACTTGGGTACGTCCCTTTTTTTTTGTTTGGTTGATTTCCATATATTCGTTTGGAATTTCGCCCTGGGGATTCTTTCTTTTTCCTTGTCTCACAGTGATCAAGATGTGCCTTCGAACAATGTATCTGTAGTGTGCAATGGAATGGAAGGGACTTACTTTCCAAAATATCATTCGTATGCCTCAAAACTTACTCAAATATTATTGATTAGAATTTTCCTTCTCAGCATGTCTATTTTTTCACTTTCAATAATAAACTATCGAGATTGAATGATTTCTTTTGTTGTGATGTTTGAAACTTGTAAATCTAAGATCAAAATCTCCATATTTGCTTCTTTTTTAAAATAAACCCATATGTTAAATCTCGGTGATGAAGACCAATTTTGTTGTATATCAAAATGAAATTTATGTTAGTTGCTCACTTTTCTAAGATCATATTCAGTGTACAAGACTATTATTTTAGTATGGGGTATGAGAGAGATTACTGTCTCAACAGTCTTATTCCTAAAGGTCAGAGATGTTGCTTCTGATGAGTCTCAAACGTCAAACATAAAACTTATCATCTTTGGACGAAGATATTTGCTATTGTACTAAGATATTACCTTCAATATATGCATACAACACAAAAACTTCCTAATTAATTCTTATTTTATAAATATGCATATGATGCACAATTAAATTGAATCATTGGAAATGACACAAAATTTATATTTAGCCAAACTTATCCTATTTAGCATGTGTTCTTTAATTTTGTGTTGTATTTGTGTATCTAACACAATAATGTTGACTAATCATGTATTTTCCTATGTCATTCTTAGAATTGTGTGCAAGTGTGGTTCATGTGGGCCAAAGAAGCAAACACTAACTGAATGGGAAAAGCATACGGGAAGCAGGGCTAAAAAGTGGAAGCACAGTGTGAAAGTCAAGGATACAACATTAACTCTAGAAAAATGGGTTTGTTCTTGTCCTTGTCATGCGTGAAAATCAAAATATTTGAAATGTTGGCGACATACTTGTGAATATGGTGTGTATTTTTGTTCTTTTTTGTAAGCTTGTGAAAATTGTGCTTAGGAACAAATGCACATTGATGCCTCACAAACTCTTAGGCGAGGTGCCTTTCATATGGCTTGCCTCGCCCAGGGCCCTCTGCTTCTTTTTGATGACGAAACACACATTTTATATCAAAAATATTTTTTAAAAGAGACTCTTATGTTATTTTAATTAACATTTTAATAAATGTATATTTTTAGTTATCTTATTTTAATAAATAAAATAATAGACTCCTATGTTATTTTGATATATTTTTTTCTTTTAGTTATCTTATTTTTCATTTATCTCTTTAAATATTTTATTATTTTTCAAGAAATTAAGTTTAATATGAAGCTATTCTTTTGAAAAATAAATGTATATTTTTTTATGGAGGTAAAAATTTGAATATTTGTTTAGATTTTTAATTTTTTTTTTTGAAAGATTACTTGTCATGAGACAAATCAAGTGAGATGTAAACTGAGTAAAAGAAGAGATTGTGAGTAAAACTATGATTGACTATCTAAGTCAGACAATCTTTATTTAATATCGAACATATTTGGTGAAAAAATTACTAAGGGTTGTATCTATAAAAATAAATAATATTTAATTGAAAAATTTATAAATGTAACCAATATATTGTATATGTTTCATATGTTATGAAAGAGATTATTATCTACGTGAATTTAAAAAAATTGAAGAATAAAGGTTTACATATAAAGAAAAAATTTGAATGAGATAGTGAAGTTTTTTGGAGAAATGAATAGTAGTATGATGCTATATACAAAATGAGCTGCACAAATTGTCATATTAATTATATTTTCATGTTTGATCTAGAAATAATTGTGTGAACTATTAGAGCAACTCTAATGGTAGTTATTATAAGGAATGTCATCTCCATAACCGCTAAAATTATACTTAAACAATAAAAAATCATACTCTAATGGATGTGGCATCAAAAGTGACAAAATGTCATCCAAGATCTTGGGATGTCATATTTGGCAACTTTTGAGAAAAAAATGAGAGGATACAAAATAGCAATTGGCTACTGTTCATCTCAACAATTCTCAATGTCATCGAAGTTTAATTATATTTTTTAATAAAAAAACATTAAATAATTACAATGACATTTAATATTAGTACCTATTATTGGAACAAAAATACTATTCAAGAGTGCCAGAACATTGTTCAGGATTACAAAATAATATTTGACATCTCATTTTTAGCTACCATCATTAGCATCGAGACTATAATTTATATTAACAAGAAGTTGATTGATGTATGAAACTATAATTTCTTTTAATACAATTATGCCATTTAGTTTTCAATTTATAATTGAGATAATTAGACAGAATGAGAAGAGAGTGAATAGTTGAAAATTCGATACAATATTATTTAGTAGTAACTAAATAATAATTTAAATAAGAATTAGCGGTAACTAAATATTTGATACAATAATATTTAACAAATAAATAATCATTTGTAGAATAATGATTTTATTTTTATATTTTGAATTCTTTGTGCAAATATTAATATATTTAAGTTGAAAATTCAAAACCTTTATAATGGCTAATATAAAACAATTTTATATAGAGAATTATTTGCAATTTAAAATTATTATATTGTTTGTGGGTAAAGTTATTGAAATATTAATCTCTCTTAGACTATGTGCTAAGCATGAGTCTTGTGTTCTAGGTACAGCGTGTTAACATTTTTTCTTTTTCCAATTGGGATAATGCAGATTAATGAATACAATGCACATGGTCTAGATCCTATAACATTGGAGAAGCAGATGCTACTTGCTTTCTTGCAAGGTAATTTTTTTACTGCTTGGCATTGTCGAACTAGATTACTTTTGTCTAGGGCTGCAAATCGGGTTGGGTCAATTCGAGTAACTTGAACACGACCCGATAAAAACTTGGGTTCAGGTTGAGGTATCTCCGTGTTCGGGTCGGGTTCAGGTTGAAAATTTTCAACCCGAGTAAAATTTGGCATGGGTTCAAGCTGACCCCCAACCTGCCCGAGCTGCACTTGCAACCCTATTAATAAGCATTACTGCATGAGCATGAGCATGTGTGCTCTTAGCGGCATGGGCAAGTATTGTTTGATGATGAGATCACTTTTCTGTTTAAACTTTAAAATTAAAACTTTAAAGTTGTTGCCCGCATCCCTTGAGCTGAAGAACCTATAAATATAATATTTGAGAATTAATAGCCAAGTTGAAATATTTACATTCAAAATTATTTTATATTTATAATTAATTTAAAAATCTAATGTAAGTTGGAAATGATAAAAAATTTGAGAATTTATAGAAATATTAAAAATTATTACTTTTTAAATTTTATTTCTATATTATTTAATATGAAACTGAAGTATTCTGATTATATAATTTGTATTGATTTTTTTTTTTTAAATATTTTTTTATTGTTACTTACCAATGATCTAATCTCGCTCAACCCGATCCGATTCCAATCCGAACCCAACCTGAGTTTCATTCAGATCGGCTTGTGTTGAAAATTTTCAGCCCCGAGCACCTTCTGGTCGGGTTCAGGTTGGCCCTCCACCCGACCGAACCCGCCCGAGTTTCATTGATAGCTTTTGAATGACTCTCAATATGTTGACCACAGAAAATTATGAACCTGTTGTTGGCAAGTGGACAACTGAGAGATGTGCTGTTTGTAGATGGGTGGAAGATTGGGATGATAACAAAATCATTATCTGCAACAGGTATAGCTGCTTCCCCCCCCTATCTGTTCCTCGTGCTGATCAAGGGAGATGAAAATCCTATTTAAAATGTGTTCTTTTCTGAGTTTTCAAGGTGCCAGATAGCTGTTCACCAAGAATGCTACGGAGTCAGAAATGGGTGCGATTTTACTTCTTGGGTGTGCAGAGCATGCGAAACACCGGGCATCAAAAGGGAGTGCTGCCTGTGCCCAGTAAAAGGTGCAATGCACTGGAAAATCTCCTGCTTGTTGTCTAGATTTTGGAAACCCTGGCGGACAGTTTCTTATTTGTTCCTTCTTCTGCTCTAGGGGGAGCGCTGAAGCCGAGTGATGTGGAGCCGCTGTGGATTCACATCACATGTGCTTGGTTCAGGCCTGAACTTGGTTTCTTGAATCATGAGAAAATGGAGCCTGCCATGGGAATCCTCAAGATTCCACCAACTTCTTTTTTGAAGGTACGCGCCCATGTTCAAACAGATATTGTTGGGTAGGATCGTAGCGTGCTGTTTCTTATGCTCATGGTTTCTGATGTAAGTTAGTAGTAAGTGTGCTTTTTCTTGCTTGGGTCTCAGACGTGCGTTATTTGCAATCAAACTCATGGTTCGTGCATCCAATGCTGCAAGTGCTCCACATATTTTCACACAATGTGTGCGTCCAGAGCAGGATATTTCATGGAAGTATGTATTCATTCATCAAGAACATTATCATATCTGTCGCATGAAAAGAATCGACTGGTTCTCTTCGATATCAAATTTTAGATTTCTGTTGTTTTTTTTTTTATTTTTTTCATTTTTTGGAAAGCAAAGATGTGCTTGCTACTATTTTTTTGTTTTTTTTTTTTCCAAAAATTGAAGAAAATAGAAGAATTTGTTTAAAAAAAAAGGTAGAAACTGAAAACAAAAATGGACAAGGATGACTAATCAATATCTTACTACGCGCTTTATGCTTCAGTAGTTCATGACTGAAAGGGTTCATTTTCTCAACTATTGAATTTTTCAGTTGCATTGCACGGAGAAGGATGGAATCCAAGACACCAAAAAGCTGGTGTATTGTTCTGTTCACAGGTTAGAACTCTCCCTCCCCCCCCCCCCCCCCCCCCCCCTCTGTTTTTTGTAGTTTTCATTTACAATTCTTAAAATATAACGATGCATATATGATACAATCTTTCAAATATAAATTTCGAAGAGTGTGATTACACATGCACTAACATGCCAGATCTCATAAGAAATTTTAAGCTATATGTATTTGAACGAGAAGAGCACTAGGATGACTAATCAACTAGGCAATCCTCGTGCAATTGTGCTGTATATTTCTGTTAGAGGTCATGTATTGGTGCAATAACAAGTGTCTTCATTTAAGAACGATAAATTTTAGATTCGAGACTCATCAGATACAGTCTCTCTAGCTTTTGGGGTGAGATTATTGAGATATTAGCTTCTCCTAGACACCATATTAAAGCAAAAACCTTGTGCAGCCGTGTTGTATGTGTTTGTTAGAGGTCATGACCTAGTATGACTATGATAGCAAGTATCTTCGTCCAAGAATGATAGGTCTTGGATTTTAGACCCATCGGATATAATCTCTCTAGTTTTTAAGAGTAAGATTGTTAAGATATTAATCTCTTTTATATTTCATGTTAAAGTGGGAACCTTAACTTGTACGCTGGGATGTGGCCTCCATAAGATTTGAAGAAGAAATTGCTATAGATTTTATGCCCATGTGATCTATTTCTAGCAGGCACCTCTATTAAAATCTTTAAGATGAAGTCGGGTCGTGCTTCGTTCATTTGTATGGGTTTAGTTCTTATTTCCCATTTGGGTCATTCTGCAGGGAACCAAGCCCAGATTCTGTTGTCGTGATGAGGACTCCTTTAGGAGTTTTTGCTGCTAAAAATTTGCTTGCGACCCATAATGGGTCCATCAAGGGCTCAAGGCTTGTGTCATATAACAGAATAGAACTTGCTGAACCTTCAACATCAGATACTAATGAACTCAAGCCTCTCTCTTCTGCCAGATGTCGCCCTTTCAGAAGCTCAAGTAATAAGGTATGGGTTCTCGTTCTAGCAGAAACATGTGATTAACCAAGTGTTTTACCACAACTATGGTTTTTTTTTACTTTTCTTCTTTAGAGATCTGGAGGAGAACAAGTTTTCCACAGACCAATGGGGCCGAGACATCATTCATTAGATGAAATAAGTAGGTTGAACATGTATAATGTAAGAATCTCATCCTTAATGTCTTCAAGTTTCTCCTCGCTTCTCCATGCTTTACTGGAGCAACCATCAATTTCGAGAACAAGAAACATGTTCGATGGCCGGTCCAGATGACTCGTGCATGTTTTCGTGCAGGAAAGTAGTGGCTCTACAGTTTTTTCATCATTCAAAGAACGACTTCACCATTTGCAGGCAACTTTATCTCTTGTTTCTCTCTTGGAGATGAATATCTGCCTCTTATTTTGAACAATTCTCAGCATCATTGTGATTGTATTTATTTCTTCAGAAAACAGAAAATCTCCGTGTTGGTTTTGGCAAATCCAGTATACACGGATGGGGCCTCTTTGCCCGCAGAAACATCCAGGAGGGAGAAATGGTGCCCACGTCCCGCCTTTCTTTTCTATTTTCTATTTATGTATGTATGCATGTGTATATGCACGCACGTGTGCAGGTGTGTCCGCGCATATGCATCATGCAATGGATTGACATATTTTATGTTTTTATCCAGGTGATCGAGTATCGAGGTGAGAAAGTGAGGCAGAGCATGGCAGATCTGAGAGAGGTCCAATATCGTTCAAAAGGAAAAGATTGTTATGTGAGTAAACAGAAACGCACACACGCGCGCGTGCACGCGCGCCTGCATGATACATATGGTGGTTGATCATGTTAAAAGACATGTTCGTGTGAAATGCAGCTGTTCAAGATTAGTGAGAACATAGTAATCGATGCCACAAATAAGGGGAATATTGCGCGCTTGATCAACCATTCTGTGAGTAATTGCGTCGTCGATGGTTCCTAGACCCTAAGCAACACCCACGGATGCATGTTTTTGTTGTTTTTTCGTGTATATTAACAAGTAACTGTGGCGAGGTTATGCAGTGCTCTCCGAACTGCTATGCACGGATAATGAGCTTCAGCGAAGTGGAAAACCGAATCGTTCTCATCGCCAAGATCAATGTTGCTGCCGGCGACGAACTAACGTAAAAATGCAACATTCCATGGAGTTTCTTCATGCGTTGTTATCGTTGGAATTGTTTCGATTTACAGCTGAAATTGTGGATCGCAGGTACGATTACTTGTTCGATGACAACGATAATGCCAAGGTGCCTTGCTTGTGCAAAGCTCAGAATTGCAAGAAGTTCATCTGAATTGCGCGATAGAATTTTTTTTTTTTTTTCATATTTACCCCCAGTTTCCTATCCCTAGATTATTGTTCCCCCTCTTTAACCACTGCAGCTACACTAGCCTGTATTTTTTTTTTTTTTTGTTATATTTATGTAAAATGATTGACATTTGTCAAGTGTAAATTCGATAGCTGATTCAATTTTGTAATTACCATGTGCTGATGCTTGATGTGTTCATACTGATCAGAATAAAAAGGAAGATGTGATTCGCAATCATGCAACATGAAATATGGTGGCCTTTAATGACAAATTTTGCTTCGTAATTAGCTCGAAGATACAAACATCGCCTACTTTCAATTGGTTTTCATGGCAGAAGCTGAGCCATCCTCGCCCTTGTATGTTGGCGCCCCCGCCAATAAATTGCACAGACGCCATCCACTGCCGCCCGTCACCGATATAGATCCTCACATTTTTCGTGCTCTTGAAGATGTGCCTCCTTGCAAACTCCGCCGGCACATACTGCATCAGAAACGATATCAAAGATAGTGTGATAAATCAAGCAATCCATCAACGACGGGCTGACACGCCGGGCCACCTCGCCGCGTGCCCCACTAACCATTATCCTGTGGCGCACGTAACGAGGAATCATGATGCCCATGAACGAGGGGTTTCTTGGCTTCAACGAGCTTGCAGCCGCCGCCGCCGTCTGGCATTCTGTTGACATCATCTTCAATCGTTTCCGAAATTGCGAGGTCGTGAAGATATCTTCTTCCTTCTCTGTTGTCGCACCCAGATTGCCTTCTCGTCCTTCCTTTTCCTCTTTCGCCTTCTTGATGATGGAACAGTCGATGGCACAAGTGCTTCTGTCAAATATGTGAACCTTGAAGTTGGACATGCCCTTGTACTCGAACACCAAGACGTACTTGAAATGTATCGAATAATGTTCCACGAATTCATGCCAACCAGAATCAATCCAGATGTCCTGCTTTTCCTTCGTGATCCCCAATTTCCATATTTGTCCTATTGGCAAAATGAGATTGATTTTATCCGACAGCTCATCCCCATAATTTCTCACGAACATGCGTGGGAACCTCTGAGAACGCTCGTTTAATTAGTAAAAGCAGAGGAGAAAGATAATTTATCGAACAGGAACCAAAACATCACATATTATAGTGTTTGAGAGGGTAGAGAGAGTTTGTGAGAGAGAGAGAGTGAGAATGAGAGAAGGGGAGAGAGAGTGAGTGAGTGAGAGAGAGAAGGGGAGAGAGAAAGAGAGAGAAGGGGAGAGAGAGAGGGGGGAGAGAGAGAGTGAGTGAGAGAGAGAAGGGGAGAGAGAAAGAGAGAGAAGGGGAGAGAGAGAGGGGGGGGGAGAGAGAGAGAGAGAGAGGGGGGGGGGAGAGAGAGAGAGAGAGAGAGAGAGAGAAGGGGAGAGGAGAGTTAGGGCTGATACCAGTTTCTGGGAACTGATGGTACATTGACAAATAACCTTGAAGAAACGGACCGGCCGATTCGTCGGAGTCATGGATGGCCGGGATTGCAGCTCGCTGCGCGAAGCAACCATTGCAAAAAAAAGATGAGCGATCAGCAGCAACGTTCGACGGCCCCTACCTGAAAAATATTAGCTTCAGGAGCCTGCTCCTGCCGAACAAATTGCTCGGGTGACCTGACCGCCCTCTGGAGCCTGGAGGCTCCTTGAAGATCCGGCGCCGCCTTAATCGCTGAGTGGAACTTCCTGTGTACAGTTTATCAGAATCAATTGTGAATTATCTATCTAAAATCTAAATAAATCTTATAGTCATATTTCATTTTCAACCTAAAAGTAAAAAAAAAAAAAAAGTGTAATAATCAATAAATGAAAATTATTCTCCAAGCCCAATATGAAATCAAAAACCTTGAGAATTAGTCTAGAGGCGTTAAAGTTAGTGGATATATGATAAACTACTTAATTTTTTCAAACTATTGAAAATAAAAATTTTCAATGATTTGAAAAAATTATTGTGTTTGATAAAAAATATTTGGGAGATGTTAATTGAAAATTTTAAGTGAAATAGTATATTTTAATTAAAAAATATTAAGTAGGTAGATACCTACTTAATATTTTCAATATAAATTTTTAACAATTTTTTTAAAATTTATTATTTTGTTTTTTTTTTTTTTCGTTTTCTCATTCACGTTGCAGTTCAGTTTGTAAATTTGTCTTCTCCTACTCCTTTATTTGCTACCATAAATCATAACTTTAATCATCTTTCATGATTAAGTTAAGAGAGGAAAAAGTAAATCAACTAATTGTTCATTAATTTTTGTTTTTATATTAAAAATTTGGATAGTTTTAAAGAGTTTATATTTTATTGGTTATTTTTAAAATATTTTTATTTTTTTTTGGATTTATGATTTATTTATGGATATGTTTTTAGAGATTTTATTTTTTTTAATAATTAATAATTATAGTGGAAAATAAAATTTCATTAGAAATTCTATTTTTTGTTGGATAATATGTAAAATAATGATAATAAAGATAAATATATAAAATACATCATTTTTAGCATTCAATATTTGTATTTATCAAACAATATATTTATCTTCAACATTCAATTAATAGTAATTTATCAAACAGTTTTTCAATATAAATTCAACATTTATAAAATTCAGCTTTAATTTTTCAGTACTTAAATTTTTCAGTTTTATCAAACAAATCATTAGTTAATATGGTGCTTGGGCTCGGCACAAATTAATCATTTCAAGCCCAACATGGCACTATCCAGAACCTTGCATAGACATGGAGGCTGGAGCTGGATTGTGTTGGCTAGAGTCACAACTCAAATTATCTAAAATTTCTAGTTATATTACATATATGTAAATTATTATTTACAATAAAAGTGACAGGTATGATCTATAGCTTTTGTTGTCTTATCAATAACAAAAATTAATGAAATATTTGTTGCCGTTGAATTATTTCCAATGGTTACATGGCAGAATAATTATGTATATGCAATACAATTAGAGATTTTACTAGATGTTAGATTAGAAGTGATGCAAAGGAAAGTTGATTACAAAAATTGATTGTAGTTATGATACATTTTTTTTATTAGTTTATATTTGTAAGTTTATTATTAGTTTTTTTAAATAAATTAGAAAATTAAAAACAATAATTAATAGTACATTTAACGACAACAAATTTGATGTAGATATAGTTAAAAATAACAATCATGCGAAAATGTATGAGGCTGAAATTATATTATCTTTAATGACATCGACCTAAACTCATTTGCTGCTTAAAAATTTTAAAAAATAGATGAATTTCTGTAGTATGAATTCACTTTCATATGAAAAAAAATACAATTTTATAATTATCTAAAAGAGTCAACACAATATATTTATTATCAAAAGATATATACATATATGAGTGAATATAATATTGGTTATCTTAAGAGACATGTTGATTAATGTATCAAAAAATATAATGTATTAGATATTATGCAGACTCAACTAAATGATAAAGTATTTCAAGTTGAATTTAGTTTGGTTTCCACTACAAGAAAGAAGATAATTAGAAATGGAAAATAGAGACGTCCAATTCCATTTCTAAAATTAGGAACAGAACTGAAATGTATTAGAAACATAAATGACACATTTTCCAAAAAATTAGAAATGGGAAAAAATCACCGCTATTAATAGGTGGGGGATTAATTCAACTATATAGAAACGAAATTAGAAACGAAAATAGAAATAGAAGTAGAGATGATAATTTTAATGGTTTAACATTTCATCGCTAATATGACACATGATCATGGGTGGATTAGTTTGCGTGGCATTTAGCGACACAAAATTTCATTTCTAAATTTATTAGGTAATAAAAATAATAACATATCTAAAAATTACAATGAAAATTAATTCCGTTTCAATTAGTTTAGAAATGGAATCTTTTGATCTGTCTTTAAATTTAGCAACGGAATTCATTTCTATCGCTAAATTTGAAATATAACGAGTGTCTATCGCTTTTAGACTCTAAAAATTTTAGGGTAGAGAATTTATTTCCATCATTGATATAGAAAGAAAAACTCATTTCGTCTCTATATTATGTATATCATCCATTCAAAAAAAACTTTGGGTTTGGCCTAAATTTTATCAAATCTGTCATCTCTCATCCTTGAAATCGAGCTTGCTTTCCTATATTTTGTATCCGTCACCCTACTCATCTATCATTAAGGTAAGCAATTAAATATTTTTATTTTTCCCATATATACTATCATTGAAGTATGTAAGTTTTGTGCATTTTACTGTTACTTATAGTTTTTTTTTTCTAGTTTAACATACTCATGAGTTCTCCCTTATTGTTTTCTTGAATTTTTATCATCTTAATTAATAAAATTTAGCTTTCTCATTTTTTGCACATACTTAACAATGTGAATTTAGTATGCCTAGTAGGATTCATTCACTATATAGGTTACCTAATTAGATATTTAATTGAATTTACATATATTAAAAATTTGATAGTTGAAATGTAATAACAATGAACAACAACAAAAATTATCACTAAAGGTAGAATCGAATAAAAAACACCTCCCATTATTTGATATTTAAAAAAATATATATTACATCTCATATCTAGTAGATGACTATTTATACTATATGATTAATATGAGTTAGTTTAAATCCCTATTAATTTATTGATTTGCTTCGTAGCTAGTTGACATTTGTTGTCATATTTTTATTAGCATATTGATATGCATTGACATTATGATTTTTATGATAATGTCTATTATATAAAATGTTTTTATCAAAATAGTTACTACATATTTTAAATTTTAACGACATCATTTATTAAGGAACCTTAATTCAATGAGATTAAAGAAACACCATAGCACTTAACACAATTAAAATATAACATATTAGGGTTCACATTATCATTTTTTCAATGATTTAATTAACTCCAAAAATAATAGAATCTCAGAATGCTCATTTTATTAACCCCAAATGAATAAATAATTAACATCATATAAGATTACTATTTTGACACATATAAAGAGTGAATCTCTCATCCTCAACATAATTTTATATTGTGATCTTTCATATATAAACAAAATAGAAAAAATGTTACTTGCACATATACAAGTTTTTCATTTTTGTTTAATTTATGCAATTTCATCATTTATAGATAAATATTAAATATTTAGTTTTATGTAAATAAAATTGAAAGTTATTGGTATATATCTAAGAGATTAATGCAATTTTAATCAACCACGTAATCAAGATCTAGCTTAGGTGGCTAATTTTTTTAAAAAAATTTATAATTTACCCCATCGAGTGGTCACCCAATGTGATTTGACCAATGACCCTTAGTCGATCACATGTTGGTGGGTAATTGGCCGCAACTTGTGGTGAGGCACACGTGTCATGCTTAGTCCATCATGAGGCATGGCTCATGCCTGCATGGCACGACATGAACTATGCCATTGGGTGTCAAGGCCCAGGACTAGGCACGGTTCTAGATTGTGCCGTTTCAGGTCAGGCATGAGTGAACCGAGCCATGCCCGGGCTACTTAGTCCAATTGACACATCTACTTTATATACTACAATTATTTTAGGAGTGAATGCATGATGAAACTAATTATGATCATGAGTCTTTTAATTAGATTTGTTGAGGATCCTATAATAGTCAGTATTATGCAGACTTATTTCTAGCCTGTATATCATAAGATTCTTAGATATACTTTTATGAATGACATGATAAAATATTATAAGTTAGAAAAATAATTAATAATTAATAAATTTAGAAAATATATTAGAGTAATGTCCAAGACATCCAATATCTGGGCTAGTCATAATGATATATAATTCACATGTCTCATCATAACGATATAGATTTAAAATGGAAACTTAATAAAAAAAATTTAGAATTTGCTAAAATTCTCAATCCTCATGTTGACCCTGCTATATATGAGCGTTTACAAGAACTTTATGAAATATTACATTTAAAATAAAATATTTAGTATAAATTTTGATAATACTTCTAAAAATGGAATACCTATTTAAATATTTATTAGAATCATTAGAGACATACTTTTAGGTGAGATATTTTATAATAGGTGTATGTGTCATGTAATTAACCTAATAGTACATTTAGAAATTAAAGTTATTTTCACCATAATAGAAAAATAAAAAATTCACTAAAATATCTTAAGATACCTAATAGATACTATAAGTTTAGCGTTCTCTATTTGTCAGTGGGCCTAAAATAGAAAAAAATCCAAATGGATATGAGATACCATTAGAATTATACTTATCTGATATTAGAGTCATGTGTCGACTACCAACATATAATATTTGACTACGTCAATAGTAACAATGATGAATTTATTATTGATGATTATTACTGGATTATATAAATTTTTTTTATGAAATTCTTACAAATTTTTTATGACACAAACCAATATTTATTTGTGTGTGTACACTCTAACCATTTGTATTGCACTTATGCAATATCAGTAGCATATTTAATAAGCATAGAGGTCACATTGTATTTAGTATCATAGTTATAAAGATGAAAACCTAGTATTAAAAATAATAGTCATCCATATCCATGTGTATGAACCAGGAATACAAACTTGAAGGTTTCATTTATAAAAAAATTAACTAACTTGTTTACATATTATGATACTAGGTCTGATAGTTATAGACAAGCTTCGAGTATGAACACAGACACTATATTTAGAGATGATGATTTTCACCATTTAGTTAGCCAGGGGCAAAAATACGGGGTGATATATCGAATATGAGTGAGTTATCTTTGTATTTAAATATTGTTTAATGCTCCATTATATCACATAATGATAATAAGAATTTAGGTATTTTGTTTTCATAGAAATCATATAAATCTACTTATCTTTTGCTATCTATAAGATGACACTTGATCTACTGTCTCATTTAGTGTCTAGCATAGTATCGAAGTCTTCTTTTTCTATGGTAATCAATATTATTTTAGATAAAATCAAGACTGTGACTAGATATTATAGAGATACTTGCATGCATGAAGAACTAGGAACATTCAAGATTAGATATTCAAGATAAAGCACAAGAGTTACTGCAAATAATAATTTTTGGGACATAAAAGATATTGAGACAACCACTATAAATTCTTTCAGATGCTTACTTAATGATGATAATTTGCATTTGCACTATCATACTAGTGTTACAAATATAAATTGATTAGTCATGTGATTTTTGCTTATTTTATTTTTCATACAATATGATATTTTCATTATTTTTGGATTTTCGTTATTTATGTCATTCTGCACTTATGAATTTGATTTCATCTTATACTATATATGTGTATGTACGTATCATATTCGACTTTTGATTATTAAATGAAATAAATTGTTTTTTTTTCATTTAACACTTATTTTTTAATTGAGTTGAATGTCAAATTTTTTAATTTTTTATTTCATTTTAATTTATTTAAATATGATATTTTCAATTAATAATAAATTAAAATTTCAAAACATTTTAATTGGATATTTAGATTTTTGTTGAAAAAATAGCAATAGCATGATCTGGCATGACCTGACATGACTCGATATGACCCAGTATGACTCAACATGACCTAGCATGCTTGTGTCTGGCTTTGGGCCAAATGGGTCATGCCAAGCCTAATTGGTTGGTAGCCATATTGTGTAGGGCATGATCAGGTGACCCAACAAGGACACATAAACATGGGTCATGCCAGTATGGCATGGTCCATTTGATACCTTTAATTAGCCTAACATTTGGATAATACTCTCTTAATTCACATTTCTTAACCCTTTTTTTTATCCGATCACCAATTTATGTTTTTCATTAACAAGTAAAATATTCTATCTTCACAAAATCATGTGATGCCCCTTATTCAATGTTAATAATCAAACTCAAATTCTCATGCTATAAAATTATAGCTTTTAGTCTTATCTTGCTTAAGACTTTTTTAAAAGTAGGTGTCTATGCTATCTTTACATATGCCTTGGTTAACAAACTACATTTCTAAAATTATATCCTATCATATGAATAATGAATCGACCCATGGACATGGAAGATTCTTATCAAAATTCTTGATCATATTATAGATTGAAAATTGATTGGTAATTCTGATCGGTGACTTGCTAAATGAACATCTCCTTGGATGTTGGGAGTTTGGTTCCTATGAGCTATCATTAAATTGTTAAAATAGGAAACTACACACCCTAGAGTACATGTGGTTTGTCTCTGGCCTAACTGGGTTCAGGGGATTCCATTTGATTAAAAAATGTCTCTCTCTCTCTCTCTCTCACTCCCTCACTCTTTCTTGTACATTGTAAATGATCAAGACCTTGGCATACATGTCATCCTATAAGCTTGTTCAAAATCTAGTCAATTTATCATTTCTCCAAGGTCCAAGCCAATTGTTACAAAACGACTAAATTTTCACACAAGATGATAAATCATAATAAAATTGTTAAATTATGTATACTCATGCTTTCCTTGTAAAAATTGTTGCTTATAAAAAAGTAGCAACAATTGACTCGTAATTAAGGGGTTTTACTTTACTCATTACACTATCATATGTTAGAGGCATCAACAAACTTAGGATAATAAAAGAGAGTTAAATAAGGGTTGTCACCCCATGTTCATAAGGGGTTCAATATGTGGTCCCAAAAGAAGTGCAATGTTGTTACTTATTTTATTTTGAAAATAAGTTAAATGGTCAAGAGGCTTTCCCCAAAAAAAAAATCAAGGAAAAATGGTCGAAGCCAGAAGACCAAAAAGAAAATCCAAGAAGAAACTTTATAAACTTCAATTAAAAGGAGAGACATGAGAGGCAGACTTACAATACATAGGGAAAAATAATTTATCCAAACGACATATGAACTTTTTAGAAACTTGAGTTATGAGGGAGGGGATTAAGGACACTATACTCTCTTTTAATCATGGTGATTCATTTGACCAGATGAAAATCCTACACAATTCTTCAAATTTTTCTGGAGCACAAACAGGGGATGACTTATCAAATTATTATTATTATTCTTCTTTTTTATTATTCTTCTTTTTTATTCTTCTTCTACTTCTTTTCCTTATTTTTCTACTCTTTAAAATAACTTATCACCCTAAATCATATGATTTTAAAAAAATATTGTATGGAGTCATTTGATTCATCATTAATGTTGTTATTAAAATAGTATCAATAGAATCATGGATATTTAAATTTTTTTTATATATATTACACTACTTGCAAAGAGGCATGGAGTCTTATTAATTCATTTCATGCTATAGATAATGATAGGCACCCTCCACAAGAAGAGGGAGAAGTAAACAAGGATGAGGGCATAAAGCCTTAGTTTGATTCACTAATTATTAGAAAATAAAGCATTTTTAAGATAACTATTTAATTTTGCATTTTAATGTATATGATATTTTTTATTACAAATCAATATAACTAATAGTCACTTTCTTACCAATAACATGGTAGACTAATCGGAAAAAGAGGATGAATGTTCTAATCCCAAATATATTAGTTTGATCCCTAGGGATGTCAGATATATTTTTACAAGATGCTTGTCAGTTCACATTTATGTGGTTGGGATGAGAGCATACCTACTCTGAACCCAGGGCCCCGATGACAATATATGGGGCAAAGGAATAGTATGAGTTGGGTTTAGGGGGGTAGGAGGACAACGAAATAGGCATACTTTTTTTAAATCAAAACTCATCACAAAGTATATCCATTTAAATATTAATTATTATGGAAGTGGAGTGTTCTAGGCTTTTTCAATCCTACAGAGATATTACTAGTCCATTAGAAAAAAATGCATGAAGAACAAATGATTATGTTATAATAAATAAAATTTTGAAATCATTTATACTAGAGCTTGTGATATTGCCAAAGTAAATAGTAAGACATCTAGCATTTGGATACAATAATATCAATTTAGAAACTTTCATTTTTTGTTCTTATTTCTTATTTATTGATGATATTTCTTATAGTCTAATTCTTGAAAATTGGTTTTCCAAAACACCTTAATTATAATTTAATTTTCTCCTTGTTTTTTATTCTCGAGCATCAACAAACATTTAGAAAAATATTTTTGGTGATTAACTTAGTTGACTTATATCTTTTCTGTTTTACTAGAGTATAAAAGAATTCTTGATTGTTATCCCACAAACATGGGTCGATTATTCAATCATTTGACTAATCATTCATATACAATAAATTTGGTTTTTTTTATTTGTCTTTTTCTTTTGAGGTTGATTTTCTAATTCTTATAGATATAATAATTATTTAATTTTAAGTGTCTTTAATTTTTGAGCTTAGCTTATGGTGATGTCCTTTGCACACTATAAATATGTAGACCTAAAAATGAAATGAAACTTTGTGACTCAAACTCTCTAAGTTAAGAGATTGATACCCAATTTTGAATGAGGATCCTAAAGTTTCCTAGTATTTATAATTAATTTGAAGAAATAGTAAAATAATAAATTAAGATTTTGTGAATGGAAAAATAGTTTCCTAGTATCACCTACACATACAGATTAATTCTGAGAAGAGAAAATAATCAAAATGATGAAGGAAACACTTTCTAAAATAAATGACAACAAGATCAAGTCAATAGGTGATATCAACCTTGATCTCATTTCATGATCTATGGAATTGTTATCAATCATTTCTATACATTTGGTTTGTGATTATAACTACAACCATTTATTAGTCTTTCCTACACCCATGCTAATGCTGATAATAACTCTAAGATACAAATTGTGACATCTATATACTACTATATATACAATTCATCACAATAATAATGGTGCAATAATTTTTCATCATGAAAGTATCATTTTATGATATCCAAGAAAACCATGATTTCTACCTTTTTTTTTCCTCTCATTTGATTCCTTGGCCTCACCTAATACTCCTGCTACCTCTACAAGCATCCATAATTTGGTTGTAACCAATCTCACCAAACATAACTGTCATTTAGAAAATACATGTTCTTCCTTGTGTGGCAAAATTTTGTTTGGTTATGTTGATTGAACTATATTTTCTATCCTACCAATCATTACCAAGGATGATGCATCCACCATTCATGCTATTTTTCATAGAAGTTACCAACTCAAAATTTAACTTTTAGTATTTCTAAGAGCAAGTTGCTCTTAGTATCTTGTTATCATTCTTTGTACAAGGCTGTCTTGACTCAAATGGTAGGTCTCTAAACTTATATAGATGAATGGGTTTTCCTTGAGAAAATATTTTTCTCCATCCCTTTGACTTGAGCAATTTAGATTCATCAATTTTTTATTCTTACCAGGAAAGGAAATTTTTTCATCTCTAACTATTTCTGGAAAATGAAGTCATACGTACTTAGACACAATTGTTACCAATGGATAACATTGAAAAAGTCATGGATTCACTATCTATCTTCTTGATGGCCTCAACACTTCATATGACAATATTGTGACTTCCATTATAACAAAAGGAAACAAAATGACTTTTAAAGTGATGTTTAATCATCTCATATGCTTTTCTTATAAAAAAAGTAATAATAATATGCTCTTGACAACATAGTTAGTTCGGTGAATGTGGTCACTTTGAATGATCAACTTAATGAGTTGGAAATTTCCAACAAAACCAACATTCATCATAACCTTCATAATCCTATAACAATTCCAACTCTAGAAACAGAGGGTGAGAGAGACACTGGTGAGGAAGTTCAAATCCAAGAAATCCATGAAAATAATACCATATTTCCAAGTGTATGGCAAAGTTTAGTCACATTATCATCCAGTGTTATTATTGCTTTGTTCATGTGGACCAAAAATTCCATCCAATCATGATGGCATATATGACTTTGCCCTCATCATTTATGGACTAAAACTAATAGCTTGATATAGGTACAAAGAATCATCTCACAAATGATTTATTGAAAATCAACTTAATCTTGGAGTCATATCATAGAGAAGATCAAATTCATATTGATGATGGGGCAAGGTTTTCTATAAAGAATGTTGACAATTCTAATATATCAACTCCACCTCACTCTTTAACTTTAGTCTTTAGATCAATTTAATTTGCAGAAATTAAAAACAATTTGACATCTTTAAATTAATTTACAAATGAAAATAGGGTATAAATTGAGTTTCCTCCATGTTTATTTTTGGTGATGGATGGAACTACATGGAGAATTCTAATGTATGATAAAACTAAGGATGACCTCTACTCTTTCTCACCATCAATTGCACCACCACCATCTTACCAATCCTTCTTCTCTCAATAAATTCTTCTTGATATCTAACATTGTTGGATAGTCCATCCATCTTATCAAATCATCCGACATATTATTTTTAAGTTCTCTCTATCCATATTTCCTTCTTTTATGTTTTTCTCATATAAAGTGATTTAATACTCTGATATGTTTTATTTTTGAGTAAAATGTTGGATTCTTTGTTAAGTATTTAGCACTCTAACTATCATGAAATAAAGTAATTTTATTTTGTTTAAATCTAAGCTCTTCTAATAGCATCTATAATCAGATTATTTTTTTATTATCTTGTGCAGCTGTGGTATACTCTATCTTTATCATAGGAGTAGACACAATAGACTATAACTTTAAATTCAACTTATATCTTTTCTAGCAAGAGTGAAAATATAGCTCATGATAGACCTGCTATTATTAATATTTCCATCATAGCCTATTTCAATATAACCTATAATAATAATAATAAGGTCTGAATAAATATAACATAATATAGTATTAGAGGTTCCTCTAATATATAAGAGAACCCTCTTTATAGTATTACAATGCTTTCTATTAGGATTTACTATAAATTGACTAATCATTCCTACTAGTTGTGTAATGTCTAGTCTTATATAAATCATAGCAAATATTAAACTTTCTACTACTAATATATATGATACTTGAGATATCTTTCTCCTCTCTTCTTTAGTATTATGACGCAGATTTGAGGGTATACTTGAAATTAATAGGAAGTAGAGTAGAAATTGAATTACTGTCTTACTTGTTGAAGTGTCAAATTGATCTTGTTGGAATAGTTCTCTTGATAAAGCTAAATTTTTTTGTTATATCTATCTCAATAAATCTATATCTTTAAAATCTTATTTTCTAGTCCCAAGTCATTCATATCAAACTTCCTATCTAACTATAGCTTCAATTCTTTCATTTGATCTTTGTTGAGGCCTACTAGCAACATTTCATCTTCATTTAATAATAAAATGATTAAATCATTTTCATTTTCAAATCTTTTCTAGCATGTACTATAGTCTAAATTGTATCTATTTTACTTAATGTTAATGATGAAGGAACAAAATCTCTTATATCAATTCCTTGGTACCTATCTGAGATATTATAGAGATTTATTTAACCTACAAATCAAGTTCTCTTTGTCTATTTTAGCATAACCTTTTGGAGGAGCATATATATTTATTCTACAAGTTTTTCATGAAGAAATACAATTTTGACATTAAATTACTCCAAATACAAATTAAATATGGCCACAAGTTATTTACTACTCTAATTGTTGAAAGATAAAAAAAACTATCCGGAAAAAAATCTCATTGAAGATCGATGCATTTTTTCTGAGTATATCCTTTTACCATGAATCTTGTATGATACTATTCTATTAAATATTTTTTATCCCTATTGATTTTGTAGATCCATTTGTTACGAATGATTTTTTTTCCATGTGATAAAGATACTAGCTTTCATATCTTGTTCTTGTGTAGAGCTTCAATTTCTGCTTACATTACTATCAATCATAGAGATGCATCTAAATTATTTGCAGCTTCATGCAATATTAATGGTTCTCCATCTTATATTAAAAGACCATGCACTATTACTCTTCATAACATACTCCAAGTGTTAAGCTTGTAGCCTTCTATCACAAGTTGTTCAACTAATTTTTTGAGACTTGGACTTGACTTATTCTTGCATCTCATGCTTTGATGATTCCTCCATAGATATTTGAGTTTTTTGTGTCAGATTATTTTCTACTTGTATAGTTGTAGTTTTGAAACTTCTTTTAACAAGCTACCATTTTCATCCATCTTTGTAGTTTGTTTTCTACAAATATTATATCCATACTAATAATGACCACTTGCCAAAAGTAAAGGGGTGCAATACCTTCATAATCACAAGCATGCCACTCATAATCTTTTAACAAGTCATTAACATATCATACCTCCTAAATTATATAAACCATTCTATCAAATATCTTTATTTTGATAGTATCAATACTAATAATCTTCAAAACATGATCATCACTCATATATATATAACCTCCTAAGATTGGTTCGTATGTGTGGAATCATTCTCTTCAAAATGTCATGTGTCATAATGCTCCCGAGTCAATGTTGTCATCACTATTGATAGTTGCTACATTTTCTCGAGTATTTGATGAATCTTCATCTCTAATCACTTTTTTATACCAATAATATATTTTGAAGTACCCTTTTTCTTGCCAAAGTCATAGAATTTAATATTTTTTCTCACTTCTTGAATTTGATATACAATGTTTATGATCCTCAATGGGGGCATATTCTATTGAAATCCCTCACATCACTGTCAAATTTTTTCTTACTATGAACTTGCATGTTTGTCTTTCTTATTTTTGTATCTGCTTTATTCTTTTAAGATAGTAATTAAAATATCATTGAAGACTAGATTCATTAGATTGGTGATAAATCAATCATACAAATCATATAGACTTTAAATTAGAATCTTAGCATGTTTAACATCTTATATTTTATGACCCAACATAGTAAGCTAAGAAAATATAGTATTCAAGGTATTAATATGATTAGTTACCATTGTAGATTCCATCATTCAAAGAGTATAGAATCACTTTTTTAAGAAGATTTTGTTGTAAAGTGACTTTGTCTCAAATAGTCTTATGAGAGTATTCCATATTTCTTTTATCATATTATTTTCTACTACACTGGACAATACTCTATTAGCAAGCACCAAATATATATTAACAATTGTATTACCATTCATCTCATTCCACTTATCTTCAGTAATCCTAGTAAATATTTTTCCAATTGCATTTTAGTAAATATCATTCTTCAAAATTACTTTGATTTTTATTTTTCATGATGAAAAATTACTCATTTAATTTTATTATTTCAAAATTCATTACTATATGTTTCATTTTTATAGTGAATAGTATAGAGAATAATAGTAACTATTTATGTTAATACACCAAAAAAATCCACAGGTAAGTAAAGGGGTGCAATAATTTCTTAAAAACCATAGTTCTTAAGACTCTTATTGCTATTTTAAAAAACTTTCTTATACATGTATTAACTACAAAAGTTGTAATCTTAAACCCCTCCTTTGATACCAATATTATAAAAATGTAACCCATGATAACAATTTGAAATAGAATATTCTATTTCAAAGTAATAAAATAAATAATACAATTAATAAAATACAAGCTATAAAAAATTTGGGATTGGGATGATATACAAAATGTGAAATCCTCCTTTTATAAAAGAAATATCATAAATCCCAAATGGATTTATGATGTGGGTAAAATGAAATTTAACCTAGCCACTTTGACTTTACAAGGTATAACTTATTTTTGTGATTTATTTATTCTTTGTAAAGTAGACATTAGATTATAGTTGAATTCTTTTAATAAACCTTAGGAGCCTAAAAAAAGGGTGACTTAGGATTTTATAACTATTTTATTAAACTTTGATACAAAATTAGGAAACTAATCAATAAAAAGTTTATGAGAATAATTTAAAAAGTAATAAAGGGCTTAAGTTTGAAAATAATATATATATATATATATATATATAAAGAGAAAAGTACTATGTTATCTTAGATTGTTGCTTAGTAATCAAAAGTATGTAAGAGCTCCATGTGTACTTTTTGATAAACAATGACATAAGGTAAAAGATGCAAAGCAACACTACTTAGTGATAATGCAGAGTGATCAGGTGTGTTCTTCACAAATATTGGTATTCATTTAAAAATGCTTGAATTGCATGGAGGAGAAAAATGTTAAAAAAATATACTACTACCTTAGATTGTTGCTTAGTAACTAGAAGTATAGATGATCTCATGTGTACTTTTATGTCAAATAGTAATATAAGATATGAATAAGCAAAATAATTCTAATTAGTGATTCTATTGAGCAAACATGTGTCTTAATCACAAATGTTGGAATTGGCATCAAAGACTTTGATGAGAAAAATAAAAAAAAAAGTGAAAAAGTGAGAGAACCCTCGTAAGTCTTCATCTATATGAATGAAAAGAATCATATGCTGCTTATATTAAGCAAACTAGTATGGTTTAAAAATTTTAATAACTTAAATAGTGAAATTATTAACTAAGTATGATGATCTTGATTTAATGTAACTAGGGTGAATTTAAAGTTTAGACTGTGATCTACACAATCACAAACACACTCACAAAAATAGAATTAAAAGTATGTTAAATGATAAATAAAAGTTAAATGTAAAATGGAAGGAAGCAACTCCAAGAACTAAAGAAATAATATTGCTTCTTCTAATTAGGGTTGATGTCTATTTTCCATTAATCGAGAATGAATAATAGTTTAAATATAAAAGAGTGACACCTCTAAGAAACTAAAGTTATTGTATTGTCTTTTAAGCCTAATTTTACTAAAAAAAGCAAAGTTTTATTTTTTAATATTTACTAATATATATTTCTATATTTTACTTCTTTATAAATTTGGCACAATTTTTTAAGAAAAATATTTTATTTTAATTAATTTTGTGCAGGAATAAAATCACTAATTTGACAAGATTAAAGTTTATTATAGGTGACGTAGCAACTAGTTATGTGGAAATCTAAGTATATGGTCATTACTCAGGATGAAACCACTGCATTGACAAGATTAAAGCTAATTATAGGTGAACCAATATCTACTTATGTGAAAATCCAAGTAAATGGTTCTTGATATATATATGTATGTATGTATGTATGTATGCATGTATATTCTATATTAAGATATATGTATGTATATATTTATTTGTATATATATGTAGATATATTTATAATTACATATAAATATATGTGTGTGTGTGTGTAATCTATATATAATATGGATATCTAGACTCATTTATCTGTGTGTGTGTGTGTGTAGATATTCATTTTGCAAATCAAAATTGCAAGAGGAAATATATATATATATATATATATATATAGGGAGAGAGAGAGAGAGAGAGAAGTCATAACCACAACACACGCAAGAGAAAGTAGTGAAGGAGGGACTTAGAAAAAAAAAGAATATAAGGCATGAACAAAGGGAAGTTGCAAGATGAGGAGTTTTAATATTTTCAAGGAACTTCAAATGGAAGGGAAGAACATTGGATGAGAAAAAGCACAAGAGGGGGAAGAAAACTGGCCGAGAAAAGTACACAAAGGAGAAAACACATGTAGAAAGAGTTATTAAAATATAAAAAAAGAAGCCAAAACTCAAACAACACGAGAAGGGGAGATGCAGAGAACTAATAAAAGGAAGAATAATGTGAAAATAAGAAAACTTACAACAAAAAGACAACACAAGAAAGAAGCAATGGGTGACTTTACAAAGCGAGAACATGGGCATGAAGCCATGAACGAAGGATACTTCATGTTTTAAAAAAAGCCCTAATGGGTACTCCTTTTCTCTTTCTTCTCATTGTTTATTTTGTGTTTTATTTTTGTTTTATTTTGTTTCAATCTTGGTAAACAATAAACAAAATAAAATCTTGTGATAACATAAATGTAAAAATGGGTTGAAATTATGTATGCTACATTTGGTCTTAATTTAAGTTTTCTGAAACTTTAAAATTGATATTCTAGAAAATACAAAGTTAAATTTAATTTAATCATTTTTATTGTTGTATTTTTGCTTTTTTTAGGATAATATTAGTAAAATACAAAGATAATGTTAATTATGAAAAGGTAAATATTAGTAGATCAAAGTCGAATAAAACTTGTTTAATAAATTTAATTTTGCAAAAATTGAGTTGAGATTAATGATTTAAATTAACATAAAAATAATATTTATCTTGCAAAACCTAAATGATTGTTGCTTTAATATGCATCTTTTTTACTAGATTAGTATAGGAATATGTTTATCAAGTTGAAGAATTTTAAAAATACATTAAATTACAAAAAATTACATGTTAAATTAGATGTTTGATTTACTAGCAAATATTTGCTAATATAATACAAAACCAACTTAAATGAATCCACTAGTTTTAACGTAATCCATCATATATTGGTTCCTTAAGTCGTCGTCTTTGCCTTAAATTTTTTTTTTTGTTAATTCCTAAAAATTGTTTTTTTTTTATTTAGTGTTATTTTTTACTATTGATTTCGATTTTTTTAGTTTAATTAATTTTGTTTTTTATTTATTTTAATATATATATATATATATATATATATATTCAATTAAATTGGAGATGATACTCAATCCACTTTTATATTACTCATTGACCAAATGTACTTTCATGAGCTTTGATAAGTTTTGCATTATAGTTCAAACAACCAACACCATTCATGAATAGTTTTCTCCTTTAATTGTTCTATCTTGACTCCTTTGGAACTTATTATGAATCCTAAGTATATTAAGTTATCAATAAAAAAATAATACTTTTTAGAGTGGCAAACAACTTGTTCTCCCATAGAGTATAAAAAATTTTATCATGTGTAATATATATTCTTCCTTATTTTTACTATATAGCAAAATATTATCAAACTAAAGAACAACAACAACAACAAGTATCCAAATAAAAGCTTAAAACTTGTTTAATCAATCTCATAAAACTACTAGGAGCATTGGACATGCCAAAAGGCAATACTAGCCACTCATATAATGTTTCATGTGTCTTGAATTTTATTTCTATCCATGACTAAGGTGAATGCTTAATTGATGATAATTACTTGGTAGATCAATCTTGAAGAATAACCTTTATCCTTCTAAATTTTCAAGCATGCCTTCTAAGTGATGAGTGGGGGAATCAATATCATACTTCAATTTTATTGATGGCTTCGTTATTAATGCATATCATTTAGCCTCCATTTTTTTTTTGAAATTAATGGTGTATGGAATGTTATATAACTTATTCTTTCTTAAGCCATTTCTTTTTTGAGGAAATCTTCTAACCGTGCTTGAAAAATCTCATGCTCTTTAAATTGAATGCAATAGTTGGAGAAAATTTAGCAAATTCACTCTAGGGATAAAATTTATTTGGTTTTGAATGCGATAAGTTTGGTTAGACTAGTTGATGTGAGTTTTCTAAAGTAGATTTTTCCTTTGGTACAAAGATAGTGTTAGTTTTGATTTTAGTGGTCATCTGATTATTTTTTTTTTCATACATACAAGAACATTCTTCATATTATCCTTCCAAAAAGTATATTTAATAGGTTTACCATCATGCATTATGTTCATATCAAATTACAACTATTCTATAAACATTGCTTCGTTGACTTTGCTTCATTGACATATTTGATATAATCAATATGATATGGTATTCAACGTGGTTGAATTGGTAGTTAAAGTATATTCATAATTGTCTTGTATACTAAGATCTCACTACTCCCACTATCAATAATAAGATTGGATTACAAACCTATTGACTAACCATATATTAGCTCTTAAAGATATGCCACCAAGTATTTTTTTTTCTTCAAGGTGTACAAAAATCATCTTATCACTAGAGATACTTCCTCATCTTAATGGATAGGCTCTATTGGTTCAATTATCTTCCTCTTACTCATCTTTTTCTTTGTTGATATTTTCTTTTTCAATGTCATCTTCATGTGAGGATGAGTTGATAAGTTTTCTGTGAAGACATTCAATTGAGTAGTTGCTCATGTGTCCACAATAATAATATTTTTTATCTCTTGGAATGACATAAAGGTTGCTGAGATTGTTTGTTAACTGTTAGTTCCCTTCGTGGTCTTACAATCAATTGGTTTTAATAAGAGTTTGGCTTGAATTTCTTATCATGTGATTTCATCAAAGATGCTTCCTTATTCATATCATATCTTCAATGGGCAATAGAAAATTGTGAACATATGTGATCACGACTATCCCTTTTGTGGAGTTGTGATTCAATCTCCAAGACAAGTTGAATTGCACTATACAAAATATTATGTGATTGCTTGAACACCTCATCTTGAATATTAATTTTAATTTTATCAATAAAACTTAAAATCTTTTGGCTTTCAGTCTCATGAATATCTACATGTGCATCAAGTTTGTGAAATTCAAAGATATATTTTTATGCTATTTTATGTACTTTCCTATATTGTTGATAGAACTAAAAAGTATTTGTTCATAAACTAGATGGAATAAATCTCAACGATCAATTGTTGCGCCCATCACCATGTTTGCACCTTGTTTTAGCCTTTTCAAAATTGTGATGCTTGTAATTGATCTCACCAAGCTAGCATACCCCCTTTAAAGTTGGAAAGCTACCAATTTGTCTTACATGTCCATTCATTCTTTATATTCTTCAGTTTATGGGATGAATATAGAGAATGTGGGATCTTAATCTTCATGTGTATATCAATTTGTTATGATTCTTGATTGTTTTCTACTAGAGCTAATCCTCTATATTCATCACTAGAATTCACATCATGAAAAAATTGGTTTATGTGTGATTCAAAATTTGAACATGAACCAACTTTTTCATATCTTGGTGGTCGAAAATTTATTGCTTTCTCTTCCAAAAAAGTATGGAATCAAGCTGGCAAGTTTTTTCTATAATTTCTACAATTTTTGATTTAGCATATCTATTGATTTTTTTTTGTTATGAATCTCTCAATAACTAGATGTTGTTGGCGAAATTATTTTTCTAGTATGCTCCAATTTTTTAGAAGATACTACGAGAAAAGTTATTTGTTGGCTCTCCTTGGTGAAATTTTGTTTGTATTGACATAATGATCATATTTGATTAGAAGTATTAAAAAGGCTAGATGACCCGAGCATGGCACGAGGCATGACCCGACTTAGTTGTGTTTTCCCGGCATGGCACAATCCAGAATCATGTTTGGACCTATGTCGTGCATGCCCAAGACATGGTTTGTGCCATTCTAGGACAAGCACGACTTATGTGCCTCGCCCATTGGCATAGTTCACCTACATAGTGACCATGACCTAGGAATGGGGTCAATGGTGCATAGTGCATCTTATTGAGACACAAGTCTCAATGGCCAAAGAAGATGGAAGTGTGTCCTGCATCACAAACCATTTAAGTTTGACACAGCTTCGACCAAACACGCACAAATGCCCAATGGTGACAGTAGGCACTATCACTATCAGACACGTGTGCGCATGTGTTGAATGAGATAAAAATTAGCTAAGTGCTACACAAACACATCCTGACCATTGGAATTCATTCCAACCAATAGGGACAGTAATCCAATGGTTGTCAGATTTCTACCTCTATATATATTAAAAAAAAGAAATTTTTTAAAAAATACATATTATTTTAAGAAAAAGAATCAATAAATATAGATTAAGTTTTCAGAGTTTTCATTCTCAATTTTAAAGCACTCTCATCTCCTTTTCTTTGTGCTCTCATCTGCCATATGCTCTCCTCTACTCACTTGTTTCTCTCTCTCATTCTCAAATCTTAAACTATATTTTAGAGTTTTATTTTTATTCTCAAATACGACTATGGCTCTACCATTTGGAAGTTGGAAACTAGAATAAATTAGTGCCTAACTTCCAATTACGTTTATGTTAAACCCTAACTATACCAAAAGCAAGGTTTTTTTTATGTTGTTTATAAAAATTAGACTTAATAATTTTAAAACATAAACAAAAAAAAAATAACCAATGACTAATAGTGAATATAATGATAATTAATTTAATATTGATTTAAATATGAATAATAATGATAATCTTATGAAAAGGTCTGAGGCCGAAATAATATTTTTTATCATGGCCTCAACCCGAACTCAAATACCTAAAAAATAAAAAATTAGAAGAACTTCAATTATTTTGACTCACTTTAAAATGATAAAAAATACAAATTCTAAGGGTATCAAAGAAGATTCGGCATAATGTATATATTATTTAAAAATATATACATGTAAAAGTATATATGGCAAGAGCTACCTAAAAAGACATGTTGATCAATATACTAAAAAATATGATGCATTAGATCTAATGCAAACTCAACTGAGCATGAGTGATGCGGTATTTGAAACTAGATCTAATTTAGCTTCTTTGACTCTGTTTATATATCATAATAATTTAGGGAGAGAATCATGACCAAACATATTACAATCATTAGTCTTTCAATTAGATTTTTGAAGGATCATAGGGTCATAATTATAATGTAGACCTTCTAGCCTACTTATCATAGGATTCCTATGTCTACATGTAAGAATGACATAATTAAATAAAATAAGTTAGAAAAATAATAAATAATTAATAAAATTAAGAAATATAGTGGAATAGTATCCATGACATTGAATTTCCACACTAGTCGCAACGCAATGATATATCATTTACATACATCATCGTTCAATATATTGATAATATATGGAAACTTAATAAAAATAATAAGGATTTCCTGAGATCTTCATCCTCATGATGGTCTTGCCATATATGAGTACTTGACAAGGATCGTTAGAAAATATAACATTTGCAATAAGATATTTAGTATCAAATTTAATAATACATCTAATAATAGAGTTGATATTAGTATGTCTATTTGGACCATTAGAGATAAGCTATTAGGTGAGATTTTTCATTTTAGGTATACGTGTCATATTATTAATCTGATAGTACAAGTGAGAATGAAGGTTATTTTTCCTATATTAGAAAAAAATAAAAAACTTACTAAAATATCTTAGGATGCCTAGCAAACAAAAGAAGTTTGATAGTCTTTATTTATCTATAAGTCTTAAAAAGAAAATATTCTAAATGGATATGAGATACCATTGGAATTATACTTACCTGATGTTGATGTCATGTATTAGATATGAACACATGATATCTGACTACATAAATAGTAAAAATGATGAACTTTTTATAGATAACTTGATTAATATATAAAAATTTCTTTTATAAAATTCCTAAATATTTTTTATGACATGACAAACATGTATTCATCTATATATATTTCCACCACTTGCATTGTACTCAAGTACATATACAATATTATTCGCATGTTTAGCAAGTTTAGATATCACCCTTTATTTAGTATCATAATCATTGAGATGGAAAGCAAGTATTTAAAGTACTAATCTACCATTCTATCTCTTTATTGCATAGCTGCCTACATAGATCCTAAGGTTAAAGTAGAAGGAATAAAAAATATTATGACAAACATATCCACGTGCATGAACCAGGACTACCAACCAAAAGGTTTCATTCATGAAAACTTGACTAACTTATTTATATACTATTACACTAGGTATGGTAGTAGTTGTAGCAAGGCTCTGAGTATGAACATAGATATCATATTCGGTCATAATGACTTCTCCAAATTTGTTAGCAAGTGAAAAATGATAGGGTGATCTGTTGAATAGGAATGAGTTGCTTAGTAATGAGATATAGATTATTTCTTAATCTTATCATATAATGATAATTAGAACATTGATATTTTATTATGATAGAAATCATATGAATCTATCTTTCTCATACTATCTAAGATTGCATGAGATCTAATAATTTCTCTGATGTCTAGCATTGCATTAGATTCTACATTTTCTATTGTGGCTAATACCATTTCAGATAGGAGATCAAGATTGTGACCAAATATCATTGAGGCACTTGTAAGCATGAATGATTGAGAAGATTAGAGGTTGGAGATTCAAGATAGAGCATGACCAAGAGTGCAAGAATTGCTGGTAGATGATGACTCATGGGACTTAGAGGATATTGAGGCTACCACTAGCAATACCATCAAATCATCACATGATGATGCTGATTTACATATAGATATTGATTGACATTGAGATTGATTTATGTTTGTTGATTTGTATTTATTTTATGATTATCATTTTGATACGATACAATTTGATTTCAATACTTTGATTATGATTTATGATTGTTATATTTTCTATTATTGTTAATTATTGTTTATCATTTTTATTTTATGTTTGTCTCTTAGACCTTGGTTTGAAATAAAATTTGTATTTCTTTTTTTACTAAACTTACAGTATAACAATTTTAGTTTATTTATACATTTTTAGTCTTTTAGTTATACATATGATTCATCAACATTATATCTAATGTGTGTTGACTATTATACAAGTAACTAGTTTTCTTTATTTATTTTATTTATTTTATTTATTTTATTTATTTTATTTATTTTATTTATTTTATATTTTTTATGTTTCTATGGTGATTGGTCATCAGTGTGTGGTGGCGGTGGTATGGGAATGGTGCCTGTGGTGGCACTACCTACAAAAATAGTATGATCCAGCATGACTTGACATAATAGAAATGAGTCTACCCAAAATCATGCCGATGTGGCTTGTCGGGCCAGGAAGATTGATAGTCATGTCATGCTAGTCACAACAAAACTCCCATGTCGAATCATGTCTGGCATGGTATGATGGCCTGACTGGGCCACCCAAAAATGGGCCATGCCATTTTGACACCTCTACATTTGATGAGTGATTAAACTGGGAATGTCAATGACATATCAAATGAGCAAATAAGTTAATGGAAAGAATTGGTAAGAGTGAGATGGTAAAATGATTTTAGACAATTTTTCTCAGATAGAGAAAATATCATTCGATAATAATTGATACAACAACATATTTGATTTCACTTTAAGTTGCATCTTCATATGAAGAAGACAAAAAAAGAAAGAACAAACTCACTTAAAGAATTATAAGAAACATAACTTTATTCAATAGTTGATCATAACAACTTCTAAAAACATGAGTATTTATAGTAGAAAAAGATTAATCTAAGCCATAGAATGTATCATTTTCTAATCATATTTACCTAGCTCTTTTCCATCCTTTAGTATGCAAACCAATGAAACAATATTTTTTAATCCTCCAAAAAACTCATTGAACACCAATTTGAAAGTAATATCAAAGCAATACAAATTGATTAGGATGGATAATAACAATCTCTCCACAAATACTTTTGATCAAATTGGATTTCAACATCTTATAACTTATCCACATACATCAAAACAAAATCAATTTGTTGAGAGAAAACATTATCACATCCAATGAAACAGTACTCTCTTATCTCTCATGATAATGTTCCCCATGCCCATTGGGACCATGCCTTTTTTATATCTAAGTTGTTGGATCACTATATAATTGTCGGACATGCAATGGAAACATAATAGTCTAGAATGAAACCTAGAAAATAATCAATGTGAAACAAAATCAAACTGAATCAAAGAAAATGATTCATCTTAAAATTCCTAGATACTTGAACTATGCACAACCCAATTGAGCTCCACCTATATTGAAATCCATTCCAATAGTAAAATATTGTGATGTTCGTCTCATGATCAAGGTGGTTGGAATGATCTTTAGCGGAGGTTCTAGCTATCCCACACAAACATAAGGTTTTGGGAGTTTTAGGGTATGTCAACATGAAATTCTTTTCTTTTTATATTTGAGCGCTTCAACTTCTAGCACTACTTATTAATGATCCAAGGTGAAATATTAGAGCACCATTAAATAAATTTAGTTCTAAAATGTGGGCAAATTAATTTAATAATAATATACTCTCAAATATTTAAACAATAAAATTCTACTTTCTAAATGGCATATGAGTGAGATCCAGTTGGTTCTTATAATATCAGTAATGATATTTATAACTCTTTTTTTTTTTGGAAACCAAGAGCTTCAGGGCCCACTTACGTGGGCCCCTACATCTCCTTGGGCCCCCGGAGAATCGAGTAGGTAAGAAATATCTCCAGTACTCCCCACTAGTAAAACTTGAACTCGTGACCTCTTGGACATTACCAAGAGTCCCAACCAGCTAAGCTCCTTATAAGAGGGGTGCTATTTATTACTCTTATAATATTATAAGTAACGGGTGACATAAATCAATACATCATTATCATCCAAAGTTATAAAAATATCATGGTTCAATACCACTTATCTATGATAATCATAGCTTGAAGTGAAATGACTATGTCATCGATATTTAGATTAGACAAACTAAAATATATTATACTCATATAATCTAGTCTTTGATTTATTGATACCTAAGTATATTTTCAAACAAAATGGGTTTGATATTTTATATCGACTCATTCGCGCTTTACCATGTATCTTTATTCTAGCTTTGTCAAGTAACCCGTGATATTACTTATGTTATGTGTGAGAGATAAATTATCTCTTGATCACTCATACTATTCTCCTTGGTTTACATTATACCTAATCATAGTCTTTATAATTCAACCTATTACAGATGATGATTACATGTATTAAAGTAAACAACTTCCTATAAGAATTGCCTATGATGTTGATGTAATAATCCATATAGCATTTTCATAGGGGGCAAGTCGAATTCATTTTCTCTAAAATGCACCTACGTGTTGACTTCATATCTCATATCTATAATATTTATTATTATTATTTTAATCTACAATAATACATAAACCCAAGGACAATTTAAGAATACACAAGCAAATATATCTCATAAATGCCTCTCCACAACTCCACTTAAGTATTTCACCATTTAAAAAACTTTATAGGCACATGCATTACTTTTTATTATATTTGGTTGTGCTTGTTTTTCATTGGTCTTAGTAACATGCATCATGGATAAAAGTGTTTGAACATTTCAATTGACAAAATATATATGTCTTGACATGTTATATTTGAAGAGAACATTTTCCCATTTGCCAGGCCATCACACATGCTCACTACTTCTTAGTCCGGGGCTAGCCCAATAATGCCTCTCATTCCCTTCCAACATCATTGATAGTTACTCATCTTCTCATGCCAAATAAATATTTCTCTATATCCCATAAATGATGTTCATGTTTAATTCATCTAATCGAATGTCATTTCTCATCTCAAAAGACTCCCTTGCTTCAAGTTTGTTCCCCTCTTCCGCTACTCATCACTTAAACACATCAACCATTCAATAGTTAAATAATGTTTTTTGTTTATGTTGAACATTCTGTACTTCATTCCCACAAGATGACCACACAATCCTAAAATTCCATCATAAAGCCAAAGACTTCATTGAAAAAATTTCATGTTAATAACTTTTATAGGCCTTCTTTGTCGGATGTGGTGTCTCTGATTCCACCATAAACATAATGATTAGCACACTATAATGGATGAAGAATTTACATCTCTTATGAAGAATGATGCATGATCATGATTGTCATTACATCGACCATGAGGACTATTGGCTCCAAATTTATTTTCAAATCCAAAAAAAACATCAACAACACTTTCAACTCCATATAGCATGATTGGCTTCCTAGGGCTACCACCAATAATCAGGAATTGAGTTCATTGATACATTCAATCCAATGGTCAAGCCCACGTTCATCTAACTTGTTTTAAGCATTGTTGTTTCTAGATGCTAGCCAATCCTTCAAATTAACATGAAAATTACTTTTCTTAATATGAATATATTAGAGAAAGTATATATACATCAGCCTTTTGAATATGTTCAACCTAAATTTTTAATTTATGTATGCCCATTGCACAATGCACTCTATTACTTGAAATAACCTCCACTGGCTTAGCACCACTATTTGCATGAGCACCTTCAAAGGCTTGTCTTTATCAAATCAAGCTCTAATACTTCATTCTTGTTATTTTGACAAGCTTCAATTACTTTCTCTATATTGATATATGTTGATGACACAAACATCACTTTCTCTACCTCACAAGCTATCTCCAAATTGATCTTTGTACTTTGTGATGAATTCACTCTCAAAAATGTGTGCAATCTAATTTTTTCCTTAGAATTTTTATCTCATCAGATGTAAGAATGACTCTTTTTAATCAATGTCATCACATATGTAATATACTCAGTTAGACAATAGTACTCAATGTCAAGCCTGTCTTTTCACCCATGTCATCTTCCCATAAGTTATTATTACTCTTAGGTACTCATTACTGATTACTCCATACCCTAATCCCTCTAACTTATCAAAGTGTCACTAGACCCTTGTAGTTCCTTTCTTTGACTCAACTTTGAAATCTCATTTGCCATAAATGATGTGTGCCAATCAATGCACATATCCATGGGTAAACATTGAATAACCTTAACAAGAATAATCATCTACCATAATATGTTCTCCATTAATGTCGAATTACTCAAACAACATAATATGTCTATTTATAGCTATCAATGTATTTCGATGCTGACATTGCTAGTTTCCTTAATGATCATAAATCAACCTCTTGTTTTTATAAATTTTTCTTGGTAATAATTCAATCTGAATGAACTCTAAAAAGTAAATGACTATGGCTTCCACAAGCACTGAAGTTGAGTACCAAGTGATTGTTTATGCCACAACCAAATCTATTTGACTCCAAATGCTACTATGTGTGCTCATCATTTTTCTTTTCCAATACCACACTCTTTTGTGAGACAATATATGAATGAACTATCTAACAACAAATCAAATATTCCATGCATGTATAAACCATGTCAAAATTAACTACCATTTAATTTGTTAAAAAGTTTGATTGAGATCATTTGCAATTTTGTTTAAATACAAATAAAGGCTAATTGACCAATGGCCTTGCTAAAGCCTTAGTTTCAACATAATATTGTCATCTTTAGTCCAAGCTCATCGTGCAACCTTTAGTTGGCTTGAAGGTGCATATTATGAAAATGTTGGGTTATGGGTAAATTTAATATCAGAATTTACGCAGTGGACTAGGAACCCACCAGTGATCCAAGTGAATACAATTAAATATTGGACAAGAATGTTACCTCTTATATCATAGAAAACTTTTGATTCTAAATGGTTCGATCGAATCCTAGCACAATCTAGTGTTCGTGCCTCTAGCGGTATCCACACGAATATATCATCATTTTTCATTTTCTATCTTTCTCATTTCTGAAAACTTGAGAGACCCCTTTTACTTATTAGTGTTCAAAACCAAAGTGTTATGAGTGCTAACTTTTGTAAAAGCTCACTTTTGGTTTTACACACCTTATCTAATAAGATGTATCATTAACTGAAAAACCAACATGTTATTATTTGATAAGTTGTGTTTCGTCCTAAACAGTTAAGGATAATATGATTTTACCAGATAAGATATGTTTAACCTAACTTAACCTCCAAGTCTTATCTGATAAAACAAACAAAAAAGGGATTAAACATCCCTTTTTTGTTTACTAATTGGACTTTAAACATCCCTTTTTTGTTTACCAGATTAGACATGGACTTTAAGTTTGGGCCCATTTTAAAGGTCCAAATATCTACTAATTGGACTAAATTCTTTAATCTAATTAGTTTAAGAGCGGAAATGAATTTTAGACTTAAGATTATGCCTAGCTTATTTTAGTCTAATTAAAATAAAATGAACTCCAAATAAATATCATTTTTATGTGTGTGACCCAATAGATTCTTGTAATGTTGGTAGTGACTTTAAAATCTTATTTAAAAGAAACAAGTAATGAGTGACATCTAGCAATACATCATTGCTATTTAAGTGATGAGAATATAATAGATTCGACTTAACATATTTTCCTGACTTAGTTTATAGTACGACTTAATCCTTTTGTCCATGATATCTAGATTGATTTATGAGGCATAGACTATGTCACCCTCACACCAATCTATATGTTTCTTGATTTTTGAGTATAAACTTAAACAAATAAGGTCAATATCTTATATTGACTTATTTGAGCATGAACATGCATTTTAGTAGTCCTGCTCAATCAAGGAGCCAATTGATACCACTTTCATTATATAGAAGGGACAAATTTCATCTACATCAAACACATCACTCTGCATAATTTATTATATACCTAGTAAATGACTTTATAACCAACATTGTTACAGTTGGTGCTTATTGAATCTAAAGTATACAACTCATTATGTATGAAACCATAATGACTTCAGGTCAAAGGATAATTCATACCAACAGTCACCATGAAAACGTGTATGACACCCACATAACAATCCATACAATATTCTCATAGCGGGTCAGTTTAATATATTTTCTCTGACACATACTCATGTGTTAACTTAATATATCATATTAGTTAGCCTACATGCTAGTCTTAATGTATTAATATTTTCCTTGAATAGTAATACTTGACTACGGACAATTTAGAATAGTATTCTATAGAATATATCACTCCAAGATATTATTATATTTATCTAAAATTTTCCCAAATCTAAATAAATATAATGATCATAGAATGATACTTTTTATTTAAATAATATATGATAGAAAAGTCCCAAAAGAATCATCTAATAATTGACATTTAGGGCATACACTAACAAAAAACTCATTCCAAAACAAATGACAATGATTTGATCTCAAGCCATGATCTTAAGAATTATGTTCGTTAACTTCTTTCCATTTATGTAAAGATTATAATTATAATTATTTGTTAGTCTTTCCTACAAATATGCTAATTCTTGTAGTTGTTCTAGGATGTCATTTTTGTCATATATAAACTGCAATACGTATAATTCATCTCAACAATGGCGGTCTGTTAGTTGTACATATTATGAGTATTTTTTTTCAAATCCTCATCAATTTATTTTATCAAATTTAGATAGTTATATTATAATTTTTTTTTCAAATTTTTTAATTGACTTTGATTTAGAGTGATTCAACAAAGAGTTGTTTTGTTATTGCCCCACAACATTTCTCATATAAATTTTCCATATGTAATTTAATATGACTCGTTGGTTATATGAATATAAACATGAATTGATTTGAACAATATACACACATACATAAAATCATCTAATGTTCCAATTCCTATTATTAGAAATTGGCAAATAGGGTAGTTTTCTTTATGCATTCTACATAGTAGCATTATGATAAGTGGTTGTGTGAATATAAACATGAAAATTAATAAATCAAATATGAAAGCAAATTACATCATCATCAAGATCTTATGATAAGTGGTTTGCATCAATGGTTAGGAATACTGAAATATGACTGTACCCAGCTTGTCCTTGAGTGAATATTCCCACGAAACAAAATTTATAAATCAGCTTTAATTGTTAGAGCCACAATCATGAGTTCATGACTCAATCCGTGGAGCAGGCTGAGTCATTGCGATACATTGAGCTAGGTCATATAGTTATGACTTTTAAAAATATTACTTGTATGAAGGCCATCCCTAGTCAGGTAACCATGATGTTTTTTTTTTTTTTTGGAAAAAATTATATTTAGGCACCTAAAATTTGAAAAAAAAATTATAGTTTAGGACTCAACTATTTTTACAGATCGATGTAAAAATCATAAAATATTTATGCTTTGTGCACTAAAAAAAAAACTTACCCCACGTTGAATAGGGGTCCAAACACACTTGTTTTTTTATATTTTAAAATGACACATGCTTTTTTTTTTCCAATTTTAAAAAATATCACATGGGTCGGTTCAAGTAGGAACGTGACCCGTATTTTTTTTAAATATTATGCATGATTTTTTTTTTGTGTTAGACCTGATGAGAAGTTGAGTAAATTTAGTTTAATAATTTTTAGTTTATCAATTCGTCAATATTTATTAGTTTGATGCATCTAGCAACAAAAAATATATATATATATAAATCTCAAAATATAAGTATTTTCAATATGTGATGAAAGATGACTAAATATAATTTTCACATGTTTTTTAGGTAATCCTTTTTTATTTTGCATGTAAATTTAATTTTTTTAAGTAAAATTTTTTGATTGTTGCTAATTCAAGGTGGTGTGTCTATTCAAACAGTATAATTTCTATCTAGATGTGGTAACTAAACTAGGCCTATCCTAGTCCAAATTTGACAACCCGGGTTTGCCAATGTAGCATATAGGATTACCAAGTGGATGATTTTTTTGATAAATTTATATTTTAGGTCACTATACAAAAATATTTATAAAAAATAACTAATTTTTTTTATTAAAAAAACAAAATTATTTTTTGAATTAGAAAATTAGTTTCTTAAAAAAAAAAAAGGTAATATGTTATTGTGGGGATAAAATTAGATTTCTAATTTTCAGCGTACCACAAAAAGTCAGGATTTTACATTTTGAGTTTCGATATGCTTTTTTTTTTTTAATTTTGTAAAATATGAAATTAAATTTTTATTTTTTTTATTTTTTTTTATTTTTTTTAAATAATATTTGAATTTAATTGGAGTACATTCCCGCGTCAATAAATACCGAAGTGCGGGACGGCAAAAGTGAAGAGGAAATTCGCAGACGAGAGCTTCATTACTGATACTGATACATTGTGGTGGAAACGAATAGGATCGTAAAATAGAACATGAAGAAGCGATTCAGAAGAGACAGATCTATATGCAACTGCAAATCTCCCCGCAATTCTTTAAACGCCACAGCTCTCTCTTTCAACTGGTGATATCTCCTTTAATCTATCTATCATATTACTCCTGCGAATAGTAATATTTAGATTATGCGTTTCTTATGCTCCATCGCATCTTCGAGTGCTTGTTTAGTGATTAAATCTTTCCGTGCCGTAGTTTTGTTTCATATTGCTGATAATGTAGCTAGGTTGAACAGAGAATGCAAGTGAGCGACGAGCGTACAGTAGATTTTTCAGGGAGAGATAATTACGATTGCTTCCTTTCAGATCGTTTGCCAGCTCAGATATTCCTAGAAAATTAAGCATTAGTACGAATTTCATGTTCCGATTGATCGTGGATCTTCCGATTCTGCTTAGTTTTTTTAAAATCGTCCCTAGTCGACCTTTAGCTTAACTGAAGTGACCGGAAAATCGAGTAGGCATCTTCTAAATTATTTGCAACTACAAGATTGCCTAGATGAAAAGTTGTACCTCGAAATAATAGACTGGCCACCACGATCGGTATCATTTCTCATTTTTTATTTTTTTCATGAATCATTAAAAAAAAAAAGGTACGAGGCGGATGTATGGACGGAGATAGCGAAGTATTTGGATGGAAGATCTCTGGTGAAGCTCGCGGTTACTTGCCGGTGGTTCCGTGCAGTCATTATGCACGATAGTATATGGAGGTTCGCCTGCTTGCGCGATCTTCAAGTTCCGGCACCGATTCATGTGGCTTTCAGTTGGTTCAGTATCTACAGCTCGCTTGCTGGTAATAACATCTGTATTCTGCTTCCGTTAATTGTTAAATCACAGATCACAATATTCATTTTTTTTATTTTGCTTTTTTTGCAGATGGCAGTCACTCCCATACCTTTCGCGAAAAAGGCAAACATATTGGTGAGTATCATCTGGTTGCGTTATATTATTGCGTGTCGATTAACGTTAAACATAAAAAAGTTTATGATTATGGACTTGATTATTCTTCATCAATACGACAGGCCGTGTCATTGATCACGATGCACCATCTTTTTTCTAATGTTTTTTATGATCAAGATCAAATTCAGAAACAGGATTACCTGCTCGATCACTGGCAAATACGCTATTATTAATCTTTTGTCTGTTTGATTTGGTAGTTTCCAGTTATATCTAATTATATTTATCAGCAGAGTTTTCTCTTTGATATGTCTATAATCTGTTCTGATAATTTTTTTTTTTTTTTGGATAAATCCAAACCGCCATTTCTTTAACTACGCCCTCTTATCTTTGAAATTTAAATTATATTCGAATAAATAAAACTGAGGACACGTTTTGTATTCACTTGCTTCGTCATCATATTTTGCATGACGTTATATGTTTTTTTCATAAGAATTGTCATTTGCACTAATTTTACATATTTCTCATAAATAGGATGACGCGTCCCTTGCTCCAACGTAGCTTTGTTGTTTCATTTTGCTGGATAGAACTGTAATTACACATTACACTGTAGCACAAAACTGGAAACATTTAGCATTTTTTTAGAAAACAAAAAAAAAAAAAAACTCGGGTTTTATCACGAGGGAAATCATCGCTCATCATTTTTTTTTTTTTTTTTTGTAATTCAAACAACCAAAACCACAGTTAATAAAGAAAAAAGAAAAGCAAAAACGAATGCGTTTTCCTATACATAATTTGAAGAAAACAAATGCTGTTGTACAAAGAACCGAAGCATGAAACAGTTTCAAAATCAGAGGCCTAGCCTAGCTGACGCACTGGGGGTTTTTTTATTGGTCCAGTAGACTGGATGCGGATTGGCGCGTTTTTTTTCGACTCGAAAGAAGCACTCGTGACGGAGATTCTCAACTTGCCATTGAAAATCAGAAGACAGGATGATGCACAGAATATGCTGGAATCCTATGGGGTCGGCGTCCTGAGCAACATCAAGCAGGGAATTTGGATTGCAGGTATTTCTTACTTGGGGCATACAGGAAGGATTCGAGTGAATTCGGAGACAGATTAAGTTTTTATGAAATTGCCAAACTTTTTGTTTGCCGTCACTTCTCCAGACTTGCAGCTCGTTCGGTGCCCGGTTTGTGAACTTGATACATGCGACGGTGATCATCAGCAATTCGTTGTTTCAAACTTTGCCTCCTAGTTGTCAACTCACTGCGATTTATCAGCTCGATAATATTCAAGTAATGTTTCAATCTTTTGTGAGTTTACATCAATTTCGCAATGCAGGAACAATGCAAACACTAGATGCCAGGCACATCGAGCTGTTCCTCTGCGATGGATACCGCGATGGCAGCTGGGAATACGAGCTGATCGGAACCCGTAAGCTGGAGAAACCTTCAAATGCAGCATCTGGAGCCATCATCGACCTTAAACACCTGAAAGATGTGGCAACGGCTGGTAAATACCCATACCTCGAGCTCTCGTTTGTTTCCAACTTCTCCCGATCCGGTGAGAGTCTGTCAAGTTCTCATTTCTTTAATTTTCACTCCCCCCAAGAAATCACAGGGTTTCAATCCATAGCACACAACCCCCCTTAATTCAACATACTAATAAATGTGGTTTTCTAGTTTTATGCTTAGGCTGACACAACTAAGTTACAGCATACGAGACACATTGAGGCTTGACAAAGTACTATAGCGGAAGTAACCAACTGTTCCTGTGTTTTTAGTGGATCATTAAGAAGAGAATCCCCACGTGCTTAGACCTTCAGACCCGTAGAGATGTATGGTCTCAGTCTCAATTCAGAGAAATCTTCTTATTAATTTACAACCCAATAATCATTGTCAGTGATTATTATGTTTTATCTACATGCACTGAGCTAAGATATCAATCTTGATTTTGTCATCGCTGATGGCGAACAGAGAAAACAGATTGATAATTCTTGAAAGATAGATATTTAATGAGTCGTGTTGAATCTCAGTAGATGCTGGAGAGCCAAAGGGTTCGCGCACAAGCAAAAGTGGATAGGTCAATTCATAGGTCAGATACTCCTTTTGAAAATATAAAAAAATAAAAAATTAAATAATAAAAAAATCATAATATTCCTTATCATGTCAGTGCATACAAGTCAATAATATTAAACTTAAAGTAATTTTATTTATTTATTTTATTTGCTTGTAATATACCAAGAGTGTAGATTATATTCTCTTAGAATAGTACACAAATAGAATGTATGTCTTATCTCCTAGAGCATATATTATATTTAAAATATTTAACAAGTAATTATTATATTTCTTATTGTGGATCTCCTATTTATGTATGTTAGTGTCTAATTCTAATTTAAATATTCGATTAACTGTAAGTGTGCATGATTAATGAAAGAAAACCTAAGTCTTGAAAACATTTTTATATATTTTAGTACGTGGAGAGCTATGTCAATGTGAACTTGTTTAAGAGAATTTGAGAAATAATTAATAATAATGATATATTATATTTAGTTTGATCATTTTCATAGTCTTAATCTTTATTATGATTTTTTTATAAATAATAAAATTAATTGAATGGGTCGTATCAAAAATAAAGTTAGAATTTTGATCAATAGGAATATTTGTTGGAGCACTGCACAAGATGCTAATCTCAATAAGAGTATTAAATAAGTATCTTCTTTATAATAAGATAATATTTTTTAGTAAAATAAATTTTTTTTATATCAAAAAAAATATTTAAGTCTCAAATTTTTTATTTGAAATTATGTCTGGAAATATTTTTTGAGTTGAGTAATATTAATTTGTTATTTTTTGTTATTAAAATATTATCTGTATATATAATTAACAAAGTTATTTTGATTTTAGGATTTTTCCAAAAAAATAAAGAAAATTTAATAATATGCTTGCCTATTCAAAAAGACATGATTGCATGTAAGAACCTCACAATTATATTCTTGACTACTATGTCTTTCACTTCAATTTGTGAAAAATCAAAGACTAATTCATTATATGCAGAAATATATTCAAGTCACTTATTAAAGTATCCTTAGGCCGACTTGTATGAATTAGTCATGATATTATTTTTATATGTATTATTGTCTATTTTATTTGGTTTAAGTATAGATAATTAAATAAAAGAATATTAAAATTTCGTGATATTTTTTATTCTCATGATAACTATGTTATATATGAGACTTTTAGGGTCTTAAGTATATATGAAATAAATAATAAAATTTATAAAATGAGATTTGATAATATTTTAAATAATATTGTCACCATTAATATATTCATAAAAATCTATATTGGGCTCATGATTTTAGATTCTTTATTTTAGATATATATGTCACATAATAAATCTAATACTACAAGGAAGCTTAAAAATAATTTCATACTTGTTAGAATAAATTAGAAATATGTTAAAACATCAAATAAACTATAAAAATATTATAATTTATGTAAGCTTAACAAAATTATTAGTAGTGGATAGACACTATTAGAATTCAACATACCTAATATTTGATTCAAATTTTAATTATCAATATGTTACATCTAATTTTATTCAAAGTAGAATTGATTAAGCAGTAATTAATGAATTATATTAGGATATGTAGTTTTTTTTTTTAAATTCATAAAAAAAATTTAGGATATGATCAATTTATGCTTATATGTATAGAAATTATGTAGGTGTTCTAGATATCTTAATTAAATGTTTGTTCTCTTTTTATATTCCTATTTTATGGGTTTATTTAGAAACAAAAAGTTTAGTATATAATTACATGATCAATATAATAAGTATTGTATATATTAAATATATACTCTAATATACAATCACTCCTAATATTTTTTATATTTTTATTAAATTATTATTTTTTTGTTTTTTATAATCTGAAATAAAAAAGAATCAACCAGGTAAATTATGTATTAATTATTCATAAGTATAACAAAATTTATAAATCTACCTCGAGTCTCATTTCTAGTAAGTTCTCAAATATCTGAATGTGTCAAGTCAAATGAGTCGTTACTCATAGTTACACAAGTGTGACGGGCAGGATATTAATTTCTGGTGAATTTTCTAACACCATGATTCAAGTTCAGCATTCTTTGTTTGGATAGAAATGAGGGACCAAATCAAGAATGATTAAGTAATTGAATAAAAGTATCTAGTGGTATACCTTAGAGATTAGTTCCATGTACTTATTTCTAGTAAATGTCACTATATGATCATTCTATGAGGACTCCTAGGTGGTTCAAATAGGTGTGTTACATCTCTTAATATCTTATAGTATTATTGACATTCTCTCTAAGAATATTTACTAATATTTTTCTTTGCTTTTTTTTCTTATACAATATGTGTTGGTGTGTGTTGTAGGAATGATCTCTTTATATGTGTATTCTGTTATCATATATTTGTTTTCTTGATTGATACTGATGCTGAGGTGATGCTACACGTTTTACTAGTATACTGATGTTGAGGTGCATGTTGCACACAGTACACACCTCGGGTGCATGTTGCGCGTGCTTTATTATGTGCATTTGTGGACAACGAGTGCCAGATTTTCCTTGCCCAGGGCCTATTTTGCATGCCTACTATCTGTGCCAATTATTCCTTGCCTAAGTTTTGTCGTAATTAATGTTCTGATATTATGATAGATATCATAACAACCAAAAGTTGAAATATTAATAAAACTCTCTCGATATAAAAATAAAATAGACGAGAGGCTATAAATTGCCTCTAACTTAGATTGGGATACCCTAAATGTTTACCACTCTCATCCACAAGTATAAATGTAAAAAAAAAAAAAAGGAAGAGTCGGAGACATTTTCATCCAAGGACTGACAGATCTCGGGGCTGGAGCGATTAAACAAACGCCAACCCATCAGATACAATTAAAATAATGGAAAGAGATCAAATTATGTGGTTTTATAAATTGGCAGGTGTTTTCAATCTCAAGTTATGGGCAGGAAAAGAAGATGATTTGCAACCAAAAGCCATGATTACTTTCCACACAGTCGCAGTCAACACTAATTTACAACTCAATCAAGGTAAAAAAATGAATATTCTACTGCCAATAATGTTGGTGCTTAACATAGTAACCCCACGTAAAAACCCAAATAAAAAAAAAAAAGGGAAAACCAGTTACCTACAGAAGCTAAGAATTTTAAGTGGGAGTAAAAAAGCAAGTATTTCTATTCTATAATCTACGATCTCAAATCTCAATATTTTGTTTCTTTTGTTTTTGTTTTTGTTTTTTTGCTCTTGCATGGAGAAGCAGGACTTGTTACCAAGTATTACACGATGAAAGCTGGTTCTGATGGAGAAGTTGTTTCAATTAGAATCTGCCAGCAGCTCCTGTAATTCAAAAATTATGTAAGTATATATCTCAGCAGCTCCTATGTCGTGCAGTAGCCAAACGAACCATCATCACCTTTCCTGACATACATAGTGCACATCCATTGTACCAGTCTCCCCCCCCCCCACCCCACTACTCTCAATATGCTGTGGGTGCAAATAACATGAAACTTGGCTTTACAACAAAATGATAATATACAATTTTTTGAATTGGGTAGACTCAATGACAAAGATGCCCTAGGTAAAACATATTAAACTTCCTTTTGGATCAAACTCATGTCCCCAGGGTTGGGAAGAATTGTCTTTTTATCTATTAATTGAGCTATTATATTGCTGATACACAGATGGATAATTTGATATTAATATAAAATAAAATAAAAATTAATCTACATTCGTGCGATACCTTGTTTATTTTTTTGATAATTTCTCATGACAGACTGATGTTCTCGTCTTGTTTATTCAACATTAAATACACAGCTGAATCGTTTGCATACTTACCTATCTTCCTATATATATATATTAAAATCATCATCATTATTATAAGATTTAAGTTTCACTTGTAGATATTTCAAGGCTTATCTCATAGTATCTCCTACAGCTGCTATGGAAGCAGTGAAAAGACAACTAAATTGTCTTCTACTACAATATTACCTGCAGTGGAAGACAACTAGATTGTCTTCTACTGCATCATTTCCTGCAGTAGTAGGCAATGTGGAATCCGCCCCTGCAATGAGGAAGCAAAACTTTTCATCTTGATTGTAAAAAATGGCATGTAAATAAAACAAGACAATTCACTTCTTGGCAATGAGCTTCTTCGGCATCAAGGCCAGAGGAGTTGATTTCAGCATAAAAAGACGGGCAGCACGCTCTGCAAGTGTGCCTCCGCACTTGATGCCTCGAGCCTGCAATTCCCTCTTCAGCCTCTCCATCCCTACAACCTGCCACATTTAGCAAGCAAGAGTCATCGAAAATGGCAAACCAAACATAGCGAAGCACACAAGTCATCAATCATTCTTAAACTTAAACCGCCATACCTCGAGCTCTGATGCGGAGTTGAAATCTTCAAAATTTAGGGCTTCTGGAACTGATTCGGATTCCTCATCCATCCTATTTTTGTTATCGTCACTGCACGCAATCTCTCGCTTGGGGCTAATAATAAGAATGGCAGAATCATCTGCCTCCTGCCTCCCACCTGTCACAGAATCTGAGCTTCCTCCTTCATCTTCCACACTTGAGAGTGATGAGTTCTTATCGTTTATCACCATTGATCTCTCATCATCATTGCTATCTTTGTTTTCACTCTCGCTGTCACTATCATCCAGTCTCCTCTTCCCCAACCTTTCAAAGAAAAAATTAGCTTCTTCTTTAGCCTCTCTGATCGCTGCAGAATTGCAGCAGGAAGAAGAGAAGCAGCAGGAAAAAGAGAAGCTGTAAAACACTTACCAAACATTCAGTCTCTTGGCCACCTCTCCTCCGTCGTCTGCTAGCGTCGTCACATCTCGCTTCTTCCTCTTCCATCCGGATTGCAGACACGCTTCTCTCACCGCGTCCTCAACATCCGCCGTACACTTGGCCGATTCCTCCCTGTACTTCTTCACGTACTTCTCTGCCTCCCCGTCGCCGACACTCTTCTTCCCCTTCCTCTGCGACTTTTTTATAAACTCCTCGGCAATCTTCTCCAGTCTTCTTTCCTCCTCCTCGGCTTTCCACTCTTCCAGTCTCTTCTCCGCATTCACGTGACGCAGCCTCCGCCCGCTCATGTCCCGGCACGCGTCGAAATTGTTCGAGTTCTTCTGTCCGGATTTGGACGCCGCGCCTCGGAGAAGAGACCCGAACCCTCCCTTCCCTCCCGGGAGACGAAGCATGAGGTGAACCGTGCATTCTGGATTCCAGATCGCGTCGCTTTCTCCGATCTGGTGCCCGCCGGATATCAGACGCTGCGATTGGATTGGAATTTTAGTTATCTCGAAGATCCTTCGCTTGATCGCATGGCCGTCCGTGCTTTCTCCGGTAAATCTCAGAATTGCTGTCTTCCCGTCGAGAAGCTTGGCGAAGATCTGAACCATTCCTGCGCAGTTTTCCTTTTCTATGGATGATTGACGGATTTGTTTCACGCTGGTGAACTCCCCATCTCCACCATCTTGACCAAGACAACGCATCTCACAAATCGCAAAAATTGACTCCTTTGTTGGGTTGCCCGTGACCACTTAACTTCGACATAAAAAATGAAGGTAATCTTTATAACAAATATTTTAATGATTTCTAATTATCTTTAATAGGCAGATTTTTAAATTAATTAAAACTTTTTTTTTTTTTTTTTGAAATTCGGAGGGCAAATAAGGTTGATTAATTATAGGATATCAAAAATTAATTATCTTAGAGTTTAATATAATTTTTTTTAATTATGAAATATTTGGTATGCCAATACACACATATCTCCAAGATAACTAAAAAAAATGGTTTTTTTTTTCAAAAAAAAAAAAAAAAAATTCCAACTTAGAATAATTACTTTTTGACGTATCTAATGTGTGGTCTAGTTTGAAATATTTTGAAATTTAATTTTCCTAAAAACAATAAATTTAAAATATTTTGAAATTTATAAAAATCATGATTTACATATGCCTAATGTGGTCAAGTTTGAACCCATGATCTTCAATCATAAAATAACGTCAAATTTCAAAATGAATCCAACTACAAATTTCAAAGTAACATCAAATAATATATTAAAAAAACATACAAATATATAAACATATATAAGCATAAATACATATAAATATATATAAACATCTATGTGTGTGTGTGTGTTTATATATATTATTTGTTTGTTGAATCTGATTGTGTCAGGCATATGAAAATCATGATTTTCATATTTTAATTTATTATTATTATTGTTAGAGGTAAAATCAGATTTTTGATTTTTGTGATATCAAAACATAATTATTTTAGGTTTTAATATATTTTTTAAATTTTGAAAATAAATAGTTTATTTTTTAAAAATTATTTTGTGTTTATTATACTAAAACACAAATATTAAAAAAATAAATTGTTTTAATTTCTGAACCTTTATGTATTCTGAAATGGAAATTTTAATATTTTATGTATTAGATACCATAAGTAAAATATGTAAATTATGTTGTCTTTTTTATTATTTTACTACATAAAAATTAACATAACTTAATTTTTAGTACCCTACAAAATATAATATATATCATACTCTTAACTTCACCACGTCGTCATGTCACAATCACATCATACAAAAACTTTAAAAAAATTAATGTTTATACAAAATAATGTACCATATTTTCTAAAGTATGGTATATTTTAGAAAATATACCACACACACACACATATATATATGGCTTATTTTAATAAATATCATACTGTATTCTAAAATATATCTTCATGTCACATCATAACAAAAACTCCATCACGTAAAAAAATAATTTTTAAAAAAATATATTTTTTTAATTTTTTATATTATTTTAGGGGGTAGAATCATGAGGGCCTTCAGATTATGTCCCCTAGCCGTTGGAAGCGAGATCCAACGGCTGTATTTCAATTTTTTTTTTCATATGCCCGTTGGGGGGGGGGGGGGGGGGGGGGGGGCAATTGGGTCGGGCGGGGTCGGGTCTGATTGGACTCGTGCCGGCACTGGCGTGGACCGTGGATGAGTGGGGGTTGGAGATGGGGTGCGGTGCGGGTGGGGACTGGTTGACTGGGGACTTGGGGTTGGGGGTCCTGGGGTGCCGAGTGCGGGTCTGACCTTGACTCGTGCTGACGAGCCATGCCACGGCCATCGAACCATGCCGGGTCAGGCACGGCACGGCACGATAGGTGCCTTACCTGAGCACGGGAAATTCCCGTACCGGGCCGGCCCAAGCACTGCCGAATCATGCCATGCCTCTTGCCGGCCCGGCCCGGTTGATACCTCTAATCACATAACATCATTATATATATATATATATATATATATTCACCCACACACACATAATGTATATACACTATTTTCAAAAATATTATATATATATATATATACAATTTTAAAATAATATATATACATAAAGTGTATATATTGTTTTCAGAAATAGTAATTCTATTTTTAGTTTTTTTTTTTTAATAGGTCATGATGATATGGTTGAGTTAATGATAGGGTGAATATAACATATTTAAATGTACCAAAAATTAAATATTTTTGTTTTTGCACACCAAAAATTAAATAAATATTATCATTTTCATATCCAAATACACAAATTTTCATTCTGAATATTATATTTTTATAATGTATGCAACTATGTATATTTACAATTTTTATGATTTTTATAATTTTTACATGTATTATATAATTAATAGATTTTCCATTTTTTATAAATTTTTGTGAATATTATAAATTTATAATTTTGTATTATCAAATAAATATAGTTATGATTCAAATAAAATTTCAAATTAAAAAAAAAATCAATTCACCCTACTTGTCTACCCAAAACAATTTGATTACTTCAAAATGATATGCCTTATCTACACAAAATAATGGGATAATTATGTTTTAGCATACTCCCCCAAAAATATTTAAAAATTTAAAACCAATCTTTTAATATTAGAAAAAAAAAACACTGAACTATAAATAACTTAAAAATCAGGGAACTCAAATTCATAAGTCCTAAACTATCCTCGCCCCTCTACCATGCCCCTCGCTCTTGCCCTCGCCCTTGCCCTCGCCCTTGCCCCTCGCCCTCGTCCCTAGCCTCATCTTTCCTCTCTCCTCGCCCTCGTCCCTAGCCTCATCTTCCCTCTCTCCTCGCCCTCATCTCTAGCCCATCTACCCTCGTCCTCGTCCCTAGCCCGTCTCCCCTCATCCCTAGCTCGTCTCTCCTCGCCCCTCTCCCCTCGCCCCTCTCCACGAGCTCCATCGTGGAGCCCCAGTGAGCTCGACGATGGAACTAATGGAGAGGGATGAAGGCCAAGGAGAGAAAAGCGATAGGAGATGGGCGAGGAAAGACAAGAGATGGGCGAGGGAAAGGATGAGGGGCAAGAGAGAGAATAGTTTAAGACTTATGATTTCGATTGCTCTATATTTTAATTTATGCATAGTTCGGTAAATTTTTTTCAAATATTAAAAATTAGTTTCAAATTTTTAAATATTTCTGGGGGAATACCCCAAAACATAATTCCCCCTAATTTGTATCTTAAAAACATATGTATAGTTTAATTAGTGAGTTTTGTACGAAAATAAGATGTTTGAAAATACAAAAGATAAAATCAATTCGCGTGAGAAAGTAGTAACCAAAGTAGTATGCAATACCGATAATGGGAATGCTGGCATTTAATTCCTATTGAATTCGACAATGAGAACAATGACATTTGAATTAAATCAATTGCCGTCGATAATATTTTTAACAAGTAAAATAAATAAATGTTACAGAGATAACATTGTAGAAGGTTACAATGTCTACATTTCACTTGATTCCTTGATAGTCTATATGTAACCACCCATATTAAAATATTGACACTTCATAATTTTCGTCGTATTCTTGTCCTCTTATTTTTCTAATTATGGAAACACTTGATTTTTTTTTTTTTTATGGAGCTAGACCTTCCCTCCAACTTGTTAGGATCTATCCATCATATATTCATGGTTCTTTTACTTTTTTATGATAATGACTTGTGCATATTTTGTCTCATAAGCTTTTTCTAGTCTCTTAATTAATCAAGTTTTTTTACAACCTCCATAGATAATGCACCATTTGGAACAAAGTTACTAATAGTGATAACAAAAGTTTCCCAAAACATTGCAAAGAAATAATCTACTATCTCACCATCCAAGACTATTTTCATAATAGTTAATTAATTAAAAATAGTCATAAAAGCATTAAGTTAATCTATCATTATTAAAACATATAACCACTTGACATTAAAACCTTAAAACCTTGAAACCATGCAAAATCTTAAAACCTTGAAACCATGCAAAACCTTAAAATCCTAAATCCATAAAACCTCAAATATTATCACTGGGGTCGACGGCAATTGATTTAATTCAATTGCTACCATTCTTGTTGTTGGCTTCATTAGGAATAAAATGCATGCATTCTCGTTGCCAATATTACGCACTACTTTGGTCAATATTTTTTCATGCGAACTGATATTATCTTTTTTATTTTCAAACACCCTATTTCTGTACAAAACTCCTAATTAGTGAGATGCTGGATACACATTTTCTTGGTGGCACGAGTTTGATTTTTATGGGCTACAACTATGAGCGCAAAGATGAGGATAGCCCTATTTCTACCCTGGGGCCCCTTGTGACTATTTGAGGCATTAATCTGGCTCAAAAAAATACTAGGTTAAGAGCTTCAAATACTTAGGGAGTCATGGATGACTAGTTAAAAAATATCTTTTCATTATAGTTAAGCTAGAGGTGCAACAATAATGATACACACATGAATAAAGGATCACAAATAACTAGTGAGATGCCGGAATCCTAAGGGTTAGTGAATTGACTTTTGGGGATGGCTAAGTAATCATTGCTTGCATTTTATGAGGATCATCAAGGACATCACATGCAAAGACAAAATGATTTAGATACTCAATATTATGTGATCAAAACTCTCCCAAGTCTATACATAATAAGCTCATGCTAAGGAAAAACTCATTATTAATGTGCTTAGTTGGCTGCTTGGTATTCAAATTATAGAACATTTTAAAGTATTTTTATGATATTAGATGATGTGTAAGTAAGTGAAAAAAGATATAATTGAATTGATTGAATGACATGAAAAATTTAGTTGAATTTGTTAGAGGTGTCAAACGGGCCCGGCCGGGCCAGGCACGGTTTAAAATAGTCTGGCCCGGCATGGCCCGCATGCACGGCAGGCCGTGCCGTACCTTGCCTGGCCCGCTCGGGCTGGCCTGTCCGTACGATTAGGAATTCGGGGGATCGCGGGTCAGGTAGAATCAGACCCGACCCGCGGTCTTTTTTGCGGGAGGGGCCATCACGGGGTCGGGCTCAAGGGACACCTGACATGGGATGAACCCGTGCCGGTGTGCCGTGCCACGGGCCGAACCATGCCGGGTCAGGCACGGCACGGGCCAGGTACGGCACGGCATGGCTCATGCCTAACCCGGGCACGGCACGGGCCCGAGCATGGAATTTTCTCGTGCCGGGCCGGGCCGGCCCTATTGACACCTCTGGAATTTGTTGAATTGTCGTGAAATTGATAGGTTTTTGGAGATATTTGGTTATTTGATAATCTATAGATCATCGAACAATTTTAGTGTTTATATTTGATAAAATTTCTATTTAATTAGTTATGATAATATTTGTACAACATAACTTTACTAGAGGTGTCAAGTAAGTTGGACAGCTTAGGCACAACACGAGCACGACCCTTAATAATCATGTAAGGCCCAACATGACTTTGTCTAGAATCATTCCTAGGCCATGGTCATGCCAGCCCATGGCATGACTCATACTATGATGGACTAGGTCCAACTATGCCTCATGCTAGCCAAGCACATTATAAGTATGTGACACATTGGCATGGTCTATGTAATCATGGGTAATGGGGATGAGTCACAAATAAAAAAAAAAAACTAGGCCTCCGCACCATTATATTATAAACACAAACTTGTTGTGTCTATTAGAATACTATGTACCCAATACGATACATTTTTTTTATTTATGCTTGCTTCTACTTATCTATTATATTTATGATTTCATGTTATTCAATAAATTCTTATTGTTTATGTTTCATAGTTTTTTTATTAAAGTTTATTATTGAAAATTTTAGATTGTGTTATTTTTTTTCTTATGATATTTTGAGCCAAATATAATATTTTTATTATTATTCAATTGATTCATTTAAATTTAATTTTTTATAATGCAATGTCATTTTTATTATTCTGATATTAAATTTTTTTAATAAAAATTTTTTAAGAAATTTCAAATTTTTAATTGGGTCATTCGGTCTCACATAATCAGTATGACCAAACATGACCTTGAACTGATCCATCACAACCCAACATGGATTCGAAAGTGCCAGATGGCAGTAGAGGTGTCAAACGGGCTGGCCCGGCACAGCACGGTTTAAAAAAACCGGGCCCGGCACTGCCCGCAGGGACGACGGGCCGTGCCGTGCCTCGCCTGGCCTGCTCGGACAAACTTGTCCGAGCGGTTCGGGAAACGGGGACCGCGGGTCGGGTCGAATTTGACCCGACCCGTGGTCTTTTTTTGCGGGAGGGGAGGCATGCGGTTTGTCGTGCCGGTTTGCCGTGCCAGGGGCCGAACCGTGCCTGGCCAGGCACGGTTCGTGCCAAAGCCGGGCACGGATTTTATCCGTGCCGGGCCGGCCCAGGCACGGCTGAACCCTGCCGTGCCTCGTGCCGGGCCGGGCCGGCCCGGCACGGTTGACACCTCTAGATGGCAGACCAATTTGGTCTTGTCAGGTTGGCCATTAATGAAGTAGTGCCGACATGGCACGACATGAGAACTCATCTCATGTTGTGTCAAGCACGACATGGTGACATGATCGAGCCATTTAAAATTAGATCATGCATGCATAACATGACCAATTTGACATCTTTATATTCTATCATCTCATTAGCATAATAATTCAACTTTATATTATATTTTTTATAATTGTGTTATTATCATGGAGTCGTAGTTATACTTATATTAGAGGTGTCAAATGAGTCATATTAATACCAACATGATCCTTTTTGGGTGTCTCAGTAGGGCTACCGTGCTATGCTGGGTACGACCCAACTTAGAAGTCATGTCGTGCTCGACATGTATGACTAATAGTCTGCCCAGCCCTACACAACATGACCAACACAATTCCAAATAGACTCATGTCTAACATAAAAAATAGGTTACCTGGTTTTTTGTGACCCATGACTTGTCCTATGTCTCTGGTCCTCGAGTAGGTACGTCTCTTTTGGGTCATGCCTCATGCTATGTCTGGGCCACACAGCCCACTTGATATTTCTAACTTACTTGATAATAATTAAATAGCTATGATATTAATTTTATATTGTAGTAATCAAGTACATTATGAGTGTTAAAAGTCATGGATATTTATTAGTGCTATAACTTTATTTTTAATAAGACTCTGTAGTCTCAAATCAGACTATAAGAGTCATAGATATTTCATAAAGATATAACTTTTGAGTTACAAAAAGTTACAAAACTAAAATTACTCATACTAAAGTTATAAACATTATTTAGCACAGTGACTTATAAACATAAAATATTATATAGGGTTTTTACGCGAGTATTACCATTCTCAAAGGCTACAACACTTGTCCTCAAGAGAAGGCAAAGCCACAACTTTTATGTTTAAGCCAACTGCTAGTATCCTGGTCATTTACAATGTCACAGCCATGTGATATATGAGAAAGGTCTGAGCCAGCATCAAGGCCACTCCCTACACCACACTCATATTATGCACAAAAGGACCATTTCTAGTGCCATTGTCATTCCTAGTATTGTGACCATATTATGCACATGAGAAGCCATTTTAAATGGTCTGGCATTCATAATGCCACAACCATGTTATGCATGAAAGAGATAAATGCCAAAATCATAGTCATTCCCAATACTATGACTTTGTGTTATTGAAACAATAAACTCAAGTCACTGATACTTCTCATCACTATGACTTAGTAATATAAAAAGATAGGGAAACATTCCAAAGTTATGATAACTTTTTAGAGTCACAATCTAGAGCTCAAAAGATGAAGGCCAAAATTATGACTCATTTTAAAAACCATAACTTTCTACTTAAATAAATATAGATAAATCAAATTATAAAAGAGGAAAGAGAAGGAATTCATGCATCTTTCAATAATCTTATTCTTCTATATTCACCAAGATAAAGTCAAGCCATAATAAATAGTTCTAGGAGTGGTTTTTGAACTTCCTAGGAGATACAAAAGCAAGTAAGAGATGCAAGACATAAGTTAAACCTTAGGATTAGAGGGTGTTACTTTAAAACCCACCTCTCTAGGATAGATTCGGAAAAAATAATAAAAACAGAATGAAATTATGGTTTGTGTCCTAGATTTTCATGAGGGATGTTATTAAGAATCCAAGTTTTATAAGAATTATTCTTTATCTTATGAATCTCTCTCTAATATTAGCCTAAATTGAGGTTTAGGGTTTAAAAGTTTACTTATGTAATGTTTAAATAGTTTTGATAATAATAAATATATTTGATTTATATTGTAGAATAAAAATTAATGGATGTGGTGATTAAATAGAAATTATAAATCTGACTATTAGTGGGTTTATGCATGTTGTTTTGGTAGATGGTGATATGTAAATCATGAGGCTCATTCGAGCATATGGTAGGAAGGAAGTGACACTTCTCTCAACTACGATGTGCAAGCTAAATATATATGTTAAAACATAAAATTTGGGTATTTTAATTATTACTAGTATGATATTTATGAAGCCAAAAGTATGAATACTTTTACATATCAATCTATTGTATATGTCTTAGACAAATTGATTCTTAATTGAGATAGATATTTTATAGAATATTATCCTAAAGGTTTCATCTTTAATATATGAGTTGCATCATCATCATAGAGGATGATAGATAATCCACTAGATAGATATGAGTGTATTGTGATTCACAAGATGGTGATAGTCATTTGAGTTGCTTTCATTCATATGGTTCTTGTAGTTGAAACTCGAGAGAGATATATATTAATTATGTGACTATGATACTTATAAATCCAAAAGTATACATACCTATAAAGTATGTTAGTTCCTAGTCTTTATGACACTAAAGCCTAAAGAATAAGAATATATATATATATGAAGCAACTATCAAAGATAGTTGATGAGTTTTCTAAAGGTATGGACTTGAAAATGACTCTCAAACATAGATAATTTGTTATTTTTTTGATAAAGTATAAATAAGTTAGCTATGAGTGGAATAATGTTAGGCTAGGCTCATGGGTGATAACCATATTGTATGCTATTAGGATAAAAAAGTCATTACACAATAATTCAATCTTTATTTTGAATATAGGTGTCTAGTTGGCCGGGCGGCTCGGACATGGCACAAGGCATGGTCCAACCGAGTCGTGTATAGTCTAGCACAACATGGTCTAGAACCATGTATGGACCTGATTCATGCTAGCCCACGGCTTGTGCCATATTGGGCCAAAGGCTACCATGTTTCATGTCGAGCTATTCATGACCTATGCGCCTAGGTTATTAGCAGGGTCCACTAGCACGATAACCATGACCTAGGATCACATCCTGGGAATAGTTCATGGGTAACAGGTCACCAACTCGTGATTGTGCCCGGACCCATTTTTAAAAAAAAAACTAGGTGTTTTTTAAGTATTTATACCCGCCACATCCACATGGTGGATATTTTTTAATTTTTAAAAAATTTAAACCCAGTCTATCATGTTGACATGGTGGATTGACCTATTGGGATAGTTGTCCCAATGGCTAAGGGTGTATCGGCCTCAGGCAAACATGCAACATATACTTGATAATAGTAGTCACTATAGCTATCTAGCACATGCATCGATGTTCAATTACAAAAAGTATCTAAACATCTTGGCCATTATAATTCATTCTAATGGCTAGGGGTAGAAATCTGATGGTTGATGGGTTTATGCCCTTTTACATATTAAATATTGGCCATTAAAATTCATCTCTAATTTTTTTTCTCTCTCTATGTGGGACTAGACTTGTGGCTCTGCCCTTTAGAAATTAGAAACCAGAATGGAATGACATATCAAATCGTGGTTATGATAATGCCTAATGGTGTTGGACTCTAGCTAGGAGAGGTATTTTCTTGTCATAAATGATGTATGTGCTTGATACTCACACATGTTGGACATTAGGTTGTGCTTCGGTAGATACTCCTACTCATCTAATATGACATTGGATATCTAATATGACATTTTCTGTAAACTCCACTACTTATAGAAGAATCATAGGAAAGATTAACTATTCGACTATTACTTAACTAGATATAACATAAACAAATAGTAAAGTTAATTATATCTTAGATTCTCCTAAGGATATATACCTTGATGTAGTTCTTCTCATACTGAGGTATATAAAGAAATCTCTTTGACTCGAGATCTCTTTTAGCAATCATGGGCATATGTAATTTATCTGATATTTAGATTTGTTTTAGATATCAGCTTATGCTAAGAGAAGATCTACCACATAGTTTTGCACTTTTTCTTAGAGGCAATTTTATTTCTTTGAAAATTAAGAGATTGATAATTATTTTGAGATCTAGAACATAGGTAGAATTTAGAGTGATGGTGATCGTAAGAATTGAGAAACTATAGATCCAGCATTTACTTGAGGAAATCAAGTAACCAATTTCTTCTCCTATTCTTTTTTGTAGCAATCAGTGTGACATATAACCTTAAATCTTATATTTCATTACAACCCACATAGAGGTGAACTATATATTTCTAGATGAGAAAATCTGAGATGGTACCATCGATATATCATATATTTAGATAGTTGAGCATCCAATATACATTTTCATGAAGGCCTTAAAAGAGGCATAAACTTACTTTTCTTTTATCTAAGCTTGATATTTTTAGAATTATACACACCAGCTCGATGAGAAGTATTATAAAATATTGTTGTATATTTTATTATTATTATTTATGAGAGAACCTGACATATGAAATACCACAACTCATTAGCTCATTATATAAGGGCATGAGATGTATTTGATATTTAACAAATTTGTTGAGTTTCCCATTTTTTTATCTTTGGTTTTTGACACACACATACATATATATATATTGAAAATAATACGATGCTATTATGTATATAAAATTTAAAAACATTTACATAGTCATGTATATATATTGTTATATATATAATATTTGAAAACATGTATATATACATGTATAAATATTATTATGTATCTAGATAACATTTTCAAAAATGGTACATACATACATAATGTTCTAAAATGTTTTGTATATTTTTTTTTAAAATTAATACACATAATGCTTTAATTTTATTTCATTTCATTGATGTCTAAAGTAAACCATAATGAATATGGTGAGGATTATATATGGAAAAATTATGTTTAAGGTCTTAAAATAAAATAATTACATTGTGTGCCCATATCAGTTTTAGTGATCAGGGACCCCAATTGAAAGTAATTATGATTTGAATCACTTTTTGATAACCCAAAATTCAAATGCCCACATTACCCCTCACATCATTACAACTTAAAACTAATTATGCATACCAAGTTATGCATAACAAAATGTTTATGCATAACTCATTATTCACATTTTGTTATCCTACAAAATCTTTTAGAAGTGTTTCCAAACAAGAAGATGATTGAAACACAAATTCTAGGAATCAATAAAAGCACTCCATGTTCAGTTTCAACAAGATGATCATCTTTGATGCAAAAATAAAGAACAACTATGTCGAAATCCTTTATGCAAAATAGACATGTCACCTCAATCCCTAGCATCATCATCGAACAATAAAAACCATGTTAAAATATGAAGTGTTCGAAAGTGGCTGACATCCAAGAGCTCCATGAATCAAAAGCTATGCTCTTGCTCATTATTTGAAATCCTCACCACTCATTAGCTTTATACTAGCAAACAAGCAGGAAGCATCTTTCATAAATGATCGGTAAATGCAAAGTAAGATGTTGGTGGATTGTTGGATTTGTTCAGGTTTGGGGTTTATTTTCAATGTGCATGAATTTTTAATGTTAGTTAATTTAAAGAGAACCATGGGTTGCTTTCATTGTGTGTGTGTGTGTGTGTTTGTTTGTTTTTTTGTTTGTGTGTGTGTATTCAAAAAAGTGATAGCATTTAGTTTTTTGGAAAACATGTGTGTTTGGATGATTTTCCAAAAAAAAAGATAACACAGCCTCTAGCTTTGTTAGGCCGTGGTCTTGAACATAAGCTATCCATTTTGAGGTATGTGTTTTGCATTCAGGAAGGGGTGAAACAATATTTTTTATATTTTCTTTCTCTTGTATAAGGTTATATAAGGTTTCTGTAACCTTACTTTCACCTCTATAACAATAAAAAAAAGTAAAGGGGAGCTATTTCTTTTAATTGTTCTTCTCATGTACATGAGGATTTGCAAGTGTTCATATTGTGTCCGTGAGGAAGAGATTGTTCATATTGTCCTTGTGCGGATGAGATTGTTCATGTTGTGTTCGTGTAGAGGAGATTGTTCATGTTGTGCTCGTGGATACTCAGTAATTCTTTAGAAGAGCACTATATCTCGAAATCAAACATCAAGTTTTATTAAGGTGTTTTGATCCATTTTGAAATTCTAATTTGTTTTGTTGGTATTTTATGGATATTGGATATCATTAATTTATGGTTTATTTTACTTGAATATTTTATTATTTGGGGTTGAATATCATTTGTGCGTGTGTGTGTGTCAAATAGAAAATCTATAAAACCCAAAAGCTGTTAGGTATCGATTATGTTTGGTGAAGTTTTAAAACATACAACATTTAAATGATTTAAATTGTAATACCAAATTAATTAACTTTGTTGGATCGAGAAATTAATTTTGAAACCATTCTTAATTTTCGGGCTCCATCTTGATCGTCTCCAACAAGTGATATCAGAGCATTAATTAATTTTATCTGGTATTTTTATTTTCCAAGTGACTTGATTAATTTCTTCAAGTTAGACAAAGAAATTAATTCACTCGGTATGATTAGGTTGAAATTTTCTAACTATTCAACATAGAAAAGATGATGCATCTTTTAATGAAGAGTGACCTACTTGATTTAATTCTATATGATCAAGAATCGGAAAGTATGGATGACTAGAAGTAGAAAAAACTATACTACATGACTTTTGCCACAATATGTTGGCAGGTTGGAAAAATAACTTTCAACCACATATTTTCTATCACAAAGATAGATGAGATATGGAAAAAGTTAGAATCAAAGTATGAAAAAAAAATATAACAAGGAACAAGACATTGTTAATCTAGTGCTTGTTTAAAATGAAATATCAATATGAATTTGATATAGCTGCTCACTTGAGTTATTTTCAAGTTTAGGTTAAACAACTAACATCAATAGAAATAGTATTGGATGATAAGCTGCAGACATCTCTACTTCTTGGCTCACTTCCCAAGAGTTGGGAGATACTCATAGTCTCCTTGAATGCCTCAGCTCAGAATAACAACCTTAACATGGTTATCTTTACTAATAGCCAGATAAGTAAGTTTGTGAGATGGAGGGAAAAATGAATTTCTCCATATATCCTTATTTTCGTGGAAAATGAGAGATGTAAATTGAGTTCAAACCCCATACTAGGAGAGAGAAGAGAGTATTTTTTTTAAGAAAAAGTCAACAGTCAAACACATGGTGAAGTAGTACTATAGTAACCAATCAATATATTATAAGAGGGATTATCTCAAGTGGGAAAAGCTTCAGGAGGAGCATAAGAAAATAGATAGTGCCAAGAAAGAAGCTGGTACTTTTTTTTGTTGATTGTGACATTACTTTTTAAAGTAGTGTTGAAATATAATACAAATAAGTTAGAAAAGTGTTTGATTGATAGATTCTATGACCACCTTTCATGTCACTCCAATTTCTGATTGATTAATGACATATATCTAGGAATTGTGAATTAGTCATGATAAGTGATTGAAAAATATTGAGAATAATTGGCATTGGAGATATTTGTCTGGAGACAAACACATGACGAATAATATTTCTCAAGGAAATTCAATATATCCCAAATATTCAAATCAACCAATTTTTCATGGGAATATCAATTTATACCAATGGAAAATTTTTCAAAGGGTTACTCACTATAATGAGAAATAAAATGGTAAACCATTTCTATATTACCCGAGCTAGGGTTAGCTTAGATCAGGTAAATACTTGCCATAAAATTACAATCATTAATTCTGAGTTGCATAGACCAGGATACATTTATGTGCATGATTCATTTTCTATAAGAAAGTAGTCTATACTTACTAACTGAAAGTTGCTTAGTCATGAAAGGATATTTAGTATAACTAGAGACATCCATACAACTACTTTATGGATTCATAAGGTACTTGTTCTGAGATAAGGTGCTTGTTATGAGATAATAAAGATTTTCATAGAAATCCCTTATGATATAATCTTTATTCCATTTGCTCATAAGGATCACATTAAGCATGTGGGAGCATATAAGTTTCAAGTTAAATTTAAAACTTTTACTTTAGTTACTCTCAAAGATTAGTTGGATCAAGAGGAGCTAACAACTCAGATTGAAAAGTAGAAATCTCAGATTGTCTGGGTACATTTAATTTCTAGATTTATTTTTCTTGTATGAGAAACATGAATCCATTTTATAGTCTACGAAAAAAAGCAAATTCCCCCACAATGAAAATTTTTAAAAATTAATCCAAAGTTATGTCATGGTCGGTCCAAATGGGTCAGAGTAGATTGTTGGGTCTACCCAAGTTTGAGGCATGTCAATTATCATTTTTAAGTTTGTTTAGTTTATATTTAATGTGCATGAATTTTTAAAATTAGTTAATTTAATGAGAATCATGGGGTGCTCTCATTAAGTGTGTATGTGTGTGTATGCGGGCAATTAACATCAAATGAATTTAAATTTGGTAATGTTTTTTTAAAACATTACATATATGTTTTTATAAAAATTGACATCGTGTTGTTTTTCGAAAAAGATGCATGTCACAACCAACGAGCACAATTAACCTCTATCCTCTAGTATCCCCAAAGTGTTAATCAATTGCCTTTTCTTCATCGAATATATCAATATTGTTCGCTATGCCTCTCATAGCGCATGATTTTACACATACCTCCACATGTTGCTTCCCTAAGACTTGAACCCACGTCGTGTCCCTAGGTCAATTGAAATTCTATTGTGAGAATTAAAGGACAAGAATTTAAATCCTAGAAAAGTAACATGGGGAGGCATGTGTAAATCCATTCACCTCGAGGTACAAAACAGATGGATAACTATGTATCGAGCAACCAGGCATATCAATATTGATATGCCCACTTGGTGCTGGGAAACTAATTACCACTTGGGGGCCACTCGAGGATTGAGGTCAATGGAATCTTCTATTTGTTACATACAAAGTATTTATTTAACAAATAGCAGGCACCACCGACCTCAGTCCACAGGCGGCCCTCGAGTGTTAGCTAGTTTTTTGGTCCCACTAAACATATTAATATTATCTACTAAGTCACTCAAGGTGTATGGTTTTAAGCATGTCTCCCCATGTCGCATTCCTATTTGACACAAAAAGTATGAGTTTTTGAGGTGTTTTATGGTTGTTTCATGATGTATTTGTATTGAAAATGAAATTTAAAAGTAAAGATTTTACTGATTATATGATACTACTTTACAATTAAGTCATAATAATCTTTATACAATACAACTCTACCACTTGATTATCATAATATTTAATTGGGTAACATATTCTTCGTGGGGGTCCACAATATCATGGATTTGCAAGCGCATTAATTCTGAAACATAATTTCATCCAAGATATGTTTTATGTTTCATGAAATCCAAGAATCAAATTGGTATGAAAAGTTATAGTATTTTTAGCATTGTGACATGTTCTTTACAAAACTAAAATTACCCAACACTAGACTATTATTAGTCACGATATTATTTACAAAAGATAATTTTTTCAACCATGATATCTCTTGCCACCACAACTGTTTTCTAGAAAAGATTCAAAGATTATTTAATGTCATGACTTCAATCCAATGTCAAACCTTTCAACTTATTGAACTATTTTAATACATGATGGGGCCTTGAAGATATAAAACATGGAATATAAGAGATTCAAAAAAAGAGCTAGGGGATTCAAAATACAATACCAAGAAAGCCACCATAAAAGGGCATGAATATCACCCCAAATCAGGTATAAATTCAAGCTAAACACAAGTAAGAATAGTTTGGGAAAAAGATTTGAGACCTAAATTCTTGGTCAGCTATCATAAGGAATCCATAATTCAACAAGAAGATGCTCGAATCTTCTCACACAAAATCTTTCCCAATGTCAGTCAAATTAGGGATCTAGGTTTGATTTATTATAAATGTGTATGATGATTGTGGTTTTGTAAGGAATAATAATGGAATTTCTATGTTTTAAATGGTGATGGATATAAAAATAAAAAAATTGTTGATGAATATGGATGTTTTGTAAAATAGAGATTTAAGGTTCCACCACCAAATAGGTTTATATATTTTAGTGGAGGTGAATAGTGATAGGTACATCATAGAACACACTTATAAGATTAATATCAAAGGAAATGATAAGTTTTCTATTTTTATAATATGAACCTATGTGTGAAAACCTTAAATTTATACAAGTTAAATCGATATGAGTATGGTTCTTATGAAGCCAAAAACACAAATAAAACTATGACTAATCCATTTTACATCTTCTAGATAAATTGACCTTATAATATAGTAGTTATGTAGAATGTCTAACCTAGGGTTTAAGCATTCTCGTGATTCATGTGTTATTTTTGATGGGTGATGATAGATGATGACTACCCTATGATCATTTCTTCATATATGACTTGCATAAGTGGAATTATTAGATGGACATATGTTTAATTGATGCAAGTATAGTACTTATAAAGTCAAAACTTTAAACTTAATTATTATTATATTATTTCATGTATTTCATGACTATTAAGGTCAGAGAATAAAAATGCATACTCAAATTACTATTAAAAGAAATTAACATATTGCCTAAAAAAGTAGAAATGTGAATGACCAATGAACAGAGTAAGTATAGTTTCTATGATAGAATACTAAAGGCATGACTACAAGATAACTATACTTGGTAATGATGGTTCATGGTTGATAATTACCTTATCTGCCAGGGGGACGAAGAGGAAATCTACATCATTCTACCATTTGTCCCGCAATCAAGTATGACATTACCACAATATTAAAGAAAAATACAATATACACAAGAAAGTAAACTAACTTTGAGTCTAAGTATTTATTTGAGACCCAAGTTTATCTTCTAAAGTTGGGTAGTAGTTAATTTATTATTGGTTGGTCAAATTACTCATATAATTCTTATGTAATCGATATTTAGACATATATCTACAATATTACTTATATGACTTATATACTTGTGGATTTCTATTAAATATATATAATTGCTCAACAAAATTTTGGCATTGTACTACCAACAAAAAAGTTTTGACATTGTAACAATGTGGAAACAAGTTTTGGTGCCATTGTTGAAAATTTGTTTTGTTTAATTAGGTAAATTTGAGTTGACCTAACTATCTTTGAAATGGGATAATTCTATTTCTAGTTGGTTGAATATCTATTATTATTTAGTGTTTGTTTGTGTGTTAATTTTTTAGCAACCAAATTTATGCACTGAAGATATTGAACTATGATAATAACTATAGACAAATAAATGGATAGAATGAGAAGATAGATATTGAGATTGATAGCAGAGAGAGCAAGAATAGAAAATAATGACTATAATGAGAATAATCAAGCTAGTACTGAACATGTTATTCAAAAGCTTATTCCTCACTAAACATTAAAAAATTATTAGAGATCAACATTAATCAATAGAAATGTTGGGATTCATATGCAATAAATAAATAAATAAATAAATAAATAAATATAAATATATATATATATATATATTATTTTGAGTTGAAGCATAGTCTCATAGTCATAGTACAATAATATCAATATGATGGATAATTTTTACAAGACCTGAATAGTAATATGACTTTCTCAGAGTTGTGCGACACTATTAAGAATAATGAAGTTATCTTGGATATGATAAAATTATGACTCTTCTCATTTTGTTTTAGAAATAATGCAAGAAAACTAGTTCTAATGCTTATTTAGATGATCTATTAAGAGTTTGGATGAACTTGTGTATCTTTTTCTTACCAATTTCTTACCACCTCAAATCACATCATAACGGAGGATAAAGATTAGTCATTTCAGACAAGTGAAGCCAGAGACCTTGTATGATGTTTGATACCGATTCTAAGATTTACAAAAGAGGTGCCCATGATATAGATTTGAGTTATGTTTCCAAGATTAGATATTTTATAATAATCTAAATTATATGAGGAGTTGAATATTTGATACATCCTTAGGTGATTATATTAGGAACAAGCCACCTAAGGAGACTCATTTTTTGTTGGAAGAACTTAACAAGCATAACTACTAAACTCTAAATAAAAGAGTAAGTAGAAAAAAAAAGCTAGAGTATTATAGTTGGATAGCCTATTAAATATGCAGATTAAGCTAAATATATTTTTTAGCAAGTTTGGAGCTTAATATGATAAAAGATCTAATGTGGGAGAAATGGTTGCAACATCAAGAAGTTATGGATTTCAATTTAATTTATCAAGTGGTTGAAGCCAGTATTCTATAAAATAGAGGGTATATTTTCAGATCCAATAATACCCATATACATTATCATCATAACATGACAAATCATGAGAATTTATTGTATGTAAGCCAAGAGAAGTTGTAGCAAAATATGGGGCAAAAACAAAATATTGGAACCAATTTGATGGGATACCAAATGCAAGGAATTTCAAGTTCTAATTACAATCAACCAAAAAGAGTTGAAAACCCATCATTAGAAGAGAACATGCTTACACTTCTAACAAAGATAAAAAAGATGAATGATGTGCAATAGAATGAAATAAGACATGAAAATAAGGCTAGATTAGATGGATATAATAATGAAGATTATTGAGAATCAAATTGGATAAATGGCACTCATGATGAATGAGAAGAACACCAATAGATTTCCAAGTTATACCAAGGAAAATCCAAAAAGATATATATCTATAACACTCAGAAGTGATAAAGAAATAAAAGGGTGAAACATAGAAGAAAATCCAAAGGGGAAGATAATGTAGAAGATGAAGTTATTATTGACAATGTAGCGACATCCAAAATTGTGACACCTGTGTCATGACATCCAATGCCATGATTTTTCCTAAAGTCATGGCATTGCTAGAATCCAATACTAAACTTATACCACCAACAATTACACATGAAAAGAAATAGAATTGGAGGAAGAGATATAGACAAACCAAAGCAATGAACAAAAACATGACATGTCAAATAATGATTATTTGTATGATCAAAAAATGTTTCACTTGCATAGTAGTTTAGAAAAGAAAAGTTAAACATGAAATTTGACTAATTTCTCAACAACTTCAGAAAGTTGGAAATCAATGTACCCTCCACTAATATTTTATTATAAATGCCATACTACATTAATTTTATGATAGATATTATAAAAAGAAATTGGAGACTTATGAAAAAGTGAGAATGACAGAGAAGTTTAAAATTATTATTAAATATAACTCTCGAAAGAGTTCAGAGATCATAGGAGTTGTATAATTATGTGTGTTATTGGAGAGCACACTTTTCAGAAAGTTTTGTATAACTTAGGTGCAAGTGTCAATATGATGCATTTATCCATAGTACAAAGGTTGAACTAGTGTGAGATAACTCCAAATCATGTTTGTTGTGCATGACATGAAGAAGACTTGTATGCCTCATTGATCTTCTAATAACTATTCAACACTCAAAGTACTACTTTTATGGTTATTTTCTATTATTTTCATAATGTGCTTATATTGAATCTAGGTCTTAAATATAAGAATTTCACTGAATTATAATTTTTAAGGAATTGTGTAAAGAGAAGTAAAATTGCAGCTAGATTAAATATAGATTATGGACTTGATGGAAAGTTGAGATGGAGGCAAAACAATAAAGGAAGTCACGATATTTTTAAAATCACAACTTATTTACACTAACATATACCTAATGAGAAGTTATGGTAGCCTTTCTTAGTCACAACTTTACAAATAATTATGGTAATCTTTATATATCATGACTTTATCACTTGGTTTTCACAATCTCGCACAAAGTAACACATTCTTTGTGACTGTGATATTATCTTGGAGTTATAGCCTTACTAGTTCAAAAATACAAATTTAGTCATAACATTATTTTTACATCATGGAAACTAAGCGCCAAACTTATACAAGAACTCTAGATAGTTTCTAGTGCTAAGATATATTTGTTACAAAGCCATAATCACATATTACCATGTAATTTTTACATGACAAATTTTGTACCATGACTATTTGTTCTATGAAGGAATTTCCTCAATCATCCATTCATGCTATTATGACTTTGTGTTCTAAAGTGGAATCTCCTTTGTTATGTCCATTCTTGTCATCATAAATTTGTGTTCTAGAGAAGAATTACATTTATCACAATAACTTTTGCCATCGTGACCATGTGTTATGGAGAAGAATCTCCTTGGTCCATGCTATCTTTTTTGTGCCATGACTTTGTGTTCTAGAGAGAAATTACCTTTACCATGACATTCCTTTATTGTCATAACTTTATATCTTTCAGTGCTCGTGAAGCTAAAAGTACAAACAAATTCATACCTAGAGGTGTCAAACGGGCAGGGCCGGCCCGGCCCGGCACGAGGCACGGCACGGTTCGGCCGTGCCTGGGCCGGCCCGGCACGTTAAAAAACCATGCCCGGGCCCGTGCCGTGCCCGGGCGAAGCAAGGCACTAAACGTGCCGTGCCTGGCCCGCACGGCTCGTGCCTAGGCACGGCACGCCGGCACGGGTCCATCCCATGCCGGTCCCGCAGGCACGCGTGGCACGCCGCCAGTGCCACGCGTGCCGTGGCGTGACCGCGTGACTCGTGACTCTTCAGACCGTGACTCGGTCACGGACTCACGGATCACTCGAACGTCGAACCACCAGGGCCCCCCCGGAAAAAAGACCGCGGGTCGGGTCCAAACAGACCCGACCCGCGGTCTTTTCCGCCGAAACCGAGAAAAACGAAAAATATAATGGGAAAAAAAAATTTTTCAAACTTAGATCGATTTTCAGCCGTTGGATTCGACGCCAACGGCTAGGGGGCAGAATCCGACGGTCCTCGTGATTCTGCCCATTAAATATAATAAAAAAATTCAAAAAAATAATAAAAAATTTATTTTTTTTTAAAAAAAAAACTTTTTTTAGGCTATATAATCTACCCCCCTCCCTATAGAATTTATGTTTTTCAAAAACATTAATCCTCTCAATTTTTTCTCTCTCTCACATAAACCGTACTTTTCTCGTTCGGCCCTCGTTTTATTGATTTCGGCTTGAATTTTCGTGAAACTCAACTTGAGTTTTGAACTTCAAAGCTTCCTGCGGGCTTCGGTGCATCTTTCACGTGAGAGACCTCTTTGCTTTTACCGGGTAATATAATTTACTTTTTGTTTTATTTTCTCTCTCTAAATCTTCTCTCTCTAGAAAAACGTACGAAAAAAAAATGACGAATTCACCTAACACATATTTAAATTTGGAAAATGAAAATGTTAGTGTTACACAACTGTCCGTGGCTCCTGAAACTTTGGTTTCTCCTGTCATGTCAGCCCAAAGTTCTAAAAAACAAAAAACTAGGAGGACTTCTGTAGTTTGGACACATTTTAAAATCATAACACAATTAGATGTTAGGGGTGAGGAACATGAAATGGCACAGTGCAAATATTGTATGCGACTTTTAACATGCAAGAGTACATGTGGGACTGGGCACCTAAAGAGGCATTCTGAAATATGCTCCAAAAAACATGGACCGTTAGATCCTAGGCAAACCCAACTTGGCACTACATTTTTTGAGACTGGATCGAGTTCAGTCTCAAAGTTTACTCCCTTCGTATACTCCAGCGAGTTGGGTAGGGACGGCATGGCCAGACTCATCACATTGATGGGTCTTCCGATCAGATTTTCGGAAGATCCGAGGGTAGTCCGCATCATGCAGACTTATTTTCAGCCATCCTATCGTAGGATTCCTAGGTCCACATCTAGGAGTGACATACTAAAGATATATAAGTTAGAAAAACAAAAAATAATTAATGAATTTTTGGCATTTAGTGGAGTGGTGTCCGTGACGTCCGATATATGGACATGTCACGATGATTCTTCTTATGCATGTATCACGAGTCATTATGTCGATTCAAACTGGACAATAAATAAAAAAATATTAGGATTCACTGAGATTCTTCATCCTCATGATGGCCCGGCCATTTTTGACTGTATGATGAAAATATTTAGGGAATATAAAATTCAAAATAAAATTTTTAGTGTCACTTTCGATAATGCTGCGAATAATGGAGTAGCGATCAATATGTTTGTTAGGAATATTAGAGACGCACCTTTAGGAAAGATATTTCATGTCAGATGCATGTGTCATGTTATTAACCTTATAGTTCAAGCGGGTATGAAGGTGTGTTCCCCCACGTTGGAAAATATACGCAATGCACTCAAGTATATTCGCACTCCTCGCAGACTACAAGAGTTTGGTAATCTCTGTTTGTCTGCGAATCTTAAGAAGAAGAAATTCCAATCTGATGTGAGACATCGTTGGAATTACACGTACCTGATGTTGGAATCATGTGTTGGATACGAACACGTGATATCCGACTACGTCAATAGTAAGAGTGGCGAACTTATTATTGACGACACTGACTGGGCTTCAGGAATTTCATTTATGAAATTCCTGAAGATATTTTATGACACGACGAACATGTGTTCGTCGGTTTATACGCCCACCACTTGCATTGCACTCCGTTGCATATGCAACATTAGTAGCATGTTTAGGATGTATCGAGCGGACCCGATGCTCAGCCTTATGGTTGCAGAGATGGAGACCAAGTACCTGAAGTACTGGTCCACCATTCCATCTCTTTATTGCCTCGCAGCATGCATGGACCCTAGGGCTAAGGTGGAAGGGGTTGAAAACACCCTGACTTTCATTTCCTCGTGCATGAACCTGGAAGAGCCACCTGAAGGGTTCATTTACGAGAAGTTGACAGACCTGTTCGCATACTACGATACTAGGTATGGTGGTGGTGGTGGTGAGACTGTGAGTACGGACACTGATACCTTGTTCGGAGATGACGATTATTCCATTAACCTAGCGAGGGAGAAACGTAGGGGTGGACCTTCACATAGGAGCGAGCTGTCTCGGTACTTAGATACCGATTACTGCTCAATCCTATCACCATCTAACAATAAGAATCTTGATTTATTACAGTGGTGGAAATCATATGAGTCCGCCTATCCCGTGCTATCTAGGATGGCACTGGATCTACTGACTCCTCCGGTGTCGAGCGTAGCATCGGAGTCTGCTTTTTCTGTTGCAGTGAACGTGATTTCGGATAGGAGATCGAGATTACGTCCAGATATGGTTGAGGCCTTGGCATGTTTGAAGGATTGGGAGGATTCGAGATTTAGCATCAGTGATCGTGCTGAAGCTGGGACTGTGACAGACACTGCAGTCGCATCCACATCCACTACGATGGCGGAGGAGCTGATTGCCGATGATGATGACGATGACCCATATGATACTGATCTTGATGTTGCGGCTGATGATTCTCATTTTATGCCGCTTGACGATTGATGCTCATCTGCTCTTTTTTTCGATATTTTGTAATTATTTTTATTTATACGCTTTGTTTATACTTTGGTCTTTGTATTATACGTTGTGTAGAAGTTGAAACTTATACTTTTTTTTCGGAGTTTTGGTTTCAAAAGCATGAATGGTAATTTTTATTTGCGTAGTTTAAATTTTTTTTAATTAAAATTTTTACTAAATTAATGTATTTTTTTATTATTTTAAGATTTAAATATTATTTTAAAATTTATTAACTTTAAATCTTAATATTTAATTAATAATAATACATTATAATATTAAAATTTACTAAACTTAAGTGAAAAAAAAAAATAAATTTCCTAATTTTTTTTTTCATAATTTCATTTAATTTTAAATGTTATATTAGTTACAAAAAATTTTAATTTTTTTTTTACATAATAACATAAACTTAAATAATGATAAACAAAAACTTAAAAAAAAAAAAAAAAAAAAAATCTTTTGTAATCTGCCAAGGCAGAGCCGCAGGTAGAGGTGTCAAACGGGCCGGCCCAGCACGGCACGGCCCGTGGGCACGGCAAGGCCGTGCCGTGCCGTGCCGGCCCGCTCGGGCACGGGCGCCCGGCAAGGCAGGGCAGGCGGGGCGGGCGGGTCGGGTCTGTTTGGACCCGACCCGCGGTCTTTTTACCGGGGGGGGGGGGGGGGGGGGGGGGGGGGGGGCGGTTGGGTCACGAGTCACGACTCAGTGAGTCGTGACCGTGAGTCGTGACTCGTGAGTCGTGAGTCGCGACTCACGACTCAGGACGCAGGCACGAGGGCCGGCGTGCCGTGCCAAGGCACGGCCCGGCACGTGGTTTGTTCGCCCGGGCCCGGCACGGGCCCGGGCACGTTTTTTTATCGTGCTGGGCCGGCCCAGGCACGGCCGAACCGTGCCGTGCCTCGTGCCGGGCCGGCCCGTTTGACACCTCTAGCCGCAGGCGCAGAGGCAAAGGCACCAAGACCAAGCGGTCCAAGTGGACATGGGTCATGGGCCATGGCTACTGCGGCAGTGCCAAGCACGGGCCGTGCGGCAGTGCCAAGCACGGGCCGTGCGCCCGTGCCCGTGCTTACTGCTTGGCCAAGCGGGCCGGGCACGGCACGGCACGGCCTCGCCGTGCCAACGGGCCGTGCCGTGCCCGACTTAAAAAAACCGTGCCGTGCCGGGCACGGCACGGTTGCACGGCAGGGCACGTGAAAAACGGGCCGTGCCGTGCTGGGCCAGCCCGTTTGACACCTCTATTCATACCCATTCCATTATGCATATTCTAGAAAATTTTGATATTTAGATGATGTAGAGGATATGTATAATATATTACCTAGGAGTTTTACCATAGTGTATTAATTATGTTTTAGATATGATAGATTGTGATAAGAAAATCATGGAACACATGCAAATGAGGTTGCTTCATAATGTGATAATAGCCCTGTGATCATTTTCCTCTTTATTTAATTTCTAAAAGAAAATATATTAGGAAAATATATATTAATTGATATGAGTATGATACTTATGAAACCAAAAGACTAAACATAATTATTAACATATTATTTCATAACTATTATGACTATTGAAATTAGAGTATAAAAAACTCAAAGTATTTATGAAAGGTAATTTACATTTTGCCTAAAAGGAGTAAAAGTGTGGATGGTGTTTGGTATGCCAAATACTAAATAATACTAATTATTTTAGTGATTATGCTTGATGTGTTTACATATAAAAAGGCATTAAATATAATTATTTTACTAAATTATAGTTTTGATAGACTATGATAAATAGTAGTAAAATTTTTTGGGTAAAATATTAGATTTGATACTTTGTTGAGTAGGAGGAGGGGAGTGAAAAAATATGTAAAGTCAGCATTCTGTATGTTATGACTTTGTTATATCTCATTGAGCTTATATATCATGACTTTATTACCGTGTTGACATTATAATTTCATTATGCAACATATTTTGTTAGTTAGGAAACTTTCTTAGAGTCACAGTCATACTAGCTCATAATATTATTTATGACTATGATATAAATTTTATATCATAACAACTAATTACCTCACTAGTGCTAAAAGCCATTACATCCTCCAATGTCATGACTTTTTCATTATAGAGCCACACCAAGACTAAGGTAAAAGTTATGACACATTTCTAGCACCACAAAATTTAGCTAAAGAGAGTTCAATAGAGTATTTACTTGAGTTGTAGTCATTTCCATGGCTCATTACTAAGCTATTACTAATCTTGAGTAGATGTGACTCATTACTTGTACCTTGACTCATTACTAGTACCTTTCTAATCTTGAGAAAAACCATAGTCATTCTACTCTTGATTTTGTGTTATAGATATGAAAGATATAAGTCATGATTATTCCAATCATGGCTCATTAATAGTACCTTGACAAAAACCATGACTCATTACTAGTACCTTGACTTTAGGTTATAGAGGTGAAATGCACAAGTTTCAACCATTCACAATGTGGTAACTTAATATTATAGAGATAAAATAAACAACCATAGTCATTCTTAGCATATCAATAATCTTATGCAAGAGAAAACCCAAAATCATGGTAGATTCTTAGCACCATAACTTTGTGTTATAGATATGAAAGATATAAGTCATGATTATTCCAAAAGGCACGATAATCTTAAGCAAAAAGATCACGAAAGATGTAGCGCTTTTCCAATGTTGTGACTTTGTGTTACAAATATAACAAGTCAAAGCCATGACATTACATATCAATAATCCATAGTAATAAATTTTTATGTTTGGATTGTATTGTGTTTTGGTTATTGATAAATATAGTATTTATATAGAAATGAAATTAGGGTTTTACTATTAGTGGGTTTGTACATGCTATCATGGTGGATAATGATACCTAAGCTATGAAGTATACTCGCATGTAATAGTAGGAATGAAATGATAGCTCTTCGAATATTGATGCATGAGACAGACAAACTTATATGTCAAAATCCAATATTGTGGTAAGTTTAATCATGTGGGTATGATGCTTATGAAGTTGAAAACATGAATACTTTCATAAGCTAATCTACTATGCATATCGTAGATGAACTAACCTTCAATTAATGTAAGAGATTCATAGAATATTGTCTTAAGGGTTTCACTTTTAGTGTAAGAATCACATGTCATCATGGAAGATAGTGAAAGGTAAGTAATGAAGCATACATGAGTAGAGGTGACTCATAAGATAATGACAATCCTATGACTTATTTTCTATCAGTTCGCATCTTATACCACATATATATTAATTGTGATGGTATACACTTATGAAGCCAAAAGTGCAAATGCTTTTAATACCACGTTAGTTGATATTTTAAAGACACATGAGATTAGAGAATAAGAATGTAAATATAAAGTTACTATCAAGGATAGTTGATAAGTTGTCTAATAGCTATGAAATTGTGAATGAGCCTCAAGTAGGAATAATTTTTTATTTTGGGGTAAAGTACAAATGGGTTAACTACGAGGTGACCATCATTAGGGAAGATCTAATAGGTAACAACTAACTTGTATGTTAGTATGTTACTATGACATTTTCACAAAAAAAAATAACTTTTATTCTATAGACAAGCACAATAACAACCAAACACTTTAGACAAGTCATCATGCATAATAAAATGTATCAATCCTAGAATCTAAGAGGTTTACCAAATACTTAGTTTATCTTTTGATTAAAGTAGTTTTGACACATCGTTATGGAATCAATATCTAAATGAAAGTATATTTTACTACTTGTATATCTCATATATTTATGGGGACTAGTTGGATGAGAGATTCTCCCCCAATGAGCCTTTGTGATATTAGTTAATCCTAAAAATTGGGTATTGTAACAAAATCACAAAAGATGATCCATGAACAAAGTCTGATTTCAATTATACAATATTGAAGGCAAAATTATGAGAGGATAATCCTTAGTAGTGATAGTCAAAGAATGATAATCACCTTTTATGCCAAGGGGTAATGAAAAAAAATCTATATTATTCTACTCTTCATCCAACAATCAAACATAATTTTTTTTAATATTAAATACAAACTCATCATATACAAGGAAGTAAACCAACCATGAAGTCTACATATCTATCCAAGACTCAAGTTTATATTATCAACTCAAGTAGTTTTTAATTCACTTGTGGGACTAATATTTATATTTATGTTCACTGTATTACTTATATGACCCTTATTCATATAAATCTCTAATGGATTAAATTAATTGCTCAATGAGTTTTTCGTGTCATGCCTCAAAGGATGAGTTTTAGACAATAACAAAGAAATAAGTTTTTGGTATCATTGTCAAGGATTATTCTTAGTTTGATTGGTCAACTTGAGTTGATATAACTATTTTTTAATATGAATATCTCTGTTTCTAGTTGATTAGATAATTAATTTTATTTAGCGTTTATTTTGTGTTTGTGCTTTTATTTTTTCTATTTTGTAGGCACAATATTTTATGAACCAAAGATTTGAGCCTGAGCCAACACCTCTAGACCAAGTAAGTTAGAGAACAAGAAGATTCATATTAAAATAGATAAGTGAGAGAGCAAGCATGAAGAATAATGATTGCGATAAGAATAATCAAGATAGTGTAAAAAGAGATATTAAATAGCTCATTCCTCATCAGACATTTATAGATTATTATAGGCCAATATTGATGAATAATTGCTCTAGGATTCATATGTAAATGATACATGTGAACTACTTAGAGTCAAAATCTAGCCTTATATCCATAGTACAATAACATCAATATGATAGATGATTTTCAAAAGACCCAAATAGTCACATAATAACTTTCTTGAAATTGTGCTACACTATGAAGATGAATGAAGTTAGCTAAAGCTAAGTTTTTTTTTTTATTTTCATTGTGAAAAAGGCCAAGAGATAGTTCCAATGCATATCTAGATGATCCATTGAGACTTTGAATGAACGTATATAAGTTTTTCTAACCCAAGTCTTCCAACCTCAAATGACATCACAATTGAGGGAAAATATAAGTTAGTTTAGACAAGAGAAGCATGATATATTAAATGACGCTTGGGATTGATTCAAATATCTGCTAAGATAGTGCCCACAACATTGATTTAATTTATGGTTCTAAATCAAGACATTCAACAATTATTTGAATTAAATGATGAGGTGCATAGTTGATACAGTCTCAAGTGGTTCCTTCATGAACAAGTCACCTAAATAGGCCTATTTTCTAATTGAAGAACAAGCCAATGACAACTACTTAAACTCGGAATGAAATAACAAGTAGAAGGAAGCAAGTTGGAATATTATAGTTGGATAGACTAATAATAATGAAGGTGAAGCTTGATATATTTTTCAATAAGTTTGGAGCCTAATAAGACAAAAGGCCTAGTGTGAAATAAATAATTATTTTATAATAGTAAGTTGTGCCCAATTTCAACTTAATATATCAAGTGGCTTATTCTATAGAATAGAAGGTATGAATTTAGTTTTCAATAATAATGTTAATAAACATTATTAACATTATTATAAAAGTTTATCATGTAAAAGTCATTAGAATGTATGATAGAATTTGAGATGATGTCAAAAGAATTTTGAAGTAACTCTATATGATACCAAATGCAAGGAACTTTGAGTTTCAATTACAACTACCAAAAGAGAGTATAAAAGTCATCATATGAAGAAAGAATTCTTATGCTACTCAAGGAGATAAACTGAAGGAATGATGCACACAATAATTGAATAGAATATATGGAAATAAGGCTAGACCAAATGAAGATGATAATGAAGACTATTAAGAATTAAATTGGATAACTAGTCCTAATGATGAATGAGAAGAGCATCCATGGATTACAAAGTGATATTGATGTAAATCAAAATATGGGCATATTCATAACACTTAGAAGTAGTAAAGAATTAGATTGGCAAAGAACAGAATAAAAATCTAAAGGGGTTTTTTAAGTAGAAAAAGAAGCTATGACTAATAAAGTCATGACATCCCAAGTCACATCACTCAATATATATTTGATGCCGTGACATTTTCCAAAGCCACACTACTACCATAACCCATTGCACTTCCACCACCTTTCATACATGAAGAAGTAAAATTCGAGGAAGCAATGCAGAAGAACCAAAGCAATGAATAGAAGAAAAATATGCCTAATAATGAGTATGCATATGATAAAAAAACTCTCTGGCCTAATCTTCATTTTATAGTGATTTAGAAAGAGAAAGTTAAATGAGCAATTTGATTGATTCCTCAATATCTTCAGAAAGTTAAAATCAACAAACTTGTCGCTGAAGTCTTATCATAGATGCTACAATACGTGAAGTTTATGGAGGATATCATGAGTAGCAAGAAGAAATTGGAGATGTATGGAACCCTCTGCATGGTCGAGAAGTGAAACATGATCATTCAACGTAAACTTTCAAGAAAGTTCAAAGATTTGAAGAGTTTTATAATTTTATGCATTATTGATCAGCATACCTTCTAGAAGGCATTATATTATTTGGGAGCAAGTGTCAACTTGATATCATTATTCATAGTTTGGAGATCGAATCTTGATGAGATAAATTCAACTTTTTTATTAATATAGATGGCAGCCCGATCAATCAAGTTTTTGAGGTTGATTATCAAAGATGTGCTAGTAAGGTTAGAAAGTTTATTTACCCTACTAATTTTGTGGTATTAGATATGGAGGGGGACTTATATGCTCTATTGATCTTGGGGTGGCCATTCTTGGTGACTAGACAAGCATTAATTGATGTGAAGAAGATAGTATTTATATATCATGTGGATGAAGAGCAAGTAAAGATTAATCTATATAAAAGTATATAAATTCTGGATAATAATGAGGAAATCATTGAAGAATAAATAGCCTCATATGCACATCCAGAAGATAAGGTATGGAGATCAGATGGAAAGATTTCATAGATAATTATTGGCTTGAAGAAGATAGAGAAGTTGATGAATTAGAAGTAATACTGAAAGAATAAAAAGCTGTTGTAAGCCTTTTTATAGAAAACTAATTTGAAGTCTTGATACTTTTCAAATTCATGATAGAAGAATAATTAAAGACATGTTGCCTTTGAGTTGCGAACGAAGTGGTTGATATGGTAAAATTCCTAAGTGTATAATATGGAGAAATCATTGTGAGGATTCTTGAGACTAAAAAAAATTACAAGATGAGGAAAGCTAACTGTTGATTGATGATGTACTAAAAAAAGATGAAGCAAAGAATTGTTTCAATGAAGTTCATAAGTAAAAAGAAGCTAAAATTTCTATGCAGAAGAAAGCGTGACTTTTCAAAGTCACGGCTACACATGTTTGATCGATAAAGGAAAAATTTGTGATAGGAGGCTACGACATATTCTATAGTTATGACAAAATTACTTCAAAGAGCAAAAGATAAGATCATGATATTATATGAAGTCATGATATTAGATGAAAAAGTCACAAGTAATCTCAAGGCTATGACAATTATGAAAGACAATCATCATGATGCCTTCATATGGACTAATCTTGAGTGTACTACCAAACCATATTTGTTATACTTTCTTGAGAGAAAAGAAGAAAAAATAGTTCCTTTTTTTAGTAGTTGACTGAAGAAATGAAGGATACCATAGTAATGAAGTTAAAATAATATACCAAGACTATATCATGGTCACTCAAAGATATAAAAGAAATTAGTCACTCAATATGTATAAATGAGTTACTTATAGAAGATGATGCAATATTAACAATCAAACACCAAATGAGATTAAATTTGATAATAAAGGATATGATAAAAAACTAGTTTACAATATGGTTCAAGATGAGAATTATTTATGTCATATCGAAAAATCTTTACGTTTGAATGATTCATGTAGTTCCAAGAAAGGATGATTGATGTTGGTAAAAACATTGAATAATGAAAAGATCTCCACACATGTATCTGCTAGATGATGTATAAGTGTAAATTATCAAAAATTGAACAAAGAAATAAAAAATGATCACTAAATACTTCCTTTCATAGACCAAATTCCAGATAAGATCTCAATGCACTCCTTTTATTATTTTATATACTAATATTTGGGTTACTATCAAATGTGGATTGATGCATTAGATCAAGAATAAAACTATGTTCACTGCTCATTAAGGACTTTTGCATTTTGATGAATACTATTTGGTCTATGAAATTCTATAGCTACTCTCTAAATGTGCTTGGATGTCATATTTTCCCATCTTTACCAAAAAAATGAGACTTTTATATCATTCAAAAATATATGGACAAACAAAAATCTCAAATAGTGAAATCAAAAACATATTGAAAAAAATTATAAATCCATCAAGAAAAGATAATATTAATAGTTGCAGGAAGCAATATGGATATATAGAATGGTATTCAAAATACCTCTATAAATATCTCGAGTTTTGTATAGAAATAATGTATTTAACATAAAAAATTTATGGCTAGTTTCAAAAATATGCCCAAACTAGTGCATCTAGAAACAATGTGGCGATACCCATCATTGTGAACGGTGGCCAATGTCATGCTGTTGATTTCTTAAAATCAAAGATCGGCGTTGTGATTGTCGGCTATTGAAAGCATTGTGAAGATCCCATTACGCTCCTTGCCCCTCGCCCCTCTCTTCCCACCCTTCTCTAGGAGATCCTTCGTGGAGCTCCATCGAGCTCCAGCGATCTCGAAGTGGAGCTCAAGGAGCTCCAGAGAGCTCCTTCGTGGAGCTCCATCGAGCTCAAAGTGGAGCTCGAGGAGCTCCATTGAACTCCACGAAGGAGCTCATTGAAGCTCCATCGAAGAGCTTGATGAAACTTCTCGAGCTCCACTTTGAGCTCACTAGAGCTTGACGGAGCTCCACGAAGGAGCTCCATCATGGAGCTCGATAGAGCTCCACGTCGAGCTCGTTGGAGCTCTGTCGTGGAGCTCGATGGAGCTCCACGAAGGAGCTCTTGGAGATGGGCTAGGGGAGAAGGGCGAAGAGAGATGGGCGAGGGTAGAGGGGCGAAGGGCGAGGGGCATAATGGGATCTCCATACTATTTTCAATTGATGACATTGTAAATGCCGGCCTCTAATTTTAAAAAATCAACAGCATGGTAATGGTCGTCGTTCTTAACGATGGGTATTGTCACGCTGTTTCCATATGCACTAGTTGGGACATATTTTTGAAACCAACCTTAAATTTTCGATTTTAAATACATTATTTCCGTACAAAACTCGAATGACTTCTTATAAACTTGTTTTTGGAAAAACTTGTCATTTGATAGTTGAACTTGAACATCAAGCATGGTGGGCAATAAAATAAATAAATTATAATGGGGATTATAAGAAGGAAAAGCTTATTATTCAGTTGAGTGAACTAAAAAAATTGAGGAATGAAGCCTATGAAAATACTTATATCTAAAAAGATAAAACATGAAAAAATAGCATAACATGAATCTACAAAGGAAAGATATCAAAATTGGAGAAAAGGATTAGGCCTTCAACTTTTTTCCAAGTAATTTGTAGGAAAGTTGAAGTCTCTGTGGTATGAACTATTTACAATCATAGTAATGATGGTCTGTTGATTAGTCATAGTGAAATCAGAAAATAAAATAGAATCTAAGGTGAATGGACAATGACTAAAGCATTATAAAGGAGAACAACTAAATCTAGGATAGTGATACATTTTGAGTATCAACAATCTACTATTGTGACACAGACAGAAACATTTAATAAGGGTGGAATGCTAGCCAAAGAATTAATCAAGGTAAAGATGTTAAACGTAACACTTTTTGGTAGACACCCCAAAATTTATTTTTAGCATTTGATGAAAAAATAAACATATTGCATACCATTGATTCATACACAATAAAAATCCACAAATTCTAGAATACTTATCCATTGGATAATATTACGGCACTCAAAACTAGTCATAACAATGCTTTTTGTAGTTATTCTATTTTTATTCCTTCTTCTATGTTCCAAACAAAGCTTCAAAGATATATATATATATATATATAGGGAGAGAAAAGAGGGAGGCTCTTTGCTTGAGTAGTATGCTAGTTTATTATACTGAATTTGGGCCTTAAATGCAATGATTTCACTAAATTATGATTTTTATGGAATTATATAAAAATAATTGAAATTAGATCTAAATTATCTTAAATGATGAACTTGGTGGAAGGCGAAGATTGAGGAGGAATATAATGGGAAAGTCATGACATTTCTAATGTCATGACTTGTTTAACTAGCATATACCTGATGAGAAGTATGTCATCCTTTATTGGCAGTGACTCTAGAATAAGTCATGATAATTTTTTTATGCTATGACTTTATCACCTAGTTCTCATAAATTTTTACCCTGCGACATTTTTCATGACCATGATATTATCTTGGAGTAACCACTATATTTATTCTAAAATATAAATTCAGCCACAATACTATTTTTACATCACAATAACCAAGTGCCAAATTATTACAAGAATTCATGACATATTTCATCACTATGACATATTTGTTATAGAATCAAAATTAGATAATACTAAGTAATTTTTAGTCATCTTTTCTAGCATGACTATTTATTTTGTCATGGTCATTTTTGATGTCACGACTTTGTTTCTAGAGAGGAATTATATCTGTTATGGCATAATATGTAACACACAGTTGGCCCCACTTAACCTTTGATCCCCTGGGGAGCCCTCATCCAAGTGTTAACTCATTGTCCGGTCCCCCATATGGGCATACCAATATTATCCATTTTGTCCCGAAGGAACATGATTTTACACTTGGGTCAGGACTTAATTTATGCCTACCAAGTCGTGTTCCCTAGGATTTGAACCTAAGAGCTCTAGTATAAGGTTCCAAATCCTAACAACAGAATATCTATTAAGCCAAGTAGTGTAATTAGTATTCTGTGGTTAGGATTTGGAACCTTATACTGGAGGTCTTAGGTTCAAATACTAGAGGAGGCGACTTGGGAGGTAGAAATTAAGTCCTAACCCAAGTGTAAAACCATGTGTCTTCAGGGCAAAGCAGATAATATTGGTATGCCTGGATAGGGGATTAGGCAACCAACTAATACTTGGGTGTGGCTGCCCGGGGAACTGAAGGTCAATGGGGCCCACTATTTGTTACATATAAATATGTTTATATGTAACACATAGTTGGCTCCACTTGACCTTTGGTCATGATATTCTTTGTATCATGATTTTATATTCTAGAGAATAATTATTTTGGTCACGACATTCCTTTATTGCCATGACTTTATGCTCTATAAAGTATTCAAAGAGCACCTATAATCATAATCTTAACCAGAATTGATGACTCCTGACTTGAAGATTTACATAGTAACTTGATGGGACCTCAATAATATCATAGGGGTCTTAAAAATTTTTGAGAGGAGTTGGGGTATCTAGATTTCGAGGCCAAGCATACATAAAACCCTAAAATGGCATGAGTTTTAACCCTGAATTAGATGCAAATTGAAGCCGAATACAAGCAAGAATATATTGGAAACTAGATTTTGAGACCTAGATCATCATGCCAGCTATCATAGGAACCCTTAATTTAATTAGATGATGCTCCAATTTTCTCGTAGAAAGTCTTTTCCAATTTTGGGTTATTTAAGGATATGTGGTTGGTTTATGTATATGTATATATTGGTTGTGAAAGTATGATGTCTAATTATGAAATTATTATATTTTGAATGTTAATGAATATGGATGTTAATTAGAATAGATATTTAAGGTTTCACACTAAAAAATTTTAAACATATTGGTCATAATAGATGGTGACAAGTCATTGGACATACTCATGAGATTAGAGTCAAAAGAAGTGACATCACATCTATTCATATCTCATGAAATAAACTGTGTGAAAATCCCAAATCTATAAATGTTTAATTGATATGAGTGTGGCACTCATAAAACCAAAAGTACAAATAAATGTACAACCATTCTATTATGCATATTCTAGAAAAACTATATTTACATGATGTGTGGCCTATGTAGAATATCTAACCTAGAGGTTTTATCATAGTTTGAGAGTCATGTGTTGACTGTGATAGGCAATAATAGGTAAGTCATATGACATACAAAAGGAGAGGTATTTTATAAGGCGGTAATAGCCCTGCCATCATTTTCTCTTGAATGACTTTCATAAAAGAAATCATTAGGAAGAAGTGTATTAATTGACATGAGGATGGTACTTACGAAACCAAAAGCATAAATGCAATTATTATCACACCAACTCACCATCTCATGTCCATTATAATTTTAGAGGTTTGAGAATAATAATACAAACTTGAAGTAATCTTCAAGGGTAGCTAATGTATTGCTTAAAAGGAGTAGAAGTATAGATGACTTATATTACGACTTTATTATGATGCCTAATTTTTAGAATTAGGAAAAGTCCCAAAATCTTATTTGGTAAGGGACTTTCATCCAACCATTTTCTCAAGTATATGGGTCTTACAAGTAGTAAAGTAAACTTTTATCTAGATATTGATCCCAAAGAAATTATATAGGCAATTTGATCAACCAACTATCAGTCAACTACTACTAAAGTTGAAAAGATAAGACTATATTTTAGGTAAGATTTTATAATTCTAGTGTTATTATATTCCAATATGCATGATGGTTTATCTAAATAGTTTCAGTATTATTATACATGGTTATAGAATGAATATTTGACTATTGTGAAAATGGCCTAGCTCCCTATTGACATACAATATGGTTGTCAACTATTGAGTCCTCCCTAATAATGGTCTCATCATAGTTATTTTCTTAGTATTTTACTATTGAAATGACAAATCATACTTACTCTAAAGTCATCCATAGGTTCAATATATTTAGGCAACTCATCAAATATACATGATGGTTACTTCATACATGTATTCTTATTCTTCTATCTCACATGTCATATAGACATAAACTAATATAGTAGTACAAATATTTCTACTTACAACTTCATAAGTAATATACTAGCACAATTAATACATATTTTCCCTTAAATCTCACAAGTATAATTCATATGATAGAATGTAATGCACATGATTATCACCATCTTATGAGTCACATTGACTCACATGTGTATTTGGCTTACATTTTATCATCTACCGCGATGATACTTGACTTCAACACTAAAGATGAAACTCTTAAAAAAATACTCTATAAAATATGCACATCAATTGAGTATCAATTCTTCTAAGATATGCACAAGGGATTAGCTTAAAAAAGATTTTATACTTTTGGCTTTGTAAGCACTATATTCACATAATTAAGATACTTAAACATTAGGTTTTGATATATAGATTTATCTAGTATGTCATGATTAGAAGAATTATCACTTCCTTCATACCATTAGGCATGACTGTGATATGTGGCTTATATGTCACCATTCAATATGATAGCATGCACAAATCCACAAATAATAAAACCCTACTTTCAATTCTACATAAATGCCATATCTAACACTATCCAAATCATTATAAAATTCAAACATTAAAATTTATTGACCAAGTATCCATCACACAAAATGAAATACAAAAATCCTAGAACTCAATTTAGTCTAATATTGGAGAAATTTTCACATGAGATAATTTGGGATATATTTCATGGAATTTTAGGTTTTCCAATAATAGTTCTCAAAATTGTCTAAAATTCAAACCATAATTCCATATAATACCTCTTCATGTGCGTCTAATTTTTCACTAAAGTGAGTCAAGATTCATGCCCCTTAGAGTTTATTCTTGTGTCATGCATGACCCTTTTCTCGTGGATCTCCTTGCATGTTTGGACAAATTTTTTTTTCAAAATCTTATCTTTTTGTCTTTTCTTTCTTGCCTTAGGATCATTTTTTTAAAAATTTCATGTTTTGCACTTTTATACTTGAGTGGTTGGGTGTGAAATTGAAGTTGAAAGTCATGACTGTTAAGAATGTCATAGCTTTATCTTTTCATCTCTATAACTTAAAGTTGTGACTCTAAGAATGAGTTGTAGCTTTTGTATATTTATTACTTTAGACTTATATGACTCTATATTTTATGTCTAAAATACAAAATCATAATGCTAGACATAAGTCATAGCTTTAATCTCTCATTTGCAACACATGGCAATGGTATTGAGAATGAATATGGTTATACATTTTGTCTTTGTAACACTAAGTATTAGTGTTGGGAATGGTTGTGGATTATGCATTTTCTCTCTATAACTCAAACTCATGATATTATGAATTGGACATGACTTTGATCATTTCTCAACAGCTGAAATTCATGGCCTTTAAAATAGTCTTTGCTCAAGTATTACTCTCTAGAAATTTCTATAACTAAAAATAATGGTGCTAGAAATCATATCGTGGCTTTTTCTGTAGGCTTGGTGGCTTTGTAATGAGAATGGCATGACATAGGAATTTCCATAACTTTTCACACCAATAAGGTACTTGTTTGTTATGATATTGAATTAATATGATAGTCATAAAAAATATTACAAGCTAATATGGCTATGACTTTAAGAATGTTTCATAGTAGAAAAGAATGTATTAAATAATAAAATGATTTTGTCAATAAGACGGTAGAGTCATGATGTATGTAGATTGCTATGCCTAGTGTCTAGTTGTGAAGAGCTTGGGCTAAGAATGAATATAAAAATTATCCTACCATTCAATAAGATGCAACAAAGTCATAATACAAAGAATTTTATGATTTTTTTATGACACCCTGCTCTCTTCTTTATTAATAATTTACTAAGTCTCTATTACACAGAAAAATCATTAATTTCACTATCATTCATTATAATCCATCAAAGATTATAATTTAGTGAAATTGTTTTATTTAAACATAATATACACACACACACATCATGTATAATTATCAAAATAATTAGTTTTATTTAGTATTTCACTTATCGAATAAATTCTCATACTAAAGTGATTGTGCATCCTCAAGTAATTACTTCATCTTTATACATAAAAATTGTATTTTTCATCCATCCTCAATAATATTATTTGCTATGACTAGGCTTAATTGTCATAATGTAACTAGATGAAGAAGAGCTTACTTCTTTTTTTTTGGACATATAAATGAGTCATGGTGGAATTTGAGTTCCATCAATAAATTGGCTGATGCAAAATTTTGTAAGTTAATAGGTACATTTATTTCATTACACCAAGATGAAGAAAAAAAATTAGGTTATCTCTCAAGTAGTATTATATTTAATATTCATAGTTGTCTAGGCCAGCTTCATATAATCTCTCGCATTCTTTTTTCTTCATGAGATTTCTTTTAGCTTTGAATCATATTCCATGTTTTTTTTTCAGAGCTTCCTTCTTTTATTTCTCTTTCCCAAGATGTTATAGTTTTTGGATTGCCACGGCTTCATCCTCACTAGGTACCGTGACTTTAAATATAACCATTGCTTTTTGTTATACTATAATTTAACCTTTTTCTTTTTAGAACTCCAAAGTCATATTACTATGGTTTTCCATGACTTCTTTCTTTAGCATATGTACCTCCAAAGTCATGACAATGGTCAAAGTCATGATTTTCTTTGTTGTCTCAATTCTTTTCTACTTCTTTTAGAACTTCTAGAATTATTATGGAAACTATGTCTTCTATTATTTCATCAGCCACTAGTTGGGATTCTACCTCTACTTTTATTGTTGGTATTTTTTTTCAAATCCTCTCCATTTTCTTCATACAACTATGAAGAGAATTTGAGCATTTTATTTTATTTTTTGATCACCTTATAGTATTCTTCTTCAAACCTTTTGAACTCATACCTTTGAAAAATTTCATGACTTCATAGCAGTCATTCTTCATAGTCTTAGCTTTACTTTCATAACTTCATAATTCCTCTTATATGCCATTGTCCTCATATTCATCAAGTCAATAAACTTTTATAAAATTTTTCCACCCAAAGTTCATGTTGTGTTGTCTTGTGGTATAAAATATATTATCTATCTTCCAATAATCTTTTTCATCATCATCTAGACTCTACATGTCTTTGTAAAGGATGAATTTCACTTGCTCCTCATCTATTCAAACTCTGAACTCACTTTTCTTGATATCAATTAAGGCTTATCCAGTGGATAAAAATAGTCATCTCAAAATTAATGGAGCATGTCGGTCTTCTTATCAATTACAATAAAATCCATAGGAAAAATAAATATACTAATCTTAACTAATCCATTTTCAATAATAATCATTGGATGCTTCTTTAATTGATCAACTATTTGTCGTGAGAAAAAGTTTGGTGTGATCTAGCCTAAACTCAATATTTGTGCTATTGAAAAAGGTAATAAGTTAATACTTGATCTCAAATCGAATTTGTAATGTGTGCTCTACAACTTCTAATCATGCACGGTATTATAAAACTTTTTGGATCTTTTAATTTCAATGAAAGTTTTCATTGAATAATTGTAATATATTTCTCCATTATATTCATCATTCTAGATATCTCCGACTTTTTCTTAATACTCATGATATTCTTCATAAATTTTACATAATTCAGTATTTGAGACAATGCTTCAGTAATAAGATGTTGACTTCTAACTTACAAAAAAGTTTGAGAAACTTCTCAAATTAATTGCTTGTTTTTCCTTTGTAAAATATTATTGAAAAAAAGGTTTTGAAGAAATTTACCTTATATATATTTAAATTATTGAATAATCTTATATATTTTGGTGGTTGATAATGATGTATAGATGTGAAAATAAAGCTAATATATATTGAATTCATGATTTTTGGTGTTTTGAAAAGTTTTGATAAATAATCATGAAATTAATTAATTTTTTTGTGTTTAGAAAAGGAGATAGATCAGTGTGTCTCACATAGTTTCAGTATTAATTCTTAACTGAAACTCTAACTAAATGGTAGGGCCAATTCTTGTATGTCATAGTCCTATCAACTCTTTAGTATAATCTTTTCAATATGCAATATATTCTCAATGGCTATAATTTTATCATGAAGTCATAGTAATACTTAGCTCGAAAAATTTAAATAATTATAATATTAATTCTATCACAACAACCAAGTACCTCACTGGTGCTCAAGGTCACAACTAATTTCATAGTATTGTGACTTTATCTTTATATTGTTCAGTGGTCTTAAGTTAGAGCTGTGATATTTTAACAGTCATAATTTTTAAGCTATAAAAAATTATAGAGCCACAACTATTCATGCCAATGACAACAATAATTTAAAATCATGACTTTTGAGATACTAAATGTCATAGAGGATATTACTCGAATATGACCATTTTCAAGGCCACGACTCTTGTACTTGGTGGAAATCATAGGCATGACTTATATGTACAAGCCAAGTGTCATTGCAACAACATCATAATAGTGTCATGGTAATATGTTTTCTGAGAGAAGAAAAGGCTAGTACCATGATAACATATAGTTTCATGGACACTTAAGAGATATTAATGGTTAATTTTACACAATGACTATTCCCAATGCCACATCCACAATCAATAAATGAAAAAACTTCTCAATGTCATGGATATTTTTCAATATCATGGCCATATGAATATCAATAATACCAATTACTAATATTGTGGCATCCACACATAGTCATGACTATATAACAATATAAAAAGTCTTCTCCACTCCGTGGCTATTTTCCAGCACTATAGCTCACTATGGACTACACATAGATAAGGGCATAAATCCAAGGCCATTTTATAATCTCACAACTTTGTGTTATAAAAAGATTAGGCACGAGTCTTTGCCATTACTAATGTTGTGATTATATTATAGAAAGATCAAGATGTAGAACATAATAACAACTATTTTTTAGAATGATGACCTCGAGCTAAAAAGATGAATGATGAAGTTATGGCTTTCTTCTAAAAGCCATAATTTTATTCTTAGAGTAATGCAAGACCACTTGAGTATAAAAGTGAAAGATAGATAATTTTTGAGAGATCACTTATTTCTTCTCCTTATCCTTCATGCAGGAAGCAAAGCCAAAGAAACCACCAAACCCTAGAGGCAAATTTCATATTCTCTAAAAGTTCCAAAAGTAATCAAGGAATGCATGGTTTATGTTAATCGCTAGAGTTGAGAGTGCGGCTTTCAAACCCCTATTCTTTAAAAATAGTTTTAGGAATTTATAACAAACTAGAATTTGTCTAGGATTTATGTAATTTAAATTATATAATATAATTGGTTTAATTTATGAATGAATGAATGGTTTCGACTATTAGGGTCTCGGCTATTAATAAGTTTGTGTGAAATTGCCATAGTGGATAGAGATAAGTAAATCATAAGGCACACTCATACATATGATTGAAAGAAAGTGACAATCATTCCAATAACAATATATGAGATAAACCTATATATTGAACCTCAAATTTTGGCTATATTAATCATCATTAGTATGATATTTATAAAACTAAAAGTACAAATACTTTTATAGGTCAATCTATTGTACACATCTTAAAAAAATAGGTTCTCGATTGGGATAAATATTATATAGAATATTCTCCCAATGGGTTTATCTTTAGCATGAGAGTCATATTGTCATAGATGAAAATAGTGATTGACAATTTTCAGGAAATGTAGGAGTATGTTGTGACTTGTAAGGTGATGATAGCTCTTGTGAGCTACTTTTATTTGTATGATTCCCACTGATAAAACTTAAGGGAAACATAAGTTAATTGTATGAGTATGACACTTATAAAGTTAAAAGTAGAAATCCTTACATACGATATTAATTATTGGTCTTTATAATAATGGAGGCTATAAAATAAGAGTGTGTATATGAAGCAACCATCGAAGGAAGTCGATGAAATTTCCTAAAAGGTATGAGATTGTGAATGACTCTCATGTAATATAAATTGTTTTCATAGTGGTGATATACCAAGAGGACTACTAAGGGGATTATCAAAAAGAAGGGCTCAATAGCGATAATTATCTTATATATCATTAGGGTGAGAAGATATTTCATAATATCTCAACCTTTAATATATATCAAGCGACTAAATGACATCACATAGATTAAATGAATAAATTATAGACATGAGATTATCTAACAATCTAAATATCTATTTTATTGAAAATGAGTTGTCTCATTTTTAAATAATTGAACTACCAATACAAACTATGTGAGATTGATATTTAGATTAGAGTCTATTATAATGCTTAAATGAACCAAGAACTTGTGAATCATAGTTGATGAGAGACTCTTGTTAATGAACTTTAGGATAACATTTAACTTATAAAATTAGGCAGCATAACAATGTCATAAAAATATTGCTCTCTATCATAGTTATCTTTCTAGTACTTTAGGTAATATTCATTCTCTCATATGATACTCTTTTTTTTTCTATCATCGATATGGGGTTGATTTGGGCAATCTATTTTCATGAACTATGGCATTAGAAGATGCCATAGCATTGTGGGCCATGACTTTTAAAAATGTCATGGTGGGAGTAGCAACTTTTAGGAAAGTTATGGTGTTATTAGTTCTTGTTCCCTCTATTTTAGCTTCCTTCTTTAGTTTCTCTCAATCTCTTGTCACTTCTAAGAATAATTGATAAGCACTTATTTGGGTTTGTCTCAGTATCACTCAATAGTTCATAGATATTCTTCCTTTTTATAGATAATGCCAATTTTCCAATTTGATAGTCTATACTTCTTATAGTTGCATTTGTCTGCTCCAACTTCATTTCAATCTCTTGACACTCTTGAAGATTATCTCTTCATTTTGTCTTGGTCACCAATTCTATCAATTTGTCATTAATGAAAGACATTTCATCATATCTCGAATGTAGAGAATACTAACTCTATCTTCCTTAATATTTGTGTCGTATAGAATTGTCCCCAAAATTTTTCCAGTCTAATCCCACATTTTGTCATCCATTTCCAACCCCTCCATATAAATAATTTTTATGATTTCTTATATTAGGATGATAATGTATGAGATATTAGTATTATGTCAAAATATATACCTTTTTTTTTTGCAAACCATTGGTCTTCTCCAATTCATAAATGGGATCAAAATTCATTGTTTCTTGTTATTTTAAAAAAGTAATTTTTTTTATTTCTTTTTGCTTCTCCTCTTGAGTTGCCAACTTTTTTAAAAATGCCTTTATTATTGATTTCATCATGTTAAATCTATTCAAATCTAACACTCTAACTTGTTTTATCCAAAAGATATGATCATTTAGAGTTTGGTAATTATTCTTCACTAATTCTTCAAACAAATAATACATTTTCTTGGATTATTTATCCACAAGCAACCCACCCAAGGCTATATCAATGATTTATCTTACCATATAGTTCAACTCATTATAGAAGGTTTAAGATTAGAACCACGACTTAAACTCATGTTGAGTGGATTTCCTCAACAACTCCATAAACTGGTCTAAAGTATCATGCAAAATCTCTAACTCATCATGATGAAATTGGCTTATATCATTCCATAACTATGAGGTAATTTGAAATTGGATAAGTTCATCCCAACTCTTGATCTAGCTCCAAGATAAGCACTTGAACCAATTCAATAACTTCTTTTTCAAAGAAAAAAAGAATATGCATAACCTATTGGCATATTTACTAACTCTATCAATTTTAATAATGTCATTATTGCATAATTCTAGAAACATTGTAACATACCCCATTCAGATCCTTTAATATCTCTCCACTATACTGATGTTGTTGACCAATCACTATTACGGTTAATTTCAACTCAAAATAGTTGGCTTCCATTGTTTACATCTAAATGCTAGATTAGCTATCCTTCATAGTAGGCTACCAAAAATCTCCCATGTATGGTGATTATTGAGCTATTAGATAGCTTGCTCATCATCTCTTTGTGGCTATCTATTTTTGGCAGTACCTTTCATAAATTCTTTCACAACTCTTTATCACAAATGTGCTATTATTCTTCTTTTAATCTCTAAGTTTAGAAGTATTAGCTCAATCCCATAGTTACTACTCAAAAAAGATGTGGTGGAATGGATACAAAAAATAAAAAAAAAAGACTAATGAAAAAGATACAAATAGGTAATATAAGATAAGCAATATAAATCAATGTACAAAATTAAAATATTGATATCAAAACTATTAAAATCAAAACTATTTTTTTTTCACGTATAATTTATATCAACTAAAGTCGACTAACCAAACTAAACAGTCTCTAATAATGGTGCCAAAACTAGTTGTGAAGTTGTTATGATACCTAATTTTTATAATTATATGAAGTTCCAAAATCTCATTAGGTGATGATCTCTCATCCAACAAGTCTCACAAGTATACGAGTTATATAAGTATTATAATGGACTTTTGTCTAAATATTAATTTTTTAGAGATTATATAGGTAATTCGATTAACCAACTATCAATCAACTATTATCCTAGTTGAAAGGATAAGATTGAATTAGTTAAGATTCATAAATTCTAGTGTTAGTGAATTTCAATATGCATGATAACTTATCTAAATAGTTTGGATATTATTATGTTTGGTTATAGAATATATAATGAAGGTTAGACTCTTGTGAAAATGCTTTAGTACCCTAATGGTCCCTTCATAGGTGCCCCTTGGTACTTCACTACCAAAATGACAAATCATACCTACTAAGGATCATTCACAAATTCATATTTTTTAGGCAACTCATTAACTATCATTGATGATTAATTCAATTGTGTATTTTTATTCTCTAATATCTAGTATCATATTGACATAAATTGGTGTGGTAGTAAATACTTTTGTACTTTCTACTTCATAAGGATCATACTCATACAATTAATATATATTTTTTCTCAAATCTCATTGATAGTACTCATATGATAGAAAGTAACTCAAAAAGCTATCACCACATTATAAATCACCTACACTCATACATATCTTATGACTTTGATATTTCTATCTATCATGATGACATGTGACTCCTACACTAAAGATGAAATTCTTAGAAAAATATTCTATAAAATACACATATCAATTGAGGGTTAGTTCTTCTAAAATATTCATAATAGATTGACGTATAAAAGTATTCATACTTTTGACTTTATAAGTAAAATACTATTATGATTAACATGCCTCAAACATCAAGTTTTAACATATATATCTGTCTAGCACATCATCATTATAATGATTATCACTTTTTTCCTCCCATTATGTGTGAGTATGTTTCATGAATTACATATCATCATCTACCATGATAGCATACACAGATTCATAAATAGTAAAACCATAATTTATGTTCTACATATATATCACATCCATCAATATCCAAATCATAATAAAATCTAGATATTAAAATTCATTAATCAAGAATCTATCACACAAAATAAAATACCTCAATCCTAGTCCTCAATTTAGTTTGACACTAGGAAGAAATTCAAATGAAATATTTTAAGTTATATCTCATGGAATTTCAAGTTCCCAATGATAACCCTCAAGAGTATCAAAAATCGAATCCTAGATCCATAATACTTGGTTGTGCACCTTGGATCTTTTCTTAGGGTGAGTCGATAGGGTTTATGGTTGTATCTTATGTTGCTCCTTTGTTCATGGATTTTTCTTAGGTTTGGGGAAAACTTTGTTCCTAAAATTGTAGCTTTTCATCTTTTCTCTCACGATTTAAAATCATTTTTTTTTCAAAAATTTTATATTTTGTCCATTATACTAGAGTTTATTGTTACAAATTGTTTTTCAAAAGTTATGAATTTCAGGAAAGTCATGGATTTATCTCTTCATTTTATAACACAAAGATGTAGCTTTAGGAATGAGTCATAACTCTAGTCTCTTTCTTACTTTAAATTTTCTCAAAATTTGGAATCCCTTCAACTTTATATTTTATCTCTATAACACAAAGTCATAACAATATTATAAATAAATCATGGCTTTAATTTTATCTTATATCAGGTAGCCATAGCACTGAGAATGGCTATAGCTACACATTTTACCTTTGTAATACTATGTCATTGTATTATGAATGAACATGGTTTATGCATTTTGTCAATGTAACCCAAAGTTGTGGTATTGAGAATTATAAGTGGTTTTGATCATTTCTCAAGAGAAAAAAGTCATGACCATGGAATTTGATATGACTCTAGTATTGCTATCTAGAACTTTCTATAAGTAAAAGGTATGACACTAGGAACAATGCCAAGATTTTTGCATTTGTCTTGGTAGCTCTATAATAAGAAAGTTATGATAATCGGGGCTACCATAGCTTTTAGCATAGGTGGGATAATAGATTACTATGATGTAGAATTAATATTACAACTATGAATAATATTATGAGCTAATTTGGCTGTGACTCCAAAAAAGTTTCATAAATGAAAAGAATATATTATATAGTGAAATAATTATGTCAACAAAGTGAGAGTTCTAGCATACGAAGGTTGTCACTACTAGTTGTGTAGAGCTTTGGCTAAAAATGAATGCCAATATTATCTTATAACTCAATGAGGTGTAAAAAATGTAGTAACATAAAAAATATTATGAGTATACATGAAATTTTACTCATCCCATCTCAACAATCCACTAAGTCTCAATTTTACATAAAAATTATCTAATTTCACTATTATTTGCCATAATTTATCAAAAACTATAATATAGTAAAATTATTTTATATAAATCCTTTTCTATACAAACACATGATGAATAATCATCAAAAAAAATATTTTTATTTAGTATTTAGCATTTTGAACAATACAATAATAGAGTAAGTATGATTTTGGTAGTAAAATATCAAAGACATAACCAAGAGAGAATCATCTTTAGAAGTAATAGTCGAATGATGATTATCATATTATATTCCAAGGGAGCAAAGGGGAATATCCATATCATCCTACCATTCATATGATAATCAAACATAATATTTTTTTTCAATATTAAAGACAGGCTCATCATACTTAAGAAAGTAAATCAAACCTAGTGTCTTAAGTATTTATCTGAGATCCAATGTTATCTTCTTAACTTGAAAAAAAAATAGTTCATTATTGGTTGGTCAAACTACTCAAAATTTATATACTTCATTGAACAAAGTCAAAATTTATCCGAGATACCTATACTTATATCTACTTTACCACCTGTATGAATCATATACTTGGATATCTTCATTGAACAAAGTCAATTTCCTTACCAGCTTTTGGTGTCATACTATCAGCCACAAACAATAAGTTTTGGCATTATAATAAAGTCATAATAATGATCATTTTTTATGACTGAACTTGCATTGATTAACATGAAAAAGATAGAATTTATACTTAATGTGAGAAAAGAACAAGTAAAGTTTAACCTATATAAAACCTACAAATTCTAGATGATGATGAAAAATATTATAGGGAGATAGATAACCTCATACACAGCCGAAAGATAGGACATAAATTTCCAATGGAATAATTTTCTAGATAATTATTGGTCCAAAGAAGAGTAAGAAGTCATGAAAAATTCTAGAAAAAGAAAAAGTTACATTAGGTCTCAATTAAGAAAACTATTTTGAAGTCAAAACATTTCTTAAAGTCATGATAGAAGAAGAAGAAAAAAAGAAAAGACAAGCTATTATACAATTATGAATGAAGTAGTTGAAAAATGAAATTTCCATGTAAAGAACACAAAGAAATTATCAAGAGAACTTTTGAAACTATAGAAAATTAATAAGAAGAGGAAAGTTTACTACTAGGAAAGAAAGATGAAGTAGAAACCATTATTCATGAAGTCGTGACTTTTTAAAAAGTGGTCTAGGTTGTTGTGTAGAAGGAAGTTGTGACTTTTAAAAAAGTAATGACTGCACAAGTAATATCGATGAAGGAAAAAGTCATGATAGAAGAAAAACTATGATATTGTTGAAATAGAAGCTACATGAGGAGGCAAGGCATATTCAATAGCCACAACATAATTACTCTATAGAAGAAAAGTTGATGCCACAATTTAACATAAAGTCATGAAATTAATGAAGGATATCACAACCAACGATACAATGACAATTAATAAAATCATGGTAATGACATCCACTAAAGAACATTCCAATGGAAAAAGCCAGATAGATGGTATATATTGAAGAGGAAGTTTGGAAAACATGTTAAAAGAATAAAAATATATAAAGAATATAGCATTGACTACTAAAGTATTTGATTGAGAATTGAGATTAAAAAATTGGTCTAGCTAAATATATTAAACATATCATTTCTTGGAAGGCAACCTAAGGTTTATTTTTGTACTACTGTGTTATATTTTTATTATTTGTATATATATTCAAAAAAGTCAAATACTTATACATATAATAAAATTAAGTCATGACACTCAAACCTAGAGTAACTTTCTTTTAAACAAATTGAGTAATGATATTCAAACCTAGTACCGACTATATTTTTTTAAAGAAAAGTCATGGTGTTCCTCAATTTTTATCTACCATGATTAAACCTCCACAAACCCTAATTTTTGTGTAAACATTATTTTATTTATTTTTATTTTCTTCCATTACATTATGAAGTTGCCACAATACCAAATTTTTGTGATTTAATGCCACAAGGCTAATTTCATAGTTGAAACAACCCTAATTTCATAGTTTAGGGTCAGAATAAAGAAAGTTGAATGGAGTCACAAGGCTATGGAGAAGTGATAGAAATCAACCCTTTCCAAGACTTCCTCCCAAGTCTCGGTGCATGAACCTACATTTTTGATAGATAGAGAAAGGAGATGGATGACATCTACCCTAGAAAAGAAATATTTTATGGGTGAGTAGGGATTTAAAGAATTTTTCTCACCTTTATAGCTAATGATAGATGAGGAATTAAGTTTCCAACACATTAAAAGAAGCAAATTGATAATTATGAGTGAGTTTTAATCTAACCATGAAGACATGGTAGACAATAGATACTACATATAAAAAGTTTGGATATATTTTAATATGTAGTTTATAAATGGAATTTTTGGATTATAGAAGACTATTGATGGTATATCTTTCAAAACCCTAAAAATACAATTAATTTACAAGGTAATCACCAAGACTTTGATGGATAGTAAGATAAATTAGAGAGGGTCATTAAAAAGTCTTTTTGGACACCTACTAAATGAGAGAATTGATTAAAGAAAGCAAAGTTTGATTATATTTTTTGTGTTCTATTTTGTGTCTGACTCTTGACCTCTTTACTATGATGAAAGATAGAATAATCTTGATATTTTTCCTAGTGAGAGAGTATAAATTCTATGTTGTTAATGTTTTAGAGAAGTCAATTCTTGACTTCTAAAAAGGGGAATTTTTAGGTCATATAATTCATACTTCCTTTATTACTATATTATGTCATGCCAAATGAGTCTTGATTTTTAAAGATAAAGATGAATGGTGTTCATGAATATTTTTCCTAACATTGATGGGTATGAATAGAGGACTTGAAGGAAATAATAATAGAATGTTAGTTCTTGAAGAGGAAGAATCAACTAATGTGAGGCAAGAAGTTTCAGCCTTCCCTATAGCTGACGTAGAAGAATGAAAAGATTAAAAAAATTTTGAGGAAAAATCACTATTAAATAATGACTTTCCAATGGGTAGACAGAAAATTGACATGGAAGAAATCCTCATTCTACTGAAGAATATAAAGTTAGAGGCTAACAAAAGATAGATTCAATTAAAGGGTGAGCTAATGATGATGCATAGCAATACAATGCATTATGGGAGTTACATCTCAATATCTTGAAAAAGAAACGAAAATTATAGTGGATACTAGAGTGAGGAAAAATATTGATGCCTTTGGTAATCTTTGTGAATTCATCATAAATTAGTGAAAAAAATAATAAAGGACAAAGATCAAGAGATAAAGGTAACTTGAAATATAGAAAAAAAATATGGATAAATGACTTGAAGAAGTACAATGAGAGCTTGGAAAATATATATTATACATAGTGTAATTTTAATGATGTGCTCAACTCAATTGGAAGAAGATAAGAAGCATTATACAATATAATTTCAAAGATGATGGAATAGGCAACGAGCAATAATAGAGATGCAGGGGGCTTTCTCATTCTTTATCCATGCCATGATTTGAGACTTTAAGCACATAATTCCCACTAAAAGAGTTTAATACAAAAGAATGACTGCCACTCTGTCAATCTTCTTCTCCAACTTGATACATTATTTTCTTGCTCTTTTTGTTGTTATTTTTATCTTCCTACCCATATTCCAGACAATGACTTAGAGAGAGAGAGAGAGAGAGAAATTATTTGCATAAAAATGAATAAATATTTTTGAGCTTGTTCAACACTCAAAGTACTAAGATTTTTTGGTTGTTTTCAAATAATTTCATGATCTAATTGTACTAAAATTAATAGTAAATACAATAATTTCATAGAATTATAATTTTTATGGAATTGGAAAAAAAGTAGTAAAATCTATTATAAATTAGGTATTAAATGTGCGCTTAATTAGTGGAAATCTAAAATGATGAGTAGAATAGGGAAATGTCATGACATTTATAATTTTATGACATATTTATATTTCGCATGCATATTGAGAAGTCATGATAGCTTTTTCTTAATCACAACTCAACAAACAAGTCATGAAAATCTTTGAACACTATGATTCTATCATATAGTTATAATCTTTCACTATGCAATACAATTTTCATGATCATGATATTATCTTGGAGTTTTACCTATATTAGTTCAAAAACATAAATTTGGTCATGATTTTATCTTTATGTCGTGGAAACTAAGTGTCAAATTGTTACTAGAAGTTGTGATATTTTCTTGGACTATGATATATTCATTATAGAGCAAAAATCAATCAACAACAAGTGTTTTTTAGTTGCTACCTTTTTTTCCACTGTGACTATTTATTCTAGAGAAGAATTCTATTAATCATAACTATTTTTCTATCATCACTTTGTATTCCAAAAAGAAATTATCTAAGGCATGGCATTGTTGTTGCTGTGGCCATGTGGCATGTGCTTCAAAACTGAACTTCCTTAGTCAAGATATTCTTTGACATCACAAGTTTTTTTAGAGAGAAATAACCTTTATCATGGCATTCCACATTTTTTTTGTTACTATAACTTTATGCTCTAGAGAATATTCAAAGAAAATGTTGAGCTGTGACTTCAACCTAAAGTTGTGGCCAAGAAATTAACTTTATAGTCTCTCTTAATCTAGAGACTATAACTTTCTACTTGAAAATCCACATAGTACTTAATGGGACTTCAATAATATAAAAAGGAGACTTAAAAGATTTTTTGAAAAAGAGTTGTCAAATTCAAATTTTAAGGGCCAAGAACATGCCACAACAAGATGTGTGCAAAGTTCAACCTTAATTAGTGATAAATTCAAGCCGAATGCAAATAAAGATAGATTTGGGATTATATGTAAGACCTAGATCCTTAATTTTTTATTATTGAGAATCCTCAATTCAATGAGAAGATGCTCCAATCATCTCTTGAAAAATCTTCTCCAATGTCTTGTTAATTAGGGATTTATGATTAATTCATATTTATGTATATGATGATTGTGAATTTTTTTTTACCCGAAACACACAATTATATTACAAAATACACAAAGTTTCACAAATACAGTTAAGGTCTACCGATTTAGGCTGACCCACTAAATCTTATGCACCCTTTGGTTCTGTGTAAAATACACATAAAACCACAACAAAAGATGTGCCACAAGAGAAATGCGGCTAAAGTAAGAAATTAAAAGCATAAAGTAAGAAATGCGGCTAAAGTAACAAAAGATGTGCCACAAGAGAAATGCGGCTAAAGTAACTCTGACGAGCCACTTTCCACATATCCTCCTTTTGCATCATTTATATGCAGCCATCCGTCTAGTTGTCCTCAACCTATCTCATACCTAAAATGCAAAAATAGAACAAAAATCCAAAGTAAAATATGAAGAGGATAACATGAGTTCTTGTCCCTTCTCCAGCTCACGACTCTCGTACATTCATTTAAAAATACTACTAACCTATAACCAGTACTTTAAAGAATCATTAGATCAACAACAACAACAATAAGAAAAAATGACATTGAGCCACATTTTCCTATTGTTAAATTTTGGGTATGCACGATAGTAGAATATTCTCGACTACAACATTGATCTTGAAAATAATTCTGTCGGCCAAAAATTATTTATCCTTAAATCTGACATCATTATTCTCTTTCCCTAACTCCCACATAATCAGTAGGAATACGTATCTCCTAATTCATTATAATTTATTTGGGATTTTTATATTCGGCAGTTTGTCAAGCTTTAAAACTTGCTTAATCATAATATTCAAGGTATTCAAACTTAGAAAATATTCCTGCCAAACATGCTGAGAGTCCTCACAGGGAAGCATCAAGTGAATACTTGTTTCTTCATCAAGGCAATTACTGCACTTAGATGCCAAGTAAAAGCCCTTATTCTTTTGGATGTCATCCATCAATATAAATGTATTCACTAGGCTCCAACCAAAGATAGAAATTTGTATTATAATATACTTATGCCAAACTTCTATATGATATGACGTCAAGTCAACCCTAGTACAGACAATGTTCCAAGCTGATTTGAATATAAATACTCCCTAGTTATGTAGCCAAACCAGTTTGTCCACCGATCCTCTCATGACCTTCATTATCTATTCTACCAAACTATGAGTAATGACTATTTTAAGTTTATCAATATCCCTATCATTTCCTTTGAAAAACTCTTTGATTAGTATTACGAAAGGATCCATCAAATCAAACGAACTTAACTTTTCTGATTCCGACCATTTATCATGCCAAAATGATATATTACTACTTCGCAGCTTCCAGAGAATATACTTCTCTATTTTTGTACTCTCTTTCTTAATTCTTCTCCACATCGATGTGTCAATATATCTCTTCCTCATGTCAAAGAATCCATGTCCATAATATCTACCCCTCATAAACCTAATGATTAGAGACTATTTGGTTTAGGATTCCCACCATAGTTCCACTTCCATCACTCTAGAAATATCTCGAATATTTCTGAAACCCAAGCCACCTTCTTCTCTTGACTTGCAAAGGTTCACCCATTTCATCCATCTTAGATGTTTCAAACCTTTCCCATGTCCCCGTAGAAATTTTAATTTTTGACTCTCCATCATCTTAATCACCATGAGAGTAGGTCCCACAACATGAATCAGTTAAAGGGAAAGTGAAGCAAGAATGTGTTTTATCAATATGATCTTTCCTCCCTTCAACATAAGCTTATTTGATCATCCTTCTATACGTGTTCAAAACTTAGTAAGAACATTGTCGAAGAAGCTTCTCTTACTATGTCCTTTGTATAGCGAAAAACCCAGATACATAATAGGGAAATCATGTTTCTTCATATCTAGATGACTCTTAAGCTCGGTCACCCTCTTCTGTTTGGTTTTTGCTTGGCAATAAAAATAACTCTTCTAGAAGTTGATGGCATGGCCCAAGATCCTCTGTACCCTCGAAGCACCTCTTTCACCTTTCTAATGGAGCTACTCAACCCATTATTAAAGATAATGGTTTCATCCGCATAAGCCATGCGACTACTAGGTACTTCTCATAGAGGCTATTTAGGCTTCTAAAGATGTACTTAGCCATTAGCACAAATAGGGTCATGGATAATGGGTCTAATTGTCGAATCCTCGAGTGGATTGGAAAAAGCTTTAGGCATCTCCATTAATCATAATTGAAAACTAGTTGTGCAAAACACAATGGTCTATCATGCCCATCCACTTATCGGGAAATTCAAACTTAGACAAGATCTTGCTCATATACGACTAATCAATCCTATTGTATGCCTTCTTCATATTGAGTTTGATAATCAAGTTCCCATATTTGTTCTCTTTTAAGATGATGTGGGTGATTTCTTGTGCAAGAAGAATTTTATTGAAAATATTCTTTCCCGGCACAAAACTTAATTGATTCTCTGATATGTAATTTTGGAGAACCATCTTGTCTTGTAGAGCCAACATTTTGAAATAACCTTACATGACCCATTACATAGACTGAGGGGTCTATAGTCATTCCAATTCTTAGTGTTCTTTTTCTTTGGGTATAATGAGATCGTAGTGATATAGAAGTATTTTGGAAATTGTTCGCCATTGAAGAAGCTCACACAACCCTCTCACATGTCTCTCTTCACTATATCCCAGCAAAACTTATAGAAAAATGAAGTGAATTTGTCTATGTCTAGCATACTATCTAATTTTATGACAAACAAATTTTCTCTTACTTCCCATAATAGTGGAACTCTATAAAGATCATGGCCTTCATCCGATGAAATCATGTGGGGGTTGTAGTCCAAGCTATTAACCTCCACCTTAGTTTTGGTCAGGAGCTTGTTATCGAACTATACACTTGACTATCATATCTCATCCTCATCGAAAGATAGATTAATTTCATCAATTCATATTTGATGATGTGTGACTTGGTGACTCTATTATTTACCAACACGTGGAAGAACTTAGTATCTTTATTACACTTCATAAGCCATTTAACTAATATTTTCTACTTCAAATAAATCTCTTTCTTCAGTTGCAAATCATCCAGTTCTCATTTGGTCTCATTAAGTTTTTCTTTACTCTCCTCCATCTTGTCTGCATCCCATTCCCTCTCCAACTTCGTAACTAGATCCTCTTCCTTGTTAATATTTTTGAAAATGTCTCCAAAAACAGATTTGTTCCAGGATCGCAGGCTCTACTTAAGTCAGAAAAAATGTATGAGCCCACTTCTTCAGACCCACTTCATTGGTGGGATATTTCTAGTTCATTTTCACAAAGTCATGAAAGTCTTTATGTTTAACCCACATGTGTTGAAATTTGAAAGTCATCTTCTTCCTAACCATATCATAACTTCATTTGATTAGAAGATGAGAATGATCAGATGTGGCTCTGTTCAAATGGTGAACAATCAACTGATAAAATTTAACATTCAATTCATTGTTGATAAGGACTCTATCCAGTCGAGCCCATATGTTCATAGTAGTACAGGTAAATTAGGATCCTTCAAATCCTGGATCTACCAGTCCAAAAGCCAACATGCACCCATTTTCTCATTGATAATGACTCTATTGAGCTCATATGTTCATAGCAGTCTAGGTAAATTGAGATCCTCCATTGATATTAGTTTTAGGAGCCTACCTCCCACTTTCTCATTGCAATTGCTAACTATGTTAAAATCTTCTACTACCAACCATGGTACAGAAGAATCCTATGAGAAACTATGGAGATGACTCCATTATTCTCTTCTCTCTGAAATATTGTATTTGGCATAAATGAAAGTGATCCTAAAGACATGCATGCTTCCATAGCTCACTTCTCACGATAATATGTACAGCCTGAAGTTTATCTTGAAGAATTTCTATATTCATCTTTTCTTTCTAGAATACCCAAATCTTATTACTCAGATTGTTCTAGGCCGAAGCATAATTTAGTTTAATCTTGAATTCCTCCAGTCTTCCTACATTAAGAAAAGGCTCAATAATTTCCAAAATCATAACCTTATGAACTTTGCACAAGTTTCAAACTCTCCTTAAGACACTCGACTTTGCTAAGCCTCTAATATTCAACGTAAAAATCATCATGATGGGGCTTGATACTTTCCACTCATTGTGTTCTCGTATTCCTCTGATAACATCATCCTAAGCCTCCTTTCTGCCACTTCCATCATCTCCTACCATGACCTATGCTCCTTTTCCATCAATGACTCTCTCAATGGTCGAGGTTTACTTGGCACAAACTGGACCTCAGTGTTTATAGCACATACTAGCACTTCCAAATTCTAAGTCATCCACATGATGATTGGGGAGTGCATCTATCCCCCAAATGGGTGATGAAGTCCCCACCCCTTTTGTGTTGTCCAGGGTGGGACAAGTCGTATCATATACCACAACCAACTCATCATAAACAGCTCATAGTGGTGTGACATCTAAAGGCGGTAAGAAAGCTAAAAAACTTGTCCAAGTAGGATCAACTTTTGTACCCTTAGTGGACCTCCCCTTCTCTAGGACATGCCTAGATGTCCCACAAGTGCTATGTGAGGTCTTCCTAGTTGTGAACTTGAAATTACCACTCTTTCTCTTCCAATCCTTTCTACCTCTCTCTGTCAAATGGCTCCTATCTAAAAGGTGAGTGGGGCTCCCCAACATAGTCTGAGAAGGTGCACCCTCATAGCACCTATCCGCACTATCCTTCGAAGAGTTATTCGAAGGTGTCTTCATCTCCTAGTATGCCAACTTGTAATGCACTATAGCCCAACTTAGATCCTCTGTCACCTATGTATATGTTTTGATTGTGCTAATCATCTCCGTAGTAGATGTATCCTCCCCATCCTCTAGTGATAAGCTCTAAACCCTATTCGAGACCTCAATAGGCTTGCTTTATACCTTGGGCGCTCTTCTCCTAATCTTCCTTGCCTTAGGAGACTTGATCTCCAAAGTATCATTTACCAAAGTCTTCCTCACCCTAGCTTCGGGCCTCCACACTCTTTTGATAGTAGGTTTAGGTCTACTATCAACGTGTCTCTTTCTCGGCTTTTCCTTGCGCACTTCCTGCACATTCTTCTCACGAGACCTACGAAGACCAGGGTCCTTAAAATAGCACATCTCGATCGATTGTCCTACTTTACAATAGTAGGAGCAATACATGGGAATACCCAAGTATTACACTCTCTACCAATATCTTTCATCTTTCGAACCAATCCATATATCCTTGATCAATTCCTTAGTGATATTGACTTACTCTCGGTGAAACTGAAGCCGACAAGAATTGATTAATGGCCCATGTAACACATAATGGTGGGCCGATCAAACTCGCTAGCAGTATACTAAGTATGGGCATCACAGAGATGAATCTGTAAAAAAGGAAAATGTACCCAAATTAGGATAATCGAGCTCTCCATTAGTAAAATAAACTCTGACATCTACTTCAGGAGTCTAACTACCAATGAGTTAATATGCAATATCCTTTTCGGCCAAATCCATGAATAGTTTGACTCATGTGAAAACCGAATCAATACATGTCTCAATTCAATCTAGCATTGCTTGAATCTACCCTTTAAATTTGCTTTTAATTTTAAAAAATTTTTAATTTCCATAGTTAGTTCTTTCCCTTTGAAACCTTTACCATGAGGGTAAGAGAATACAGCTGGCTCCTGACCATAATCTTTTCTCTCGAGATTTATAAACTAGGATGCTCATCTCTCAAAGTGGTAGACATGTGTCCCCGGTTAAGCTGAAACTGACCCATAATATCAAAATCATTTTTCTTTTTTTTATTGTTAAATCCTGCATTATCCCTATCATGGTCTGAGCCCTACATAGACACACAATCATATCAAAATCAAGCAGATCAGTTTCATGCCCCAGTAAAGCCGTTGTATGCCCTTCTGACTCCAGTCTATTTCTTATATCTTTAACCACCTCGGCATACAATCTCAACCTTTGTAGGAGTGGTCATTCGACCCACTACTCTAATGTCAGCTACAAGATGTTGCTTCGGCAAGTTTTTCGAAGAAAGTGAGTCAAAGACTATGTCTCTACCTCATCTAATGGATACGTGCCCTGCCAAATCCCATAGTGCACATAGAAGCTATTCTTTTACGTACATTATTTTTCTTAGAAGTGTTAAAAGCAAACCTCTCCTAGCAACTTATAAGAGGTTTGCCCATCATATCAGTTTTAGGCTCACCAATCACATCAAAAATGTCACTCCTTAGTATGTAAGGGTCAAAATCGAGCTCTCAATATAACCTCCTCATCCTTATCCATCTGACTCGCAAATACTTTTGGTATTTTATGCATATATAAATAATGTAAATAAAGTAAGATAAACATCAAAAAATACAAAAATTAAATGTATAAATTAAATGCAAATAAATGAAGAAATATCACAGCAAAAAACAAATGCAAGCACTTAGAATGAAATAGGGGCTTAAAATAGCCCAAGAAGCTCTAAAAATAGGTTGTTGGGCCCTTGGATAGAAATATAAGCAGATAATAGGACTTCCCAGCCCAACTCCCTCACTAGGTCCTAGCCACGCGGTCCTGAATAGTGCACGCAGTCACGACAATGACCACGCAGCCCAAACCAGCCAAGCCCAAATAGCCTCGCTTATCAGGAACAGTGATGCTGTTCGTTGGGGGTTTTAATTAAAAAATTACAAATTAACCTTGCCTACACAATGGTATAAAAGTTTTTACTCAATTCCAGCTTACAACTTCGTCCGCCACTGTCCACCACCGTCCACCACCATCTGTCACCATTATAATTGATTAAAATTCTGATTTTTTTTAAAAAAGCTTTATAGCCAATTGTAGCCTAGGGTAGTGTGACCTCGCTATTGAAATTTGAGTGATAATCTAACACTGAATCGCTTTGAATCATCTTGTTGGAGTATCGCTGGAGCATGACAAATTTCTCGTCTGAAATCACTTTTTTTGAGAGCTAATCAACCGATTTTGCAGTTCCAATGATGGTTGTGGATTTATGATATTTAAATGTGGAAATTTTATGTTTTGAATATTAATAAATATGGATGTTAATTAAAATAAAGATTTAAAATTCCACACTAAATATAATTATTAATGTTGGCCATAGTGAATGATGAGGGGTAAGTCATGAGAAATACTAATGAGATTGGAATTGAAGGAAGTGATGACCCTTCTATTTTTATTTAATGAGATGAATTTATGTGTATAAAGCCTAAATTTATATAAGTTTAATTGATGTAAGTATGGTGCTCATTATTTTAAAAGCACAAATAAAATTATGACTATTCAATTATGCATATCTAGAAGAAATAGCTTTCAGATGATATGGGATTATGTAGAATATCTAATCAAATGATTTCACTATAGTGTTTGTGTAATATATTTTCTATGTAAGTCAAAACAAATATGCAAGGGATGATACTTTATAAGATGGTGACAACACTATGATGATTTCCTCTTGATAAGTTTTGACTATTGAGATCAACAAATACCTTATAAGTCAAGAGACAATTAAAACTCAAATGCAATAATGATCATATTATTTCACATCTTTTATGACTATTGAAGTTAGAGAAAAGAACTATATATTAAAAGTATTCATCAAAGACATTTGCCATATTTTCTAAAAGGAGTAAAAATATGGATGACTCATGGATAGAGTAAGTGTATTTTTAGTGGTAAAATATTAAAGACATGACTATAAGATGATCATCATTGGCAGTGAAAGTCCAAAGTTGGAAACCACCATCTATAGTCAAGAGAGTCAAGAAAAAAATTCATATCATTCTATCCTTCATCCAATAATCAAGTATAATATTATTTCAATATTAAAGAAATCTCATCATACATAAGGAAGCAAACCAACCATTGAGTCTAAGTTTCCATTTGAGACCCAAGTTTATATTCTCAACTTGAGAAGTACCTAATTCACTAATAGTTAGTCAAACTTCTCATACAATCCTTGTGAGTTGATGTTTAGACTTATGTCTACTTTATTATTTATATGACCCATATACTAACACATTTTTATTAGACATATTAAATTTCCAAATAAAATTGTGGCACCATGTTATAAACAACATGTTTTTGGCACTATAATAAAGTTGTAACAAAGGGTTATGTAGAATGTCTAACATAAGATTTCACTATAGTATGAAAGTTGTGTATTGATTATGGTAGAAAGTGATTGATAAGTCACAAAAAATATGCAAGGGAATGCCGTTTGTAAGGTAGTGACAGCCTTATGACTATTTTCTCTTTGATGACTTTCATAGGTGAAATCATTAGGAAAACATGCATTGGTTGATGAGTATGGTGCTTAGGAGCCAAAAATTTAAACACAATTATCGCCATGTTTTTTTAGTCTTTCGTGATTGTTGATGTTCGAGAAAAGAAATACATATTTAATGTAGTCATCAAGAATAATTGACATATTATGTAAAAGAAATAGAAATATAAAAGACCCTTGAATTATAATAGCTATCATTATTTTGTATCAGAGATTTGTCAGGTACTTTTGCTAAAAATAATATTCACATGAATAGAAACATTTGTTAATTGTTGGGGAAAACTAACTTGGATTTTTCCAACTTAATCTTTAACTATACAACATATTTTTCAGGGGCATGATATTATCTTAGAGTCGTAACTGCATTAGTTATACTTATAATTTTAATTATGATATTAATTCTCTGTCATAGCAACATAATACTAAATTGGTATGAGAATTTATACTATTTTTCAGTACCATTATATATTCTTTACAAAACCGAAATTATAGAATACTAGGTGGTTTTTAGTCATGACATTATTTATCCCCATTACTCTTTGTTCTAGAAAGGCACTACCATAGTTGCGACACGTCTTGCTATTATGGTCATATGCTTCAAAAAGTATTTTTTTCAGTCTTAGTATCTCTTTCTATCATGATTTTGTGCTCAAGAGATAAATTTTTTCAGTCATGATATCTCTTGACACTGTGACCTCAACCTAGCATTGTAACTTTCAAAATATTAAACAAGCATAGTACATGATGGGACCTCGATGATATAAAATGTGGTCTTAAAGAAATTCAAAAAAGAGAGCTATCAGTTTCAAAATACGAGGCCAAGAATATGCCACTACAAAAGGGCATGAACACCACCCCTAATTAGATATAAATTTAAGCCTAACGCAAGAAAGAATATATTAGGAATAAGGTTTGAGACCTATTTCATCATGCTGGTTATTATTAAGAACCTACGATTAGACGAGATGATGCACCAATCATCTTGTGTGAAGTATTCTCCAATGTCATGCTAATTAGGGATCTAGAATTAGTTTATTGAACATGTGGGTGATGATTATGGTTTTTAAGAAATAATAATGGATTTTTTATGCTTTAAATGTTGATAAATATGAATATTAAGTAGAATAATGATTTTTTTTACACCACCAAATAGGCTTTTGCATGTTGATTATGATGGATTGTGATATAACAATCATATGACATACTCACGAAATTAGCATCAAAGAAAGTGATGACATTTCTATTTCTACCTCATGAGATGAACTAATGTATGGAACCCTAAATTTATGTAAGTTAAATTAATGTGAGTATGATACTAATGAAGTTAAAAGCACAAATAAAAGTATCACTATTTAATTGTATATCTTCTAGACGAACTAGCCTTCAAATAATGTAGGATGTCATATAAAATATCTAACTTAGGGTTTCACTATTCTTGAAAATCATGTGTTAGATGTCATAGACAATAATAAGTAAACCACAAGATACACATAATGTGATGTGTTAAATAAGGTGATAGTCTTGTGATCATTTTCTAAAGTATTACTTGCAAAAGTGAAATCATTAGAAAGTCAAATGTTAAAGTTTGATGCTATAATGTTGAAAATTCGAACATAATTATTGCCATATTATTTCATGTTTTTCATAACTATTAAGGTTGGAGAATTAAAATGTGCACATTTAGAAATTTACAATTATAGTTAACATAATGCCTAAAAACTCTTTGGCATTCATTATTTTTGATATAACTATAAAATGGACAAAATTTAAAAGATTTAAATTAACACTAAAATAATTAACTTTATTAGATTGAAAAAAAATATTTCGAAACTATTCTTGATTTTAGCATGATCTAGGTTAGCCCCAACATGTTTGACTAGCATATAAAAGTATCTAGATTCTATTGGCATAAATTTGTTTATCATAATGCATAACTCAACTCATAAATACTTTCATTTGAGTCCATAATCTTTAAAAAATATTCACTAAACATGATTAATTTAATTTTGCACCCTTGATGATAATTTTTCCATTAGATATTTGTGTGACCCAAGAAGTAAATAATTTTGTTTGGGACGTTCTTGCCCCTATTATATCCTCTTCTCCTTCTCCTGTCTTGTCTGTCTCCTTCCTTCTCTATCTCCCCCCATTCTGTCCAATCTTCTCTATTATCATCCATTATGCCGCCTTTCCACCCAATATTTTCCCTCGATAAACCCTATTGCCTCTGTTCTCACGAATTTCAGTCCCAAAAATATGATTGTCCGATACAACAATTTGTGCTATGTGAAAATAACATGTATTGTATTAGATGTGTATGCATTTATATTCTCGGAATTAACATTGATATTTACATGTATATGCATATTATAATTGATATATGTAAATAAATATATATGAATACACATAGTTGTAGATATATATACATAAATCTCCATATTTACATGTAAATATATGTATATAGTGGTATATGCATATATGTATATATATATATATATATATGTGCATATACACTACTCTACATATATATACACATGCATACACATTACTATACACACACACACACACACACACACACACACACACACATATATATATATATATATATATTCTCCATGTTTATATTCTATGTATTTATATGCAAGTATATATATATATATATATATATATATTCAAATAGGTATCTGCCTACATATAGACATATATTATAATAAGATGACATATATTATAATAAGAAGGCACATATACTACTTGAATATATATGTATATACATACATATAAGTTTATATATAGTGCTATTGATAAGTTTGTTTTGTTTTTGATGCAAATTAACACACATCACACACGCATGTATATATTAATTTGCATTGAAAATAATATAGAAATATATATATTGGTATATACACGCATACACATGCTACTATATACATGTCCGTTGTATTGTGTATACACACATGGTATAATATATCAAAGTATTCATAAATTTGTATAGAAATATATATATATTTTTTGAAATTTTAGTTATAAACAAATTTCTTTAATTTACATGGTACCTAATTTAAGGTTTAAATTAGGTACCATCAATAAAATTAATTTTTTACCAAAATCTGATTGCTAAATGTTGAATGGCCCCATCAATAAAATTCATTTTTTGTCAATTTATTAGATGGTAAAGCAAATGATCAATATATGTTGTAATAAATTTATTATTCTTAAAATTCATTCTTTACTCACTATCATGTGTTTTATAAAATGACATAATTATTTTTTTTTTTAATCTGAACATAACGTATGACAATAGATTGTCAAATATATGTCACAAGTGAATTTCAAAATCAAATAATATCCAAAACTAATATTTCTATGGGAATACCATGTATAAACATTATATATGTTCACATATATATCACATAATTATAGATCACTTTACTGTGTGATTTATATTCATCAGCAATTTAAACTTGACACAATTTGAATATACATACCATAATTTCAAATTAAGTACATATTATAATTATAAATCACATACATATCACAACAATTATAAATCACTTACATACCAATGTTCTTATATATTAATCAAAACAAATGTGACACAATTCTCCTTATGATCCAAGAAATTTAACCCTCAAAGACTTTGATACGTGTGACAAAAATAATATTAGTTATACAAATTTTCAAATAAAATATTGTTCATAAATAGATAATATTTTTTATATTATTGTAAATAATATCTTTTTAAAACATTTGTCACATGTACACATGCACACACCAACACATACACATTCAAATACACACACACTAATACTCACACATTCAAACACACACATACAAATACCCATTTACATGTAAATATGTGCATTGAACTTTAAATAAATTAATTTTAGGTGCACTCATAACATCCAATACACATGGAGATATATATGTAAATATGTGCATGTATATGTATGTGTATATATACATATACATGATGCATACATGTATACACATTCTTTTCAAAATGGAAATATATTTACATACATACATACATATATATATATATATATATATATATATATATATATATAGAGCAATGTATATGCACACGCGCGCGCACGCACACACACACACATATATACATATATGTGTGTATACATGTATATACATATATTTACAAGTAAATATGGAAATAAATGTATATGTATAGTAGTATATATGCATATACATACACATAAAATCAAATACACATGTTTTTTTAACATACCACAAATTGTTCTTAGAGTCGGAGAATTATGTATTGTATTTTTGGGTTTCATGTTCACGAGAATGGGGCTATGAAGTTTATCGGGGTGATATATCAGGGGGGGGGGGGGGGGGGGGGAATGTGCCGGGTACGAACGGGGGTAGAGGGATAAGGGGGTAGAGGGATAAGGGGGTAGAGGGATAAGGGGGTAGAGGTGTCAAACGGGCCGGCCCGTTTTTTTAGGGCACGAACGTGCTACCGTGCTGGGCCGGGCACGACACGGTTCCTGTAATGTGCCGGGCCCGGCCCGCCACGATTTAAAAATAGCCAGGCCCGACCTGTCCATTCAGGCCGGGGCAGAGGCAGACTCGAGACTCGATTGGCAGAATTTTTTTTTTATTTTATATATTGTAAATTGTAATGCTTAACAGCTTAAGTGTACAGTATAATATTAAATATAAATATTTTTAACAATCTTAAAAATAAAAATTAAATAAAAAAACAAAGTTTAGAAATTTTTTTTTTATCAAATTCAAATTAGTTTAACTTTTATTATATTTATTAATTATATATTAAAGTTATTAATTTTTAAAATAAAATTTAAATCGTAAAAAAAATAAATCAATATATTATGTTAGTAAAAATAAAAATTAAAAAAAAGTAAACACAAATGAAAAATTATCAATCATCCATTTGAAACCGATGGTCCGAACAAAATAAGTATAAGTTTCAACACAACGTACAAACAAAGCGTACAAATACAATCAATAAACAAAACATCGAAAACAAAAAACAACAGATCATCATGAATCGTCAATCGGCATATCATGAGAATCATCAGCCGCAACATCAAGATCAGTATCATATGGATCATCATCATCGGCAATCAACTCATCCGCCATCGTAGTGGATGTGGATGCGACTGCAGTATATGTCCAGCTTCAGCACGATCATGAATGTTAAATCTCGATTCCTCCCAATCTTTCAAACATGCCAAGGCCTCAACCATATATGGACGTAATCTCGATATCCTATCCGAAATCACGTTCACTGCAACAGAAAAAGTAGACTCCGATGCTACGCTCGATACCGGAGGAGTCAGTAGATCCCGTGCCATCCTAGATAGCACGGGATAGGTGGACTCATATGATTTCCACCACTGTAATAAATCAAGATTCTTAGTATCAGAATGTGATAGGATTGAACAGTAATCGGTATCTAAGTACCGAGACAGCTCGTTCCTATGTGATGGTCCACCCCTACGTTTCTCTCTCGCTAGCTGAATGGAATAATCGTCATCTCCGAACAAGGTATCAATGTCCGTAATCACAATCTCACCACCACCACCACCATACCTAGTATCGTAGTATGTGAATATGTCAGTTAACTTCTCGTGAATGAACCCTTCAGGTGACTCTTCCAGGTTCATGCACGAGAAAATGTAAGTCAGTGTGTTTTCTACCTCTTCCACCTTAGCCCTAGGGTCCATGCATGCAGCGAGGCAATAAAGAGATGGAACGATAGACCAGTACTTCAAATACTTGGTCTCCATCTCTACAACCATATGGCTAAGCGTCGGATCAGCTCGATACTTCCTAAACATGCTACTAATGTTGCATATGCACCGGAGTGCAATACAAGTGGTGGGCATATAAACCGACGAACACATGTTCGTCGTGTCATAAAATATCTTAAGAAATTTCATAAAAAAAATTCCTGAAGCCCAGTCAGTATCGTCAATAATAAGTTCGTCACTCTTACTATCGACGTAGTCGGATATCACGTGTTCGTATCCAACACATGATTCCAACATCAGGTACGTGTAATTCCAATGATATCTCACATCCAATTGGAATTTCTTTTTCTTAAGATTCGCAGACAAACAGAGTACCAAACTCTTGTTGTCTGCAATGAGTATGAATATACTTTAGTGCATTGCGTATATTATCCAACGTGGAGGAACACACCTTCATACCCGCTTGAACAATCAGGTTAATCACGTGACACATGCATCTGACATGAAAGATCTCTCCTAATGGTGCGTCTCTAATATTCCTAATAAACATATTGATCGCTACTCTATTATTAGAAGCGTAATCGAATGTGATACTATAAATTTTATTTTGAATTTTATATTCCCTAACGGTTTTCATCATACACTCAAAAATGGCAGGGCTATCATGAGGATGAAGAATCTCAGTGAATCCTAAAATTTTTTTATTGATTGTCCAGTTAGAATCTACATAGTGACTCGTGAGACATGCATAATAAAAATCATCGTGACTTGTCCATATATCGGACGTCACGGACACTACTCCACTATATGCCATAAATTCCTTCATAATTTTTTGTTTTTCTAACTTATATATCTTTAATATATCATTCCTAGATGTGGACCTAGGAATCCTACAATAGAATGGCTGAAAATAAGTCTGCATGATGCGTACTATCCTTAGATCTTTCAAAAATCTGATTGGAAGACCCATCAATGTGATGAGCCTGGTCATGCCGTCCCTACCCAACTCGCTGAAGTATACGAAGGGAGTAAACTTTGAGACTGAACTTGATCCAGTCTCAAAAAATATAGTGCCAAGTTGGGTTTGTCTAGGATCTAAGGGTCCATGTTTTTTGGTGCATAATTTGGCATGCCTCTTAAGGTGTCCAGTCCCAAATGAACTCTTACATATTAATAATCTCATACAATAGTTATACTGTGTCATGTTTTGTTCCTCACCCCTAATATTTTTTTGTGTTATGATTTTAAAATGAGTCCAAACTACAGAAATCCTTCTAGTTTTTTATTTTTTAGAATTTTGGGTTGAGACGACTAGAGAAACCAAAGTTTTAACAGCCTCATACCTCTGTGTAACATTTTTATTTTCCAAATTTAAATACGTGTCAGGTGTATTTGTCATTTTTTATGTTTTTTATTTTTTCCTAATTTTTTCTAGATAGAGAAACTTTAGAGAGAGTGAAAAAAAACGTAAAATAAATTACCCGATAAAAGCAATGAATTCAGCCATGTGCAAGGTGCACCGTAGCAAGCTCTGATGTTCAAAACTCAAGTCGAGTTTCACAAAAATCTAAGCCGAAAATAAAATCGCGAGGCCCGAGAGAAAGATACACGATTTATGTGAGAGAGAATTTTGAGATGATATATATTTTTGAAAAACATAAATATTATAGAGAGTATGATAGAATTTATAGATTAAAGATATTAATTTTTTATAAAAAAATATATTTTTTTTAAATTTTATTGAATTTTTAATATATATTTAGGGGGCAGAATCACGAGGACCATTGGATTCTACCCCTAGCCGTTGGAGGTGAATCCAACGACTGAAAATCAATAACATTTGAATTTTTTTTTTCCGTTGGGATTGAGTCGGGAGAGGGGACCACGGTTCGAGTCCAATCAGACCCGAACCACGGTCTTTTTTTTGGGAGGGGCCGGGTCACGCCCACGCGTGAAACCGGCACGAAAAAAACCCGTGCCGGCATGGCACGAGCCGTGCCGGCATGGCACGAGCCGTGCCGTGCCTGGCCCGGGTACAGCACGGTTTAAAAAACGTGTCGGGCCGGCCCAGGCATGGCCGAACCGTGCCATGCCTCGTGCCGGGCCGGTTGACACCTCTACGGTGAAGGGATAAAGGAACGGGGCTCGTGAGGGGGGAAAACGCGAAAGGGCGGAGAGCGAGGAAGGGCGGAGAGCGAGGAAGGGCGGAGAGCGAGGAAGGGCGGAGAGCGAGGAAGGGCGGAGAGCGAGGAAGGGCGGAGAGCGAGGAAGGGCGGAGAGCGAGGAAGGGCGGAGAGCGAGGAAGGGCGGAGAGCGAGGAAGGGCGGAGAGCGAGGAAGGGCGGAGAGCGAGGAAGGGCGGAGAGCGAGGAAGGGCGGAGAGCGAGGAAGGGCGGAGAGCGAGGAAGGGCGGAGAGCGAGGAAGGGCGGAGAGCGAGGAAGGGCGGAGAGCGAGGAAGGGCGGAGAGCGAGGAAGGGCGGAGAGCGAGGAAGGGCGGAGAGCGAGGAAGGGCGGAGAGCGAGGAAGGGCGGAGAGCGAGGAAGGGCGGAGAGCGAGGAAGGGCGGAGAGCGAGGAAGGGCGGAGAGCGAGGAAGGGCGGAGAGCGAGGAAGGGCGGAGAGCGAGGAAGGGCGGAGAGCGAGGAAGGGCGGAGAGCGAGGAATGGTGCAATGAGCGAATGGGCTTCATTACGAATAACACAAGACGCCATTAAAACAGATTCCAGAGATGGGTAAATGGCAACATGGAATCCCAAAACAAACATGAATCCGTAAAAGTGCCTAAGACAACACCCAGCATCGGTGGAAGTTCTGTTGAGACAGAAATCAAAAATTATAATAAGCATCCTGTCTAAGAGTCTGGACTTGAAGAAGATGAAGCTGCGTTTTCAAGTGAAACGTTGTTAAGCCTTTCCAGAGCCAAAACAAGAGACTGGGTACCCAAATTCCCTTCCCCATGAGCCTTAAGAGACAAATAAAGCTGCTGAGCCAATGCTAGCCCAGGTAACGCAAGCCCCATTCTTTCACACTCCTTCAAACAAATCCCCAAATCCTTCACAAAGTGATTCACATAAAATCCAGCCTCAAAATCCCTCTCCAGAATCCGCTTCCCATACAAATTGAGGGATTTTGACCATGCAGCACCACCAGCAATAGCATTCAAAAACTGTTCTACATTAAGCCCAGCTTTATATGCATACACCATCCCCTCTACCAATCCAACCATTGTGGATGCTATAGTAATCTGATTTCCTAGCTTCGCAAATTGGCCTTTCCCGGGCCCACCCATGTAATAAGCCTTCCCCAGTAAACTAAACAACGGATTAATCCGATCGACAATGAGTTTCTCGCCCCCAGAAAAAATTGCGAGGGTTCCAGTTTTAGCACCTTGGTCACCGCCGGAGACCGGCGCATCGATAGAGTGGCAATTCCTCGAACATGCTTCCATGAAGATTTCCGAGGCTAGAGAGGGGTCTGACGTCGTCATGTCTACTAGAACCCCACCATGGCGTAGACCATTGAGTACATCCATCGTCACTTGGCGGACATCGGACGGGTATCCGACAATGGAGAACACGACATCAGATTGTGCTGCTACCGCACGAGCTGAATCGGCGAGCCGCGCTCCCATGTCGACTAGTGGCTGGGCTTTAGAGACTGTCCGATTGAATACAGTGAGAGCGTAGCCGGCGTTGATCAGATGAGCACACATATACCTGCCCATTACGCCGGTACCAATCCACCCCACGCGAGTAGTTGATGGGTTTATCGACTCGTTCAATTCGATGACGTCGGAGGAGGTCATCGTATGGCGGGCGAATAACACCGCTCGTAACGATTGACGAGCAATGGGGAAAAATGAAGACGATTTCCAGTGGAAAGGGGAAGTAGTTCCAAGGATGGAAATCAACCCCCCGTGCAATTCCGATACCATCCGATGCCCGCTGTTCGGAATGGTGGTGCTACTGCCCCACCATAAATATATATATTTAAAATAAATAAATAAATAAATAAATGCATGCATACATGTGTGTGTGTGTGTGTTTATTTAATTATTTTAAATATATATATTTTTTTAAAAAAAACTAACATATATGATATTTATATTTAAATAAAATAACATATTATGTTATCATAATGTAAATTAACTGCATATTTATTAAAATATTACTTAGTCTAAGCACAATAAACTAATAATAAGTGAATATCACAATTATCAAAGAGATATAAACTAACAAACAAATTAATTGTACATCATAATATAAATATCATCCATAATATTCATACTTTAAATATCAACCATAGTAATCATGAAGATAAATCATAAAAGTAAAACCAATATTTTTATTTTTATTCTAAAAATGATATGTAATTCAAGTAGAGTAAAATATTGAAAATTGAAGTTCTCCAGATCAATTTTTTCAACATCAATAGTACCATTATATTCAATATCTATAAAAAAATTAACAATATTAAATACATATCAATAAAAAATAATCTTTAAAAGGAAAATAATAATTATTGAAATTTTATAAGTTTACATGTTAATATTATCCTCATCATTATGAAATTTTATAAGACTTATTTTCTTATAAATTTAGTTATAGCTTTTTTTCATCAATTATTCAATCTTTAGTCTCATTAATACATGCATAATCAATCGCATCATATGTCCTCTTCTTGTTGTAGAACCTAAAAATGAGAAGCATGTATATTATTAATAATAGTGAAAACAAAAAATGTAAATTCAAAACAACTTTGAAAGTATGTAGCAGTTATATATATATTTTTTTATCCCATAATTATAATGAATATATACTAAATCTGTGATGCCCCAAACTCTGGGGATTCATTCAATAATCATCAACTCATAGAAGATTCGAGGATGTCGGTGTCCCGACATCATCTCGTTATGACCCATTTAATGGGATTCATTTATTCACATATAATTAATATTATATGTTATTTTCAAGACATATTACATTGAGTTAAAATACAAATCTCATATAAAAAGTACATTACAAAGTGTTTGCTCAAAACTTTACAAAAAAAAAAATCACAAGTTAAAATTAAACTTTCATCATAATTTCAACTCCTAATGAGGGACATCCAATTATGTATTCCCTGGTCCTGCAACTACAATATTTTTCCTATGAAGAGTGACTTAAGCTCAATATAGTAAACTTCTACAGAATCGACTCACTACCTAAGTGCTCTAGTAATGGTCATGTTACACACATTAAAATTTCAAGTAAAAGCATGCCTCATGTCTCACGTACTCACTGACTCCCTCACACACACATATGCCTGATATAATAAACTATCATTGATATTTTTATCTAATGACCTTTTTCAAAAAAAATTCTTTTGTTCTGCAAATCAAATTTTATTGGATTTTCACCTCTAATGTCTACTTGATAATATTAAGTTGTGTATTTTGTGAGTAGTGGATTTTTGGGGCCTCACCACAGTATTCTACATGCCTTTCAGTACTTTTTGGACTATCACCATTTGATGTGCTTGAACCAATATGGGTCTCTCACCCAAAAGAGGTGTCTATCCCTATTTATTATTACTCATCACACATCTTTTCATGTTATGCAACCACGTGACTTTATTGGACATCATCCAAAGTATCAAGTCCACCATCAATCAACCAAATTTGGTAAATGATCGTAACTATGCACACACACCTAATGGACAGCATATACTACACGATGTGCTATTTCATGGCTATACTATATCACATATATGATGAATACTTATATGGACAACATCATTCATGCATATCACTAATGTATCATTGACAATTATAACATATGATTATAATTTGTAAACATTAATCCATTACTATTAAAAAATCATGAAAACATATATCAACATTTCATACAATTCATTCTATGTTTAAGTAATGACATACACAAAATCAAGCTAAGAAATGGAAGAGGTGTCAAGTAGGTCAAGCAGCCTAGACCAGATATGATGCATGACACAATTCAATAATGAGAGACCCGACACAACATCATCCAGAATTATGCTTGGACCATAGACATACAGACCTAAAGCATGACTCATGCTTAAAAGTGTCAAGTGGGCTGGATAGCCAGGGCACAACACAAGGTATGGCCTAATTTGGATGACAAGGCACGACATGATCCATATTTGTGCATGTACCATGGTTACCAACCATGGCATGACTCAAGCCATGTTGGGTTGGGTCTATCCATGCCTAATGTCATTAAAAGCACAACACACGTCCGTGGCATACTGGAATGGTCCGTGTAAGCATGGGGCATGAGTTAAAAAAAAAGACATTACCCACTTACTCGTTATGCTAAATGTAATGAGATATTTCTCTTGCCACAATAAGGACAATGATAGTCAATTTACTATCACTATCAAATGTTGAGAAAAAAAAAGATAAAAAATATATATGTGTAGTTGGAAAATTTCTTCCAATGGCTAATTGGCAGAGATCCTATGACTGTCAAAAAATTTGTCCTAAAATTTTAAAAATGCAAAAATGAAAAATATAATAAAAATAAATTAAAAAATATGGTATAGAAATATTTTGTTTTTCACACACCTACATTTCTTCTCCTCATTTTTTTTTCTTCTTATGTGCTTTTCATTACTGGCTGGCTATACTTATTGATTAGTGAAAGTGATTACTCCTGAGTACTAATTATTGGAACTATTTTAAACAAAAGGTTATTTTTTATTTTTTTTTAATTGGTTTGCATCATTTTCTTATTTTAATGAATGAATTTGTAATGAGTTAAATCTTTTGAAATGTATATGTCCTTTATTCTAGATAGCAGATGATTTGGTACATAGAATTTGGATTATTCACGAAAGATCGAATCATCAGTTACTATGGAATATAAGTTTGTTATTCATAATCTATATAAAACTTGATAATCAATTAATAAGATTATAGTACAATATTTTATTAGGTCTATTTTTGGCCATGCATAATGGTGAAATTATAATTTTTAATGCTAGTATACTTGTGCATATTGAATAAGATTACTACTGTATGATTATTTTATATTAACATGTAAAATAAAATATATCATTTTTATTATCAATAATTACTCTTATTGCTAAATTAATTAATATTCACATATATTTGTTAATAGTTGTTTTCATTTGAAAAGAGTAAGATCTAGAAATAAATTTATAAATTTTAAATATTAGCTAACTTTATTAAATATATGGTAAATATTAATTGATTAAGAATCTATATACTATCAGAATGATTGATGATGTCCCATTGAGGAAGCTTTTAAGTTTTGATATTCTCAAATCCTACAGGTAGATTTTGATTCAGTATTTTAAATAAGTTAAGAGGCAAGTCTCAAAGAAATAATTATAGACTGATTAAATTAGGTTGTTAATAATTTAATTCAATCAACTTGTATCTATATTCTTAACCCGAGGAATTTAATGAGTACTAAATAATAAAAGATTGATTATATTGATTAAGTAAGGGTATATAATTATGATTATTTAGTGGTACAAAGTATAATTTGATTTTATTATATGTCTGATACCTTATTTAGGCTATGGTCTTCCTTCCATAGCCTTATCTAGTGCAATAAAAAATGTTTAAATTATTTGATTAGAGTATATATGTGTATATAGTTAAAATAATTAATTTTGATTAGAATCAAATGATTTGATTTTATTATTAAATCAAAGTAATTAATTTATATTAAATTAATTTTGATTATACACACACACACACACACACACACACACACACACACACATATACATATAATATAATCTTTAATATCAAAATTTTAAATTAAAAGAAAAATAAAATGTCATATTTTGAAATAAAATTAAAGAGTTGATGTGACGTGTGATTGTCTATTTTTGATTCTAATTATAAAAATAGACACGGACGATGCTACTCTACTATAGCATCATCTCCTTCATCGAGAGATTAGGATAGAGGGATACAAGAGATGATGCATCCATTGATGCATCTATATTTGAGGTACGTTCTTCTTGTTAAAATAATGAGAATTATAAATAAAAGAAAATAATCACATCTTATATTCTTTATTGTGATAAAATATTTTAAAATACTTAGTTCAAAAACAATGATATCAGAGAGATGGCGTTGATATCATGCATGGATGGATTAGGTTTTACTTGTTTAATTATTGAATGGATTATCACCTTATTTAAAAATAGAGGAATTCTAGCCTCTATTGATTAGATAAATAGCCCAACTATATTTTTATGGATTATGGATAAAGGAATAAAATGGTCATGTATTTGGATGCATTTCATTTAAGGGTTATAATTATGTGCTTGTTCATGTGTGAATTTTTACATGGGGGTGTAATTTTTTTTATGTTGTGCTTCATTTTTGAGCATTCTATAACTATGATGATAGTCATGGCCAATGATAATGCTTGTGGTGGTATACATTGCAATAATGGTGCTCGTGGTGGTTGACATGGCCAACAATAGTTCTTTTGGTGGTGGTTGTAGCCGGCAATGATGCATGTGATAGTTGATACAGCCAATAATGGTGCTTTTGATTGTGGCTATAGCTAGCGACCAGGTCTGTAGTGGTTGATGTGGCTAATGATAGTGCCTCTAATATTGGTCGTAGCAGGTGAAGGTGCATGTGGTAGAACTCATGGTGGTAGAGGCTGAAAATAGTAGGGAGCATGACCAAAAAAATTTAGTTCTAGTCAAATTCAACCCGAGCTTATTCAATGTTTTTTTTTGTGGATAGTGTCCTAAGACATTATAATTTATGCTGTATATGTAATTTGTTTTTATTTAATAATATGTTTATATAACAAAATATTTTTTCTGTTTTAATATTTTGATGTAAGTGCAGGAAAAGAAATATTAAAAGGCCGGGGATGCAGTAGTAGTACAATAACGGAGGTCCCACTGTCCGGTTAGCGGACCAAAATTTTTGGAGCAGAGTCTGACCCGTTCCATGATCCGACCCACTGTGGTTAAATGAACCGAGATGTTTTTTAATATAAAATGATTTGTAATTTTATTTTCGGGTGGATGTTGTTGGACCCGTGGAACTATTCATTATCTCTCTCTTCTCTCTGCACGATTTTTCGCGACTGCTCTGTGTGCTGCATTTTGTAAGACATTTCTATTTTTGTTTTAATCTGTAATGCATAAACATTTTCTGGTGGATGTAGCTAGTCGTGCTGAGCGACTAGCGAACCATGTTATTTTCGGTGTGATTTCTCGTTTTTGATTCTGTCATGAATGCTTGCTGGATTATGATATATATTGCTTGTTTTCTGTATTTCTGTTGTTTCTGTATCTTAATCTCACTACCCGTGAAAGCGCAATTGCCCAACAATTGGTATCAAAGCTTAGTTTGGGATTTTTCGAGAAATAGTACAATTAGGGTTTGTTATTTTTTCTGTATAAGCGATATTCTGTTGAAATGGCTGAAACCCTAAATACCATGATTGAGAAATTCAATGGCAGAAATGGGTTTAGTATGTGACAGATTATAATGTGAGCTCATTTGAAAAACTTCGATATTTGGAGATCTAGTTCAAGGCTTCGGTCCACACACTGCTACTGCTCTTGGAATAACCGAGGCAAAGGCTTGGAGACGTGAAGAGAAAGCATACTCTACCATTCTGTTGAGCTTGTCGGATGAAGTCATAGCTGAGGTAGCAGATGAGGAATCTGCTGTAGGACTGTGGCTCAAGCTTGAGTCACTGTACATGACTAAATCATTGACGAACAAACTTCTGTTGAAGAGAATGCTGTTCACACTGAGAATGCAATAGGGAACCTCTTTAAAGAAGCATCTGGATGACTTAAATAGCATCCTCATGGACCTTAAACGTGTGGATGCTAAGGTGGATGATGAGGATGCTGCACTTTAACTCTTAGTTTCTCTTCCTCATTCCTATGAAAATTTTGTTGAATCTCTCATTGTGGGAAAGGAAAAGATTACACTAGAGGATGTTCGGAATGCCCTACACTCCAGAGAGATGAGGCAGAAGGCTGTGGTTGAAAGACTTGAATAACATCCTGCTGGTTTGGTGGTGACAAACAGGCGGCCACAACCTGTTCCATTCAAGAAGAAGGGAAATAAGATTCAGAATAGGTCAAAAAAGAATGATATTTGTCACTACTATAAACAGAAAGGGCATTGGAAAACTGAGTGCCTGAAGAAGAGAGCAAGGCTGGAACATCAAGGTCAACCTAACCCCCCACCTGCTGCTGCTGTGACTTTTGATGATCTAGATGATGGAGAAGACCTTGTGTTGGTAACCTCCACAACGATCGCAAGATCATATTCTTGGATCCTGGATACTGGTGCTTCCTTCCATATAAGCACTCGGAGTGATTCAACAAATATGACATGAAGGAAGCTGGCCATGCTGTGGTGGTGAATAGCCTACCATGTAAGGTGGTTGGAATCGACACAGTCAAACTAAGAACTTGGGATGGCCGAATAGTCTCACTTTCAAATGTGAGATATGTCCCTGAGATGACAATGAATCTCATTTCCCTTGGTGTTCTAGATGATTAGGGATATTCATTCAGTGGTAGAGAGGGAACACTGAATGTTCACAGAGGTGATGACATTATACTAATGGGGCAGAAGACTAGAACGTTATACACACTGATAGGGTTCCACAGTGATAGGGGCTATTGCTGTCACATCCGGAGAGCCAGCATCTAAAGACAAAGCTAAACTTACCAGACTGTGGCATATGCGGCTCACACATATGGGAGAGAAATGTATGAAAATTCTCTATGAGCTTAATCTTCTTGTTGGTCATAAAGTCAGTAAATTAAATTTCTATGATCATTGTGTTTTTGGTAAGAAACATAGAACTAAGTTCGGTAAGGCCATACACTATACAAACAGTATTTTGGGTTATATCCATACTAACTGTTGGGGCCCTTCTAGAGTCAGATCTCTTGGGGGTGCTCGATTTTATTTATGTTTAGTTGATGATTACTCCAGGATGTCCTGGGTATTCATGATGAAACATAAATCCGAGACTTTTATAAAGTTTAAATAGTGGGTTAGCTTAGTGGGAAATCAAACACAAAAGAAGGTTAAACTGTTACGAACAGATAATGGTCTAGAATTTTGTTCGTCTGAATTAGAGGATTTCCTATAAGGACAAAGGTATAGTGAGACACAAAACTATTAGGGACACTCCTCAGTAGAATGACATTGCTGAAAGAATAAACCAAACTCTTCTGGAGAGAACTAGATGTATGCTTTCTCAATCATGCTTAGGCAAGAAGTTTTGGGCTGAAGCTGTTAATACAGTATGTCATCTGATAAACAAATCACCACATAGTGGAATTAATTTTAAAATTTCATTTGAAGTGTGGACTGATAAACCTACAGATTATTCTAATCTTAAAGTGTTCGGGTGTGTTGCCTACTATCATGTAAATGATGGTAAGCTTGAACCACGAGCAAGAAAAGGAATATTTGTAGAATATGGTGATGGAGTCAAGGGATTCCATATCTAGTCACCATCTGAAAAGAGAGTAATTCTCTCTAGGAGTGTCACCTTTGATGAAAGTGTCATCTTAAGATAAGTACCTTGTCCTATCTAGTTACATGATGTTTCTCAAGCTGAACTTAAGGTGGAGCTAAAATCTGAATCTGTAACTCCAGGAAGGATGCCTGTTGTCTCTAGACAAACAATAGCTAATCATAAAAATGATGCTAAGTCTATTACTGAACCTGATTCTGAACCTGCACCTGAAGAGTCTATTCCCTATTGTATTGTAAGGGATAGACAAAGGAGGGTGAATGTAGGTCCTCCTCTGAGATTTGGCTTTGATGAATTTGTAGGGTTTGCCTTACAAGTTGCTGAAAAGATTGATATTCATGAACCATCCTCCTTCAGGAATGCTGTTAGATGTCCTGAATTTGAGTCATGGTTAGTTGCCATGAATGAAGAGATTGAATCTCTCCATAAGAATGGTACTTGGCTTATTGTACCTAAACTAAGAGGGAGAAAGATAGTTTCTTGCAAATGGATTTTCAAGAAGAAAAATGATGCCTCTATTGCTGGTGGTGTAAAATTTAAGGCACGTTTAGTTGCAAGAGGGTTCAGTCAAAAAGAGGGTGTCGATTATAATGAGATATTTTATCCTGTAGTTAGACATACCTCAATTAGGGTTTTGAGCCAGCCTTGAACTTGAGCAACTAGATGTTAAAACTGCATTTCTTCATGGAGAACTGGATGAAGAAATTTACATGAGCCAGCCTGAGGGTTTTGAGGTATCAGATAATGAAACCCATGTGTACAAGCTTCTGAAGTCCCTTTATGGACTTAAGCAGTCTCCCCGTCATTGGTAAAAGAGATTTGACTGTTTCATGACTAGTCATGAATTCAATATATGTGACCATGACTGTTGTATTTATTTCAAAAGGCACAAGGATGAGTCATATATCTACTTGCTATTGTATGTAGACGATATGCTTATTGCTGCTAGAAATAAATCTGATATTCATGAACTGAAAGATCTCCTCAATTCTAAATTTGATATGAAAGATATTGGAGGAGCAAAGCAAATTTTAGGTATGGAAATATTCAGAAATAGAATTAAAAGAAAAATGTTTCTTTCATAGAAACAATATATTCAGAAACTTCTATCTAGATTTGGAATGGCTTCTTGTAAGCCTTTGTCCACACCATTTACTTCTAACCTTCATCTGACATTAGAATGTTGTCCTCAATCTAAATCTGACAAGAAACAAATGTCTAAGGTTCCTTATTCTAGTACTGTCGGGAGCCTCATGTATCTTATGGTGTGCACCCGACCTGATATTGCTCATGCATTAAGTGCAGTGAGTAGGTTCATGATAAACCCTGGTCAAGAGCAATGGAAAGTTGTTAAGAGGATACTTAGGTACCTCAAGGGGACTTCTAATGTTGGTCTGATATTTGGTAATGAATCTGAACTCTTGCTGGCAGGATATTTTGATTCTGACTATGCAGGAGATGTTGACAGTAGATGGTCTATGACTGGTTATGTCTTCACTGTATGTGGTTCTGTAGTTAGCTGGAAAGCCACACTGCAATCTTCTATTACTTTATCTTCTACTGAAGCAGAGTATATGACTCTGACTGAAGCTGCGAAGGAAGGGATATGGCTGAAAGGTTTTCTCAAGGACCTTGGTCTTTATGAAGAGGTTGCAATAGTTTTCTATGACAACCTCAGTGCTATCTATTTAACAAAAGACCAAGTGTATCACGAGAGGATAAAGCACATTGATGTGCGATATCATTTCTTTCGATCTGAGAAGAGGGTACAAGTAAAAAAGATTGCAACTTCTGATAATCTAGCTGACATATTTACCAAACCTATTACTCTGAATAAGTTAAGACACTGTCTTGACTTATTGAACATATCAAATCAGATGTTGTCATTTTGGACTAACTATTTATAGAGAGTGTCTCTCTATTTGTATGCAAAACAAATTAAGGTGGAGATTGCTGTATATGTAATTTGTTTTTATTTAATAATCTGTTTGTATAACAAAATATTTTTTCTATTTTAAAATTTTCATGTAAGTGTAGAAAAGGAAATATTAAAAGGCCGAGGATGCAGTAGTAGCACAATAATAGAGCTCCCGCTGTCCGGTTAGTAGGCCGAAATTTTTGGAGCAGAGCCTGGCCCGTTCCATGATCCGATCCGCTACGGTTAAATGAACCGAGATGTTTTTTAATATAAAATGATTTGTAATTTTATTTTCGGGTTGATGTTTTTGGACCCGTGGAACTGTTCATCATCTCTCTCTTCTCTCTGCGCAATTTTTTGTGACTGCTCTATGTGCTGCATACTGTAAGATGTTTCTGTTTTGGTTTTAATCTATAACGCATAAGTATTTTCTGGTGGATGTAGCTAGTCATACTGAGCGACTAGCGAACCACGTTATTTTCGGTGTTGATTTCTCATTTTTTGATTCTATCGTGGATGCTTGCTGGATTGGGATATATATTGCTTATTTTCTGTATTTCTGTTGTTTCTGTATCTTAATCTTACTCCATGAAAGCGCAATTGCCCAACAATTTAAACTGAGCATATTATACTTTGTTTAGGACACTATCCCAAGCCATAAACTTTCTCTTGGAAAGTTTAAGGTTATAGTACCTTTAAACCAATATAGTTGGACGATTTAAAATTTAGATACAAGTGATGCTAAGACATCATGTATTTATGGCATGTTATATATATATTATGGCATGTCTTGTGAATGTGTATATTATGGAATGTAGCTGTGGATGTGATGGTATGATTTGATTGATTCATGTACATAAGTATAACAACTTGTATGATAGTTGTGTGCCATTCATATATATCATAATAACAAAGTCATGGTATTTATGAATACATTCTTGTTTTGTTTTAAAATAATAAACCCTCTATTTTAAAAATATCTAATTGGGTAAGAAAATTCATTAAGTATGGATCATATGGTTTCCATCACTAGTTTAAAGATTATGAAAGTTAATTAGCAAGTTGGTCTTGGTGTCTTCCCCCTATAGGACTAATTGGCTTGTAGGTATACTTAGAGAAAATCACCATAAGGTAATCATATGGATTATTTAAATATATTACTTTCTCATCTAAATGATTCATTTCATGATCAATCGGTTTAGAATTGAGTGATGGTTTACACTTAACTATGACTAATAACATTTTTTTATCTGAGTCGCTACTATTATTGGTATGATTAAAGATAATTTGTCAGTTTAATCTTGTTTGGCATCGCCCAAATTTCCCAAATAGCAAAATTAAATAGGAATTGGCCTATTTGAATAAAAATTGATTAATAGACATCCTTTCATGGAAACATACTATTCATGGAGTGACAGACTAATGTTGAATTCATTCAAGAATTAGAGGAAATAACTAGTTCTTGTGATAGAATTCAACCAAATAAGCTCATTATAAAATTTTCAGGTGTTTTTAAAGAAAATATCATTCAACCCACTTGTAACTATTATTAAAGAGAATAAATTTTGGCATGACTTATTTTTAAAGAATAATTTTTTTTTGTTTTTCCTCTTTATGCCTTTATGCTTCATAATTAAGGTATTTATCCATGTAAAAGTTATGGCTTTGGGAAGATACCATGACTTTTGCCTTGTCCTCTTGAGCTCTAGGTTGCAACTCTATGGAGCAGTGATGGCTTGGGAATACCTCCTTAATCTTTTTGTATGGAAAAATCATGGTACTGGGATATGTCTATAACTTGTACATGTTGTCTCTATAATATAAAGTCACAATGCTATAAATGGTCCCTACTTTGGCTTTGGTCTTTCTTTTGCATCAAATGGTTGTCACTGGAAATGACCATGAAATTGGCTTTGATCTTTTTTTGAACCAAATTTCCATGACTATTTGAATTATCATGACTTTACCTTTGATATTTCTCCTATTTCAAATGGATATGATTGTAGGAATGGCTATGGCATAGCTTTAGCTAATACATCCAATTTATGGCTTTCCCTTCTCATGAAGGTAAAATTTATAGCCTTGGAAAGTGATCATGTTTGAGTTATGCCCTTTGTAATATTATTTGTCCAAAAAAGATAAAACTAAATAATTGCTACAGCTTAGGCCTTAGTAGTTTTTGCTCTATAATTTTTTAAAACCCAAAAATCACTATTTTGGGAATAAGTCGTGGCTTTGACTTGAGAATACATTATCTTGGTAAAGATAAAGTTGTGGCACTAGGAAGTATTCATGACCTTTTATTACTAGTAGGATATTTGGTTACTATGATATGAAATTAATATTATTACTATTTTGACAGGACACGACCCGGATACCTTCCCAAGATTCCTTGGGTGGTCTCGCATAGTGAAGTTCATTTTACATTCCCTAAAAAATATCCAATGAAACCCCACTTTAAGAAAGAAAGTATACACATGCATTAATATAAAAAAAGACCACAAAAATAGCTTAGATCCACATCTGACTTATTTTACTGTAGGTCATAACCACAATTACACATAATAAAGACTCATATGAGTTTAATACTAAGATCGGAGCATTCAAAGAGTGTTTGCAAATTTAGGGGTACAAATGAAAATAGACAAGTCCAATAAAATAAAGACAGATAGATAAGATAGAATACTACAACTATCGTAGAAAGAGTGATGTAGAAGTTGGCACGAGGTAGGTCACTACAAACTACCTGGACCTAGAGAACATATTTAAAAATAATAAAACATGAGATGATAAATCTCAGTTAGTGACATAAATTATAAGGAAAAATAATGTTTTTATTTTTGAATATTCTTTCTCTCAAGACCTCACTTCCACTCTTTTGTAAGGTTCCCCATTTAAAATCATTTCACAAAACACAAACATATGCCCAAAGCAACAGTATAAAAATCATGCTCAAAAATTTAACCAAAATTATTATTAAGAAAATTATAACATGAATTTATTCATAACATAAAAATTGTGCATAAAATAATCATGAAAATATAATAACCATAAATATTGAAATGATTATAGCTTACTCAGAAACCAACAATATACCATACCATATATCTATCATAAACTAGGGGATACCCCACCTCACGACCTTCAACATCGAAAGGTGTCATGATAATATTAATAATAATGGAAACTATCAGGTAAACCTAATCTCATGACCATGGAAATAATATATAGACGTTGGATGAAACCAACCTCACGACACCATGGCAAACTTAGTGTACTATAATATAAATACTGAATCGAACCTCTGGTATATTTTTCCAATGATACTATATTATAGATTAAGAATTTATGAATTTAATTTCGATAACTCAATCAAATATATTGATGAATTTTAATTTATCAATTCATGTCGAAATCAAGTATTACCACAATGAAAATATTCATCATAAATAATTCAAGCACATAAAACATTAAAAATATTTAATATGCTTAAAATTATAAAAAAAATCAAAATCCATTACTTAAATTAATACATTTTCAATGTGGTTTAAAACCTCAATCCATTTACCAAAATATTTAAAATATATAAACCACAGGTGCTCAGTCTTGCTCCCATGCAGGATCATCTCCAGGCTCAGCATGAGTGTCTGTAATATAATAAAAATATCATTTAGACTCCAATAACTAAACCAAAGACATTGGGATGCCCCAAAATATTTTAGAATAATTTTTAGAATTATGAAACTACCTAAATTGGATTTTGACATGTCTAATTATATAGTGTGCCCTATAAACTAGGTACCCAAAATTAAGAATTTTCACTTAGAGGCTAATATTCTGAAATAAAACCTTAATATAAATAATAAAAATGTTCAATTTCACTAATCCAACTTCCATTTTGCATAATTTCACAAGTTGATGTCCAATTTCAGTCTAAACTTTTTTGGTGATTACCCTAAATGACCCAGAAATAGAAAACTTACCAAATGACATCCAAAATATATAAAATTTATATCGACAAAGTGACCAAGAGATAATGAGCACAACAGTATCCTTATCTTGGTCCAAAAGTTGTTGTGACGGAAAAACTCGATTCAATTGTTGGCCAAACTTATTTTTGTCATATCTTTCAAACGGTGAGAAATCTAAAAAAAAATACCATGGAAATGAATTCATATGGTCCAAAAATAGGGGGAGGAAGCTATGAGTCGCTTTGGAATGACCATAGATGGCAAAATCCAGCTAAACCTAATTAGCCTGAAAATAGGTCAAATTGACCTAGGTTGGGATTCACGGGTCATGGAAAATTTTTTTTATAGGGTTTTTGAGCTCAAAATGAGTGTTTTGGGGCTAGGGTTCTATTTGGCACGTAAAACTAGGTTTATATAGTGCATAAGGTTATTTTCAAGTAAAAACTGAGGACAATCATGGACACTGATAAAATACTGCTGTTTGAATTTCCTAGGGCAATAACTTTTTATCCGTAAATCAAATTTTGATGTTCAACCCATATATGAACTCATATCGACGAGGCCTACGAAATGGTGTCTTATTCAATCCAGAATTATACATACTTGAAAAAGTCAACTTGGCTCCACTTACTAATTGCTAATCAAACTTGGTCAAACGTATTAAAAACTTATATTATTTGGTACGGGTCATTATAACCAACCCCCTTGGGGAAAATTTTTGTCCTCGAAATTCATATTTGTGTCATGGAAGAGATGAGGGTACTGGCTCCGCATTTGGCCCTCCCGCTCCCAGTTGCCTTCTCAACTAGATGGTTTTTCCAAAGGACTTTCACTAAGAATATTTTCTTATTGTGAAGCTCATCTTCTCTACCCAGAATCTACACTGATACTCCTCATAGGATAAGTCATCCCTCAGCTCAATATCCAGTGTCTCCAACACATGTGAGGGATCTAATATATACTTGCATAGCACGGAGATGTTGAAAATATTATGGACTCTAAAAATCTCCTTCGGTAAGTCTAATCTATAAGTCACTGGACCTATCCTCTCAATAATCTCAAAAGGTCTAATACAGTGATGATTTAGCTTCCCTCACTTCCCAAAGCGTACCACGTCCTTTCAAGGAGAGAGTTTTAAGAATACTCGATTTATAACCTCAAATTCAAGATCCTTTTTACTCTTTTCCACATAGCTCTTTTGCCTACCCTAAGCTACTTTCAACCCGGCAGGTATAACATTAATCTTGTCCATTGTCATTTGTACAATCTCAAGACCTAGTAATTTCCTTTCACCAATCTCATTCCAACATAATGGAGTGCGACATTATTTCTCATACAATGTCTCATAAGGTGACATCTCAATGCTTGAGTGATAGTTGTTGTTATAAGTGAACTCTGCCAAAGGTATATATTCATTCCAATGTCCTTTGAATTGACCTCAACATATCCTCTAAGGTCTGAATAGTCCTCTCAAATTGTCCATCAGTCAGAGGGTGAAAAGCTGTACTCAAATTTAACTTGACACCTAGTTCCTTCATCAATCTCTTCCAATACCTCGAAGTGAATCATTGGATCTCTATCAGAGATAATTGACACTAGCACTCCATGCAAACTAACTATATGATTTATAATGAGTTCTACTAGCTTCTGAAGAGAAAACTTCTTGCAAATAGGTAGGAAATGCGTGGACTTAGTGAGTTGATCAACTACTACCCAAATGTCATCATGTCTCTGAACTATGAGAGGGAGTTTGAATACAAAATCCATTGTAATGTGCTTTCATTTATATTCTGGAATTGATAAGGTTGCAGAAGTCTGGAAGAATTTTGTCTCTTGGCCTTCACTTATTGACAGATGAAGCACTTGGATACATACTTGGTAACTTCTCTTTTCATCCCTGACCACCAATAATAATCCTTTAGTGTATGGTACATCTTGGTTATGCCAGGGTACATAGCATAAGCATAACTATGGGCTTCCTCTCTTTGACATAAGCTTATTTGACAATCCTTCTATATGTATTTGGAACTTAGTAAGAACATTATCGAAGAAAATAGTTTTACTATGTCCTTTGTATAGCGGACAACCTAGATACATAATGGAAAAATCATGCTTCTCCATACTTAGATGACTCTTAAGCTCGATCACCCTCTTCTGTTTGGTTTTTGCTTGACAGTAAAAACCACTCTTCAAGAAGTTGATGGTCTGGCTCAAAATCTTCCCATACCTCTGAAGCATCTTCTTCACCTTTCTAACGGAGCTACTTAGCTCATTAGTAAAGATAATGGTATCATTTGCATAGGTTAGGTGACTGACCGACATCTTACTATCCATAAGAAAACTAACTACTAGGCACTTATCATAGAGGCCGTTTAGGCTTCTAATGAGGTACTCAACCATTAACACAATTAGGAATAGGAATAATGGGTCTTTTTGTTGAATACCTCGAGTAAATTGAAAGAAGCCCAAGGCTTCTCCATTACTCATAACATTATATTGTGAGCCCGAGATCTTATTTAGGCTATGCTCCCTTCAATTGCCTTATCTAGTGCAATGAAAAATATTTTAATTATTTGTTTAAAGTATATATATGTCTATAATCAAAATAATTAATTTTATTATTAAATCAAATTAATTGATTTATATTAAATTAATTTTGATTATATATATATATATATATAATCTTTAATATTATATTTTTAAATTAATAAAAAAATAAAATATCACATTTTTAAATAATTTATATCATGAGGCAGAAATATTATATAGGCTATGGTCCCTTCCATAGCCATATCTAGTGTAATAAAAAATATTTTAATTATTTGTTTAGAGTATATATGTGTGTATATAATCAAAATAATTAATTTGATTAAAAAATAATTATTTGACTTTATTATTAAAGCAAATTAATTGATTTATATTAAATTAATTTTGATTATATATATAAAAAATATATTATAATCTTTAATATCAGATTGTTAAATTAAAAGAAAAATAAAATGTCACATTCTTAAATAATATTTAAGAGTTGATGTGACATGTGATAGTTTCTATTTGATTCTAATAATATAAATAGGCACGGACGATGCTACTCTACTATAGCATCATCTCCTTCATTGAGAGATTAGAATAGAGGCATACGAGAGACGATGCAGTCATCGATACATGCTTGTTTGTGGTATGTTCTTTATAAAATAATGAGAATTCTAAATAAAAGAAAAATAATTACATCCTTTATACATTATCATGATAAAATATTTTTAAATACTCAGTTCACAAACAATGGTATTAGAGAGATGGAAATGATATCGATCATGAAAGGATTAAGTTTTAATTATTTAAGTATTGAATGGATTATCACCTTAATAAAAATAGAGGTATTCTAGCATCTATTGATTGAATAAATAGCTCAACTATATTCTTATGGATTATGGATTCAAATGGTTATGTGTTTGGATACATTTTCATAGAAGATTTATAATTATGTGCTTGTTTATGAGTGAATTTTTATATGGGGGTGTAATTTTTTTTATGTTGTGCTTCTTTTTTTAGCATTCAATAACTATGGTGGTAGTCATGGCCAATGGTATTGCCTATGGTGGTATACATGGAAACAATGATGCTCATGGTGGTTGGCATGACCAATAATAGTGGTCTTGGTGGTGGTTGTAGCTAGTAATGATGCATGCGGAAGTTGACACAGCCAACAATGGTGCTATTTGTGGTGGATGCAGCCAGTGACCATGTTTGTGGTGTTTGATGTGGCCAATGGAAGTGCCTCTATTTATGGTCATAGCAGGTGATGGTGCATGTGGCAGAACTCTTGGTGGTAGAGATTGAAATTAGTAGAGAGTACGACCAAAAAATTTTAGTTCTAGTCAGATTCAACCCAAGAATATTCAATGTTCTTTTTTTGGGAGGGGGGGGACATTGTTGATTGTCCCAAGCCATTACAATTTAAACTGGGTAGATTATACCTAGTTTAGGATACTACCCCAAACCATAAACTTTCTCATGGAAAGTCCAAAGATATAGTGATTTAAAACCAATATAGTTGGACTATTCAATATTTAGATATAAGTGATGCTCATCATGTATTTGTGGCATGCTATATATGTGTGTGTGTGTATATATATATATATATTGTGGCATGTCATGTGAATGTATGTATCATGGCATGTAATTGTGGATGTGATGGTATGATTTGATTGATTCTTGTATATAAGTAATAATAACTTGTATGATAATTGTGTGCTATAAATAATGAGTTTGTGTAACCTTCGTATATCATTTCAAAAAGTCATAGTATTTATATATACATTCATGTTTGTTTTAAAATAAAAACTCTCAATTTTAATATATCTAACACTACAAGAAAATATCTGTTTAGCTAGGGAAATTTATTTAGGAAAAATTCCCTAGCTAATTAGCTAGGGAATAGTAATGGATTTTTGATTTTACATTGAAATAAAATTTTACGATGGATTAGTGATGGATTAGCGACGGAAATGCTCGATTGAAAATTTTCCGCCACTAATATTGTCGTAGATTTTTGTGCAAAAGAAGCAGTAATTTTAGCAATGGATTTAATGATGAATTTTTTCTAGCTAATTAGTAAAAGGTAAAATCCATCGTAAAATAAATATCTAAATTTTTTTTTTACTATTTTATAATTAATTGCAATCGATTATTCTGTAAATTTTATTTTTCACAAAATATATTCATTTAGCTAGGGATTTTTCCCTAGATATTTGGGCTGGAAATAATTTTCATCACTAATCTTTAATAATTTAATTTTTTTAATATATTATTTGTTTTAATATTTTATTTAATTTTGTATATTAAAGATATGTCATGATTTATAGATAAGCGATCATTGAAAGACACATTCTCATCGTGTAATTATAAAAATAGTTTATTATAAATAAATAATTTAAAAACTATATAAATACAAAAAAAATTATATTAATAAAGACTGCAATAACTATTTTTATGATTATAAAATTTTTAAAAAAGTATGCAAAAAATTTTCTAGAATTTTTAATTAATAAATATAAAATTTTGTATTAGAGATACATTAAATATTTAATTCTATAATTATAATAATTTTTAAAGATATTTAAAAAAATAAATGAATATACATTATAATTTCAACTAATAAAAAGATAAAATAATTCATTGTATGATAAAATAAAATATATTTAGAAAATTATTTGAATTAACGAAAAAACTAGTAAATATTAATATTATTATGAGTATAAAAAATTGTTTTATGATTAGAAAAAACTTTTTAAAAAATAATTACTATAAAATTTGAAAATATTGAATTATAAAAAAAATTCAAATTTTTCATAAAATTTAAAAGAAGTTAAATTGTTATTTAAAGATAAATAGATAAATGTTTGCCCCTACTAAAATTTATAAGAATTAAATAATTGAGTAAGACAGTGTTTGTTTTTTTGGCTTAACATTGAAATCAAATCATTTTCAGCATTAAGCTGAAACATGTTTTTTTTAATTACTTTTCACTTAAAAAATTTTTAAAAAATGCTTAGAGCGTTAAGCAAATTTTTTTGGCTTGTCTATTCAGAAAAGGCCAAAAAAATGCTAGATAAAAAATGCTCGATCCTTCATTTTTCGACTTCTCGTTCGAAAAATCCTCCTTCCTATAAATAACTATATACAACTTTTTTATTGCCTCCGATCAAGAGTTCAAGCTACAATTTCGAGATCATATTGCAAATGAACTATTTCAAGTGTTCAATTAACTTGTCATTTTAATTTTTATCATTGTATAAAATGAGATATCAAATACAAGTATTAAAAGTTTGTTGTTTTAGTTTTTTTTCATTGTGTGAAATATGATATTAAATATAAATATTAAATATTATGGCTTTAGAAATTTAAAAATTTGTATTTAAATTTTAATCTTTTTCTTTAAACATATATGATATGCATTTGAATAAAAATATTTTAAATTTAATTAATGTTTTGTTTTTAGTCTTTATAATGGTTATGAAATGAGATTAAATATGGATATCAAATGTGATATCTTTAGATATTCAAATATTTGTAGTTAAAATTTATTAATATTAAAGCTGTTAAGATATTAATTTTTAGTATGTAAAAAACAAACAATGTAATCCTTAATAGAAATAAAATATTAAAAAAAAACAACTTAATACTTAATGTTATTAAGTATCATTCAGCATTAAGCTCAAAAATAATTATATTAAGTATTAAGTAAAAAAAATAAATGTCACCTAAGATTTTTACTATTAGCTTTAATATTCCGTCTTTATTAAAATATTAAATATAACTTTTTTTAATAATCAACTCGCTTTAAGTAATTTTAAAAGTTTTTATTAATTCTTAAAAATTTATAAACTTAAAAAATATATATTTATATATTTTTTTTAATATAAAGAGTATTTATGATTCTTAGAAAAGTTGCTTGAAGACCAATAATCTTTTCATGTGTGCCTTTGATATATTATGTTTACAAATTTTGTAGCCATTTGATTTATTTTTCTATTTGGAAGACCAAACATCTATTTTATGAAATTATTTATATATTTATTATTTAATTAATTTGATAATTAAAAATTGAAAGGTATTTTTTTTTCATGTGTGCATTACTACATGCACATTAACTTGTTGAAAATAATTTATTAAGTAAAAAAAGATGAGTGTTTATGTTTTATATATATTTATTGTATATTAAATATTTTGATAATATAAAATTAAAACATTGATTGAATTTTAAAACCTAATAAAACTTAATAAATTAAAAGTTAGAGACAACTCTAACTATTAAGTATGCTTAACTTTTCTTAAGCATACTTAATAGTCTAACTATTAATAAACTTAATAGTCTTAATAAACTTAATAGTATTTATAAACTTAATAGTCTTAAGTTTTCTTAATAAACTTAAGAAAACTTAATAAGCTTAATAAAAAGGCGAGTCTCAAACTTTCTTCATCGGCCGCTCTCTCAACTTCGATATATTCAAAATGAAACTTAACAGTGGAGTAAGTGAGTTTCTTACCGATTTTAGGAATGCTTTCTACCCTTAATCTTCATCGCTTATCTTAATGCAGGAGTGTTTAATTTGAGGTAACGCTTTCTACCTTTAGTAAAATGAAACCTAAATTGTGGGTTTTCATGTTGTCAAAGAATGGAATGTCTTGTCCCATTATGTTCTTTAAGGTTTTCATAAATATCTTATTGTAGGTTTTTATGATGCGAATGTGTGATATTTTTCTTTAGTATGATGTGTTCCAGATTATTATAAAATAAAATTGGACTCACAGTAAAGTAGAATACAATAGCAAACAATTTTATGACATTAAGGTTTGCAAAATCATGACATAGAGTTTTCAGTGAAGTAGAATTTTGCATGGTTTGCATAAAATTAAAATTTATCAAGGTTTGTAGTAATCTAAAACCACAATGCTAATAGTTATTCCAAGACAACGAGGAATAGGCTTAGATGCAACAAAAAGGATTCACATGTCAGTAATTCTTTTTATTAGCATATGAAAACAAGAGTTAACATATTGTGATGAGATAAGATAGTAGTAAAGTGATATTCTTAGGAAACATGGAATGAGTAGGAACACAATAATGAGAAATCATGCATCAGTGCAAGTTAACTTGCAGCATCAATAGAACATGGAACATTGAAGAGAAATTATGCAATAACTAAATAAATTAGATGAGCTAAATAAATTACAAATTGACTTGAAGAGACATCCCTAACTTATCATTTTTATCGCATTTGACTTTGAGAGAAAAACATCAAAATACAAATCAACAAAAACCATACACCATGGTCTAGAAAATGAAAAAAAAAAAGACTAGAGGAGCGTATATCTCTCTCTCCCTCTCCCTCTCTCTTTCTCTCCCTCTCCCTCCCTCTCTCTATTTCTCCATTTTATTTTTTTCTCTTTATGTTGCACAACACCATGCACACTTATCTTCCCATAACACATTTATCTTTTTAACAAAATATCACTGATAATAGGAGACATATTTTCTCATTATTCATCTTTACTTGTTTTAGGCCTATAAAAAATATACATAAATAAGCAATGATTGAATTCAAAAATAAAATACAATAAAATAAATAAAATAATAGGTTAGCATGTCAAAATAAATTAACTGATTCAACTCGATTGAACCAGTTTGAATTATTCTACCAACTTTTGTAAAACTCAATAATATTCACATGTGTAATTGAAAATAATTGAGCAAGAAATTATCAATTCACTTTGAAATGTTCTTATGATTTGTGTTGTGAATTAGGAACCTCAAATCACTTTTATTCTTAGGCAAGATTCCAAGTTAGTTAATTTTAGATCCAACATTTAGTAAGCCAACACATAGCTTTCACATGTTAAGTCAATCCTTGGTAGGTATACACATTATCATATAACAAGCACACTTTCAAGAACTTGGCATTAATGAACGAGAACACATAATAAGCACATAATCAATACTTATCATTCATTTAAGCCAAGACATGGAAATCATACA